>CM060926.1:443728430-444345930 GCA_030737875.1 Allium sativum
CCATGTTCTGCAATGAATATGAAAACTTCATCATGCAAAAGGACGAGAGCATCAAGGACATGTATGGTTGCTTTTCTGTGCTGGTCTACAATGCTAGAGCTCTGGGAAAAGTCTATACAGAAGTGGAACTTGTGAGAAAGATTCTGCGTGTTCTGCCAATGAATTTTGAAGCAAAAGTCACAGCCATTCAAGAATCTAAAGATCTGAGTAAGCTAAGCATGGAAGAGCTTATCGGGAATCTGATGACATATGAAATGGAGCTAAAAGTAAGAGAAGATCGCAACAACTCAGATCTGAAGAAGAAGTCAATAGCTCTGTCCAACATCGTTACCAGCGATAGTGAAGATCCTATTGAACAGCTTGCATGGCAGTCAGACAACTTACGAAGTGGAGAAATTCAAACCTCGTAGAAATAAACCAAAAAACCAACAATTCAGAAGACGAATCACTCTGCTACAACTGTCAAAAGCCGGGACACATAAAACCAAACTGTCCATTTCTCCAAAGAAGCAAGAAGAAGAAGAAAGCTTTGGCTATAACTTGGGATGACGAGGAAGGAGAAGAAGATTCAGACAGCAGTGAGGAAGAAAGCAATCTGTGCTTCATGGCAAAGTCAGATCTAGAAGATGCCAACGAAGAAACCACTGAGGTATACAGTTATAACGATCTAGTTTTAATGTGTAAACATCTTTCTGAAATTATTGACTCGTTAGAATCAGAAGCAGAGAAACTGAAGGCAAAAAACCTTGATCTCATTCACAATAATAAGAAGTTGAAATCTGAACTTGAAAATGTTTCAAAAATAAATAATCTGGATTGTGAAATTTGTAAGACTGAGAATCTAGAACTCACGACACTCAAGTGTACTATTGAGGATCTTGAAAAAGAAAACCTGACTCTAAAGAAGATGATGACACCAAAAGAAAGAATTATGTTAAACGATGCACTTCACTAGTGAGTGAGAACACAATCCTAAGAACAAGAGTTCAAGATCTTGAAGTTACTTTGAATAAATTTTCAATTGGCCAAACATCTTTTAAAATGTTGCTTGGAAACCAACTATTTGCAAATAATAGAAAAGGACTTGTTTGGAAAGATGCAAGAAAATGTGACTAGGATTGACAGTGCTAAAGGTAGAGGCATATTTCCCAAATGTGTAAAATGTGGGGTAGTTGGCCACAGTCATGAAAACTGCAAGATTGGTAATAAACTCCGAAAATTCAAAAAGGTTTGGGTTCCTAAACACTTGGCACACAATTTTTTGAACACAAATAAAAGGACAAATCAAATCTGGATTCCAAAAGATTCTTATGATCATCATATTTCTGCTACTGATACACTTGGACCTAGAAGTTTCTCTGGGTCATCCTCTTCTCTTCTTGTGTAGGTATGTTGGAGGGCTAAGGAGCAACAGAAATGGTATTTGGATTCAGGTTGCTCCAGACATATGACAGGAGACAAGAGACTGTTCTTTAGCCTTGAAAAACATAGAGGTGGGAATGTGACTTTGGTGACAACAGCAAATGTAAGATTATTGGTAAAGGAAAAGTAGGTAACAGTATTTTTGCTTTAACTGATGTCTTATATGTTGATAATCTGTATCACAATCTTATCTCTATTAGTCAACTATGTGATAAAGGAATGAATGTTGTGTTTGAAAGTAATGTTTGCAAAATCATTGAAATATCCACTGGAAAAGTTGTTTTTACTGGGAAAAGAAAAGGAAATATCTACACTCTCTCTTTCGATGATGTAACAGTTTCTAGATGCTTGGTAGCACGGAAGAAGAAGCAGTTTTATGGCACAGAAGGCTTGCACATGCAAGTATCGGTCTTCTTGAAAGATTGGAAACAAATGAACTTGTTAGAGGTTTACCGCATCAGAAATTCAAAAATAACAAAGTGTGTAAAACCTGTTCCATGGAAAACTTAGTCGTTCATCTTTTCGCCCAAAAAATGTTGTTAGTACTTCACGTGTGCTTGAATTGATTCATATGGACTTGTTTGGACCTACGGACATTGCTAGCTTAAATGGTAAACGTTATTGTTATGTATTGGTTGATGATTACTCTAGATTTACATGGGTTTACTTTCTAGCCAAAAAGTCTGAAACTTTTGATTACTTTACAAAGTTTTCAAAACTTGTTCAAAATGAAAAAGGAGTTTCAATTAAAACTTTGAGAAGTGATCATGGAGGTGAGTTTGAAAATTTAGACTTTGAAAAATTCTGTGAAGAAAATGGTTTTAAACATGAAATTTCCGCTCCTCGAACACCTCAACAAAATGGGGTGGTTGAAAGGAAAAATCGCACATTACAAGAAATGGCTAGATCTATGTTATGTGAATATAAATTGCCTCAAACCTTCTGGGCTGAGGCAGTCAATACTTCATGCTATGTAATGAACAGAGTTATGATTAGACCAATACTTAATAAAACGTCATATGAACTTTGGTCTGACAAAAAGCCTAACATTTCATACTTTAGAGTATTTGGATGTCCTTGTTATATTTTGAACACAGGAGAACAGCTTGGGAAGTTTGAGCCAAAAACGATTGATGGAATTTTCATGGGTTATTCCTTAAGAAGTAAAGCTTACAGGATCTTCAATAAACAGTCAAAGACAATTGTGGAAACCGTCAATGTAAAGTTCAATGAAACAGATATGGATATGATCTCTAAAGATGATAGAGATGATGGTGGTGCCCAAGAAGGTGAACAAGAAAGCAAGGATACTGAAACAAACAATGAAAAAACCACTAAAGCAACAACAAATGTTGAAAGTCTGAAATTCAACCCTAGTCATCCTCCAGATTTGGTAATCGGAAGCCCAACAGCTGGTGTTCGTACTCGTTCCTCTCTCAATAAGGATGTTTGTACTTTTTGTATTCATAATGCTTTTGTATCTGAAATAGAACCTGATTCTTATGATATTGCGCTTAATGATGAATTTTGGTTGTTAGCTATGCAAGAAGAACTTAACCAGTTTGAGAGAAACAAAGTCTGGAACTTGGTACCTAGGCCAAAAGACTATCCAGTCGTTGGAACAAAGTGGGTATTTAAAAATAAGCTTGACGAGTCTGGAAATGTAATCAGAAACAAAGCTAGATTAGTTGCTAAGGGTTACAATCAAGTCGAAGGCATTGACTTTGATGAGACATTTGCTCCAGTTGCTAGGTTAGAAGCAATCAGAATTTTGTTGAGTTTTGCATGCTTTAAAGGTTTCAAATTGAAGCAAATGGATGTGAAGAGTGCCTTTCTGAATGGAGAGCTGAAAGAAGAAGTATATGTTGAACAACCCCCTGGTTTTGAGAATCATGATCTCCCAAATCATGTGTATAAACTAGAAAAGGCATTGTATGGGCTTAAGCAAGCTCCTCGAGCCTGGTATGATTGTCTTTGTTCATATCTCTTGGAAAACGGTTTTAAAAAGGGGTTCGCTGACACAACTTTGTTTCTATCACATGACGGTGATGATTTTCTAATTGTTCAAATCTATGTTGATGATATCATATATGGTGCAACTAATGATGTCATGTGTGAGAAATTTGAAAAAGTTATGCAGGTCAAATTTGAGATGAGCTTGGTGGGAGAGCTAAAATATTTTCTTGGCTTTCAAATCAAACAGAGCAGCAAAGGTATCTTTATCTCCCAAACAAAGTATGTGATGGATTTACTGAAGAAATTTGGAGTTGAAGATGCTAAACCAATGAAAACACCAATGAGTCCAACAACCAGGCTTGACAAAGATGAAAAAGGTGTCGCTGTTGATCAGAAAAAATATCACAGTATTATCGGTTCACTTCTTTATCTTTCTGCTTCTAGACCCGATATTATGTTTTCTGTTTGTTTGTGTGCTCGTTTTCAATCCAATCCAAAAGAATCTCATTTAAAAGCCACAAAACGAATTCTGAGATATCTGGTACACACACCAAATCTGGATCTATGGTATCCTTCTTGTGATAACTTTAATTTAGTTGGGTTTACCGATGCTGATTATGCCGGCTCACTCACTGATAGGAAGAGTACTAGTGGAACCTGTTTCATGCTAGGTCATTCACTTGTTTCTTGGTCAAGTCGCAAACAAAACTATGTTGCTTTATCTACCACTGAGGCTGAATATATTGCTTTAGGAAGTTGTTGTGCACAGATTTTATGGATGATGCAGACTCTATCTGATTTTGGGCTTTGCTATAAACGAGTTCCTTTAAAATGTGACAGTAAGAGTGCGATTGATTTATCAAACAATCCAGTACATCACTCACGCACAAAACACATTGATGTAAGACACCACTTTCTTAGAGATCACATTACCAGTGAAGACATTTGTATTGAATTTATCCCAACCGAATCTCAACTTGCTGATATTTTCACAAAACCTCTTCCCGAAGACATATTTTGCAGATTGCGTTTGGATTTGGGAATTATAGAAATAAATTAATCTCTTTGCATTTTTGGGTAAATTTTCTCTTAAGATGTTCTGTTATCAATACCATTGTCTGACAAATAAATCCAATCATCTAACCATCAAGAAAAGAACAGTTTTTTTTGTTTGGACATTTTTTAATTATGACTGTATAAGATTTCAGAATATGAGATGGTTGAAAGTTTGTCTCCAATCTAGATGTAATTGAATATTCTTTATAATATGAGTAATATAGGAACTTTTTCCACATCCATTTCTGTTTCTGTCACCCTTCTATCATCCATTATAAAATTATATATTAATAATTTCTCTGGCCTCATTTAAAAATCCAAGTTCTGGTTATGCATGGTCATGAGACTATTTTTTTTTCATGCTGCAACTAATCCCATTTAAAAATCCAAGTTCTGGTTATGCGTGGTTAGTGTGCTCTTGAAAAAAAAAAAATCTTCCTCTCATTCTTTGGTTTGTGAAATGTGTTCCTATTTTACGAATTATTATGGTTTTTGTTTGATTATTTGGGGTTTATAGCTCTGATTCTATCAAATGACTTGATTTCTCACTACGGTACATACTCTTTGAAAATGTTCAGAACTGTTCATCTTTTGATGATTACAAAGGGGGAGAAGAAGTTAAGAATTTGTGTTGTTTACGAACATCTATAGATTTTTGCCATTAATGCTAAGTGTTTAATTATTATTTTTATACTTATCTTGTGTGTCTGTTTACAATTGAGAGGGGGAGAACAAATATAGGGGGAGTTCATTTCAAACACATCCTGTCCTGTCATCTTCAAAAATCTTAAGCCTGTTTGTCATCATCAAAAGGGGGAGTTTGTTGAATACATGTTTTTGTTTGATGATAACAAATAGATTTTATTGATGTGTTTGATAATGAAATAATAAGTATTATTGCTTAATAATGCTTTACACAGAATACAGGAAATTTATACAAGCATTTGTTATTCAATAATATTACTTTATTTCACAAAGCATTTATATACAAATTTCTCGCACTCATTCATTTACATGATTTTTTCAATACAAATGACTTTACAACTCTCTTTACATTTCATACACATCTCTCTGCTAAACAACTTCTGCTTTGCACACTCTTACTGTTCCAATTTCAGTACTGCCTTGGTTGCATCACCCTGAAAACCTGTCATATAAAAGAAAATACACACAGTACTCTGGAACTAAAATAAACACTAAACAAATTGATTTTTATAGTTTTTTTATTCTCTATCTATCTCGGTTTTCTGTGTGTTTTTCTCATCATTTTTCAGACTTGAACAGCCATGCCATAACCATACTAGTTTGCTAATCAGAATCAGATGATTTTAATCAGCCTCAACACAGTACAGTTTGACTGCTGTTTTTATTTTCTTTGTGTTTCAGGACAAGGTAAAAATAGAAATGAAAGATACTTTGATTCAGCAAGTCCAAATAATTTAACATAAATGTACATGGCAAGGTGGTGAAATTTAAACATGGCAGCATCAATTATGATTCCAGAAATGACAAGCAAGTATCAAGGCAGTTCAAGTGAATTCAAAGTGTTTTCAGTTCAGGCTCAAGTGCAGCAAGTGTTCAATGGTCATTAACAAGCTTACATGACAACATAGCAAGATTCATACAAGGAGGAAGAAGATTAACTAAGAAACAGATTACAAAACAGCATAGTCAAGTTTGACACAAGCAAAAGGTATAGCATTTGCATGGTGTATGGTGCACAATTGACACAGTGGAGCAACTCAAGGCAAGAACAGTGGGTGCACATAAGTTTCCAGTGAAGCATGGATATACGAGTGGTCATACACATGCAGTAATGAAGAATTGAACAATCAATATGAATGAAGAATTAATATATTGATTTATGGCAGAAATAAATTCATAAGTTTCTAGTTTTTTTAATTCACAATAGTCATGGGAACAATCAAAGCAAGGAGGAATTCTGCATATCAATCAATTCTTCATTTGATTTAAAATAAGAAACGATCTTTACTGTTTTGAGAAATCAAGATATTCCTTTTTCCAGAAATAAATTTTTTGGCAAGTGTTTGAATTTAAAATATACTGCATGGAATCAATGTTGAGAAATTCAATCAAGGAACATTTTTGGAAGTTTTTTTTGGTTCGAAACCATTCCTGAAATCGTCTAATCATGAATTGGCAAGAAATTACAGAATAATTTCAAGAGAGAAAAATCATTTCTTTCTGGTTTTAAAAGATACATTTCTGGGATTTAAAAGCAAGTTTTCTTTCCAAGCAAAATCACAGCAGGACCAATCAAAGAGGAAATTCAAATTCAGGTTTATATGTTTCAACAACGAACAAAAATCAAGCCAGGACCATCAATGATAATCAAGGAAAAAGTGGAAGCCACAAGAATCCAGGACAAATTTCAAATTAAAGCCGAGCAAAACTTCAGGGAAAAACCAATTTACACAACTCAGCAAATTCTTTGAAGAACAACAACATGTCCAAGTTCACAATTTTTGCAAGCAAAAGAGGAAACAGAAAATTTTTCATCCCAAAAAAAATACAAGGTGAAACAGGAATGTTTTTCAAGGCAGTTTCAAAGGGAAACACGCATTCAATTCGAATCTGAATATTCCAATTGTAACATCCCATAAATTTTATCAAGTTGATTTAGATTTTTATATATATGTATTTGGATTGTTATTATATAATGTTGGATTTCTAAATATATATTTGTTTTATAAGGTTTGAATATAGGAAATTTTAATTTTTGTTTTATTTTATAAATTATGAGTCTGTATAAGCAAAATTTATTTCAAACATTTATGTTTAATTTATAAGATTTCATGTTTAAATATTTTTCTAATTTTGATAATATCGATTTGTGAAATATGAATTTTGTAAAGGATAAGTTATTTTCAAAAATTTTACAAGAATGATTTTTTTTATTACTTAAATAAATTGTAACGGTGTTTATAAATTCTATAAATTAAGGATTGATAATTTTCTATGTTAACCATTTATGAATTTTGGTGAAGTATATATATAAATATATTTGATGAATATTTTGGAAATATTAATAAGTGATAAACATTTTGATAAACTTTGAATGATATGTAAGTATTGGAATTTGGTTACATTCATGAATGTTGCAAGAGTATTACTAAAATTTATTTTATTTAAATAAATAAATATGCAATTTTGGCAAATATGCATGTTGTTCATTTTGTAGAGGAGACATGTGTTCTCCTATGTGTAAAAATGCATGTAGTTGAGTTGCCTAGGTGAGCCATGTGTCCTTGTAGCAAATGACCTAAATAACCTTGAAACCACTCTAGGTAAGAAGAGCCACATTTTCATTCCTGATACAATCCCTCTTCCGTCGTACTTCTCTTCTTCTTCATTCTCTTTTAAAACTTACAGTAAAGGAATAATGTCCTCTTCCACTCAAAAATCAAAAGCTCCTAATTCAATCACTTTCAGCTCATATGATTCTTGTGAGTGTTGTTCAGAACATCGTTTGTGATTTTTAAAAATTGTCGGATCCAAATTTCATCATATATCGAAAGAGAATTTTTGGATTTACAGTAAAGTGGAAATATATGAAGGAAACTTCGAAAAATCGTATCTCTCAATCCAATGTGAATCGTTCGACGCCGTCAGCATCTCTGCGATCAGCATGAGACGTAGTATTTTTCATGTTAATTTGAGGTGATTCCGTTTCGACGATTGAAATTGTTCAAAATTAGGGTTAAGACTAATCAAAGAATCGTGCGATGATTGAAGAAATGGAGATTTGAATTGCGATGAGAATGGAGGGTGCTTTCATGTGGCAAGAATTGGTGGAACTCGGTGCTTAGGGGGATGTTGCGATATATGGGTTAACGCGGTTCTTTTCGCTCCAGGTGATGATCGGGTTTTGAGTTTAGGGACCGGGGTTGAAGTGGATGGGTGCGTTCAGACGAGGAGGAGAGGAGGGACTTGCGGGTACCTTCGATTTGTGGTTCGGTGTTGTATTTTGGGCGTGCATGTGCACCATGGGCATGCAAAATGGTTTGAGCGTGAGCATCACAGGAGCAAGGGCGTGAAGAAGAAGAAGGAAGGGGAGTGCGGGCCTTGGAGCGTGGTTCGATGTTGGGCAATTGGGCCTTGGGCCAAATGGAAGTTGGTATACATTTTTATTCAAGTTTAAATTTAATCAAACTTTGGAAGCTCATAACTAATTCATTTTTTATCAGAATTACGCACCGTTGAGCTTGTTAGATTCGTATTAGAGAGTAGAATCTACATATATTTATGTTTGGGAATTTTGATTAAGTATAAATTATGGAAAATTTAAATGAAACGTTATTATATATATGAAAATATAATGAACAATGTCACTAATCCAAACCCGATGTATAAAATTACCAGAACAATCATCGGGTGCTAATGGAATGGATTGGAAAGCAGTACTGTGATAGTAGCAGTGATCATTGGATTTTTCGTCCTGACAGTAAAGAATGTGGAGCTGTTTCGGTGAGAACTTCTAATTTAATTTATTTATTTAAATTAGTTAATTATAATTAGCTTAAATTTAATTATAATTAGTTGATGATGATTGTGTGATGGATGCTGATGTTGAATGGTTGTGCATGAATTAGATAATACACTTAACACTAGTAAGCGTTATTGTCTGTAACGCTTGTGCACCGTTAAATGTTTGTTGTAATGAATGAATTCATATCCATTTGATCGTATGGTTCATTTGGATAAATATGATTTGCATTGCATGATATTGTACACACACACCGTGGTTGTGGAATATATGGGTGATCGATCTAGAATCTCCTTCCTATATATACGATTTATATTTAATTATTAAATAATATTTAAAGTTTCAGTTTTGAATTAAATATCAACCTTTAAATATTGAATTAGGATCGGGAAATGATTTGAATTATGTATAACGATTTTCTTTTTGAACTAGTTTTGATAAAATATTATTTTCAATTTAAATTCGAGATGAGATTTTGAAATATATTTTTGAAATTGTTTTTTTCCAAATGATTTGAAAATATAAATTAAATGGAAAAGGTGTAATAACCCGCAAAATGCGAGCCAGTTTGAAATTTTTATTTTGGCGATTTTAGCGAATTTTGAATATTTAAAATAGATTATTTTAAATAATATCGACGAGAAATTTATTTTGAATAGAATTCGAACGTATATTTTATATACGTCGTCGTTAGAATATAAATATTTATATATAATTATAAAAGGAATAGAAAATGGCGCGGTAGTTCGATAATTCGATTTCAAACTTCAATTGAATGTACCGGGTGCAAAACAATCCGGATTTTAATGAAACCAAAAACATTAGGATCTAATTGATGATATCTTTCTAACGGATGTAAGAAACTGAGATTTCACTTTAAAAATTGAGAGATATGTCCAGTTGAAAATTCTGAATAGTCGCTATGGAATTCAGGCCCTTAAAAAATGAACATTTTGCAAACGACCTCGGATTTCGACGAAACCACTTTTGTTGGATCCGCAGTGTCAAATTATTGCTAGGTTTCAAATTTCATAATTTTTCGAATCAATATGTGAGCGTGGCAAAGGAAAACGCGTTTGACCGGTTTCAGTTGATTTTAATCGACTGGAAATTGGCCATTTTTCTAACGGTCTCAGAATTCGACGAAACTAGTTTTGTTAGGACCATATCGTCAATACGAAGCTAGAAAATATTTTTCTGCAATTTATAGAGTTAGTATGGGACCCCAGTAATTTGAAATGTACGTTTAAAATTCAATATAGTGATTTAAATGTAAATTTAACGAAAACTGATTGTAACAGCCGAATCAGCTTACGATACATATCCCATTGTGTTCGGAATGGGGGTGAAACGCTATGGACGACAGGCGGTGGACCTCGTTTCGAGGTCGTTTGAAAAAGTTGACTTTTTGAATTAAAATAAAATAATTAAATAATTAAATTAATAAAAAAAAAATTTCTATCTCCTCTTTCCCTTAACCAGCCCCCCCCCCCCCCCCCCGTAGAAATCAAATCAGAAAATTAAAAAGAAAAAAAAAACGAAGGCGACGGGGGGGAGAGAGCCGCCGCCGCCACCTCGCATCGCCCCCCCTCCCCCCCCCCCCCCCCGATGAACCGCCGCCGCGCCGGAGGCAGGCGCGCCCCCCCCTCTTCTTCCTCCTCCCCTTCTCTTCCTCGACTGTCGCATCGCCCCCCCCTCGACTGAGCCGCCGCGCTCGACGCGAGCCACCACCACCGACGGCGAAAACCCTTCCCCCCCCCCCCCAGACGACCGACGTAGCCTCCCTGTAAGTTTTTTTTTTATTTGTTTGTTTTTATTTTATATATTTAGGATATTAAAACTGATTTTAAAATAAAGAAAACTGATTTTAAAAGATTTTTAAAACTGATTTTTTTTTTTTAGAAAAATAAAACTGATTTGTTTAAGATTTAAAAACTGTTTTTTTTTATTTACTTTAAACTGTGAATTCTATTTATTTTAAACACTGTTTTTTTTTTATTTACTTTAAACTGAATTTTCTTTACTTAAAAACTGATTTTTTTTTATTTTTATTTATGTTGTAGAGTGTTAAAAATGTAATCTTTTACATTGTAGAAAGATAAAGGTATGATCTTTATATTTTTTTTAAAAGTGTTAAAAATATGATTTTTATATTTTTAAAGTATTAAAAATATAATCTTTACTATATAGAAATATTAAAAATATGATTTTTATATTTTTAAAGTATTAAAAATATAATCTTTATGGGATAGAGAATATAAAAAAATCATCTTTGTGTATGTAGCAAAATAAAAATCTGATTTTTATTTTATATACGTTGAAATGAAGTGTTTATTTTTATAAAGGCGAAAACTTTATTTTTATAAAGGCGAAAACTTTATAGTTGAAAAGGCGAGATCTTTATATATAGAATAACGATGTAAAAATAGAATTTTTATCTATATAGTAGCGGTGTAAAAATAGCATTTTTATCCATATAGCGTGAAAGTAAAAATGTGATTTTTATATATTGAACTTCGAAGTAAAAATATGATTTTTTATATATTGAATAGCATAGTAAAAATTCGATTTTTAAATTGAAAGTAAGCAAATAAAAATGTGATTTTTATTTTAAAGACATCGAAATATAAAAATGTGTGATTTTTATATATATAGTGACTACGGACAACGAAGATGACGAAGATGGGATAACGAAGAAGATTTCTATTAATGAAGTGTCGTGAAGTGGATAGCTATCGGTGAGAACCTCTCACTCAAATTCTATTTTTCTAGATATATATATATATATACTAGGATGCAGACGGTGTTTAGCAGCACCCGACACAATCGTCCACAGACCATGGACTTGTTTGTTTGGCTATTTGGTGATTGATTGAGATATTGGTTTGAATGTGGTTTGTGGTGTGAAAAATCGAATCGATAAATTGGTTAGGATTAGACGTGCGCCGTTATAAGGCGAAGGAGTAAGACTAGGTTAGACTCTTACTCCAAATTTTGTGGTTTGCATAACGAAAGTGATTTGATTGATGTGTGAATGGCGTGGGCCTTCACTAGACCGGGGATAAGGCTAGGCCTTGTCCCGTTTCTAGTATCGTGCCGTTATGCCGCCGAAATTTTCTAAAATATGTTAGAAAAATAAAAATATCATTTTTATTGTGTAAATGAAATGAATAGAAATTCAAGTGTTGAAATAGAATATTTTATCGTTAAAAATAATTTTTAACGTGAAAGTGAATAAATAAAATATTTATAAACAAATCGGCCGATTTGTTTATATACACTGATTTGACTGATATTGATTGGGTTGATAAATTTTACACATCGCCCAACTGCACAAATAAAATCTGTGTTTGATTGTTTTGAAACCCCACACGGGTGTTGGGATGAAGCTTGAGGTTCACTCATCCTGATTGATTAAATATGTCGATCGGTCGATTGACAGACTGTGTAAGCGTCAATTATTTATATTTGGTGCTTATACAGTGTGGTGCACTTTGGTTGATGATTGATTATTTTTCAAAGCTATTATATACATGTGTTGTATGGAATCCATATAATTAACGTTATATGGTGATTGATTGGGCCTCATTCCAATCGGGAAAATAATGAATATTATAAAAGAAAATTCATGTGTTGAATATAAAAATAGTCATGTGTTGACAATGTTCATGTGTTGAGTGAAATATTTTAAATAAAATAAATTACATCTTTATCATATTTAAAATTAGAACTACTTCCTAGTAGAAATCTGATTAAAATCAAACGATAGATACCATAGTTTTATAAAATATTTTACATAACAAAAATAGTGATGTGTTGACAGTACTCATGTGTTGAGATTAGTCGTGTGTGGAAAGAAATATAGATTCATGTGTTGAATGGGATAAATATTCATTTGTTGGATAGAATAAAGGAGTTTTGAAAAATATAAAGCCGTGTTGATTAGAGATGCGTTATTTCGAAATGAATTGAATTGAAAACGATTTCGAAATGAATTGAATTGAAAACGATTTCGAAATGAATTGAATTGAAAACGATTTCGAAATGAATTGAAAACGAATTCAAATTGAATTGAAAGTGAATTGAAATGAATTCAAATTGAATTAAAATTTGAATTGAATAGAAATGAATTTTGAAACGAATTTATAAAGAAGAATTCAATTTTGGCTTTGAATGGAAATAGTGTTGAAATGGTTTTGAAACGAAGTTAAAACGATTAATAAAATTCGTTTTAAAAGGAAATCGACAAAATATATATAATATATATATATTATATATATAATGGCCTGAATAGAACGCGCCGCGCCGCGGTAGTTCGTGAATTTCGACCATTTATTTCAAATGGACATTGCGGGAGATCCGACCGTCGGATTCTCCTAAAACCGGAACCGTTGGGTTCGTATCGAAAAGAGCTTTCCAATGAATATTAGAAATTTGAAATCTAACGGTTGGATTTGGAATTATGTCCAAATCAAATTCGAAAAAGGTCGCTGTAAGTGCAGTTCGATGGCCGTTGTTGGAAATCGACTGTACGGGCCTTGATAAAATTATTAAAAATATCTATAATTTGTGTAAAATTATAATAGGTGAATTGGAAAGATTTGGGCTGGAAAATTCCACATTTGAAAAGATAAAAATAGATTTTTATCGAAATGAACTAGTTTTGAACTAGAATTGAAATCAATTTATTTTTAAAATAAATAAATTGAATTTGAAAGTGATTTTGAAAATAATCGATAATTTCTAATACGTGGATTGGACTGGAGCTGAATCGAAATTATCTTCGGGATATTTCGATGTTGGATTTCGTGACTATACAAATATTGTTATGGGGATTTGAAAGATATTTTATATCGTTATTTCCAATACGATATTTGTTGGTTTCAGAATTTGATATTGAATATAAGCCGATATATTTTCTATTCAGAGCCTTGTATTTAATATCAAATGTGATTTGGTTTGTCGTGAATCGTGTTTTGATGACATTGGTTCTTTAACCCAGTTAAAGGCAGAATATTGATTTTTGAGAGGATTAAAACTAAGTGGAGTTTTAATGAATCTTTAATTAGATTGAAAAGTGAATTGATAATTTAAATTATCAAATCTGAAAAGTGATCGAGAGTGGAGTACCACCAGTTTTGCTCCAAAGCGATAGTTAAATCTTTAATTAGATTTGAACGTGAAATGGTAATTAATTTTACCGATAACACCGTGGTGTTAGATGTGGAGTATTACCAGTTTTCTCCATGGGATATATAGGTTGGGATTGGGAAATAAACTAAATAATTACTTCGGTGTGGTTCGTTAATCCCGACTAGTTTGAGATGATATCCAAAGGAAGATTAAAGAATAAATTTAGAAGAATTTATCTTTGATAAAATTAATGGGAACCTTTCCCTAAGAATGTGATTTTGTGAATAAAGGAATATTCTGAATTGGAATGAGGCGTTTGTTGTGTTTGTGTAACATTCGTTTATTATATACGTGGGTTATTCAGAAAGGCCGGGTTTATACCCATTCTGAATAACCGATTCGACGAGATGTCGAAGATGAAGACGGTGGTTGAAGACCGGAAGTCTTCACATCGTTTGGGTGATTACTGATGATCTTGATTGGGCTGTACACCCAAGATGAGGGAAACAGTCGGTGATCGTCCAGACGTACTTGGAGATCGATGGATATGCGAGGAAAGTGCCTCCGGTTTCGTTCAGACCCAGAACGGACTAGTAAATGGACTGTGTGTCTGACATTGGATTTTAGTTCGTGTGATTGATCTCTATTAAATATATATCTGTTTGGCGGCGGAGAATTTATTCTCTTGCTTAACGCCCTTCTCTGAGACGTACGAGCTCAGGGGTTATATATTGATGGATATCAAGCGCATGGAGTGAATTGCCTGTGTGGCATGCGTAAGTGGCAATTGATCAAGGCTTCTGTTGAAAAGCAAAGTCTTGTGATTGATGATCAAAGCACGGCCTGTGTGGCATAGCTTTGTGTATAACGTGGATTCGCGAGCCTCACACCTCGGTATGAGTCAAAAACGGGATACGGACCCAAGGAGTGCACGACGTTTCTTTCTAGCTAGGGTGGTGTCAGTGACCTACCAGCCCTGACATTTATATACTTTTCACCTGTGTGGTTGTTGGATACGAGGCGCCTCGGATATAGGTCTGTAAGGACCGGGAAACGTGTGTTCAGGAATTGCCAATCCTCAAAAGTAAGAGAGGACCGGCCTTGGAGGTTCCAAAGGATCATAGTGGGGTCCTGGGACATTTGCTAGAGTGTCTCGAACGCGGAGAGGAGCTTGCCCCTTGCCTCGGCTCATGACGGAAATCCAATTTCCAATACGTGATATTGCGGTTTTAATTGTAGAACTAGTATGGCGACATGATATATGGTACCCATGCCGTCTATGATTGATATTTATGATTGAAATTGTTTTGACACTATACACTTATTATAGTATCAAATGATTTGTTTTAAACGTACCAAGCATGTTTGGCTATTATAAGGGAAAACCCTATCCTCCGGCTTGCGTTGCATTGTGTGATGGGACCTGGGTCTTATAATAGCTTCATTTTTCGAAAGAGCATTGCGCTGTTTTGTTATATGCACTAGTATTCTTGGGAGGAAACCCGTTCCGTGTTATACGGCGTGGTCCCTGGAATTACTATCTTTAAGTAAAGTTTTGAATAACTATTTTAGTTCTCACACCAGTCCCATGACTGACCTGGAGTTTATTGTTTTAACCTAAACTCTGGGTGCCCCTATTTTCCGCACGGGCAGCTAGTAGTTTTGGTTTTGCAGATTTATATTCACAGGGTCCTGATTTACAGCTGGAACGATGCTCGGAAAGCTCTGTATCCGTGTATCACTTCTAGTTGTGTTTTTGTATATTTTTCCGCTGCTATGTAATTTATTGTACTCTCTGATAATTGTCGAATGTAATTTATTCATTTATACTCTGTATATTCTCGTATCTGATGGAATTGTTGTAATAACAATGAAATGTTCTTTCGTATGCGTCCTTTTGTGTGTTGTTCTCAAAAGTATTCGTGCTTTCCTTCACGGGGAAGTTACGGGTTCTTTCAGTTGGTATCAGAGCTTTGGTTTACAGAGCTCGAGAACAAGACACATTAGAACCATACGAAAGAATTCATCAGATATTGGATTAGCAATATCCAATTAGAATGACTCGTTAGAGATAGGATCAGTAGTATCCTAGAACGAGTGTGAAGAGTATATTTTTCAAATGAAAACAATTTTGTTTTGAAAATTTAAATCGTTTTATACGTATTTGAATATTTGTTTATTTTGAATATGGACAATTGAGTATATATAGATTTCGCGTATACGCGTCATGAACGTATATTCGAAGTTTCAATATACTGGATAGATATAGAATCATACTCTAGTGGCCCGAAGATGATTCTGATGATTGACTAGTTGTCATTAGTATTCATGTTCGAGTAATGAAGGCGTGATATCTATATATTTCCATTAGACTGGTGTGAGAACCAAAACTTATATAGTTAGAACACATTGTTGTGAATTGGCATCAAAAACCAAGATTTTCTGTATATATATCAAAATTATGAATTTGAAAACTCTAATTCACTAATTGATTGATGTTTGAGTTGCTTGTTTATTTATTTGATAATTTTAACCATTTATGTCTAATTGTATCAAATATTGAATTGTATTGATAATTGGTCGCATTTGCTTGTATATACATATACTTACATTGAACAGGTCATAGCAAGGAGGCTAGAGCCGAAGAATAAAATTTGTTTGCCCGACAAATAGGTACATGTTTACTACATAATTTCCTGTTTTGTTTGGGTGATGATGATTTTGTGAGCCTATTGGCTAGCCGCTTGGCTTTTTCTTTTTCTTTTTGAGATCTGAAGGACCGGGGAAGCTATTTGAAATTCCCCGATGCTCCCATTGCAGGGGAGGTTATGGCGAAATTTTTCGAAAATTTGGGGTGTTAGCCAAATTTTTGAAATTTTGAAAATTCTCAGAAACTAAAGAGTTGGAGAATGGAAGCCTGATCGATCGTAGAGCTGAATAATCAAACCACTTTCGACTTTGTTCCTTTTCGGGGACGAAAAGTTTTAAGTGGGGGAGATTGTAATAACCCGCAAAATGCGAGCCAGTTTGAAATTTTTATTTTGGCGATTTTAGCGAATTTTGAATATTTAAAATAGATTATTTTAAATAATATCGACGAGAAATTTATTTTGAATAGAATTCGAACGTATATTTTATATACGTCGTCGTTAGAATATAAATATTTATATATAATTATAAAAGGAATAGAAAATGGCGCGGTAGTTCGATAATTCGATTTCAAACTTCAATTGAATGTACCGGGTGCAAAACAATCCGGATTTTAATGAAACCAAAAACATTAGGATCTAATTGATGATATCTTTCTAACGGATGTAAGAAACTGAGATTTCACTTTAAAAATTGAGAGATATGTCCAGTTGAAAATTCTGAATAGTCGCTATGGAATTCAGGCCCTTAAAAAATGAACATTTTGCAAACGACCTCGGATTTCGACGAAACCACTTTTGTTGGATCCGTAGTGTCAAATTATTGCTAGGTTTCAAATTTCATAATTTTTCGAATCAATATGTGAGCGTGGCAAAGGAAAACGCGTTTGACCGGTTTCAGTTGATTTTAATCGACTGGAAATTGGCCATTTTTCTAACGGTCTCAGAATTCGACGAAACTAGTTTTGTTAGGACCGTATCGTCAATACGAAGCTAGAAAATATTTTTCTGCAATTTATAGAGTTAGTATGGGACCCCAGTAATTTGAAATGTACGTTTAAAATTCAATATAGTGATTTAAATGTAAATTTAACGAAAACTGATTGTAACAGCCGAATCAGCTTACGATACATATCCCATTGTGTTCGGAATGGGGGTGAAACGCTATGGACGACAGGCGGTGGACCTCGTTTCGAGGTCGTTTGAAAAAGTTGACTTTTTGAATTAAAATAAAATAATTAAATAATTAAATTAATAAAAAAAAATTCTATCTCCTCTTTCCCTTAACCAGGCCCCCCCGCCCCCCGTAGAAATCAAATCAGAAAATTAAAAAGAAAAAAAAAACAAACGAAGGCGACGGGGGGGAGAGAGCCGCCGCCGCCACCTCGCATCCCCCCCCCCCCCGATGAACCGCCGCCGCGCCGGAGGCAGGCGCCCCCCCCCCCCCCTCTTCTTCCTCCTCCCCTTCTCTTCCTCGACTGTCGCATCGCCCCCCCCTCGACTGAGCCGCCGCGCTCGACGCGAGCCACCACCACCGACGGCGAAAACCCTTCCCCCCCCCCCCAGACGACCGACGTAGCCTCCCTGTAAGTTTTTTTTTATTTGTTTGTTTTTATTTTATATATTTAGGATATTAAAACTGATTTTAAAATAAAGAAAACTGATTTTAAAAGATTTTTAAAACTGATTTTTTTTTTAGAAAAATAAAACTGATTTGTTTAAGATTTAAAAACTGTTTTTTTTTTATTTACTTTAAACTGTGAATTCTATTTATTTTAAACACTGTTTTTTTTTATTTACTTTAAACTGAATTTTCTTTACTTAAAAACTGATTTTTTTTTATTTTTATTTATGTTGTAGAGTGTTAAAAATGTAATCTTTTACATTGTAGAAAGATAAAGGTATGATCTTTATATTTTTTTTAAAAGTGTTAAAAATATGATTTTTATATTTTTAAAGTATTAAAAATATAATCTTTACTATATAGAAATATTAAAAATATGATTTTTATATTTTTAAAGTATTAAAAATATAATCTTTATGGGATAGAGAATATAAAAAAATCATCTTTGTGTATGTAGCAAAATAAAAATCTGATTTTTATTTTATATACGTTGAAATGAAGTGTTTATTTTTATAAAGGCGAAAACTTTATTTTTATAAAGGCGAAAACTTTATAGTTGAAAAGGCTAGATCTTTATATATAGAATAACGATGTAAAAATAGAATTTTTATCTATATAGTAGCGGTGTAAAAATAGCATTTTTATCCATATAGCGTGAAAGTAAAAATGTGATTTTTATATATTGAACTTCGAAGTAAAAATATGATTTTTTATATATTGAATAGCATAGTAAAAATTCGATTTTTAAATTGAAAGTAAGCAAATAAAAATGTGATTTTTATTTTAAAGACATCGAAATATAAAAATGTGTGATTTTTATATATATAGTGACTACGGACAACGAAGATGACGAAGATGGGATAACGAAGAAGATTTCTATTAATGAAGTGTCGTGAAGTGGATAGCTATCGGTGAGAACCTCTCACTCAAATTCTATTTTTCTAGATATATATATATACTAGGATGCAGACGGTGTTTAGCAGCACCCGACACAATCGTCCACAGACCATGGACTTGTTTGTTTGGCTATTTGGTGATTGATTGAGATATTGGTTTGAATGTGGTTTGTGGTGTGAAAAATCGAATCGATAAATTGGTTAGGATTAGACGTGCGCCGTTATAAGGCGAAGGAGTAAGACTAGGTTAGACTCTTACTCCAAATTTTGTGGTTTGCATAACGAAAGTGATTTGATTGATGTGTGAATGGCGTGGGCCTTCACTAGACCGGGGATAAGGCTAGGCCTTGTCCCGTTTCTAGTATCGTGCCGTTATGCCGCCGAAATTTTCTAAAATATGTTAGAAAAATAAAAATATCATTTTTATTTTGTAAATGAAATGAATAGAAATTCAAGTGTTGAAATAGAATATTTTATCGTTAAAAATAATTTTTAACGTGAAAGTGAATAAATAAAATATTTATAAACAAATCGGCCGATTTGTTTATATACACTGATTTGACTGATATTGATTGGGTTGATAAATTTTACACATCGCCCAACTGCACAAATAAAATCTGTGTTTGATTGTTTTGAAACCCCACACGAGTGTTGGGATGAAGCTTGAGGTTCACTCATCCTGATTGATTAAATATGTCGATCGGTCGATTGACAGACTGTGTAAGCGTCAATTATTTATATTTGGTGCTTATACAGTGTGGTGCACTTTGGTTGATGATTGATTATTTTTCAAAGCTATTATATACATGTGTTGTATGGAATCCATATAATTAACGTTATATGGTGATTGATTGGGCCTCATTCCAATCGGGAAAATAATGAATATTATAAAAGAAAATTCATGTGTTGAATATAAAAATAGTCATGTGTTGACAATGTTCATGTGTTGAGTGAAATATTTTAAATAAAATAAATTACATCTTTATCATATTTAAAATTAGAACTACTTCCTAGTAGAAATCTGATTAAAATCAAACGATAGATACCATAGTTTTATAAAATATTTTACATAACAAAAATAGTGATGTGTTGACAGTACTCATGTGTTGAGATTAGTCGTGTGTGGAAAGAAATATAGATTCATGTGTTGAATGGGATAAATATTCATTTGTTGGATAGAATAAAGGAGTTTTGAAAAATATAAAGCCGTGTTGATTAGAGATGCGTTATTTCGAAATGAATTGAATTGAAAACGATTTCGAAATGAATTGAATTGAAAACGATTTCGAAATGAATTGAATTGAAAACGATTTCGAAATGAATTGAAAACGAATTCAAATTGAATTGAAAGTGAATTGAAATGAATTCAAATTGAATTAAAATTTGAATTGAATAGAAATGAATTTTGAAACGAATTTATAAAGAAGAATTCAATTTTGGCTTTGAATGGAAATAGTGTTGAAATGGTTTTGAAACGAAGTTAAAACGATTAATAAAATTCATTTTAAAAGGAAATCGACGAAATATATATAATATATATATATATATTATATATATAATGGCCTGAATAGAACGCGCCGCGCCGCGGTAGTTCGTGAATTTCGACCATTTATTTCAAACGGACATTGCGGGAGATCCGACCGTCGGATTCTCCTAAAACCGGAACCGTTGGGTTCGTATCGAAAAGAGCTTTCCAATGAATATTAGAAATTTGAAATCTAACGGTTGGATTTGGAATTATGTCCAAATCAAATTCGAAAAAGGTCGCTGTAAGTGCAGTTCGATGGCCGTTGTTGGAAATCGACTGTACGGGCCTTGATAAAATTATTAAAAATATCTATAATTTGTGTAAAATTATAATAGGTGAATTGGAAAGATTTGGGCTGGAAAATTCCACATTTGAAAAGATAAAAATAGATTTTTATCGAAATGAACTAGTTTTGAACTAGAATTGAAATCAATTTATTTTTAAAATAAATAAATTGAATTTGAAAGTGATTTTGAAAATAATCGATAATTTCTAATACGTGGATTGGACTGGAGCTGAATCGAAATTATCTTCGGGATATTTCGATGTTGGATTTCATGACTATACAAATATTGTTATGGGGATTTGAAAGATATTTTATATCGTTATTTCCAATACGATATTTGTTGGTTTCAGAATTTGATATTGAATATAAGACGATATATTTTCTATTCAGAGCCTTGTATTTAATATCAAATGTGATTTGGTTTGTCGTGAATCGTGTTTTGATGACATTGGTTCTTTAACCCAGTTAAAGGCAGAATATTGATTTTTGAGAGGATTAAAACTAAGTGGAGTTTTAATGAATCTTTAATTAGATTGAAAAGTGAATTGATAATTTAAATTATCAAATCTGAAAAGTGATCGAGAGTGGAGTACCACCAGTTTTGCTCCAAAGCGATAGTTAAATCTTTAATTAGATTTGAACGTGAAATGGTAATTAATTTTACCGATAACACCGTGGTGTTAGATGTGGAGTATTACCAGTTTTCTCCATGGGATATATAGGTTGGGATTGGGAAATAAACTAAATAATTACTTCGGTGTGGTTCGTTAATCCCGACTAGTTTGAGATGATATCCAAAGGAAGATTAAAGAATAAATTTAGAAGAATTTATCTTTGATAAAATTAATGGGAACCTTTCCCTAAGAATGTGATTTTGTGAATAAAGGAATATTCTGAATTGGAATGAGGCGTTTGTTGTGTTTGTGTAACATTCGTTTATTATATACGTGGGTTATTCAGAAAGGCCGGGTTTATACCCATTCTGAATAACCGATTCGACGAGATGTCGAAGATGAAGACGGTGGTTGAAGACCGGAAGTCTTCACATCGTTTGGGTGATTACTGATGATCTTGATTGGGCTGTACACCCAAGATGAGGGAAACAGTCGGTGATCGTCCAGACGTACTTGGAGATCGATGGATATGCGAGGAAAGTGCCTCCGGTTTCGTTCAGACCCAGAACGGACTAGTAAATGGACTGTGTGTCTGACATTGGATTTTAGTCCGTGTGATTGATCTCTATTAAATATATATCTGTTTGGCGGCGGAGAATTTATTCTCTTGCTTAACGCCCTTCTCTGAGACGTACGAGCTCAGGGGTTATATATTGATGGATATCAAGCGCATGGAGTGAATTGCCTGTGTGGCATGCGTAAGTGGCAATTGATCAAGGCTTCTGTTGAAAAGCAAAGTCTTGTGGTTGATGATCAAAGCACGGCCTGTGTGGCATAGCTTTGTGTATAACGTGGATTCGCGAGCCTCACACCTCGGTATGAGTCAAAAACGGGATACGGACCCAAGGAGTGCACGACGTTTCTTTCTAGCTAGGGTGGTGTCAGTGACCTACCAGCCCTGACATTTATATACTTTTCACCTGTGTGGTTGTTGGATACGAGGCGCCTCGGATATAGGTCTGTAAGGACCGGGAAACGTGTGTTCAGGAATTGCCAATCCTCAAAAGTAAGAGAGGACCGGCCTTGGAGGTTCCAAAGGATCATAGTGGGGTCCTGGGACATTTGCTAGAGTGTCTCGAACGCGGAGAGGAGCTTGCCCCTTGCCTCGGCTCATGACGGAAATCCAATTTCCAATACGTGATATTGCGGTTTTAATTGTAGAACTAGTATGGCGACATGATATATGGTACCCATGCCGTCTATGATTGATATTTATGATTGAAATTGTTTTGACACTATACACTTATTATAGTATCAAATGATTTGTTTTAAACGTACCAAGCATGTTTGGCTATTATAAGGGAAAACCCTATCCTCCGGCTTGCGTTGCATTGTGTGATGGGACCTGGGTCTTATAATAGCTTCATTTTTCGAAAGAGCATTGCGCTGTTTTGTTATATGCACTAGTATTCTTGGGAGGAAACCCGTTCCGTGTTATACGGCGTGGTCCCTGGAATTACTATCTTTAAGTAAAGTTTTGAATAACTATTTTAGTTCTCACACCAGTCCCATGACTGACCTGGAGTTTATTGTTTTAACCTAAACTCTGGGTGCCCCTATTTTCCGCACGGGCAGCTAGTAGTTTTGGTTTTGCAGATTTATATTCACAGGGTCCTGATTTACAGCTGGAACGATGCTCGGAAAGCTCTGTATCCGTGTATCACTTCTAGTTGTGTTTTTGTATATTTTTCCGCTGCTATGTAATTTATTGTACTCTCTGATAATTGTCGAATGTAATTTATTCATTTATACTCTGTATATTCTCGTATCTGATGGAATTGTTGTAATAACAATGAAATGTTCTTTCGTATGCGTCCTTTTGTGTGTTGTTCTCAAAAGTATTAGTGCTTTCCTTCACGGGGAAGTTACGGGTTCTTTCAGTATCCCTTAACCAGGCCCCCCCCCCCCCCGTAGAAATCAAATCAGAAAATTAAAAAGAAAAAGAAAAAAAAAACAAACGAAGGCGACGGGGGGGAGAGAGCCGCCGCCGCCACCTCGCATCGCCCCCCCCCCCCCCCCGATGAACCGCCGCCGCGCCGGAGGCAGGCGCCCCCCCCCCCCCCTCTTATTCCTCCTCCCCTTCTCTTCCTCGACTGTCGCATCGCCCCCCCCCCTCGACTGAGCCGCCGCGCTCGACGCGAGCCACCACCACCGACGGCGAAAACCCTTCCCCCCCCCCCCCCCCCCAGACGACCGACGTAGCCTCCCTGTAAGTTTTTTTTTTATTTGTTTGTTTTTATTTTATATATTTAGGATATTAAAACTGATTTTAAAATAAAGAAAACTGATTTTAAAAGATTTTTAAAACTGATTTTTTTTTTTAGAAAAATAAAACTGATTTGTTTAAGATTTAAAAACTGTTTTTTTTTATTTACTTTAAACTGTGAATTCTATTTATTTTAAACACTGTTTTTTTTTAATTTACTTTAAACTGAATTTTCTTTACTTAAAAACTGATTTTTTTTTTATTAATTTAATTATTTTAATTCAAAAAGTCAACCTTTTCAAACGACCTCGAAACGAGGTCCACCGCCTGTCGTCCATAGCGTTTCACCCCCATTCCGAACACAATGGGATATGTATCGTAAGCTGATTCGGCTGTTACAATCAGTTTTCGTTAAATTTACATTTAAATCACTATATTGAATTTTAAACGTACATTTCAAATTACTGGGGTCCCATACTAACTCTATAAATTGCAGAAAAATATTTTCTAGCTTCGTATTGACGATACGGTCCTAACAAAACTAGTTTCGTCGAATTCTGAGACCGTTAGAAAAATGGCCAATTTCCAGTCGATTAAAATCAACTGAAACCGGTCAAACGCGTTTTCCTTTGCCACGCTCACATATTGATTCGAAAAATTATGAAATTTGAAACCTAGCAATAATTTGACACTGCGGATCCAACAAAAGTGGTTTCGTCGAAATCCGAGGTCGTTTGCAAAATGTTCATTTTTTAAGGGCCTGAATTCCATAGCGACTATTCAGAATTTTCAACTGGACATATCTCTCAATTTTTAAAGTGAAATCTCAGTTTCTTACATCCGTTAGAAAGATATCATCAATTAGATCCTAATGTTTTTGGTTTCATTAAAATCCGGATTATTTTGCACCCGGTACATTCAATTGAAGTTTGAAATCGAATTATCGAACTACCGCGCCATTTTCTATTCCTTTTATAATTATATATAAATATTTATATTCTAACGACGACGTATATAAAATATACGTTCGAATTCTATTCAAAATAAATTTCTCGTCGATATTATTTAAAATAATCTATTTTAAATATTCAAAATTCGCTAAAATCGCCAAAATAAAAATTTCAAACTGGCTCGCATTTTGCGGGTTATTACAAAAGGATTTGAATAATTTATATTTAAATCATTATCTGATTTGAATAGAACGCACTATGATGCGATAACTCGTAAACATCGCTTTCAACTTCGAATGGTTGCGACTTGTTATTTTAAATTGACTTAACTTGAAATAAGGCACATTGGATTTCAAATAATAATAATATTTGAATAGAAAGGAAATTTTCGATTTTCAACATATGATTTTTCCAGTTATATTCAAAGCAAATTTTGAAATACGTGCAGTTGATGACCATAATGGAAGTCGAATAAAACAAGTTGAATAAATTTGGAGGAATTTATGATTTATTTCAAAGGAAAATAGAATTGGAATATTTGAATTTCGAATAAATTTTTATCTATTTGATTTAAATGGATATTTTCAGGGCTTTTGGTAACACTCCCAAATGTTGTTATTAGTTCGAAATTTATAAGCATGAACTATTAGTTGACTATAAGAATAGTTCGAAGATTATAAAGTGTTGGAAATATTTATATGGAATTGAAATGGGTTTTCCAATCTTAAAATTTGGATATGGTTGGAGATAAATCTTCGAATGTTTGATATTAACTCGGTGGATGAAAATTCATATTATATGAGGAATTTAAAAGGTAATTCACCGTTATTCCGCTTATAATATGAGTTGGATACAGAGATTAATATTGGAAATAAGTTGATGATATTTCTACCCAGATCTAATGACAAAGAGTTGAGTAAATCTTTCAATTAAGATACGGATTCTCCACCGGATTGAAATAAGTTGGATAGAAATAATCTTCGATATTTGGTATAACATTTCATTGTGTAAATGAATACTATCTGGGAAATTTGAAAGATATTATTATATCGTTATTCCACTTATAGTATTCGTTGATTCTGAGAATTTATATCGAATATAAGTGGATAAGAATTTCTGTGTAATTTATGATTCAATATCGATTGATTTGGGTTTTGTCGTGAATCGTATCTTCAATTATATCGTTCTTGAAACCCGATGAGATTGAATGGTGGGAACGCATATCGTAATTGAGGATTTAATCAAATCTTTGATTTGAGGGAATTAAAGGTAAGAATTTAAGCGAAGGTATAATCTTTGATGTCAAAGAAAAGATAAGATGATAATGAGATGTATGAAATTAAAATAATTCAAATCTTGAGTTATATATGAATTGAAAATCATTTGGAAGGAGAGTTGAATCGAAAAGCCTGTGTAAACCATAGCTACTGTTTTAAAGTACGCTTGTTACTTGGGAAGACCGGGATCGAATATATGTTCGAAAACCATTCCAAGTGATAATACGACGTTATGAAGCAATTCAAGACTTGGCAAACGACGAATGAAGACCGGGAATATCTGAATTGTTTAGATGGATTGTGATAAATGTCTCGGTTGGGTTGGCCACTCGATACGAGATATGAGTTGCATGAGACCTGAACATATTCAAATATTTTCGGGTTGTTGTTCCGTTCAAGCCCAGAACGGACTTGTATGGATGGTGTGTCTGACATTGAAATTGACCACATAGCACTGATTTCCGTTAATATATATCGGATCTGTGGCAATATTATCCTCGTCTCTAAGTCATATGAACTTAGAGGGTATGCATTGATTGGAATCAGTGATATGTCGTGAATTGTCAATGTGGCATACCCAAGTTATGAAACGCGCTAGTGATGATCAAAGAATGGCTTATCGAAGCATAGCTTTGTGTATGATGTGACATCGACAAACCTCACACCCCGGATTGATGAGAAACTGGCGGTTAGGTTTATACTTATATATGAATTGATGATGGAGCTGTGCAGCAGTGGGAAACCACTTATGAACGTGGGGAAGTTGGGTATGTTCGGGGGGCCGTGTCTGGTCGAAAACCGTTGATCTGCCCTGACGAATGTGTATTCGGTGTCCGCGTATGGTCGAAAAAGCCGTTGAGGCACTTCGTTTTGTATCCCTGATTGATCTTTCGTGCCAGGAATCATCAAGTTGGAAAAACCAAATCTCCAATACGAGCCATACGATTTTGGTTGTACATATATATATGGCGACATAATAGTATGGGATATTATGCCGTCTAGGATTAGTACATTTAGTTGTGAAATGTTTCCACACTATATATATGTATTATGGCACTGAAAAGAGGATTTTAACGTATGAAAGCATGTTTGGTTATCATAAGATAAACCTCGCCCATCTGATGTGCGCTTGCATTGTGTGATGTGGGACGAGCTTATGATAGCCTCATTTTCCAAAAGTCATTACGAATTTATGTGCACGGGCATTCACATGGAGTACACCCGTTCCGCGTTAGCGGCGTGGTCCGGTGAATTTCCCAACTTTAAAATAAATCCTAAAACAACTGTTTTATGTTCTCACACCAGTCCCATGACTGAACTGGAGTTTATTGTTCCTTCCTAAACTCTGGGTGCCCATTAATTTTTGCACGGGCAGCCAGTAGTTTAGTTTTGCAGTTTTAGTTCGTTGGAGCAAGGATCGGAGCGCCTTTAGAGTTGGAGTTCACGAAAGAGTGGAGCCTCCGCTGTATTATACGATTTCTTCCGCTGAGAGTATATTTATTTTCTTTGCTTCCGCTGTGTATATATATTTTAACTCTGATATTCTATGTAACTCTGATGTAACATTGTAATTTGCAATGAAAGGTTCTGTTATTTTTGTTCAATATATGTATGTACCCATAACAATTCGTCTTTCTGAACGGTTTGAGTCGGTTTAATTACCGCCGAAAATCGGGCAAAAAAGGCGGGTCGTTACACCAATAATCAAAAGGGGAAAGTTTTCACAGCGAAATCAGAGATTAGGGTTGTAAAAACCCTATAAATGCACACGTTTTCATCATCGACAGAAAAGAAACTCATTCAAGAAACAATTCACAACCTCAAAAGTTTAAAACAGAGAACTTACAGTGATCTATAGAAGCAGAAAACAGATCGGAGTTGATCTCTAAGACAGAATAAATCAACAGGAAGAACGTCGAACCATGGTGATTCAATTGTGAAAAAGCCTTAAACAACTCAGAGAAACCCTAGCCGCCATTCTCAAGTCTCAGAACAAAAGTAGAAGCAATCGGACAACACAAATGAGAGTGTGGGCCGACTTCTTTTTACTTGGCTAAGCCAAGTTATTTAATAAAGGGGGTGTTTCTATTGTATTTGTCTTTGTCTTTTTTTTTTTTTAATCTTGTGTCAACAATTGTTTTTTTCTAGTTTGATTTAAAACTAGGTATACAGTTTACTGGTTTGTAGACTGGGAAAATCTGGTCTAGGGTACACAGGCCAGTCTAGGATTTTGAGCTTAGGGTCAGACAGGAGCAGGAGCTGCGAGTTTACATAGGATTGTAAGCGGGATCTGTTTGTACTATCTAGTAGAAATCTTAGAAAGGCAGCAGTAGGCACAGTTTGCCGAAGCTGGGTATTTCTTGCGTGTGATTTCTTTTATATATTTTTTATCTCTGTGTTTGTTTTATTTTTTTGTTAAAACCCTATTCACCCCCCCCCCCCCTCTAGGGTTATTATCGATCCTACATAATCAACACGGCTTCATAAATTTCTATTTTCAAATATTTCTTTTTCAAAATAGTTGTTATTATCAAAATATTTCGTTCAACACATGAACAATCTCAACGGATGAGTACTGTCAACACATGAACTTTTATTTTATATCGATAAAGATGTAAATTTTATTACTAAAATATTTCGTTCAACACATGACCAATCTCAATGGATGAGTACTGTCAACACATGAACTTTTATTTTATATCGATAAAGATGTAAATTTTATTACTAAAATATTTCGTTCAACACATGACCAATCTCAATGGATGAGTACTGTCAACACATGAACTTTTATTTTATGATATTCTTTATTTTTCAAATTGGAATGAGGCCCAATCAATTACCATATAAAATTAATTATATGGATTTTCATACATTACACACATATAATAGCATTGAAAAATAATCAACCATCAACCAAAGTGCACTACAGTGTATAAGCATCAAATATAGATATCTAACGCTTATAACAGCCTGTCAATCAATCGATCAACATATTTAATCAATCAGGATGAGTGAACTTCAAATTTCATCCCAACACCCGTGTGGGGTTTCAAACAATCAAACGCATATATTATCTGTGCAGTTGGGCGATGTGTAAAATTTATCGATCCAATCAACGTCCTTCAAATAGGTGTACATAAACAAACCGTCTGGTTTGTAAATGAATATTTATTTATTCACATTCACGTTAAAAATTATATTTTTAACGACAAAACATTCTATTCCAACATATGAATTTCTATTCAGTTCATTCTTTAAATAAAATGATATTTTTATTTTTCTAACTTATTTTAGAAAATTTCGGCGGCATAACGGCACGATACTAGAAACGGGACAAGGCCTAACCTTACCCCCGGTCTAGTGAAGGCCCACGCCATTCACACATCAATCAAAATCACCAAACAATTCAATCCAATCAAATAATCTAACTAATTTTTGCAATCAAACAAATAATTCCATGGTCTGTGGACGATTGTGTCAGGTGCTACTAAGCACCGTCTGTATCCTAGTATATATATAACTAGAAAAGAAATTGAAGAGTGAGAAATTCTCACTTAAAGCTATCCAAACATCTTGACTCTTCTTTGATAGAAATCTTCATCGTTCTTGCCTTTTTATCATCTTCGTTGCCGTAGCCACTACATATGTAAAAATCGAATTTTTACTTCGCTATTCAATATATAAAAATCGAATTTTTTACTTTCACGCCATATGGATAAAAATTCTATTTTTACATTGCTACTATATAGATAAAAATTCCATTTCAAAAATATAGATTTCGCCTTTATAAAAATGAAGTTTTCACCTTTTCTAATATGAAGTTTTCGCCTTTTCTAATATGAAGTTTTCGCTTAAAAATATACTTTTTCCTAATTATGCAAAAATCTTTTTACATCTTCTATATAGTAAAGATCATATTTTTAATACTTTAAAAATATAAAAATCATATTTTTATCATCACCACTATATCAAAATCCGATCTTCCTACTATAAAAACCTATATTTTCTAACTATAGAAACATAAACTTTCTAACTTAGAAATCCGATTTTTATACCATTAAAAATCCAATCTTTTTGATTATACATATATCTCGTTTTCTAATTTCAAAAATCTTGCTCTTTTACAATTTAAAAATCTCGCTTCTACAAGGTTAAAAATTCAAACTTTACAAGGTTAAAAATATTAACTTTCCTACCTATAAAAGAAATAAATAAATAAATAAAATTAAAACAAATAAAGCAAAATAAATAAGGAAAATAAAATTAGAAAGAAAACTTACAGATGGAAGGAAGGGGGGGTGTATGTGCGTTCATCAGTGGGTCGGGGGGGGGGGGACTGGTGGCGCGTGATTCAAGGGGGCGGCGGAGGTGAGGCGAACGGCGGCTAGGGCTTGCAGTTGCGGGGACCGAGAGGAGATGGGGGAAGAAGGGAGGAGCTGCGAGGTGGGGTCGGACTTGCTGGAGAGGTCGACGGCGAAGTCAGGGAGGGTGGCGGCTAACGCGGTGGAGGGAAGGGCGGTGGGAGGCGGCCGTCGATCTGGAGCAGCGTTATCCTTTTTTTCCTTTATTTTATTTTATTTTGTTTTGAAATGAAACGAACGGGGGGGGGGGGGGGGGCAGAGAGAAATAAGGGGAGGGAGAGAGAAATTTTACTTTTTAATTTATTTAATTATTTTATTTTGCAAAGTGTTGACTTTTACATACGACCTCTAAACGAGGCCCACCGACTGTCGCCCATAGCGTTTTACCCCCATTCCGAACACAATGGAATATATATCGTAAGCTGATTCGAATATTTCGATCAGTTTCCGTTGAGTTTACATTTAAATTACTATATTGAATTTTAAACGTACATTTCAATTTACCGAGGTCACATACTAACTCGAAAAATTCTATAAAAATATTTTCTAGCTTCGTATTGACGATACGGTCCTAACAAAACTGATTTCGTCGAATCCTGAAACCGTTAGAAAAATGGCCATTTTCCAGTCGATTAAAATCAACTAAAACCGGTCAAACACGTTTTCCTTTGCCACGCTCACATACTGATTCAGAAAATTATGAAATTTGGAATCTAGCAATAACTTCACATCCCGGACCCAACAAAACTGGTTTCGTCGAAATCCGAGGTCGTTTGCAAAACGTCCATTTTTAAGGGCCTGAATTCCATAGCGACTATTCAGAATTTTCAACTGGACATATCTTTTGATTCCCGCTATGAAATCTTGATTTTTCGGATTCGATAGAAAGATATTATCAATTAGATCCTATCATTTTTGGTTTCACTAAAATCCGGATTGTTTTGCACCCGGTACATTCAATTGAAGTTTGAAATCGAATTATCGAACTACCGCGCCATTTTCAATTCTATTTATAAATATAAATGAATATTTATATTCTAACGACGGCGTATATAATATATACGTTCGAATTCTATTCGAAATAAATTTCTCGTCGATATTATTTAAAATAATCTATTTTAAATATTCAAAATTTGCTAAAATTGCCAAAATAAAAATTTTAAACTGGCCCAGATTTTCCGGGTTATTACAATCTCCCCCACTTAAAACTTTTCGTCTCCGAAAAGGAACAAAGTCGAAAGTGGTTTGATTATTCAGCTCTACGCTCGATCTGGCTTCCATTCTCCAACTTTTCAGTTTCTGAGAATTTTCAAAAATTTCAAAAATTTGGCTAACACCCTAAATTTTCGAAAAATTTCGCCATAACCTCCCCTGCACCGGGAGCATCGGGGAATTTCAAATAGCTTCCCCGGTCCTTCTAATCTCAAAAAGAAAAAGAAAAAGCCAAGCGGCTAGCCAATAGGCTCACAAAATCATCATCACCCAAACAAAACAGTAAATTATGTAGTAAACATGTACCTATTTGTCGGGCAAACAAATTTTATTCTCTGCTCTAGCCTTCTTGCTATGACCTGTTCAAGGTAAGTATATGTATATGCAAGCATATGCGACCAATTTTCAATACAATTCAATATTTGATTCAGTTAGGCATAATGGTTCAAAATTTATCAAACAACTAAACATGCAACACAAACATCAATCAATTAGTGAATTAGAGTTTCAAATTCATAACTTTGATATATAGTCAAAAATCAGATTTTTGATGCCAAATCAAAACAATAAGCCCTATCTAATTTTTGTTCTCACACCAGTCAATAGGAAGTATATAGAAAGTCCACTTTCGTCACTCGAACATAAATTCGGATGATGATCGATCAATCATCAGAATCATCCCCGGGCGACTAGAGTGTAATTCTATATCTATCCAGTATATTAAAACTTCAAATACACGTTTGCAAGGCGTATATGAAAAATCTTTATATACTGGACTGTCCTAATCAATATGAAATAAATAATCAAATACGAATAATTGATTTAGATTTTCAAAACAAAATTTGTTTTCACTTTAAAAATATACTCTTCACACTCGTTCTAGGATACTACTGATCCTATCTCTAACGAGTCATTCCCGTTGGATATTACTAATCCAGTATCTGATGAATTCTTTCGTATGGTTCTAATGTGCCTTGTTCTCTAGCTTTGTAAACCAAAGCTCTGATACCAACTGTGACGAAAAGGAATTTCGCTCGGTCCGAACCAGTCGCTAAACCGACCCGGACCGTTCGAAACGCCCTATCGTTCGAGAACAAGCCACAACAGAATGCATACGGAAGAACATTTCATTGTATATTACAACAATATATCAGATTACAAGAATATACAGAGTATGAATGAATATATATTACACAGAAATATCAGAGATTTAAATTACATTTAAATACATGGCAGCGGAAAATAATACAATACACAACTAGAAGTAGATATACGGATACAAAGCTTTCCGGATATCGTTCCAGCTGTAAACCAGGATCCTGCGAATATAATCTGCAAAACCAAAATTACTAGCTGCCCGTGTCCAAAATAGGGGCACCCAGAGTTTAGGTCAAAACAATAAACTCCAGGTCAGTCATGGGACTGGTGTGAGAACTAAAACAGTTAATCTTTATTTTTAAAGTTTGGTAAATCAAGGGACCACGCCGTATAACACGGAACGGGTTTCCTCCCAAGAATACCAGTGCATAAAACAAACAGCGCAATGCTAAATAAAGAAAAATGAAGCTGTTATAAGACCCAGGTCCTATCACACAATGCAACGCAAGCCGGGGGATAGGGTTTTCCCTTATAACAGCCAAAGACTGCTTGATACGTTTAAAACAAATCATTTGATACTATTATAAGTGCATAGTGTATAAAACAACTTCAAATCATAAGTATCAATCATAGGCAGCATGGGTACCATATATCATGTCGCCATATATAGGTTTACAAATAAAACCGCAAATGTCACGTATTTGGAAATTGGATTTCCAACTATGAACCGAGGCAAAAGATAGTCCTCAACCGATTCGAGACTGCCTAGCCCGAGTCTCAGGATCAGAGCTCGAGTGACCCTAGGAGCGACAGGGCCGGTCCACCGATGTGGATTAAAATGCCTGAACACTACGTTTCCCCACCCTTTGGGGCGTAAATGAGCCAACTAAATGACTCCATCGGTTCGAGAACGACCGATCAATCCGAGGCGCCTCGCAACAGCAACAACCACATAAGTCAAACTCGTCAGGGCGTGTAAAACCACTGACGCCACTTCTAACTAGGAAGAAACGCATGCCCTCCCTGAGGTCCGTCTCCCGTTTTTGGTTCATACCGGGTGTGAAACTCGCGAAGTAAACGTTACACAAAGCTACGCCACAAAGGCCTTGCTTTGATCATCACCACAAGACTTTGCTTTTCAACAGAAGCCTCGATCAATTGCCACTTAGGCATGCCACACAGGCAATTCACTCCATGCGTTTGATATCCATCAATATATAACCCCTGAGCTCGTACGTCTCAGAGAAGGGCGTTAAGCAAGAGAATCAATTCTCCGCCGCCAAACAGATATATATTTAATAGAGATCAATCACACGGACTAAAATCCAATGTCAGACACACAGTCCATTTACAAGTCCGTTCTGGGTCTGAACGAAACCGGAGGCACCTAGTACCTCGCATATCCATCGATCTCCAAGTACGTCTGGACGATCACTAACTGTTTCCATCTTCTTGGGTGTACAGCCCAATCAAGGTCATCAGTAATCACCCAAACGACGTGAAGACTTCCGGTCTTCGACCATCGTCTTCATCTTCGATTTATCGTCGTATCAGTTATTCAGAATGGGATAAACCCGGTCTTTCTGAATAACTCGCGTATATTTTAAATAAGTGTTACACAAACACAACATACACCTCATTCCAATTCATCAGTCACTAACCGCAAATTAATCAAGAGAATAATTCCCCAAATATTAACCCCGAAGGCCGAAACCAACATCAGATCAATACCCAGAAAACCATTCTGCTTAGCTAACCGACAGTTAGTTTCTGATTTCACATTCAAAGGGAAAGGTTCCCATTAGTTTTATCCAAGATAAATTCCTGAATTTATTCTCTAATCTTCCTTTGAATTTCGATTCAAATTTGTCGGGATTAACGAAATTTACCGAAGTAATCATTTGTTTTAATTTCCCAATCCCAACCTATTTATCCCATGAAGTACAACTGGTAATACTTCATATCTAACACCACAGTGTTATCGGTAAATTCAATTACCATTTCACGTTCAAATCTAATTAAAGATTTAACTATCGCCTGGAGCAAAACTGGTGATACTCCATTTTCGATCATTTCAATCTAATTAAAGATTCATTAAAACTCCACTTAGTTTTAATCTTCGACTGGGTTAAAGAATCCATGTCATTTAAAACACGGTTCACGATAAACCCAAAATCACATTCCATTAATTATCGGGTTAAAGAACAAGTGTTATTTAAAACACTGTTCACGATAAACCCAAAAATCAATACCAATTCAATTCCAATTAAATATTATTTAATTGGTACCTTTCATTAAATCTAAATAAAAAGATTTAATCATTTCTCAACTAGGTTCAAGAACAGTGTTAGTGAAGACACCATTCACGACAAACCAAAATCACATTCGATATTCAATACAAGGCTCTGAGTAGAAAATATATCGGCTTATATTCAATATCAAATTCTATGACTAACAAATGTCGTATTGGAAATAACGATATAAATATATATCTTTCAAATTTCCATAACAACACCTGTATAATCACGAATTCCAACATCGAAATATTCCGAAGACAATTTCGATTCAAATCCACTCCAATGCAATCATTGGATATTCTGGTTATTTTTAAAACCCTTTTTAAATTCAATTTATTTATTTAAAAATAAATAGAATTATAATTCTAGTTCAAAACCAGTTCATTTCGATAAAAATCTATTTTTATCTTTTCAAATATGGAGTTTTTCATCCCAAATTTTCCCAAATCATTTCTTATGATTGTACACAAATTATTACTATTTTTAATAATTTTATCAAGGCCCGTACCGTCGATTTCCATCAATGGCCATCGAACTGCACTTACAGCGACCTTTTTCGAATTTGATTTAGACGTATCTCCAAATCCAACCGTTAGATTTTGAATTTCTAATGTTCATTAGAAATCTCTTTTCGATACGAACCCAACGGTTCCGGTTTTAGGAGAATCCGACGGTCGGATCTCCCGTAATGTCCGTTTGAAATAAATGGTCGAAATAAACGGGCAGAGAGAAATAAGGGGAGGGAGAGAGAAATTTTACTTTTTAATTTATTTAATTATTTTATTTTGCAAAGTGTTGACTTTTACATACGACCTCTAAACAAGGCCCACCGACTGTCGCCCATAGCGTTTTACCCCCATTCCGAACACAATGGAATATATATCGTAAGCTGATTCGACTATTTCGATCAGTTTCCGTTGAGTTTACATTTAAATTACTATATTGAATTTTAAACGTACATTTCAATTTACCGAGGTCACATACTAACTCGAAAAATTCTATAAAAATATTTTCTAGCTTCGTATTGACGATACGGTCCTAACAAAACTGATTTCGTCGAATTCTGAAACCGTTAGAAAAATGGCCATTTTCCAGTCGATTAAAAACAACTGAAACCGGTCAAACGCGTTTTCCTTTGCCACGCTCACATACTAATTCAGAAAATTATGAAATTTGGAATCTAGCAATAACTTCACATCCCGGACCCAACAAAACTGGTTTCGTCGAAATCCGAGGTCGTTTGCAAAATGTCCATTTTTAAGGTCCTGAATTCCGTAGCGACTATTCAGAATTTTCAACTGGACATATCTTTTGATTCCCGCTATGAAATCTTGATTTTTCGGATTCGATAGAAAGATATTATCAATTAGATCCTATCATTTTTGGTTTCACTAAAATCCGGATTGTTTTGCACCCGGTACATTCAATTGAAGTTTGAAATCGAATTATCGAACTACCGCGCCATTTTCAAATCTATTTATAAATATAAATGAATATTTATATTCTAACGACGGCGTATATAATATATACGTTCGAATTCTATTCGAAATAAATTTCTCGTTGATATTATTTAAAATAATCTATTTTAAATATTCAAAATTTGCTAAAATTGCCAAAATAAAAATTTTAAACTGGCCCAGATTTTCCGGGTTATTACAATCCGGGATGTCAAATTATTGCTAGGTTTCAAATTTCATAATTTTTGAGGTTAGTATGTGAGCGTGGCAAAGAAAAATGTATTTGATCGATTTCTATTAAATTGGATCGACCAGAAAAGGGCCATTTTTCAAATGGTCTCAGAATTCGACGAAACTAGTTTTGTTGGGACCGTATCGTCAAAACATAGCTAGATTTATTTTTTGGGAATTTTTAGAATTAGTATGTGGCCCCAGCAAATTGAAATGTACGTTAAAATCAAATATTGAATGTTTTATATTTTAATTTGAAGGAAAAACTGACTGAAACAGTCTAATGGGCCTACGAAACATATCTCATTGTGTTCGGAGTGGGGGTTTTTAGCTAGGGGCGACAGTCGTTGGGTTTGATTTTGAGTTCATATTAATAGACATAAATTTTTGAAAGTAAAATAAAATAAATTATAAATATATATATATTGGCCAAGTCAAACCCTTGGCCCATAATTAAATTTCCGCCGTTAGAGGTAAAAAGAACGGGCGATTTGCTCCCTCGTCTTGCTTCTCTGATCTCCCTCCACAGTCGACATCTCGCAATGATTGATGAGGGAAAATCGAAGCCCTCAATGAGCTGGAGGGGTTCAACGGTGGTGATGGTGTTCTGGGTCGCCAATCGTCGGAAAACGTTGAGGAAAACCGCCAGCGTCGGAGTTAGTTTTAGGGAGGAAAAGGACCACCGAAGTGGGGTCACTTCTGGGCCGTGGATGCTCTCGTGGCGGCGCCTCTTGTGGCTAGCACTGATCGCCGTCCAATGACCTACGGCGGCGCGAATTCTGGTGGAAAGGGTTTGAAAGGGGTTCACCGCATTCCTGAAGAAGATGCGACCTTCCTATGTTAATCGAAGGTGATTCCTTTTGTTATGAAAACATTACTTTAAATCTGTTTTATTTATAAGAAAAAAAATATTTTAGAAATATAAATAGCATTTAGTTTCAGTATAAAAAAAGGTAGATAATAATCTTATAAAAATGTAATTTTTATATTGATAACATAGTGTTAAAAAAATGTTCCTTTTAAAGAGATTTTTAAATATGGTTTTATATATAACCTTGTTTTAAAATATGGTTTTATATAGATAGCTTTGAAATAAAAATTATTTTTCAATTTATATAACAGTTAAAATATGATTCTTTACGATATAAATAATATTGTTTTAAAAAATTATAAGGTGTTATAAAAATGTAATCTTTATATAAATAAAATGTAAATTTTTATACAAAAAGCAATATCGATATAAGAATTTGATTTTTATTATATGAATAACAATTTAAAAATATAAACAACATTATAAAAATATGATTTTTATCGTATGTGAAATATAAAATTATGATTTTTATAAAGTAGAAGTAGTAAAAATTTGATTTTTAATGAAGTAGAGATTCATTTTTTTATATGGAAAGGATTATATTTTTATAAATGAAATTCTATGATTTTTACTTTAAATTACAAAGGATGAAAATATGTTTTAAAATAAATAACATAGAAATCAAAGGGGAATATATATATATATATGTAGAAAAAAGCATAGAACAAAAAAAATTGGGATATTTATATATCATTGTTTTGAAATGAAAATTGTTTGAAGTTTTTTTTTTAGATATAATGAAAAGCATTGTGTTGAAAAATAACACCTCTTTGAAAATATATAAATCTGTTTGATTTAAAAATATCTTTGAATTGAAAATTATAAACCTCATTGATTTGAATATGAATATCTTTGATATAAAAATTCGATTTTTATATTTTGAATAGCGAAGTAAAAATTCGATTTTTTATATATTGAACAACGAAGTAAAAATTCAATTTTTATATATGTAGTGGCTACGGTCAACGAAGGTGACAAGAAGGCGAAACGACGAAGACTTCTGCAAAAGAAGAGTCGAGATGGTTGGATAGCTATAGGTGAGAATTTCTCACCTTTCAATTTCTTTTCTATTTATACATATATACTAGGATGCAGACTGTGCTTAGTAGCACCCGACACAATCGTCCACAGACCATGGACTTGTTTGTTTGATTGCAAAAATTAGTTAGATTATTTGGTTCGAATTGAATTGTTTGGTGAAATGAATGGATATGATTGATGTGTGAATGGCGTGGGCCTTCACTGGACCGGGGATAAGGCTAGGCCTCGTCCCGTTTCTAGTATCGTGCCGTTATGCCGCCGAAATTTTCTAAAATCAACTAGAAAAATAAAAATATCATTTTATTTAAAGAATGAACTGAATAGAAATTCATAAGTTAAATAAAATGTTTTGTCGTTAAAAATATAATTTTTAACGTGAAAGTGAATAAAATAAAATATTCATTTACAAACCAGACGGTTTGTTTATGTACATGTATTTGAAGGACATTGATTGGGTCGATAAATTTTACACATCGCCCAACTGCACAAATAAAATATGTGTTTGATTGTTTGAAACCCCATACGGGTGTTGGGATGAAATTTGAAGTTCACTCATCCTGATTGATTAAATGTGTCGATCGATTGATTGACAGGCTGTTATAAGCGTTAGATATATATATATATATATATATATATATATATATATATATATATTTGATGCTTATACAGTGTAGTGCACTTTGGTTGATGGTTGATTATTTTTCAATGCTATTGTATACATGTGTTGTATGAAAATCCATATAATTAATTTTATATGGTGATTGATTGGGCCTCATTCCAATTTAGAGAATAAAGAATATTATAAAATAAAGGTTCATGTGTTGACTGTACTCATTCGTTGAGATTAGTCATGTGTTGAACGAAATATTTTAATAATAAATTTTATATCTTTATCACTATAAAATAAAGGTTCATGTGTTGACTGTACTCATTCGTTGAGATTAGTCATGTGTTGAACGAAATATTTTAATAATAAATTTTATATCTTTATCACTATAAAATAAAGGTTCATGTGTTGACTGTACTCATTCGTTGAGATTAGTCATGTGTTGAACGAAATATTTTAATAATAAATTTTATATCTTTATCACTATAAAATAAAGGTTCATGTGTTGACTGTACTCATTCGTTGAAAATAGTCATGTGTTTAACGAAATATTTTAATAATAGAAATATTTGAAATAGAAATATTTGAAAAGGAAATATTTGAAAAAGGAATATTTGAAATAGAATATTTGAAAATAGAAATATATGAAGTCGTGTTGATTAGATTGACGTCATTTTGACGTGAACGATATTTATATCGATTTTATTCATTTTAAAATGAATATCGAAAAGTAATTTTGAAAACGATTTCGAAATGAAATGAATTGAAAACGATTTCGAAATGAAATGAATTGAAAACGATTTCGAAATGAATTGGATATAAAACGAATTTGATTTGAATTGATTAGAAAACCAATTTGAATTGATTCGAATAGAAAACCAATTTGAATTGAATCGAATAGAAAACGACTTTGAAATTAAATTGAATTGAATTGAAAACTAATTCAAATTGAATTGAAAGCGAATTGAAATGAATTCAAATTGAATTGAAATTTGAATTGAATAGAAATGAATTTTAAAAATGAATTTATAAAGAAGAATTCAATTTTGCTTTGAATTGAAATGGAAGTTGAAATTGCTTTTGAAACGAATTTAAAACTATTTATATAATTCGTTTTAAATAGAAATCGACGAAATATATATTATATATATTATATATATAATATAATGGCCTGAATAGAACGCGCCGCGCCGCGTCAGTTCGTGAATTTCGACCATTTATTTCAAACGGATATTACGGGAGATCCGACCGTCGGATTCTCCTAAAACCAGAACCGTTGGGTTCGTATCGAAAAGAGCTTTCTAACGAATATTAGAAATTCAAAATCTAACGGTTGGATTTGGAGATACGTCCAAATCAAATTTGAAAAAGGTCGCTGTAAGTGCAGTTCGATGGCCATTGATGGAAATCGACTGTATGGGCCTTGATAAAATTATTAAAAATATCAATAATTTGTGTAAAATCATTAGAAATGATTTGGGAAAAATTTGGGATGAAAAACTCCATATTTGAAAAGATAAAAATAGATTTTTATCGAAATGAACTAGTTTGAACTAAATTTAAAACCCGATTTGTTTTTAAATAAATAAATTAGATTTAAAAAGGGGTTTTAAATAATCGGAATTCCTAATATATTTGAATTAAATTAAATCAGAATTGATTCAGGAGTTTATCGTGAACTGTGTTTTAAATAACACTAGTTCTTTAACCCGATAATAAATAGAATGTGATATGGGTTTGTCGTGAACTGTGTTTTAAATAACACCTAGTTCTTTAACCCAGTAAATGGAGTTTTAATGAATCTGCAATTAGATTGAAATGGGGAATTGATAATTTAAATTATCAACTTTAGAAAATGAGCGAGAATGGAGTATCACCAGTTTTGCTCCAAAGCGATAGTTAAATCTTTAATTAGATTTGAACGTGAAATGGTAATTAATTTTACCGATAACACCGTGGTGTTAGATATGGAGTATTACCAGTTTTGCTTCATGGGATGAATAGTTTGGGATTGGGAAATAAAATAAATAATTACTTCGGTGTGGTTCGCTAATCTCGACTAGTTTGGAAAACCATAATTTGGTTTGAAATGACATCCAAAGGAAGATCAAAGGATAAATTTTAAAGAATTTATCTTGGATAAAATTAATGGGAACCTTTCCCTAAGAATTGAAATTTAGAAACTAGTTGTACGTTAGCTAAGAAGAATGGTTTCCCGGGTATTGATCTGATGTTGGTTTCGGCCTTCGGGGTTAATATTTGGGAAATTGTTCTCTTGTTGATTTACGGTTAGTAGCTACTGAATTGGAATGAGGCGCATGCCGTGTTTGTGTAACATTCGTTTTAATATACGCGGGTTGTTCGGGAAGGCCGGGTTTATACCCATTCTGAATAACCGTTTCGACGAGATGTCGAAGATGAAGACGGTGGTTAAAGACCGGAAGTCTTCACATCGTTCGGATAATTACTGACGATCCTGATTGGGCTGTACACCCAAGAGGATGGAAATAGTTGGTGGCCGTCCAGACGTACTTGGAGATGGATGGATATGAGAGGAAAGTGCCTCCGGTTTCGTTCAGACCCAGAACGGACTTGTAAATGGATGGTGTGTCTGACATTGTATTCCTTTATATTGTATTTGTTGATCTCTGCTAAATATATATCTGTTTGGCAGCGGAGAATTTATTCTCTTGCTTAACGCCCTTCTCTGAGACATATGAGCTCAGAGGTTATATATTGGCAGAAATCAGTGGTACGATATGGATTGATAGTGTGGCATGCTGAGATGCAGTGATCCAGACTTTTGTTGAAAAGCAAAGTTTGGTGGTTGATGATCAAAGCGCAGCTGATATAGCATGGCTTTGTGTATAGCGTTGATCCGCGAGCCTCACACCCCGGTATGGTGGCAAACTGATGGTTTGATCAGTATGCTTTTTCGTGGATGGGCACCTTAGTGGTGTCGTGGATTCGGTCGACCGAGATGAGCCTAGTGCTCAGGGATATATAGAGTAAGCAGTGTTTTCTCTCGCTGGGACGTAAGCCGCGGTGGTACTCTGGTCCCAAATGTGCGGATGCAGATGGTGTTTTCTCTTATGGGGACGTAAGCCGTGGTGAATTGCATTCCGCGATCGATCTTTCGAATCAGGAGCCACCATGATGGAAATCCAATTTCCAATACGTGTATTGCGGTTTTAATTGTAGAACTAGTATGGCGACATGATATATGGTACCCATGCCGTCTATGATTGATATTTATGATTGGAATTGTTTTGACACTATACACATATTATAGTATCAAATGATTTGTTTTAAACGTACCAAGCATGTTTGGCTGTTATAAGGTAAAATCCTATCCTCCGGCTTGCGTTGCATTGTGTGATGGGACCTGGGTCTTATAACAGCTTCATTTTTCGAAAAAGCATTGCGTTGTTTATTCTATGCACTAGTATTCTTGGGAGGAAACCCGTTCCGTGTTATACGGCGTGGTCCCTTGAATTACTCTCTTTTAAAGTAAAGTTTTAAATAACTGTTTTAGTTCTCACACCAGTCACATAACTGACCTGGAGTTTATTGTTTTAACCTAAACTCTGGGTGCCCCTATTTTCCACACGGGCAGCTAGTAGTTTTGGTTTTGCAGATTTATATTCACAGGATCCTGGTTTACAGCTGGAATGATATCCGGAAAGCTTTGTATCCGTATATCTCTTCTAGTTGTGCATTGTATTATTTTCCGCTGCGATGTATTTAAATGTAATTTAAATATCTGATATTTCTGTGTAATATTCATTTTTACTCTGTATATTCTTGTATCTGATGGAATTGTTGTTATAACAATGAAATGTTCTTCTGTGTGGATTCTGATTTGTCCTGTTCTCAACGATCAGGGGTTTCGAACGGTCTAGATCGGTTTAACGACTGATTCGGATCGAGCGAAATTCCTGTCCGTCACATTTGGTATCAGAGCTTTGGTTTACAAAGCTCAGAGAATAAGACACACTAGAACCATACGAAAGAATTCATCAGATATTGGATTAGTAATATCCAATGGAATGACTCGTTAGAGATGGGATCAGTAGTATCCTAGAACGAGTGTGAAGAGTATATTTTTGAAAATGAAAACAAATTTTTGTTTTGAAAATTTAAATCAATTATACGTATTTTATTATTTATTTACATTGATTTGGACAATCAAATATATAGAGATTTTAGTATACGTCTGATCCACGTGTATTGAAGCCTCAAATATATTCGATAGATATAGAATCACACTCTAGTCGCTCGGACATGATTCTAATGATTGACGCGTCATCATTAGAATTTATTTTCGTGTTTCGAAGGTGAGATATCTATATATTTCCATTAGACTGGTGTGAGAACCAAAACTTATATATATAGTTAGAACACATTGTTGTGAATTGGCATCAAAAACATGATTTCTGTATAAATATCAAAATTATGAATTTGAAACTCTAATTCACTAAATGATTGATGTTTGTGTTGTTTGTTTATTTGTTTGATAATTTTGAACCATTTAGCCTAATTGAATCACATATTGAATTATATTGAAAATTGGTCGCATTTGCTTGCATATACTTGCACTTACATTGAACAGGTCATAGCAAGGAGGCTAGAGCAGAGAATAAAATTTGTTTGCCCGACAAATAGGTACATGTTTACTACATAATTTCCTGTTTTGTTTGGGTGATGATGATTTTATGAGCCTATTGGCTAGCCGCTTGGCTTTTTCTTTTTCTTTTTGAGATCTGAAGGACCGGGGAAGCTATTTGAAATTCCCCGATGCTCCCGGTGCAGGGGAGGTTATGGCGAAATTTTTCGAAAATTTAGGGTGTTAGCCAAATTTTTGAAGAATTTGAAAATTCTCAGAAACTGAAAAGTTGGAGAATGGAAGCCAGATCGAAAGTAGAGCTGATTAATCAAACTACTTCCGACTTTGTTCCTTTTCGGGGACGAAAAGTTTTAAGTGGGGGAGATTGTAACAACCCGAAAATCTGGGCCAGTTTAAAATTTTTATTTTGGCAATTTTAACGAATTTTGAATATTTAAAATAGATTGTTTTAAATAAATTTGACGATAAATTTATTTTGAATAGAATTCGAACGTATATATTATGTACGTCGTCGTTAGAATATAAATATTTATATATAATTATAAATGGAATTGAAAATGGCGCGGTAGTTCGATAATTCGATTTCAAACTTCAATTGAACATACCGGGTGCAAAACAATCGGATTTAAGTGAAACCAAAAACAATAGGATCTAATTGAGAATATCTTTCCAACGGATCTGAAAAATCGAAATTTCATAGCGGGAATCAAAAGATATGTCTAGTTGAAAATTCTGAATAGTCGCTATGGAATTCAGGCCCTTAGAAATGGGAATTTCGCAAACGACCTCGGAATTCGACGAAACCACTTTTGTTGGATCCGGGATGTCAAATTATTGCTAGGTTTCAAATTTCATAATTTTTGAGGCTAGTATGTGAGCGTGGCAAAGAAAAATGTATTTGGTCGATTTCTATTAAATTGGATCGACCAGAAAAGGGCCATTTTTGAAACGGTCTCAGAATTCGACGAAACTAGATTTTTTGGGACCGTATCGTCAAAACATAGCTAGATTTATTTTTCGGGAATTTTTAGAATCAGTATGTGGCCCCAGCAAATTGAAATGTACGTTAAAATCAAATATTGAATGTTTTATATTTTAATTTGAAGGAAAAACTGACTGAAACAGTCTAATGGGCCTACGAAACATATCTCATTGTGTTCGGAGTGGGGGTTTTTAGCTAGGGGCGACAGTCGTTGGGTTTGATTTTGAGTTCATATTAATAGACATGAATTTTTGAAAGTAAAATAAAATAAATTATAAATATATATATGGGCCAAGTCAAACCCTAGGCCCATAATTAAATTTCCGCCGTCAGAGGTAAAAAGAACGGGCGATTTGCTCCCTCGTCTTGCTTCTCTGATCTCCCTCCACAGTCGACATCTCGCAATGATTGATGAGGGAAAATCGAAGCCCTCAATGAGCTGGAGGGGTTCAACGGTGGTGATGGTGTTCTGGGTCGCCAATCGTCGGAAAACGTTGAGGAAAACCGCCAGCGTCGGAGTTAGTTTTAGGGAGGAAAAGGACCACCGAAGTGCGGTCTCTTCTGGGCCGTGGATGCTCTCGTGGCGGCGCCTCTTGTGGCTAGCTCTGATCGCCGTCCAATGACCTACGGCGGCGCGAATTCTGGTGGAAAGGGTTTGAAAGGGGTTCACCGCATTCCTGAAGAAGATGCGACCTTCCTATGTTAATCGAAGGTGATTCCTTTTGTTATGAAAACATTACTTTAAATCTGTTTTATTTATAAGAAAAAAATATTTTAGAAATATAAATAGCATTTAGTTTCAGTATAAAAAAAGGTAGATAATAATCTTATAAAAATGTAATTTTTATATTGATAACATAGTGTTAAAAAAATGTTCCTTTTAAAGAGATTTTTAAATATGGTTTTATATATAACCTTGTTTTAAAATATGGTTTTATATAGATAGCTTTGAAATAAAAATCATTTTTCAATTTATATAACGGTTAAAATATGATTCTTTACGATATAAATAATATTGTTTTAAAAAATTATAAGGTGTTATAAAAATGTAATCTTTATATAAATAGAAAATGTAAATTTTTATACAAAAAGCAATATCGATATAAGAATTTGATTTTTATTATATGAATAACAATTTAAAAATATAAACAACATTTTAAAAATATGATTTTTATCGTATGTGAAATATAAAATTATGATTTTTATAAAGTAGAAGTAGTAAAAATTTGATTTTTAATGAAGTAGAGATTCATTTTTTTATATGGAAAGGATTATATTTTTATAAATGAAATTCTATGATTTTTACTTTAAATTACAAAGGATGAAAATATGTTTTAAAATAAATAACATAGAAATCAAAGGGGAATATATATATATATGTAGAAAAAAGCATAGAACAAAAAAAATTGGGATATTTATATATCATTGTTTTGAAATGAAAATTGTTTGAAGTTTTGTTTTTAGATATAATGAAAAGCATTGTGTTGAAAAATAACACCTCTTTGAAAATATATAAATCTGTTTGATTTAAAAATATCTTTGAATTGGAAATTATAAACCTCATTGATTTGAATATGAATATCTTTGATATAAAAATTCGATTTTTATATTTTGAATAGCGAAGTAAAAATTCGCTTTTTTATATATTGAACGACGAAGTAAAAATTCGATTTTTATATATGTAGTGGCTATGGTCAACGAAGGTGACAAGAAGGCGAAACGACGAAGACTTCTGCAAAAGAAGAGTCGAGATGGTTGGATAGCTATAGGTGAGAATTTCTCACCTTTCAATTTCTTTTCTAGTTATATATATATACTAGGATGCAGACGGTGCTTAGTAGCACCCGACACAATCGTCCACAGACCATGGACTTGTTTGTTTGATTGCAAAAATTAGTTAGATTATTTGGTTCGAATTGAATTGTTTGGTGAAATGAATGGATATGATTGATGTGTGAATGGCGTGGGCCTTCACTAGACCGGGGATAAGGCTAGGCCTCGTCCCGTTTCTAGTATCGTGCCGTTATGCCGCCGAAATTTTCTAAAATCAATTAGAAAAATAAAAATATCATTTTATTTAAAGAATGAACTGAATAGAAATTCATAAGTTAAAATAAAATGTTTTGTCGTTAAAAATATAATTTTTAACGTGAAAGTGAATAAAATAAAATATTCATTTACAAACCAGACGGTTTGTTTATGTACACCTATTTGAAGGACATTGATTGGGTCGATAAATTTTACACATCGCCCAACTGCACAAATAAAATATGTGTTTGATTGTTTGAAACCCCATATGGGTGTTGGGATGAAATTTGAAGTTCACTCATCCTGATTGATTAAATGTGTCGATCGATTGATTGACAGGCTGTTATAAGCGTTAGATATCTATATTTGATGCTTATACAGTGTAATGCACTTTGGTTGATGGTTGATTATTTTTCAATGCTATTGTATACATGTGTTGTATGAAAATCCATATAATTAATTTTATATGGTGATTGATTGGGCCTCATTCCAATTTAGAGAATAAAGAATATTATAAAATAAAGGTTCATGTGTTGACTGTACTCATTCGTTGAGATTAGTCATGTGTTGAACGAAATATTTTAATAATAAATTTTATATCTTTATCACTATAAAATAAAGGTTCATGTGTTGACTGTACTCATTCGTTGAGATTAGTCTTGTGTTGAACGAAATATTTTAATAATAAATTTTATATCTATATCACTATAAAATAAAGGTTCATGTGTTGACTGTACTCATTCGTTGAGATTAGTCATGTGTTGAACGAAATATTTTAATAATAAATTTTATATCTTTATCACTATAAAATAAAGGTTCATGTGTTGACTGTACTCATTCATTAAGATTAGTCATGTGTTGAACGAAATATTTTAATAATAAATTTTATATCATTATCACTATAAAATAAAGGTTCATGTGTTGACTGTACTCATTCGTTGAGATTAGTCATGTGTTGAACGAAATATTTTAATAATAGAAATATTTGAAATAGAAATATTTGAAAAGGAAATATTTGAAAAAGGAATATTTGAAATAGAATATTTGAAAATAGAAAGATATGAAGTCGTGTTGATTAGATTGACGCCATTTTGACGTGAACGATATTTATATCGATTTTATTCATTTTAAAATGAATATCGAAAAGTAATTTTGAAAACGATTTCGAAATGAAATGAATTGAAAACGATTTCGAAATGAAATGAATTGAAAACGATTTCGGAATGAAATGAATTGAAAACGATTTCGAAATGAATTGAATATAAAACGAATTTGATTTGAATCGATTAGAAAACCAATTTGAATTGAATCGAATAGTAAACCAATTTGAATTGAATCGAATAGAAAACGACTTTGAAATTAAATTGAATTTAATTGAAAACTAATTCAAATTGAATTGAAATGAATTCAAATTGAATTGAAATTTGAATTGAATAGAAATGAATTTTAAAAACGAATTTATAAAGAAGAATTCAATTTTGCTTTGAATTGAAATGGAAGTTGAAATTGCTTTTGAAACGAATTTAAAACTATTTATATAATTCGTTTTAAATAGAAATCGACGAAATATATATTATATATATTATATATATAATATAATGGCCTGAATAGAACGCGCCGCGCCGCGGCAGTTCGTGAATTCCGACCATTTATTTCAAACGGATATTACGGGAGATCCGACCGTCGGATTCTCCTAAAACCGGAACCGTTGGGTTCGTATCGAAAAGAGCTTTCTAACGAATATTAGAAATTCAAAATCTAACGGTTGGATTTGGAGATACGTCCAAATCAAATTTGAAAAAGGTCGCTGTAAGTGCAGTTCGATGGCCATTGATGGAAATCGACTGTACGGGCCTTGATAAAATTATTAAAAATATCAATAATTTGTGTAAAATCATTAGAAATGATTTGGGAAAAATTTGGGATGAAAAACTCCATATTTGAAAAGATAAAAATAGATTTTTATCGAAATGAACTAGTTTGAACTAAATTTAAAACCCGATTTGTTTTTAAATAAATAAATTAGATTTAAAAAGGGGTTTTAAATAATCGGAATTCCTAATATATTTGAATTAAATTAAATCAGAATTGATTCAGGGATTTATCGTGAACTGTGTTTTAAATAACACTAGTTCTTTAACCCGATAATAAATAGAATGTGATTTGGGTTTGTCGTGAACTGTGTTTTAAATAACACCTAGTTCTTTAACCCAGTAAAAGGAGTTTTAATGAATCTGCAATTAGATTGAAATGGGGAATTGATAATTTAAATTATCAACTTTAGAAAATGAGCGAGAATGGAGTATCACCAGTTTTGCTCCAAAGCGATAGTTAAATCTTTAATTAGATTTGAACGTGAAATGGTAATTAATTTTACCGATAACACCGTGGTGTTAGATATGGAGTATTACCAGTTTTGCTTCATGGGATGAATAGGTTGGGATTGGGAAATAAAATAAATAATTACTTCGGTGTGGTTCGCTAATCTCGACTAGTTTGGAAAACCATAATTTGGTTTGAAATGACATCCAAAGGAAGATCAAAGGATAAATTTTAGAGAATTTATCTTGGATATAATTAATGGGAACCTTTCCCTAAGAATTGAAATTTAGAAACTAGCTGTAGGTTAGCTAAGAAGAATGGTTTCCTGGGTATTGATCTGATGTTGGTTTCGGCCTTCGGGGTTAATATTTGGGAAATTGTTCTCTTGTTGATTTACGGTTAGTATCTACTGAATTGGAATGAGGCGTATGCTGTGTTTGTGTAACATTTGTTTTAATATACGCGGGTTGTTCGAGAAGGCCGGGTTTATACCCATTCTGAATAACCGATTCGACGAGATGTCGAAGATGAAGACGGTGGTTAAAGACCGGAAGTCTTCACATCGTTCGGATAATTACTGACGATCCTGATTGGGCTGTACACCCAAGAGGATGGAAATAGTTGGTGGTCGTCCAGACGTACTTGGAGATGGATGGATATGAGAGGAAAGTGCCTCCGGTTTCGTTCAGACCCAGAACGGACTTGTAAATGGATGGTGTGTCTGACATTGTATTCCTTTATATTGTATTTGTTGATCTCTGCTAAATATATATCTGTTTGGCGGCGGAGAATTTATTCTCTTGCTTAACGCCCTTCTCTGAGACATATGAGCTCAGAGGTTATATATTGGCAGAAATCAGTGGTACGATATGGATTGATAGTGTGGCATGCTGAGATGCAGTGATCCAGACTTTTGTTGAAAAGCAAAGTTTGGTGGTTGATGATCAAAGCGCAGCTGATATAGCATGGCTTTGTGTATAGCGTTGATCCGCGAGCCTCACACCCCGGTATGGTAGCAAACTGATGGTTTGATCAGTATGCTTTTTCGTGGATGGGCACCTTAGTGGTGTCGTGGATTCGGTCGACCGAGATGAGCCTAGTGCTCAGGGATATATAGAGTAAGCGGTGTTTTCTCTCGCTGGGACGTAAGCCGCGGTGGTACTCTGGTCCCAAATGTGCGGATGCAGACGGTGTTTTCTCTTGTGGGGACGTAAGCCGTGGTGAATTGCATTCCGCGATCGATCTTTCGAATCAGGAGCCACCATGATGGAAATCCAATTTCCAATACGTGTATTGCGGTTTTAATTGTAGAACTAGTATGGCGACATGATATATGGTACACATGCCGTCTATGATTGATATTTATGATTGGAATTGTTTTGACACTATACACATATTATAGTATCAAATGATTTGTTTTAAACGTACCAAGCATGTTTGGCTGTTATAAGGTAAAACCCTATCCTCCGGCTTGCGTTGCATTGTGTGATGGGACCTGGGTCTTATAACAGCTTCATTTTTCGAAAAAGCATTGCGTTGTTTATTCTATGCACTAGTATTCTTGGGAGGAAACCCGTTCCGTGTTATACGGCGTAGTCCCTTGAATTACTCTCTTTTAAAGTAAAGTTTTAAATAACTGTTTTAGTTCTCACACCAGTCACATGACTGACCTGGAGTTTATTGTTTTAACCTAAACTCTGGGTGCCCGTATTTTCCACACGGGCAGCTAGTAGTTTTGGTTTTGCAGATTTATATTCACAGGATCCTGGTTTACAGCGGGAATGATATCCGGAAAGCTTTGTATCCGTATATCTCTTCTAGTTGTGCATTGTATTATTTTCCGCTGCGATGTATTTAAATGTAATTTAAATCTCTGATATTTCTGTGTAATATTCATTTTTACTCTGTATATTCTTGTATCTGATGGAATTGTTGTTATAACAATGAAATGTTCTTCTGTGTGGATTCTGATTTGTCCTGTTCTCAACGATCAGGGGTTTCGAACGGTCTAGATCGGTTTAACGACTGATTCGGATCGAGCGAAATTCCTGGCCGTCACATAAACCCCCGTCCTCCTAATGCACCTAGCTCGGTCCGCGAGCATGACATAAGTGGCTAATATTAGCGTATGCTAATGGTAAGCTCTTAGCATGCAATTTTGTGATTCAAACCCACGACGTTGTTACCAGATGGTAAGAACGTAGCATATACAAGTTTTAGTACCAAACTTCGATTGAAGTTGAGAATTAAACTTGACAAAAATCAAATCTCTTTGTTTGTCTATAGATAGTCTATTTATCTTTTTTGGAATGAATCTGCAATTATTTAAAAATATGTACAACAACATAAGTTAAAGTAGACTTGTATATTTAAGAGAATACTGACTAATTTCTGGTTATAGATATTAAATAGTATCCCTGCTTTCTAGTGACGAAACATTCATAAAAATAATTTTCTTTCCTTGTACGGGGACAGGACAACATTTGGAAATGACACAGGCAACAAGTTTTTTGTGCACGGAGATACTTTATATGATCGACTGTTTAATGTAATGATGTAACGAAATGCTACTAACAAAGCAAACGATAGAGATGTATGTTTATTGTTAGCAACAGATAAAAATGTGTTTAATTGTTTAATGCGGTGGATGTAACAATTGTTATTAAGATTTTGATAAATGTTACTAAGTTTTGTAATTGTTAATACAATATGATGGATATAGTACTAGCTTAGAAGTTAATTTACCATTTCAAATGTGCTCCATGCTCTCTCACATCCGGATGAACTAGTTGCCAAACTCAATACTCGAATAGCCATTTTCTTTAAATTCAACGTTGAGCCACCATGCAATTTCCACCAATTAACTAAATTAAAAACCAAAAAAATAAAAATAAAAATTTCTTAGCAACAAGACTACATGCAATAAGTGTTACTAATAGATTTACTAGAAATAAAATGCATACCGAAATTGTAAGAGGGTTTTTTTTTATTTGTCTTGCACAGGATCAGATCCAAATGTTCCTTCTTGATTTTGACACACCCAATTCCCTTGTACTATTGTCCTGAATTACATAATAATTTTTATACAATTTAAAAAAGAAAGAGGAGAAGCTATCTATAAACTCTAGCTTGTTTTCTATTTCTTCTCTTTTATTATAATAGTGGACCGGATTCAGAAAATATCCTGTCAAATGTAATTCATTTTTCAACTTGTTGTTCCATCTTTTATCAATTTTTGCCCATGCTTGATATCACTTTTCTTTGTGACTGAGTGCTTCAATAATATCATTTTTTGCATTCTCTAAATCGCCATAAAGCCATCCCATCTGCTCTTCTAAGAACTTTAACTAATGGTTAAAAAATTTAACCACAAGCTCCACATTGTCCCAGAACGTTGGAATGCTGATGATTCTTGTAGCCTAAAATATTGTAATATAATAACAAACTTAATAAAAATTTAACACTAAAACATTATACTAAACTTTTACAATTCAACCTTTATATTCAATCTTAATAAACAGGAAGTCCAGAAATTTATATTAAGTAGCAAGTCAGCATTTTTAGTAATATATAAGTAGCCAAACTTTTTATTAATAACTAGTAGGTCAGACTTTAGAGGTCCAACATATTAGCTATATAGAAAAAGAGGCCTGCTATTTATTAATATAGCAACGAGGTGTCTTTTAGTGACACATTCTAAAGATGACCTACAACTTATTGCCTTGAAAGTAAAAGAAGCTTGAATAGCTCATATACAAGAAAAAACTACATTCTCTATTATGGCCTCCAAGAAAGCTTGAACAGTTCATATATAAGAAACCCACCACGCAATTTCACAACAGTAAGCAGGTTTTTAACAAGATTTTTTAGTCTGCGACTCAATGCAACTATTAGCTATGCAAAATTTAAAAATAAATAAAATCAACATACATTTTTGTGCTCCACTGAGTTAAACTGAGAAAATAAGATCCACACTTCAGATATAATCGTTTTCCTCAAATATCTTTTTTTCTCAAGTAAACTTTGCAAAGATAAAAATGATGTAGCAAACCATGTTAGCCCTTGTCTTATTAACTCACTTTGTTTTGTGCATATCCTCATAAAATCAAGGATCTTTATGTGTCCATAAATATAGACAGTTACACATCGTCCAACCAATATAGCACTATGAATAAGTTTAATGGCTCCAATATCGTTCAACATCAAGTTTATAGCATGAGCTACGCAACTTGTCCAAAAAATTCGTGGATGTTATAGAGATAATAACTTAGCAGCTGCCATATTATTAGACGCATTATCGATAATAATTTGAACAACATTATCTTCACCTAATTTTTTAGTTCAATCTAGGACAAAATAACAAATATATCTCACATTATGAATATATCCTACGTAAAATTAGTTTCTGAGTTACAATTCACTACCGAGCTCATGATGCTTCTCCCTCTTCGATCCGTCCAACAATCCGTCATTAAACTACTTCCTTGAATGCTACAAGTTTCTTTGAATAAACTCAAGCTTTCATCCATTTTATCCTTCTCAAGCAAAAGAATCGCTAATCTCATGCATGGGTGGCGGTTTCATATTTGGACCATGTAACCTGATTGATTGTTCCATTTCTTTGAACGAAGTCGTATTCACAACGTTAAATGATATGCTTGCTTCAAAATGAAACCTTGCAATGTAAGCACATGTGTTATCTATTTTATTTTATTTTAATCTCATTAAGATTTGGTTGATCCATACTTTATCCGGCTTCATCTGGAGAAGAATATACAAATATGTCCGTAGGTCCTCTAGCAATTGAGCTCCCACCTCTTTGATTACATGAACTTATATTGTCATCAATGCTTTCAAGTCTTTCGCTTTTTGTCTTATCTCGGCCGTAACTTTCAAACAAGGACCGCAATCACCTTGTATACCAGCTAAATGTTGTTTCAATTGAGTAATTCCTCTGTTAAACTCGTTACTGCAAAAGAGACATATAGAATGCCTTCCACCATTGACTTTAGCTCCATGCACCCAAAATGGATCACCTTTAACTTTACCGATGGATTTCTGTTGTTGGTGTAACATTTGATGCAAGTGACAATAAATCTATACCAAAAAGTAAAGAAAATAATTCAGTTCAATTACAACAAAGAAAATAAACCAGTAAAAAAAATAAAATTACATAAAAAAAACCAATACCAAATAAGAGAACCTTAAAATAAGTATCTAATTTCAAATTTTCTATGAAACCGAAAGTTCATAGCAGTTAATTTATACCAAACACTGTTGTAAATTAAGTCATTTTTAAACCTTCAACGACAATGGACCATGTTGCCAGTTGAAGCATATATGGGCAGTTGTATTTCTTTTTCCTTTTATTTCACGGTCGCTGGAAAGTCTCCACCATCACTACACTTTATAGTTTCCTAGATAAAGACAATGTCAACTAGAAAATAACAAACACGTTTCCATTATAAACACACACATTAAAAAACAATCACATGCGCTATTAATTATCTAAACGACATTTATTTTAGTAATCCTACACAAACTTCTTATAATACACCACTATTAGTTTCTCCTTCAGGCTTTCCTCACTCTATTTGTACTAGCTACATTATCTTAGACTTAGATAGCAAACTCGGGAATGCAAAAATAATAAATAGTATCAAAACCAACTGAGCAGCATTTTAGTTAGGGAAAGTCCAGTTAAAAACAAAAATTTGACACAAATTAGGGAACATAAATTGTCAATCGTTGAATTGCCCCCTGATTTTCATCGCTCACATAAAGACAAATTGATCTAACGATTGAGATTTTGTGTCCTTTAATTTATGTCAAATATTTATGATTAAATAGCCGCTTTCTTTTAGTTATCATAAGCTTTAAAACAACAGGAGGATGTTTGTCAGTATGAAGGGATAATAAGACAAAACATCAAAGTACAAATATGAGAATTTGATTTTATTTAACTAAACAGACAAACAACAATAACATTTTTGACATTCCTTGATTTCTCAAGCTTTATTAAGTATTATAATATGTTGCTCAAACTATTACTAATTTTATTTAACTAACCGAGTTTAACATTCATATATTATTTTCATATTTTGAAGTTATTTTGTCCTTTTTCAACTGAAAGAAAGTGTTCTGCTACAAACTTGATTTTTGTTTTCAATTGAATTTCTGTTTGCAAAGAAACGAACATGGAAGAGTTAAGAATAACAAGTAGAAGAACTAAAAAACAGCAAACTGTATGAAAGAGAAATAGAAGCAAGTAGAATCCGAGAACTGTGGATTTAAGGTTCAGAAAGACAGTGCTTAAGAGTAAGATCCAAAAATAAAGACTTACCGAATTTGAAGATGAAGCTTCACGAAGACGAATAAAATGCTTTCCTAGAAGAAGAAACAACGCTAGGCATGATACGAAGTTTGGAGAATAGATTAAAATAAATGATCTAAAATGAATAGAGTAAAAGAGGTTTAGTTTGTTTATATTGAAATAATTACATACCATAGTCCCAGCTCATTATAACAATTAAAATTCAAAATTTACCACTTTCGATTGAGATCACACAAATGAATATCATCCGAGATTTCGTCCGAGATTTGTGAATCTCGATAGAGATTCCACTTCAACGAGATATATTTGGTTTTTGCTATTTCGAACCGCCTAATGTTGAAACTGAATCTCGATCGAGATTTCGAGATTTAAAACCTTGTTCTTAATTCAAGCATTCAACGTCCAAAGTGCAAATTATCAATTTATCTTATTTTAGTGACAGAGAGGGTGACAGGTATATATCATAAGCAATAATCGTCAAAAATAGCATGCATTCAAACATTATAACGACAAATAAACATAACGTGTAATCATCATCCAAACAACCAATATATTAAATATTGATGTTTAAGCAGCAATTTAATTTCAGTACTACTTAAATAGCAATTCAGATAAACAATAATTCCCTGGCAATTCAAATTTAATCCATTTAAGTTTAATTTTAACACGTATCAAACTTGCAAATAGTCAATCAAACAATATTTCACATCCATGTCAATTTATCGCATATCGGTTATCAATCAGTAGTTAAATCAATTTCAATTTCATATTAAATTTCCGAATGTCAATTAAATGAATCGTAACATAACATAAATTTAACTTAACTTGCATAGATACTAGGACTGTCAATTTCCTACACGACCCGAAACTTGCACGAGAATTAACAGGTTAACCCAACCCGTTTAGTTGACGGGTTATTTTCAAGTCAACCCTAATTTGATCGTTTATAAACGGGTGGGTTTAAGGTTGCCCCGATTTTGACCCGTCAAACCCGATTATATGTTGTATCTCTTCCATACAGTTATTCTTTTATGTAAGTTGTTAGTGTTAGTCTTTTATGTATGCAGTAATCAGTATGCTCATATATTCAAGTGTAAGTTGTTATATTTACTAAATTATTCTTATATGTTGTTAGTTATATTTTACTTATAACAACTGTATATCTTTCATACTATTAGTCTTTTATGTATGCAATATGCTTATATGCTCTTATGTATGGAGAATGATTTTTGGATATGATGATTTCATGCTTTATATTGTATTGCATGTTGTTGATTTTGTAACTTGTTGTCTGTTGGTCATTTTGTAACTTATAGCCTATTGGTGATTATATAACAGTGCCGCATGTTAGTGATTTGATTGTTTTGTTATTTATATTAGTAGGCAATATTTGCCAATGGGTCAAACGGGTAAACCTGACCTAACACGACCCACACAGCCCTTTTAGTTAAACGAGTTACACGGATCGAGTCGGATCAACCCGTTTATAAACGAATCGGGTTAGGATTGAAAAAATTGACCCGTTTAATAAACAGTTTGACACAACCCGTTTATAAATCAACTTGAACCCAACTTGACCCAAGCCGAACCCGACACGACCCATTGACAGCCCTAATAGATACTTAAGTACGTCATGAGTGGGTTAGAATAATTACCTCTGATTTTGCATCAAATCTGAAATTCAAAAGAAAGCCAAAACTTCAACAGTCTCTAAATCCATCCAAATCAACTCTATGTTGTCCGGATACGAACCCGGTGGAGAAAACCATGTATCAATCTAAGCTCATATGTTAAAGTTATTGATGTTTGAATATTTGAATTTCAATTTTACAAAAAATAAACAAAATAAACCTCACCCTATTATTACTTGCCACATCAGCACCCTATATCCTCGTCTTCCCCTTGGTAACGCTACAGCAACGCGAAAATGACCGAACCCAATCCACATGCGCGCCTTCGAATTTGTCTAGAAAAATCTGCTCCCTAATCACGAATCAGAACCTCCGACCACTATTAGAAAGCCCTTACCGTCCCCTAATGACTGCACCTCTCTGATGGTCCACCCCCGACAGGTTGTGCGTCGCCTCCAAATCTAAGGTTTTCGAACATAAGTTCATCAATTTCAGCCACCTCGATCGATTAAAGACCCCTACACTACCACCATTCAACTCCAGTCGCAAATCTCTACCCATATTGCAGTTCTTCCAATAATCGCCCAAATCAAAAATGCCTAATTTGAAGTTTATGATTTCGTGAATTTTAACTTTAAACGTGATTTTTGAATAAATCAAGCATCGCTTTGAAAAACGATTTACAGATCCGAGTTACGCTTATCGAGACCTTCCCAGTGATGCATAATATGACATGGTTTGAAGAATTTGATTTTTGACGTTTATTTTCAGATTTGATAAACGTCATTTTTTCGATCAGAAAGAAGTTCGCGATTTCAGAAGAAATCTGAAGTTTGAGAAAAAGAAAACGACGGCTAGGGTCATAGAAAAACCAAATATATATAGACGATAACGTGTCAGTCGGATCATAGCGGTACAATAGCCCAAAAGCTTGTTTTCACCGTTAAACCTAATTACATTGTCATGCATATATCAGAATATAGGTTTTTGATATTTCTAAATACGATGGAATTATCGAAATACACTAAAACACAATCCAGTTCAAGTTTTGAATTTTATATTATCAAATTTAGTTACATGAAAACACTTTTTTTATTTAAAGCAAAACGCATGTTTTTTGACAATAGCTTCTTAATCACAAATTCATCACTACTATTCCAAGTTCAATTTAAATTACAATCAAATTTAATGTTTCAAAATTATTATAAAATTTCAACTTTCATTTTAATAATTCAACTAGATTATAATTATAATTTACAAATTTGTTAACCGTTCCATGAAATTATAATCAAATTGGTCTAAACACAATTTAAATCAATAAAACTTAAATTTTATATTTAATTTAACAAATTTAAATAGTTTTAAAAAAAAATCAGGTCATTACATTTGTAAAATGAAAGTCCGGAGAGAATGAGAGGTGATAAGGGTTTATGTTTAAGGAACAACCTTTTTCGTACTTTACCCCTCTCATAATCTTCCTCATTAACCCCTTCTAATGCATCATCAGATTATTTATTAAAACATGACTTAATTACTAATCAAATCTCATTCTTTCCATCATCACACGTTATTTTATTTTATTTATCAAACTAAATATCCTAACAACGTGACCATAAGATCGTTGATGTTACAAGTGGTCTAGTAAAATTCTATTCATAACTGGTAGAATAGAACTAACTCGTCATTACAACAATAATTATGTAGTGGATAAAATTGTACAACTTTCGAGAAAAGGCATTTAACAAAATAGAAAAAAAAAATGTATGCAAACTTCTTTTGGAAAGAAAAGCAACATAAAATTGCATGAGACAAAGTTTGAACATCAAAGAAAGCAGTTGGACTGGGATTAAGAAATATTAATGATCTAGAAGAAGCATTCAGGCTTATGCTTATTTGGAAGTTTACAGAAAGCAAGTCCATGGAGGCAAAATGGATGAGGGCTAAATCCCTCCAAAAAGTAAAGTTGGATTGGAGGTATTGAAAATCGTTATTCTTTCACTTGGAAAAATATCCTTAGTTGCAAAAAATTAGAGCAAAATTATTGAAAAGAAGATTTAAAAATGGGAGTCCACCCAGTTTATGATTTTACCCATCGGTATTTAGAAAATCTTTAATTACTCTTCTTGGTTGGAATAACATGAATTATTTAATTATGGGTGCCAACAAAGCGTTCAATTCATTATTCAAAATCATCTTTGAAAAGCTAGTAATCAGCAAGCTACTTCCATACTCAAAAGAGCAATTAAAAAACTGCCAATTGATCAATATCCTCTAAAAGACACATGGCATTCGAAACTAAATTCTAAAAGGAAAATTTTCTTTCAAAAAGGACTAGGAATTTATGTAAGAAGAAGAAATATAAGCAAACTGGTACAAGGTGATTTGGAAGAAAACAAATTGTTCCAAATGTCTCACTGTGCTTGTTTTGCTCTCACAAGCCGATTGCCAACTAGGGGCAATGTGCAAAATGGAATAAAAAAAATAAAACGGAATGCTTAATCTGCAAAAATGAAGCTGGAGGTATTGAACACCTATTTTTTGGTTGTTTATATTCGAAACATATTTGGTTTATTGTCAAAAATAATCTGAAGTTTAATTAGCATAAATTAATTCAAAACATTAAAGAAAGCATTCAACACATTCAGAAAAAACAACAAAGCAAAATCCAAAGATTTAAGAAAAGCTTCAGTCATGTTTACTACTATAATATACCACATCTGGAGAGAAATGGATCAAAGAAATCATCAGAACAATTAAACAAACAACATCCGATTATGGAATATCATTAAACCAGATTATGGAATATCACCCAGTTATGGAAACTAAAGTCTCTCCCAGCAAGGGAAAATATTTGATCTCCCCATTTTCTAGGGTTTTAATTTCTTTGTAGTTTAGCTTTGTTTCAGCTAAGGTTAGAGTGTAACTGTATGCAATGTTGGTTTTCAGGTTTACTTGTTTTATTACCCACATTGGTACTTGTATTTCTTTTTTGGGGTATTCTGTAAATATGCCTTGGGCTTTCTTATTTTTTTTTTAGCAAAAAGCATATATATGTATATGTTTCTCGAGCTTATATCATTTAACACTTTCTCGACTCGATTTCCATCAAGCTTTTGCAAAATGTGTTGGTATGTACTAGTGTAACATAAGAATAGTAGCTACTAACTCAGTAGACTCATTTACTTCAAAATATTTCACAATCCCCTGATAAAAAAAAATTGCTTGCACTTATTATAAGTATGAGAATTAGAAAGGCCGTTCATTTTGGATGGAACTGCAGTGAGTGCAATGCATTCAGTGGGTCTGATAAAATAACGATCATTTTTTTCATGTTAGATTCATGTTGCGGTAGGAATAGCACATCTCAGTTCAGATATCATAATCTGACTGATGGCAGACCATAATAATTCATTTTATTATTGGTTCATTAATTGTTGAGACCATTAATAAATATGAGAATTTTAGTGGTTAGTTGATGTGTGATGCATGTATCTTATAATGCTTAATTGGTTTTAGCATATAATACCATCAAGTTAATTTTTATCATAACATAGATATGGATATTTCCATTGAATTTACCTTGCAGATATAATATAAAGAACAAAAGATATGTGATCTCATGCAATGTACATGATGGATTTATAATTGGTTGATTTTGAAAGAACATGGAGGCATAACTCGGTGATTTCAATAAGAAAATACATATGATTTTAATCATTTCATTTCACCAACGTTATTAAATCCCAAGTTTTAAATAAATGAGTACTAGATTCAGTACGTGTGGTAAGATGATATGGATATTTCCATCGAATTTACTTTGAGAAATAACATTATATTTTTAAGTGTGGATAACAAATCTAATAAGATGTATTATGTATTTAGTAAGCAAATCTTTACAGTGATTCATAGCCTACGAATCTCTTTTATCACTAACAATAGCATGTGTCAATATACTGAGAGAACTTTACCGAATCATATGCAAAAAGTTGGCTTCACTTCATAATGGAATCAGTAAATGGTGAAAAATTGTCCTTCTTTGCAAAATCAAAGCATTCTGTTGTTCTAAAGGTATTAGCTTTATACACTTCTATTTTATTTCTTTCTTCGAGTCTGAATTTAGGGAATTGTTTTGTCGAGCTTCAAGAGAAATCTAATTTTATCTAAACTGGACACAAGAAATCGCTAAGGGATAAATATACTCATATTTTTCTTATATGCTACCATTTATGATTCTCTTGTAGCGTTAAGAATGTAACAAATGCAGAATTTAGATGGTAAATGCATGAGAGTTATTCCAAGTAAAACAACAATACAATTCTGAAATGCTTGTGATGATTTCATCTCATGAACCATCTTCATGATAATACCTATTTAATATTCAGCTCATGCAAATTGTTGACATGCTTTTTAATCAAAGCAGTCACACATGGAGTTTTTGTTTAGCAACGCACTCAAGCATTGAGAACATCGTCAGAAAACATAAAGCGATTTGGTTGAAGACGCATCGCAAACAAAGAATGGCTCGGAACTCCTAATAAATGACCTCTTTTGGGTCCGAAAAGATCAATTACTGTGCGTCGCACGGTAACTCTTGTAGCCCTCTGAATTAGCTTCAGGTATAGCTTTCGTTTGGCTAAAACGGGCTTACGGTTCGGAAGTTACGCCCGTTTACGTGATCGCATACAAAACCGGAATAGCCGGGAAACTTGGATTTGATATTGGCAAAGCCCCGGACCGGATCAGGCACAATGAAGCGGGTCAAATGGTTCGGATCGGACCCGATCCGACCCCACACTGATACGAAGCAGCTTGGCACTAGGACCTCCGGCGCAAACACCATCGGTTCGGATCGGAATAGGTTTACCCAACCCGCCTTGCCACTGCACCTGGGTACATCCTGTCTTCGATTTGAAGACTATATATCGGTTCGATTCAGTTCTACGCAAACCGACCCGCCTGAAACTGCTTCTCCACATCTGTTTTGACCTATTCTTAAGGAGTAACTACTTCCTACATGCATGAATCAAATGCCACATGGCAGAGCACGAACTGGGGAAGCCTTCTCCACATTTTCCACTACTTTTCGAGATTTCCTCTAGGCGTGTCACGTGGCACCTGAACCGAACCCAGAAATCAGCTATAAATACACCACTCGAGGGCAATTAAAAGATCTTTTGGCCACTCTCACTCTCGGCATCCATTATAACAACACAAGGACATTGCACTTCATTCAAAAATTAAATTAATACGTGGATTAAGTGTATAAATTTTTGTAATCTCATTCAACACACGGATTGTGTGTCTTCTTGCAACTGATTCTTGTAATCTGTCAGTATAATAAAAAGATTATTAAAGTGGACGTAGGCTACATCTACAGCCGGACCACTAAAAAACCTCGTGTGTCTCCTGTGATTCATTGTTTTTTCTGCATTTATTCTCTGTGGTTTGTGGTTGTGAGGACTTCACACTGAATTTAGGTGTTAGTACCAAATTTCGATCTAACATTTTGACGCGCCAGGAAGGGGGCACACGATACTACTTCAATTTCTAGCTCTAAAGGAATCGAATTGTTTGGCTATTGAATAAATGGCAAAACAAAAGAAAGACGGAACATTTTCTCGAGCGGACGATGTTGGAGCTCAAAGCACGAGAAACAAGACGAGCCAAGAGGCTTCCTCTCATGAAAATCCATCAGCATACTTAACCAAAGAAGAAATGGATGACGTTCTCACTGAATTGAGAGCTCGGATGGTAAGGCAAGATGATCTCCTCCGGAGACAGCAGGAAATGATGGGCGAGTTCTTCGCTCGGATGGACGGAAGGTCGGGCAATGGCGTACAAGCCACTGGGAATAATGCAACGAACTCAACACCTGAAGGTGCACCGAACCGGATGGGATCGGACCCGATCTGAGCCGCGGTAGCTGGGGTCAATCTGCCTCCTTCTAGGAATGAATAGCGTGCACCACTTATTGTTTCGGATGGGAACAACAGCAACTTTGGGAATGTAGACTCAGGTCGAGCATGACCAACATCTGCTCATGTTCGCCTAGATAATAGGGCAATAACAATTGGAATAACACGACTCCAAGATGGAGTGCACCAAACCAGTACATACGAACCCGTTCGGGCCAAGCACCCCGAACCGGGTCGGTTCGACTTCCCCGATCCGCAGACAACAGGTGCCTTTGACCCGCACCGTATGACTTTCCAGGCACCTCATACACTTCCAAACTCTTCCAGACTAAATGCTGGGGGCATCGTCTCTGATCTTGGCAACCTGCAACAACTTTTCAATGGAAATTAGCTTGCAAGTCTGATTGAGCGCCTCTAAAGAGGCCGCACTTATCAAAATGATGTGGATGACGTCAATCACAATCCGTTCACACAGGAAATCAGAAATTCCCGTAATCCCCCGGATTTCAAACTTCCTATTTTGGAGCCTTACAACGGCAGGACAGATCCTACCGTGCATCTGATGCGCTACAAACATCTGATGCGCTACAAACGACACATGGAAGTTCAATCGGGGTCAGAAAACGTCATGGTTAAATGCTCCCCTCTCTTCTTGACTGATATAGCTGCTATGTGGATTCGGCAGCTGGAATCTGAATCGATCAACAACTGGGACACGTTGGTCGCCCGCTTCATTGAATAGTTTCGGGTCCACATCGTTCGACCCAAGAATGTCATGTCGCTTACTACAATCAAGCAGAGGCCTAGAGAGACTCTGCGCTCATTTCTGAAAAGATTCAACGATGCAGCAACATCAGTTGATCGACCTGAACCGTCCATGGTATTGATGGCAATAGTATCCGACGTTCTGGATAACTCGGAGTTCAAATAATCTTTGTACCGAGACCCACCACGGGATCTCGGCGAATTCTACCTTGAAGCAGATAGATTTCTACGTGAGGATGATGCAACTTCCGAAAAGAAGATTCTTGATGTTAACATGCTTAAGGATGGAGGATCGTCTGATTCTAAAAAAGGCAAAGGAAAATCTTTTGGAAAGAATGACCGTAACACTCGACCCCGGAGAGGGCCCAAATATGAAAAGTACACTGAACTCAATTCAACACTAACTGACATCTACATGGACAAAAACGGTGTTGTCTCCTACCCAAAGCCTCCCAGGAGGGAGCCATCGGAAAGAGAACATGATTCTGGAAAACATTGCATATTTCACGATATGGACGGTCATGACACAAATGACTCCAGGCATCTATGCCATTTGATTGAGGAACGGGTTAGACGTGGAGAACTACCCGAGTATGTGAAACAACCAGTAGCGCCTGCATCCGCGCTGCCACCACCTGCTCCCGGAAGAGGGAATGAACCAGGATCGCGCTCTCGTGGGCTCATCATCAACTGATCTGGATGAGATCAATTCAGATTTTCTGCATTTCTTAAGATTTAAGATATGTTCTTGCTTTCTTTAGGTTTTTCAATTGGCTAAATCGGAGTACACGCGTAAAGGGTTAGGATTTAGCCCCAAAGCGTGCTTTGAATTCGATGACAAAATAATCAGGATTTGCTTTGATTTTGTATTTTGAATTGAATAAGGAAAGACTTTCCGAGCATGGATTATGATTGGCAAATTTAAGTATGGCTTATACTTATCTCGAAACCCTAGGTACGGATTGTGCCTAAGGACGGACTATCTTGTCACGCTTTGGCAAGTATAGCTCTATCTCGGTATAAGTATGGATTGTACTCCACTGAATTTCTAAGTATGGATTATACTCGGGAATGACGAATGGTCTCGTTAAGACTTGGCGAAGGAACTCAATAAAACTCGAGTATGGCTTATGCTTGAAAGGTTAGGTCCCTCGCCAGGTTTTGGTAGGATGATTCGAACGTCCCTCGAGTATGGTTTATACTCAATCGGACACTCAAGCATGGTTTATGCTCGAAAAGGTTAAGCAAAGCTGTCAGGATTTGACACATCTGTTCTTTTCTTTTTATTTGCAGGTATGGCTTATACTTGCAGTTCGCAGGCCCGGCGTGACCTTGGATTTCTTGGATTATCCAGAACGCATCTTCCTTCAATTAGCAAAAAATATTCTGAGGAGCAAAAATATTGACATGTTTTTTAGTCAAAGCAGTCACACATGCAATTTCTGGTTAGCAACGCACTCAAGCGTTGAGAACATTGTCAGTAAACATTAAGCGATTTGTTTGAAGTCGCATCACAAACAAAGAATGGCTCGGAACTCCTAATAAATGACCTCTTTTGGGTCCGAAAAGATCAATTACGGTGCTTTGCACCGTAACACTTGTAGCCCTCTGAATTACCTTCAGGTAGAGCTTTCGTTTGGCTCAAACGGACTTACGGTTTGGATGTCACTCCTGTTTCCGTGATCGCATGCAAAACCGGAATAACTGGGAAACTTGGATTTGATATTGGCAAAGCCCTCGACCGGATCGGGCACAACGGAGCGGGTCGAATGGTTCGGATCGGACCCGATCCGACCCCACACTGAGACGAAGCAGCTGGGCAGTTGGACCTCCGGCGCGAGCACCATCGGTTCGGATCGGAATAGGTTTACCCGACCCGCCTTGCCACTGCACCTGGGTACATCCTGTCTTCGATTTGAAGACTATATATCGGTTCGGTTCTACCCGAACCGACCCACCTGGAACTGCTTCCCCACATCTGTTTTGACCTATTCTAAAGGAGCAACTACCTCCTACATGCATGAATCAAATGCCACATGGCAGAGCACGAACTAGGGAAGCCGCCTCCACATTTTCCATTACTTATCGAGATTTCCTTTAGGCGTGTCATGTGGCACCTAAACTGAACCCAGAAATCAGCTATAAATACACCATTCGAGGGCAATTAAAAGATCTTTTGGCCACTCTCACTCTCGGCCTCCATTACAACAATGCAAGGGCATTGCACTTCATTCAAAAATTAAACTAACACGTGGATTACGTGTATAAATTCTTGTAATCTCATTCAATACACGGATTGTCTGTCTTCTTGTAACTGATTCTTGTAATCTGTCAGCATAACAAAAAGATTATAAAGTGGACGTAGACTACATCTACAGCCGAACTACTATAAAAACCTCGTGTGTTCCATATGATTTACTACTTTTTCTGCATTTATTCTCTGTGATTTTTGGTTGTGAGGACTTCACATTGAATTTGGGTGTTAGTACAAGATTTCGGTCTAACACAAACATTATAACTTCTTACAAATATCAAATGTGAATCTGAGAGAAGTCATACAAATTGTGCCTGATGGGCTCACATTAACACTAATGATTATTTCAAACTGAAACCATTATTGACATATTTTTTCCTATGTCGTCCTCGATATAACTTAGTTTTTACAATATAAATAATTGTAATTATTACATACATTTCACATTGTTGCTTAAAAAGGTGAATTATTTCGTTAAGGAATAATTATCAGTGTGTTAACATGTGGATAGTGTCGTGGATACACGTTATATACTTCTATATATGACATTGTCATGGAAACAGCTGTTTAATTAATTTTGTATTTCAAAAATCCTGATGGCATGGTGTGCTAGTTTTGACAAAGTGTACTTTCCAGTTATCTATAATTTATTTCTGTGTTTGTAAACAAAATTTGGTACATCTTTCCAAATTGCAGTTTGAAGATGTTGTGTACAAGATCAAAACAATGCCTAAAGGCAAATCAAAAAACAAAGAAGCAAGTACAGAACGAATAATATTAAATGGCGTATCTGGAATTGTCCACCCTGGAGAAATGCTTGCAATGATGGGACCATCAGGTGCTGGGAAAACGACACTCTTGACCGCTATTGGTGGTCGTCTTGGAGGAAACCTGTCTGGAAATATTACATATAATGGAAAAACTTATACTAGCTCCATGTCACGAAACATCGGTTTTGTTATGCAAGATGATATTCACTATCCCCATTTAACAGTGACGGAAACATTGGTGTATACTGCTTTGCTTCGCCTTCCGAACACACTCACCAAACAAGAAAAGGTTTGTCAATATACTTGTAATAATAGGATTAGAAAAGCAATGCTAAACACCTATTTGAAAGGGTAAGATTGCCACATCCGATTGTGATCAATAAGCTATAATTTTCTAAATAAGCTGAATTGCTTTGCCTAATTGTGGTCAATCTGAGTACATCCACTCATAAAGGTGTGAATCTTATGCTCATACAATAATTTGAAGTTAATTAGCATTTCTATCATCTTAAAGACTTTAATCTAATACTTTCACATGCATTGCCAATGAATTAGCATATTATAACTTGGGGCACTGACATGCACCACTGTATGATTTAGCTTTTTTGACTGAAATAATTCAGCTAATAATTTTAGTACAATAAACTACTTCCTTGGTCTTGCAAGCTTTCAGCATTTACGTTTGTCTATCAGAGAATGCCATGCATTTTGACCCTACCATGGATTTTCCCATCACGATTAATTAGTAAAACAAGAACACACCTCGTTTTTCAGCATGTTTTTATAAAGTTTTTACTTTTTTACTGGTTATAAAGCCATTAAAAAAGGTTTAAAGTTAAAATAATTTCTGAAAGAAAGTTACTTTCACGCACTTGATTGAAAAAATGAATTTAGATTCATGTGGAAAAAAAGAAATTATATTTTAGAAAAGAATTTTAAAATTGAGTCTAACTTGATTTGCACTATAATTAAATACAAGTAGGTTGAAAATGAAAATCTTTTTTGGGTAGCAAGCACGATTGAAGAAGTATTTTTAGTGAATGACATTATGATAAATGGAGAGAAAATGGATAAATTTCTCAATAAAAATATATAAAGTAACATATCCATTTTATTTTATTTTGGATACACTAATAGCTTATTGTATTTACAAATTTAACATTTTCAAGACTTAAAATTTTGCAAGTTTATTTTTCTGAAAATTATTTTATTAGAGAATATATCTGAATCCGATATATGAAAATTGCTAGTAGTTTTTTCTTTTATTTTATAAGTTCGATATTTTGCAGATTTGAATTAACTTAATTTTTGTAATGAGGAAATTATGTTGAAAGGACCCATCTTATATGTTATGCAGTGTTACGGATCTCTAGTTGTTTAAATTGAAGTACTCAAGTTTCAAGATAATCCAAACTAATTAAGTTGTTTATAATGTTTCTTTATCACTCGCGGTTTTGTATTCAAGATGTATGACCAAGGGAACACTTGTTTCTAATAATGAAAAGTGTTTATTGCAAATGCGTTCTGTGATATTATAACAATTAAGCATAAATAATTTTTTATGCTTATTTAAGTTATCAAAGCTTGAAGTCTGTGACCATGTCCTAATGGTATGATACTCAGACTGAAAGCACGACTTAAAATCGTGCGTGACTGATTCGAATCACTGACATGTTTGAACTTTTTGTACGTACAAAGTTATGAACTACCTTATAAACATGTGGTACCAATAGGTTCCCATTCTGTATTACGTACCAAAAATTGATCGTCTAACACTTGATCAACATTCAACAAACTTTTCTTTCGAAACAAACACAATTTTACTTGGTAGTGGGCGATTTAGCCTAGGAATTAAAAGACATGGTTACATTAACATCAAATATACATAAATTCAGTTCCCAGCTATTGCTTGATGAGAACAATGAAAGAAAGAAAAAACATTGGTTTAACACAACCATTTATTTACCTCAATCAAAATAAAGGTGGCTCAAGCGGAGGCAGTCATTGAAGAGCTCGGCCTCACAGTTTGCCGTAATAGCATAATAGGTGGGGCTTGTGTTCGTGGTATATCAGGCGGTGAAAGGAAAAGAGTAAGCATCGGACAAGAAATGTTGATAAATCCTAGTTTATTATTCCTTGATGAGCCTACTTCCGGACTTGATTCTACCAATGCACAAAAAATTGTGGCCACCTTGTCTCAGTTAAGCAAAGGAGGAAGAGCTGTACTCATGACTATTCATCAGCCATCGAGTGTTATATTTCACATGTTCGATAAGGTTTTGTTGCTGTCCGATGGAAATAGCGTGTATTTTGGGAAGCGTGGTGAAGCTATGGAGTATTTTTCAAGTATTGGTTTTCGATCACTTGTTCCAGTGAATCCAGCTGATTTTTTGCTTGATCTTGCAAATGGTATGATGGATTCAATTTCATTTTATTTTCACACCCCTCTGAGCTCTAACCAAATGTCTTGATATACCATATACTCTCACAATGTAGGTGTTCCTTCTATTGAAGCCATGAGAAGCAGAGCAGATATTAAAGAAACTCTATTTGAGTCATACAACAGACTTTTGAAGAATAAGGTAAAGCAAGAAATTCAACAAGATCACTCTAACCAATATGAAGAAATTCACGAGCCAGAAGGTACGGATACAAGCCAGTGGACTACCAGTTGGTGGCAACAGTTTACAGTTTTGCTTGAAAGAGGTATAAAGGAAAGAAGGCATGAATCATTTTCGGTAACCAACATTATAGAAATTATAACAGTCGCATTTCTCATTTGTATATTCTGGTGGAAGTCAAAAGACAGAATGCAGGATCAGGTTATTTCTCACTTTCCCTTTATGTATCACTTACTATTGTTTTTCCTTTGTACGTATAACTGAGATATTTGTCAATAAATATTGGTAGGTTGGTCTTGTTTACTTCATACTGGGGTTTTGGACCTTTGTCCCATTATTAAAAGCAATATTCACATTTCCACAAGAGCGAATGATGTTAACGAAAGAGCGGTCATCACGCATGTACCGTCTATCATCATACTTCATTTCGACAATGGTAAGCGATTTACCAATGGAGCTGTTAACTCCTACCATGTTCATAATAGTCACTTACTGGACAGTAGGCTTGACAAACAGTGCTGCTGCCTTCTTCTCATTTCTCTGTGTAATTCTACTAACTGTATTAGTATCGCAAGGGATCGGATTAGCAGCGGGTGCAGTCTGCTCAGACTTAAAAATCGCCCTTACCTTTGTATCGACCCTTGAACTTGTATTCATGCTAGTAGGTGGATTCTATGCTCAGAAAGTTCCTAGTTTCATTTCATGGATTAAGTATGTCTCACCAAATTATCATGGCTATAAACTTGGAACAGTTGCACAGTACACCGCTAATACCACTTATCGTTGTGGTAATGCAATCTGTAAAATTGGAGATTTGCCTACCGTTAAAATGGTTGGATTCGATCGTATATGGTTGTCCATTGTGATACTGTTCGTGATTCTTGTAGTATGTAGACTGGTAGCTTATTTGGCACTGATGAGAGTTGGTGCTCCTAAATAATATACTACTTCATATGCCCATGTTACTCAACGTATGTTTACTTTGTAGGTTTCATGTTTTGTACAAGTAAACGACATTTATGGTAAAAGAACATGAAGTTGTAAACACTTTTCGTCTCCGAAAATTGAAGTGTATTTCATCCTCCAATTTACATACGTGTTACATAAAGGATAATTCACTAATTTTCTATCGTATTTACATGTAATTATATGGTCTTCTTCCTGAGTTTAAACTCGGTTCAGTCACAAATAATAGGATTTTTTTTTTTTTTCCTTTTTTCTTTTCCTTTTCTTTCATTCTGCAGATGTTTGTGGACTGTCAAATCAAATCCCATTAGCATACCAAAACAAATTATCTAGACTGTGCAAAATTCTTTTTATTTGCTCAATATTTTGTAAATCAAACAAGCAATTGTCTTATGCATGCTTCTGATAATCGAACCGTTCATCGAACAACAATGATTTTAATGGTTTGAGGTTTAGATTGTCGGACCGATCAAACTATGCATTTTCTTTTACTTATAGTTTAATGAGATTAAAAAAAAAAAAAAAAAAAAAAAAATCCATGATCGTAATTATATAAACAAAACAGTCAAGACTATTTCTATTCTCCCCCCTATTTCATCCTTACACACCTCATCGACTTCCTCCGTACGCAGATCAATGGACAACCGACGAACAGCCGCCGCTACTTGTAGAGAATGAAGGGCACATATTACTTCATCAACAGTAAATAACGGGGGGAGAATAGAAATAGTCAACAATCAATTCAGTAATACGCAAACCCATAACAATAACATGATCCACAATTCACCATATATAACATATTGCAATTAACCAAAGTACTTTATCACGATTACAGTTTCTAGTTTAGATCAGCTCACCCTCCTATAGCACTGTCGCAGTATCGTTCAACAAACTCAAAAATCCAAATTTTAGCTAACCTGGCAAATCAGAAGGACGAGCGACTGATTCAGTGATATCGAAAGAACGCTCCTTTCACAGTGCAATTTGTGGTATGGCAAGTAGACTCAACTTCTTTGCACTCCTAGTTATATTACATCACAGTTAGGGTTACTCTTCTTCGCTTTAGAAAACACACTGAAAAATAGGGTTAAGATAAAATTCGAGTCTTTTGGGTTCCATGTGTGGAGGCTCTTGTGGGTGGCGAACTGGCGATTGCACTGACTATTTCAGCGGTGAATGCGATGACACATTTGGTGATTTAGAAAGTTTAGAAAATTTTGGGTAGAAGAAATAAAGGGACGACACGGTTGGATCCGTAGTTTTTGGGTGGTACTTCGGTTCAACCTGGGGTTCAGGCTTCTGCGAGGTCCATTTTACCTCCGGTCCCGTTAACCGTGGTCGGACTACAGCACGGTAGGGTCTCCAAAGCTTATACTTGAAAGACACCAGGTCTATTCTTGTGTGGGCAAAAATGACACCGTAATGCGAAAACCGTTCAGATTAGATCGTAAAAACGGTATGGAGAATGAATCGAATCATCTCGCTGTTAGTATTATTGTCAATACACGATTGTATTACAATGTTAAATATTTTGTCAATACATGATTGTATTACAATGTTATATCTTTTATCAATACACGATTGTATTATAAATAGACGGTGTCAACAATCAATGTTACTCAATAATGTCACAATTATCAAGTCAAACTGTGATTATAGCAACGACAGTAAGTAAGACTGATTGTGCACTGGATTGGAGCAGTACAGAACCGTCACCCACAGACTAAAAGGTGAATATTTCAGTAATGTCCGAGTCTAAAAATAATTCGGTTTCTTTGAAACAATATTGCCATCTAGGCACCGATTGACGTAATAGTATTTTGTTTCCCCGGATAAAGCGGACCAACCCCGTAGCGTGTTGCCAGCAAACGGAGCTTTAACGAACTGAAGTAGAGTATAAAAAGTAGAACAGAAGCGTATTATGAAGAAGAGGTAGCAGATTGAGAAGAATAACTAATGTGTATACTGTCTAGCGTTGGGCCATGTATTTATAGGCTGGAGGAGGTGCCTATCTGAACATTAATGACCCTTGAAAAGGTTGCGACCCTTTAACCAAGCGGTGCATAAATGTAAGTATGCATTTAAAATGAAACGATTGTACTCATTCAATTGAACGGGCATGACAGATTAAAAATGATCAAAATAACTCATTTCAACGCAACATGCCCAAGCTGCAAACAGCGACCTATTTAACCATGAGACCCCAAGAGTCCTAAGGCACTAAACCCAATTTTTGACATCAATATAATATTGTGTCATGGACCCCAAGAGTCTCAAGGCACTATGCCCAATTTTTGATATCAATATAATATTGTGTCATGAACCCCAAGAGTCCCAAGGCACTAAATCCAATTTTTGACATCAATATTATATTGTGTCTTGGCTTAGCCACACTATGTTTACAAACCCTATTTTCCTTTATTTATATAAGCCTATAGAGAAGTGAGTATTCACATTTCATAATGTGGGACTTTGGTTTGATTTTCTCTCTTCTTCCAAAATTCCTCTTTCTTTCGCTCATTCATTTCTAACAATTCCCCACATGAATGAGCAGTCGTTCTTATTTTCACGAATCATTTATCGCATCGGTTAAAGTAGCACATGTGCCTTGAACTTTCCTAGTGATTACTTATTTGAATCACAGGTGAATCAGTAGGCATAGATTGTCCTTGAACTGTAAGCCTTTTGTGTAATCCCGAAGTAGATAACACATGATAAATGTTTCTTATAATCCTTCATTCTATGTATGTGTTTGTTTTTTCTTTAAACACCTGTCTGGTCTCATAAGTGCTTAGAGAATTTGGCCTCATAATTCTCTTTGAAGCGGCGCATTCGCACTTACGTAGATGATTTTGCAAAGGGTATTCTCTAATTCCTCAAATAAAGGCATCATTGAAAGTATTAATACTTACCTTTTCAACACATAATGCACTAACTTATCGTAGGAATGGTTTGTGTATAACAGTGTCATCAAGTTTCTCTTAAACTTCGTTGTCCCTTTGAACCTAGATCTTGGGATCTCCAGTTAACTAGGTGGGGTTTCCATTTTAGAAAAACCTTTAGTCTATAGGCCTTAGCCTCATTCTCATTGATAAGGTTTGAACTCTCTCTCTTAACAAGTCTTTTGTAAGTGGATTCTCTATGTTATCTTTAGATCAAATGTAATCTATTAACCCCGTTAGAGAGAAGTGTCTTATTATTTTATGTCTACGACGAATATGCCTAGATTTACCATTGTATAGTGTACTATTAGCTCTTCCAATAGCTGATTGACTAACACAATGTATACATATTGGAGGCATAAGTTTGCTCCAATTAGGAATATTTTCCAAGAAGCTTCGAAACCATTCTGCTTCTTCTGAAGTCTTATCTAGCGCAATAAACTCATCGTAGATCTAGCGATACAAGTCTGTTTGGATGATTTCCATCAAAATTGCTCCATTTCCTAATGTGAACACATATCCACTTGTAGACTTTATATCATGTGATCCTGTGATCCAGTTTGCATCACTGTACCTTTCCACTATTGAAGATAGTTTGCATAGTGTAGACCATAGCTCTGCGTATACTTTAGATATCCTAGAACTCTGATATCTCTTTCCAATGATGTTTACCAAGATTGTTGGTAAATCTACTTAGTTTACTTACAGGATACGCGATATCAAGCCTAGTACAGTTCATAACATGCATGATATTCCTAGTATACGAGAGCATTCTGACTAATAGATACCATTACCAGTGTTCTTTACGCAATTTTGGTTTACATCTACTTGCAATAGTTACATTATATTGCTTGAATTTTTCAAGTATTTTGGTGATGTAATGCAATTAGGATAATGTGTATCCCTGTGGTGTTCTTAGAATTCTTACACCTAATATCACATCAGCTAGTCATAGGTCTTTCATATCGTATCCTTTATAGATGTTATTATGGCCTTATTATTACATAGGATAAATAGGTCATCAACATAGAGACAAACAATGACATATCCGATATGTGTGTGTTCTATGTACACACATTTATTTGATTTATTTATCGTGAGTCCATTTGATAACACAGTTTTATCAAACTTCTCATTTGATTGTTTTGGAGCTTGCTAAAGATCGTAAAGTGATTTTACTAGTTTGCAAACTTTATTCTCATTTTCTAAGCTCAGAAATCCTTTAGGTTGTTTCATATATATTTCTTCCTATAGTGCACAGTTTGCGAACAAATTAAACAATTGTAAATAACTGTAAAATCCGTTCGGCTTTCCTAAACAATAAGGTTTGTTGTAGAGGGTGTCGAACTCTGGGACCAAAAATATATTTTAATTAATAAATCCAATCAAGTTATTCCATGATTTTGATTGATTGAAAATACAAAAAATAACGGCAATTAAATAAAAAGAGATTTATATAATAAGAGAAAGCAATTTGGGGATAATGACATAGATTGAATTCGTACTCATCAATAGCCAACAAATAAATATAGATCTAATTCATGTTTCTGTCACACATATGAATCGACAATAATTAGGTTCTTAGAAACAAATAAGTAAATAACAACAAGCATAACCTATGCAGGAGCTGAGCTCTTAAACAACCATAGACTATCAGGACAGATTCACTAATTAATTTCTAAAACCTTAAAATTAGATCTAAATCTGATAATTGTTAGATCGAACACGAATATACCCTGTGAAGGAGCATAGCCCTTAAACAACATAGAATATGAAGGTTCAGATCTAACCCTTTATTCAGATTCAGATCCAGATCTACATGTATAAAGTCATCATCTATTGGCTATGTGATTTATGTTGAATCATATCTATTAGCGTCATCACCCCCTAATCAAAGGGGATTAGCTAGATATAGCTAAAGAAGAAGAGAAACAGAAACTAAATAACATGAACATAAATAACATAAAATAACAACTGAGAGAACGGGAGAAGAAGAGTTTTATTCCAAGAAGAGAATTACAGAATAAAACTAAGTGTGTTTTTACATGAATGAGATACAATGTATTTATATTTGCATTGGCCAAGACTAAGAGGCTAATTACACAATGTGGGACTAAAGATTTAGCCCAAATAACACATAAGCCAGTGTGAACGCAGCTGTAGAGTGAGAGGCTTTGTAAGTGAGCCAATGTGAACGCAGTGTGAATGGATTTGCAATTGGCATAGCTTGCGGGCATCAAATGACATCAATTTCAATTGTTTTGAGCATGAATAGGAACTCCATAACATTTGCAATAAGTTATCTTTATGAAAAGGCATTGGATCATTAAAATATGCGGCAGAAGGTGGTTGAACAACAACAATTCTTCAAGCTTTAATCTAACTCTCAAAATCAATACTCTTCATACACCAATTCTTCAAGCTTTTTAACAATTACGTGCATTAATCCATTCATCATAAATAATCTGAAAACACAACTATAAATACACAGTATCAATTACTTTAAATATAAAATAAGATAAATAAGCGGATAAAATATACACATTTACGTGTATATCATCCACCATTCAAGAATGCAGTATTAACATCCATTTGATATATTTATAAGTCATGTATGGATGCAATAAGCATTCTTATTGACGTTATCCATGTTACTGGTGAATATGTATCGAAACTGTCTAGGTTTTCCTTTTATTTAAATCCCTGGACTACCAGACGAGCTTTATATTTTTTATTGAACCATCAGGTTTCAAATTTTTTTTTAAATATCCATTTATTTCCTAAGGTCTTACATCCTTGAGGTAAATCAACCAATTCCCATGTATAATTGGACATAATGGATTCAATCTTATTGTTAATCGCCCCTTTTCAATAAGGGGCATCGTTGAAAGGCATAGCTTGTTTGTATGTCAATGGATCATCTTCTAACATAAAGGTATAGAAGTCCGATCCAAAGGTTTTTACGGTCTTAACCATTCACTTTTTCTTGGTTTTTCCACTTGTTGCTCAGCACTACGTTGCTAAGTGTTATTTTGTTCAGCATCCTCAAGAGAATTAGGAACTTCATCATCCCTTGGTCTCTCTTAGGTTTAAGATTTTCAATACCCTATTTCAAAGAGAATATGTGTTCGAAAAATTTAGTATTACTCGACTCAATGATGGTATTTTCATGAATATCATCAATTTCAGATTTGTGTACAATGAATACACAATCAACTGTTTTTTGTCTAACTTTGACCTTCTTTGTTTTTGGTACCTCTACCTTGGTAAGACACCCCCATAATTTTAAGTATTTGTAGGATGGTGGTCTGTTTTTCCAAAGTTCATGAGGAGATTTAGAAGTTTTATTTCAGGGTATTTTATTTAAAATATGATTTTCTGAAAGAATAACTTCTGCCTAAAAGTTATCTGGCAAGTCAGAATAAAGCTTTCATCATTTCTTTAAGAATTCTATCTTTCTGTTCGGCTATACCGTTGGATGGAGGTGAATATAGTGTTGTAGTTTGGTGTAAAATACCATGTTCAATGCAAAATTCTTCAAAAGGGAATACATATTCTCCTCCTCTATCACTTCTTAAAGCTTTGATTTTCTTGTTGAGTTGATTCTCAACTTCCGCTTTGTATTGTATAAACACATCAAATCACATACATCTGAATGTATTATATCTAGCATTCTGTTTCTCATTCAACATGATGAAACGAGGTTCTTGCCAATTTTGCTTCTGCACAAATTTGACATTTATAATTGGTGTTTAAGTTACACTTAGGTATAAATTCTAGATTAGTCAATTTCTACAATGTATCAAAGTTTACATGCCCTAATCTAGAACGCCACATGTTGGAAGAATCAACATATAAACAAAAGATTCACTTTTATTCATATCAGTGTGTGGTACAATAGTGGTTACATTTTCTTTAAACGAACCATCACACACATATCCTCTTCCTATATACACACTCCATTCTCAGCCTCATGGATTAATTTGAATCAATGTTTACTCAGCAATGATCCTGAAATCAGGTTCTTAAGAATTTCTGGAACATAGAGAACGTCATTAAAGTTAGTTCCTTTACAGAAGTTAGTTTCAACACAACTTTTCCTTTGCCTTCGATCTTTGATGCAGATGAATTGCCCATGAAAAGTTATTTATCATCGGTTGCAGTTTCATAGGTTGTAAACATCCACTTATTGACACATATGTGTTGAGTGACTCCTGTGTCTACAAATCATTCTTTAGACAAGGTTGCATTCTGATATTACTGCACATAAATCCATACTAGCAGTGCCTTTTTAAAATTTCAACCAAATTTGCTTTTGATCTTTTAAGAACATTTTTAGTCAGAAATTTGGTGAGTCCCAATGTTGTTAGATAAAGCAACATTTTCTGTTGTCAACGCTTAAAATTAATGTCATTGAACTTCACTGAAAGAGCCATTGTTGGAAGCACTGGCGTAAGCAGAGCATTGGTCATATCTATGTCGATGCAAAATTATTGTTGATATTTTGCGACATCGTTGTTGTCGCCTGCAACAATCAATATTTTTTCAAGATTGTTAGTACTGTTCTCAATCCACGATTGTATTACAATGTTAGATCTTTTGTCAATACATGATTGCATTACAATGTTAGATCTTTTGTCAATACATGATTGTATTACAATGTTATATTTTTTGTCAATACACGATTGTATTACAAATAGATGGTAGCAACAATCAATATTACTCAATAATGCCACAATTGTCAAGTCAAACTGTGATTATAACAAAGACAGTAAGCGAGACCGATTATGCACTGAATTGGAGTGATACAGAACTATCACCCACAAACTAGAAGATAAATATTTCAGTAATGTCCGAGTCCAGAAATGATACTGTTTCTTTGAAACAATATTGTCGTCGTATGCACCGATTGACGTAATAGCAATTTGTTTTCCAGGATAAAGCGGACCAACCCGTAGCGTGGTGCCAACAAACAGAGCTCTGACGAACTGAAGTAGAGTATAGAAACTAGAATAGAAGCATACTCTGAAGAAGAGGTAGCAGATTGAGAAGAATAACTAATGTGTATTCTGTCTCGTTTTAGGCCATGTATCTATAGGTCGAAAGAGGTGCCTATATGAACATTGATGACCCTTGAAAAGGTTGCGACCCTTTAACCAAGCGGTGCATGAATGTAAGTATGCATTTAAAATGAAACGATTTTACCCATTCAATTGAACAGACATGACAGATTAAAAATGATTAAAATAACTCATTTCAACGCAACATGCCCAAGCTTTAAACAACAAACTATTTAACCATGAGACCCCAAGAGTCCCAAGGCACTAAGCTTAATTTTTGACATCAATATAATATTGTGTCATGGACCCCAAGATTCTCAAGGCGCTAAGCCCAATTTTTGACATCAATATAATATTGTGTTTTGGCTTAGCCACACTATGTTTACAAGTCCTCTTCTCCTTTATTTATATAAGACTATAGAGAAGTGAGTATTCATATTTCATAATGTGGGACTTTGGTTTTCTTTCCTCTCTTCTTCCAAAATTCCTCTTTCTCTTACTCATTCATTTCCAACACTCTCTAGAAAAAATATTCCAAACCGAACCGAGCATAAGGTTCGGTTGTGGTTTGAACTATTGACTCAATTGTATTAAACCGAACCAAACTGAATACATGCACTAATAATCTTAAATTAAAAATATAACTAATTCCTAATTTTTTTTATTTTAACGCCGTATATTCTATTTTCAGCTTATGTTGTTGTTATATTAATAATAACCGTTATCATGAAGGAAAAATTTATAGTTTCAGTATAATAGCTTCCATGTCATTTTTTTGGATAATGCTAGTTATAATCTTATTTGAACTATCTTACTTAATGTTTATAGGTTAATTAACATTGACGTTTGTTAAATGTACTAAAACAATTTTACTTTTCATTAAATGTAAAATTGAAGTACTCATACGGTTACAAACTAATCTTTCAATTCAGGATTACGCCATGTGTTTTAACCTTTAAGTGACAATGTCACACAATTGTAAATTGATTGTTGATGAAAGTAATCCTCGTATTTCATATTTAATACCAGTTTAAACTGGACCAAACCAAAATCGGACCGTATTACAAAAAAATTAAACCGAAATCGAACCGCTTTAACGATTAATATAATGGTTTGCATTTTTGATCAACCATTTAATGCGGTGCGAAAGTGGTTTGAGTTCCAAACCACATCAGGACGAATCGCGCTCACCCCTATTAATTATCATACATTTCAAGCCAAATAAATTACATTATGATTATCGTTTCTAAAATATTATTCTAATGAATTTTATTGATGGATACCAATGTGACACCCTACATCCGTTTAATGTCACTCACAAGGGGAATGCATTAAGTTTCGTGAAGCACTATAAGTAAACGGAATAGAAGTATTACAAGACATATATAAATGCAACAGCGGAATTTAAATTTTTATTTCAAACACAAATCTAGCATCGTGGTCTAAAATACCATAGATCTGAAAACTACATAAAACCCATTACAATAATATAACTTCTATCTTGTACCATAAGAGTACATAAATACTTAAAAGAAAACATAATTCCCCAAAAGAGACAAAGCCACGGTAGAGATAAGAACTTGAGTCATACTTCGAAAGCAGCTCCTAGCAATCCTGACTAATCCTGAGTATTTCCACCCTGAGAACCTTGGAGGGAGGACAGAAGAAAGAAGAGGAACAAAAAGAGTCAGACATAAAGTCTGGCGAGTCTAGTTACTTCTAGCAAGTAAATAAATAAAAGTAGCATGACTGGCATATAAAGTGGATAAGAGAGATTACTACCTAAAAGGCAGGTGTGACAAGGTAGACATGATAAGGTGTACACGCTTCCCTAATGACTACTCTGCACTATTACTAGTATATCCAGAATGAGATGATCTCTTTCCACTATAAGGTGGTAGACCTAGCCATACGTCCAAATGTATCATAACTACTACCTTAATCGATCGGCTCCCTATCCATGTAGATACTCTGTGCCGACCCCACCGTAGGATGTATCATGTCCTAAAGTGGCAACCCCTTGCTGATATGCACAACCCCATATCTACGGGTGGCACAGGCGTCTTATCCCCCTCTGCCCAGCTCATGCACGCACATAGCCCGGTCGGTTTGCACCGCCCACACCGTCCTCCACGTTTGGATCTCTTACAATCAGTCCAGTAAGTGTGCCTCTTCTCCAACCTATCTCGGAGTGCATGTTTGATACCTACTCCGGGTTACTGGATGAAACGGGTCCTACACAATATGATACAAGCTCTCCCCTTTGTCTTGTATCCCCCCACTAGGTTTTCCATTTTATTATGTATACCACTAGGTGTCTTTATTTACATATCTTTATTATTTCCATCGGTTATGTATACCACTAGGTGTCTTTAATTACATAACCCCCATTTGGTTAAGTTTCGTGGGACTATATTTAGATATTATCCACCCATCTCAGATATACTTTACTTAACCCTCCAAGTTTACTTAACCCCTTATTCATGTTCAAACAATCCCTATGGATTCCACTAGGTTAAGTATTTAAATTCATACCATGTCTAATTATGGTTTATAATGGAATAGACCTCTCACACTAGGCCTACAACTTGTGGATGCTGGATATGTCGGTCGGGTCCGGGCAGAATTCTTCCACAAGTTGGGCCTAACCTCGTGTCTTGGCCCGATTTGTATTTGTGCACTTAGGCCTCTCACATTAGGTTCAACACTAGTGGTTGTTGGATATGTCGGTTGGGTCCGGACAGACTTCCACCACTAAAGCAACCTAACCTCGTGCCATAAGTGCAGTTACAATTTCTAATTGTAATCTTAGGCATTCGTTATTAATCAATTAGTTAAACATATGCCTTTTTAGGTATTAATGCCCATTTACCCAATTATTCACAATGGAATATAAGCCTTAATCCATATTCAAGTTATTCAAGTTATGCCAATTCTAATATTTCCCCCAGTTCCCTAACTAACGTATTCACATAATTTTTGGCGGCACGCCTAGGCTAGAAAGTAGCCTAGCCATAATAATAAAAAGGGAAAGGTGATGGGAAAAATGACAATTATGACCATTCTAACAAAAGTGACATAAACATATATATTGGCATAGACATGTAATGACAATTATAATAAGGTGGACATAAAAATAGATCTAGTGAAAAGTTTAATGATAAACCAGATCTAACATACTTAGGATGAACAGATCCAAGTAAGAATTCATATGTTCAATAATGACAATCTCAGTTAATCACAATATGATGATCTAGATCTAAACAAAGGTTTAACTATCCAGATAATGATAATTCCAAATTAACCAAAAACTCAGAAAAAGGGGTAAGATCCACATATGTGACATGATGAATTAACCACAAAGAATTAGATCTATAAAATAGATCTAGCATGATGAGGTCTAGGATCCAAGAATATTATAGGTTCACAAATTATGATAGACCCAACAGGATTCAGTCACAGACATGTATATATCCAAATCATAGTCATGTCACAAATTACTTTTAATCATTTAAATCTAAAAGGTAACTAACTCACAGTGTTTGGATTAAAAGAAAATGTAGAAAAAAATAGCAGAGGTTGGATCTACACTCGAATCTCTAAGTTTGATTTGCAAAGTTGATAGTCCTAGAAGATAATGGATCCAATTCAATTCAGACGTCGGCAGCGTTTGACCTCCATGGATTCTCAATGAAGAAAATAAGAGAAAATGGACCTCTATATATAGCAACCAGCCTCCAGAAAATCGAAAGCTACCTCAGCCCTAGGGAGGTCAACCCCCCTTTATGGGGTCAACTCCTCTTAAGGGGTCAACACCTCTGCTTAGGGGTTGACATCCCTGAGGCGGGAATTTTTCCGCCAACGTAATTTTTGAAATTTGAACTAAATTTTGATTTTCTAGACCCTATATATATATATCTTACGCGTATACAAACTTCAAACCTACTAACTTCTTCATACGATATCCGTTTTAGGCAAACCAAATGTCTATCTTGACCAGAATTTCGAGAGGGACGCAATAGCGCAACCCGTTTCCCTTAATTCGGACTATTGAATTAATTATTATTTAATTTATCTTTTTTAATATTGATAAATTACAGGGTGTTATAACCCAAGAGGGAAAAATGGATTGAATATTGTCTCGATTGAAAAAAAATTAGATTGTATGCAAAGGTATCGGGGTTTGGAGGGAAAAAACCGATTTCACTAGGTCAAGAAATATGATAAAAGCTGAATACCGCCAGTTCACTAGTTCAATGGACTGGTGGGGCATAACCAGCTGATCGAATTAAGAAAATTTCTTTTTTTTGAAACCCACAAAGAAATGATTTAATTTTGACCATTTTACATTTATTGTCTTAATGCTAAAGGCGAACGAACGTCCGATGGCAGTTAATTTTTAGGCATATCTGAATAAGCTTGTGAACAAATACATGAAAAATTCAAAGTTCATGCATTCTACATCCAAAAAGCTGATAATTATAAAATACCTGGAAAAATAGTATGTAAATAAAGGAATGCCTATCTAATAATTATTCATTCATTTATTGTTAAAATTATATTTTCTATTATATATACGAGTATATATATGCACGTTTAGATGGACCTGCATCAAATCATAACATTCACATGTTAATACGATGTCGATTCTCCTTTATTTTCAAGTTAACTTATAGGTAAACACCAAATTGTTATTTAAATATATTATTTGATAACAAATCTATCATAAATTATTGTATCATATATCGAAAATCCATCTCATTTGAACGTGTTGACCCTCCTTTTTGCAAGATCGTAACATTTTAGATTTAATGCTACCGGAGTGCTCAGGACTTGAGCAAGGATCTGGACAAACTTGGATACGCTTGATCGCATCATGGGATATCTCGAAAAAGTGGAATTTATAATGTCATCCCCCATTTCAGCCATGTTGATTCGGGTATCTCGGCCCAGCATGGAGTGAACCAGTTCATAGATGCTTGATTCCAGAGAAGAGGACATAGGGAAGGAGCTCCCTCTGGATCGTCCAAGCCTCTGTTTCTGCCAAGTGACAGTGCGGCGTTGCCAGCGTTCTTCATCTTTGATCGGTGTGCTCGGTTTGGCCAAGCCGAATCGGATGGGGACTCGTTTCAGCAACATGTCCTACGTATTCTTCTCCACAACGTGGGTTCACCCACGAACTCAACTACTTTCGGAATGACCTCTATGATGCTACCACATGACATACCGATCGAATTTGGCATCGTCTACAAATATGAGAATTTATGACATTTGAAGGGGTCTTCTCCTGCTGATTTTCTAAGAGATGCGCAGAACTATTCTTCACTCTTTTCTCTACATTCTTACTAAGAAATCAAATGTATTTGTAATCATACAGTATAATGAACGATAGATTGCACTGACGTATGCCTGATTGTCGAACCTGTAACGACCCGGATTTTCAAACAGTTTATTTTAAATATTTAATATGGTTTTAAATATTGAATTGATAATGTAAATATAGAATTTATCGATTTATAACCAAATATAATTTAATTCGTGTATATCAAATTATCATACCCGTAAATAATTGAAACCAAAGTTAAAAACTGAATTGAAACAATTCATATGATCAATATTAATTGTATTTGAGTATAGATGATAATAAAAATAATTTATTACTAGCACATTGATTAGTTCCGAATTTAAAATGGTATATAGGTTAAAATTAAATTTTAGAATATATACTATTTAGTTCAGAATTTCATTATAACATTTAAACGATAGTGGTTACATTAAAATAGCGGTTCGTGTGCGAACCCTGAGATATTTTAATGGATAAGATCAAAATCGAATCTAAGATCAAATCAGAATCTGTTTAAAAGAAATAAAAATCACTTTATATCAAATCAAATCAAATTAAATTATATTTAAATCAAAATCTTTGTTAATTCCTTTAAAAAGATATTGTCATGTTCTTTGGCCGAACACACATTAAAAACTTGTCTCTTTCTCCTCTTAAAATACTCAATTCCCTTTTTCACTAATTCAATTCAACAGAAAACTAAAAGGGATTTCTTCCTTCCCAAAATTTCTGAAAATCAAAATCATCAGTTGGCCTCATTATTTCTCTCAACCGAAATCAAAACAAACCTATCAATTAAAACTTCACGCCAATGTTCAGGGTTGGAGGTGCGATCGAATTGGGATACTCGATTTCGAGCAAGAGTGAAGTTCGGATTGAAATCACATTGACTTTGCTACCTTCATGATGCTTGACATTAAGCTGATGGCCATCGCGATACAGTGTAGAAGGGGGATTTGCGATTTGGGGTTCCAGAGTTCAACTCGATGTGGCGTTTGGGAATTCGTGATGCTGTTTTAGGGACTGGACATTTAGGGTAAAGTTCGAAGTCGCGAGGTCAGGTGTAAGGAGAGAAGTTGGGAAAATTCAATGGAGGAAGACGCGATTATTTCTACGGAGATGATGGTCTGATTTGGGGAAATACTGGGGAAAAATCGAATTGTTTTTGGGAGGCAACAGTGTAGATGGTTCCACTGTAGATTTGGGGTTAGTACGAATGTGAAATAGATGAGTGGAGGTTGAAATATTTGTGTAGGGGAAGTGCGTGGTTGTTTTTGAAGAATGGTTTGTGAAAGGAATTTAGGTGATGGAAGGATCAACCATTGGTGTATTCAAAGTACTATAGCAAATTTCGTAGTTAGAAGGAGGTGTGTGAACTGGATGAAACGATAATAGGGTGATGGAGTTTGTCGTGGAGTTGTTTGATGGTTTTGATACAAGTATGTATGGAGGTGGAAGGCGCAATGTGAAGTGAAATCGCCATCCATGGTATACGATGTTCGATTTGTTACGTAGAGAAATTGGGATATAGGTAATTTATTTTATAAATTTAATTAGAGTTTTAAATAAAATTTATAATCTGAATCTTATAAATCATATATCTTGCCTATAAAGTCAGATCAAACGAGATAGTTCAATTTGGATCTGTATTGTTTTCAACTAAACGTTGGAATTCAGATTGGAATAAATAATGAATTAAAATCACGGTGAGTAAATATCACTCAATTTATTTATTTTGAATTATTTTTAGTCGCTAAAAATAATTGATTGTTGTTGGTTGCACTGAAATATTATTTGGTTGTTAAATATATATTAGTTATGTAGGATTTGCGTTTGTGGCTATTATATATATATTGATGATTGGTTGGATTCCCGCAGTACCATTAGCGGATGCCCGCAGTATCATTAGCGAATGACCCTATACGCCCCACGCTATGATAGTGGATGACCTTCTATACCGCGATATCCTGCCTCGAAGCGGGATGGGTATTATTGATGTTGGCTAACGTCTGTGGATGCAGAAAAACAGGTTGGAGGAATACAACTGGATTCCTCCAAAACAATATTATTTGTATGTTTCATATATATTATCATATATGATGTATTAAAAAACCTGTGGTTGATAGTTGTGTGTTTTTTGATTGGTTGAATGTCACTGGACCTGAATATTGACTTATAAAAATATCGAAAAAAGGATATTTAGAAATTAAAAAGGGAAATCTATTTTTTTTCAATAGAATTCGAATTTCAAATGAACTGAGAAATATGAACTTGTTTTGAATAAATAAAACAAGTATTGAATTTATAAACGATGTTTATAAATTAAACAATACATGAAATTGAAGTAAAATTATAAACGGTGTTCATAAATAAAATGGAATGATTTTCATTTGATAATCACGGAACTGAAGTGAATTTATAAACTTTGTTTATAAATGAAGAAAAATGAATTATCATTGCATAATTCGGAAGATGTAAATACAAGTGCGAATTATAAAAGGGAAATTTATTTTTCCAAAGTAGAAATTATAATTTCAAAAGGGTTTTGTAATGAGAACTTGTTTTAGTATATATAAAACAAGGAAAGGAAATTTATAAACGGTGTTTTTAAACAAGGGGAGATAAATTGTCATTAGATAATTTGAAGTTTTAAATTCAAGTTTGAATTTAAAAATAGAGAGTTGAAATCATTTTGAAAAAGCGGTTTTTTATTCTGGAATTCAAAATATAAAAGGAATTGGATTTCAAAGGGAATTTGAAATGGAAAACTTGTTTTAATATATAAAACAAGAAAGATGGATTTACAAACGATGTTATAAATCTAGCAAAATAAATTATCATTAGATAATTTAGACATTTAAGTTCAAATATGAATTTAAAAGTGAATTGGGAAGTGTTTTGAAACAGAACAATTAATTATATTTCGGAATCCAAAATATAAGCTAAATTGGGAAAATCCAACGGGTTTATAATTGGAATTCGATTATATCAAATTTTATAAATAATTTATTTATAAAAGAAATTGGAATTAAATATAGAAGATGGAAGTATAAATAAATTTATTACTGAATGAGGAAAAATCCACAATTTTTGATAATTGGAAATAGTATGTTGAATTGGGAAAAAATTGATTTGATATATATTAAAAATATATTAGAATGGAGTTGAATTTATTATAAACGAAGTTTAAACATTTATATATATTAATATAATTAAAACGAACTCGCCGCAGCGCGGTAGTTCATAAATTGGCGTTTCGAACTTCAATTGAGTTTACAGAACTCAATTTACGACCGAATTCTGTGAAACAAGAATCACCAGGATCGATTAAATAATAGTCTTTTAATGGAAGAGAAAATTTTGAATTTCGTCGTATATATTTTGAGTTATGTCAAAATCAAATTTTCAGAAAAACAGCGCCGTAACCTTTTAAAAACCATAACGATTTACTTAAATAAATTAAAGGATCTTGAGCAAATAAAATTCGAATTTCAATTTAGAAAAATCCAGATTTGAGTTAAAAAATATATCTGAACTCAAGTGGAGTAATGAAATGATTTTGGAAACAAAAATCAGATTTTGTTAGTCATTAAATTAAATTAACTAATTTGAAGAATAACTAGTTATTGGAAATTTGAATTAAAATTGAGCTTTTGATAAGTAAACTGGGTTTGTAAAGTCATATTCGAAGTCGAAAATGAAACTTGGATTAAAAATGGAATTCTATTTGTTATAAGCAAGCCAAAATTTTATTTGAATGAGATATGTTCGAATAAATAGTGAAATAGGCAAAGTGCCGATTAATGATAAATTAGAAAATTAAGTTAAAATGGCCGATTGAGTTGAAACAAAATAGGAATGGACGTATATGGGTTAGACAGGTATATGATGAAGTGTATGAACGTTATAATTCATGTGCCCGACAATAAGTACATGTTTAAATTCCATATGAGATTTTATACGCCGAATCGGCAAGCCACTTGGCTTTTTGATTTTCTTTTTGAATGGAAAGGGCCTAGAGAGGCGAGTTGAGGTTTGAACTATCGACCGCTACAAAGGAGGTTATGGCGAAATTTTCTGGAAATTTAAGGAGTTAGAATATTTTAAGAAGATTTGATAATTATGAATCAATATATATGGAATTCGATAAGGAAACGAAATTAAAATAGAATGTTATAAACAAAAGGGAAATCTATTATTAAATCTGATAAAATTAGAAAGAGAAACGTATGCGGGTTTAAAAATGAATAACTAGTTTATGATGTTGATTATTCGAGTTAAGTGGTCTTGTCCGTTTTGAAGTTAAGGATGTTTTCAGTCAAGGTCTGAGAGGTAGTTATACCCCAACTTGTTTGATTTCATATTTAACCAATAAATAGCAGGATCCAGTCTTAGAGAGAAATGTTTGAATAAGAGTTAATTGAATGCAGTATTTTGGGTTGCTGTAACGAGGTTTTACACAACATCCGTTTTAACCCAAATAAGTGAAATTTTTGAAATATAATATTTCCTAAGTTTAGAAGTGAACGGTCATGGAAGAGATAAATAATTGGGATGTTTCCAATTATAAGTAAAGGATATTTTCTAAGTGCAAAAAAATAAAAGAAGGCGATATACGGAAATGTTTCCCAAATAGCGAAAAGGCCAAGATGATAATTGAAATTATTTGTTTAACAAATATTGATAAGGAAATGAAAAGGGTGATTAATTAATGAAATATTAATTAACGGGCCTAGTGATGGTTTGATATTATGGATGAATGTTTGTTTGTTTTTCTTCGATAGTTAAATAACCGACTATTAAAGTGTTTGCCAATATCGTTGTCAATATTGAGAGACCGGTTGGATTATTATCCGTGAAACACTCCGTATTGGCAGTAGCGTTGTGATTCAGATTTTATGAAGATAGTAGAAGACGGAGTAAAGTGCAAGGGCTTTTTCTATTTATGGAAATTGTGCCTTCGATTTCGTTCAATCCCAGAACGAACTTATATGGACGAGTGTCTGACAGAGTATTTCCAATGATCGAATATGTTGGTCTGTGTAAATATATATGGTGGCGGAGAATTTATTCACTTAGCGTATTATCCAGAATATATTTGTGCAAATCAATTAATGATTAACGGATATGATAATGTGGCATTCAAAGTGGTAGTGTTACCAATGAGTGATAAGTAATCGTAGCCTCAGGCCTCAACAACTGGAAATGACAAAAATTGGGGGTAGCTCCCATTAGGGTGTATTATCACCTATCTAGATAAATTCATTTAATTCCTTATTCTATTCGATGTTGTCCCATTCGGAAAAACGGTTGCTGATCCCAACCGTTGGTGAAATACATTCGATGCCCTCAAGCGAAATGAGTGGTCGATCATGTGTGGCCGGGTTGCAAGACGTTCTTGTTGAACCCAGTGTATTCCTCTCTAGAGATATACTAACGGAAGGTGGTTCCATACCTTGTCATAGTCGGAATCCAATCTCCAATAAGTGCCCTGCGGTTTTTGATTTTATATTATATATGGAGCGTGATATGCAAGCGTTCCGATAGATTGTTATTTATCTGATTTAGACACTATTATAATATCACTGGATTTTTGTATCAAAGTGTTTTGGGTTATAGTAAGGTAAAAACCTTCCATGTTTGTGTGTGGGCTGGTCTTACTATTATCCTTTCTTTCGAAAGGATTTTGAAAGTTAAACAAATGGTTGGAGTTTACTCACACCAGTCCCATGACTGACCCAAAGTTTATTTTTTTTGTTTTCTCTTAACTCTTGGGTGCCCAAGTTTGTACGGGCAGTCAAGTAGTCGGGATTTTACAGATTCACTTGGAGGAGTTTGAAGCCAGAGGCTTCACCAATTAGCTATAGACTATCATATATTCCGCTGTGTACCATGTTTGTATCTGGAAACAGGTGTTTATAACTGTTCCAGAAATAACTTTTGTGCTTTGATGTTGGTATGTACACAAAGTTACCGAACTGTATTTCAAAGTTTATGATTACCTAATATATTTTATTCGTTTCGCTGTGAGTTTGTGATCTTCATTTTCTTCTATTCTAATATTTCTTTCTTTCTATTTCTCATCCTCTAACTTCTTTCTAATATTGATTCGTATTTCTGTGCAATTTGGGTTGGACGTGTGATGTATGTAGTCAACTCAGATAGTACGGATTTGCGGGCCATTACAATTGGTATCAGAGCTTAGGTTGAGCGAATACCTAGGCTTTGGTGGGGTTGTTCTCATTAGAGATAGGGTCAGTAGTACCCTAGAATGAGTTGAGTGTATATATATACGAAAGAGCATATTTGTTAATTGATATAAAAATTATTTTATATTGTGTTGGCTAGTCTGTTAAGTGGTTTATGAATTCTGATCGAATCGTGGGACGCCACAGAGTCAATAGAAATTTCTAAACATTGGAACAAAGAAATTTGATACAATACTGTTTTAAGTGGGTAAATGAAATAATTTTACCCAAAATTATATTTTGATATAAAAGAAATAATTTTATGAAATTATTGGATGCGTTGGTTGTTATTTTCATAATCAAATGAGATTATAAATTTGAAATGGTTATATATAACCAAATAGAATTTATATATGGATAAAATGAACAAAAGAGATGAAATGGAATTGAATTCAAACCAGAATTTGGAATTTTTGAAACCCAGGAAGTTGGAAAATATTTCGAAGTATATTAGAATAATATAACTTTGTTTTAAAAGGATTTTTGAATAAAAATCATTTTTTGATGGATTTTGCAAGTGATAAAAGCACTGAACTCACTTCAGTCGCTGGGAAATAATTCTGATGATGACTGCAGCAGCATTAATGTTCATTTTCGAGTTTCTAAGTGATGAATTGCTACCTGAGAAAGGTTTTGATATATATTTGTTTGAAAGAAAACAAATTGGTTTGAAAAATTTAAATGTTTTGAATTTATGATGGGTTATAAATATATGTATATATTTATATGATTTCTAAAGGATTTGAAATGAAAAACATGGGAATTTGAATTCTGGAATTTAAATTTAACTCAAGCAAGTTAAATGGATCAAGGTGAATAAATTGATCAGAATCATTTTGAATGCATATGAATGAAAACCAAAGGTTTTGGTAGAACCAAAGTTGTAGAAATATGAAGTGTTGAGTTTCAATATAAGTGAGATTTTGAAAAGTAATGGGTTTGTACCATTTTTCCTATGTTATTTCTTTTAAGGGGGAAAGAACGTAAAGACCCGGATTTTCAAACAGTTTATTTTAAATATTTAATATGGTTTTAAATATTGAATTGATAATGTAAATATAGAATTTATCGATTTATAATCAAATATAATTTAATTCGCGTATATCAAATTATCATAAACTGTAAATAATTGAAACCGAAGTTAAAAACTGAATCGAAACAATTCAGATGATCAATATTAATTGTATTTGAATATAAACGATAATAAAAATAATTTATTACCAGCGAATTGATTAGTTCTGAATTTAAAATGGTGTATAGGTTAAAATTAAATTTCAGAATATATACTATTCAGTTCAGAATTTCGTTATAACATTTAAACGACAGTGGTTACGTTAAAATAGCGGTTCGTGTGTGAACCCTGAGATATTTTAATGGATAAGATCAAAATTGAATCGAAGATCAAATCAGAATCTGTTTAAAAGTAATAAAAATCTCTTTATATAAAATCAAATTAAATCAAATTATATTTAAAATCAAAATCGAAATCTTTTTAATTCCTTTAAAAAGATATTGTCATGTACTTTGGCCGACCACACATTAAAAACTTGTCTCCTTCTCCTCTTTAAATACGCAATTCGCTTTTTCACTAGTTCAATTCAATAAAAAACTAAAAGGGATCGCTTCCTTCCCAAAATTTTTGAAAATCAAAATCATCAGCTGGCCTCATTATTTCTCTCAACCGAAATCAAAACAAACCCATCAATTAAAACTTCACGCGAGTGTTCAGGGTTAGAGGTGCGATCAAATTGGGATGCTCGATTTCGAGCAAAAGTGAAGTTCGGATTGAACTCGCGTTAACTTTGCAACCCTCATGATGCTCGACATCAAGCTGATGGCCATCACGATACAGTGTAGAAGGGGGATTCACGATTTGGGGTTCCAAAGTTCAAATCGATGTGGCGTTTGGGAATTCGCGATGCTATTTTGGGGACTGGGCATTTAGGGTTATGTTCGAAGTCGCGAGGTCAGGTGTAAGGAGTGAAGCTGGGCAAATTCAATGGAGGAAGACACGATTATTTCTGGGGAGATGATGGTCTGATTTGGGGAAATATTAGGGAAAAATCGAACTGTTTTTGGGAGGCAGCAGTGTCGATGGTTCCACTGTAGATCTAGGGTTGGTACGAATGTGAAATAGATGAGTGGAGGTTGAATTATTTGTGTAGAGGAAGTGTGTGGTTGTTTTTGAATAATGGTTTGTGAAAGGAATTTAGGTGATGGAAGGATCGGCCATTGGTGTATTCAAAGTACTATAGCAAATTTCATAGTTAAAAGGAGGTGTGTGAACTGGATGAAACGATACTAGGGTGATGGAGTTTGTCGTGGAGTTGGTTGATGGTTTCGACGCAAGTATGTATGGAGGTGGAAGGTGCCATGTGATGTGAAATCGCCATCCATTGTATACGGTGTTCGATTTGTTACGAGGAGAAATTTGTATATAGGTAACTTATTTTATAAATTTAATTAGAGTTTTAAATAAAATTTATAATCTGAATCTTATAAATCATATATCTTGCCTATAAAGTCAGATCGAACGAGATAGTTCAAGTTGGATCCGTTGTTGTCAACTAAGCGCTGGAATTCAGATTGGAATAAATTATGAATTAAAATCACGGTGAGTAAATCTCGCTCGATTTATTTATTTTGAATTATTTTTAGTCGTAAAAAATAATTGATTGTTGTTGGTTGCACAGAAATATTGTTTGGCTGTTAAATATATACTAGTTATGTAGGATTTGTGTTTGTGGCTGTTATATATATATTGGTGATTGGTTGGATTCCTGCAGTACCATTAGCGGATGCCCACGGTATCATTAGCGGATGACCCTATACGCCCCCCGCTATGATTGTGGATGACCTTCTACACTACGATATCCTGCCTCGAAGCGGGATGGGTATTATTTATGTTGGTTAACGTCTGTGGATGCAGGAAAACAGGTTGGAGGAATCCAACTGGATTCCTCAAAAATATTATTATTTGTATGTTTTATATATATTATGATATATGATGTTCTAGAAAACCTATGGTTGATAATTGTTTGTTTTTTGATAGGTTGAATGTCACTGTCCCTGAATATTGATTTGTAAAAATATCGAAAAAAGGATATTTAGAAATTTAAAAGGGAAATCTATTTTTTTAAATAGAATTCGAATTTTGAATGGACTGAGAAATATTAACTTGTTTTGAATAAATAAAACAAGTATTGAATTTATAAACGATGTTTATAAATTAAACAATACATGAAATTGAAGTAAAATTATAAACGGTGTTCATAAATAAAATGGAATGATTTTCATTAGATAATCAGGGAACTGAAGTGAATTTATAAACGTTGTTTGTAAATGAAGAAAAATGAATTATCATTGGATAATAGGGAAAATGTAAATACAAGTGCGAATTATAATAGGGAAATTTATTTTTCCAAGGTAGAAATTATAATTTCAAAAGGGTTTTGTAATGAGAACATGTTTTAGTATATATAAAACAAGGAAAGGAAATTTATAAATGACGTTTATAAACAAGGGGAGATAAATTGTCATTAGATAGTTCGAAGTTTTAAATTCAAGTTTGAATTTAAAAATAGGGAGTTGAAATCATTTTGGAAGAGCGGTTTTTTATTCTGGAATTCAGAATATAAAAGGAATTAGATTTCAAAGGGAATTTGAAATGGAAAACTTGTTTTAATATATAAAACAAGAAAGATGGATTTACAAACGATGTTATGAATCTAGCAAAATAAATTATCATTAGATAATTTAGACGTTTAAATTCAAATATGAATTTAAAAGTGAATTGGGAAGTGTTTTGAAACAGAACGATTGATTATATTTCGGAATCCAAAATATAAGCTGAATTGAGAAAATCCAATGGGTTTATAATTGGAATTCGATTATATCGAATTTTATAAATAATTTAATTGTAAAAGAAATTGGAATTAAATATAGAAGATGGAAGAATAAATAAATTTATTACTGAATAAGGAAAAATCGACAATTTTAAATAACTGGAAATAGTATGTTGAATTGGGAAAAAAATTGACTTGATATATATTAAAAATATATTAGAATGGAGCTGAATTTATTATAAACAAAGTTTAAACATTTATATATATTAATATAATTAAAACGAACTCGCCGCAGCGCGGTAGTTCGTAAATTGGTGTTTCGAACTTCAATTGAGTATACAGAACTCAATTTAAGACGTAATTCTATGAAACAAGAATCATCAGGACCGATTGAATAATAGTTTTCTAATGGTAGAGAAAATTTTGAATTTCGTCGTATATATTTTGAGTTATGTCAAAATCAAATTTTCTGAAAAACAACGCGATAACCATTTTAAAATCATAATGGTTTATTTAAATAAATTGAAGGATTTTAAGCAAATAAAATCCGAATTTCTATTTAGAAAAATCCAGATTTGAGTTAAAAAATATATCTGAACTTAGGTGGAGTAATGAAATGTTTTTGGAAACAAAAATCAGATTTTGTTAATTATTAAATAGAATTAACTAATTTGAAGAATAATTAGTTATTGGACTTTTGTATTAAAATTGAGCTTTTGATAAGTAAACTGGGTCTGTAAAGTCATATTCGAAGTCGAATATGAAATTTGAATTAAAAATGGAATTCAATTTGTTATAAGCAAGCCAAATTTTTTTTTGAATGAGATATGTTCGAATAAATAGTGAAATAGGCAAAGAGCTGATTAATGATAAATTAGCAAATTAAGTTAAAATGGCCGATTGAGTTGAAACAAAATAGGAATGGACGTATATGGGTTAGATAGGTATGGGATGAAGTGTATGAAGCTTATAATTCTTGTGCCCGACAATAAGGTACATGTTTAAATTCCATATGAGATTTTATGCGCCGAATTGGCAAGCCACTTGGCTTTTTGATTTTCTTTTTGAATGGAAAGGGCCTAGAGAGGCGAGTTGAGGTTTGAACCATCGACCGGTATAAAGGAGGTTATGGCATAATTTTCCGGAAATTTAAGGAGTTAGAATATTTTAAGAAGATTTGATAATTATGAATCAATATATTTAGAATTCGATAAGGAAGCGAAATTAAAATAGAATGTTGTAAACGAAAGGGTATTTTATAATTAAATCTAATAAAATTAGAAAGAGAAACGTATGAGGGTTTAAAAATTAATAACTGATTTTATGATGTTGATTATTCGAGGTAAGTGTTCTTGCCCATTTTGAAGTTAAGGATGTTTTCAGTCAAGATCTGAGATGTAGTTATACCCCAACTTGTTTGATTTCATTTTTAACCAATAAATAGCAGGATCCATTCTCGAAGAGAAATGTTTGAATAAGAGTTAGTTGAATGCAGTATTTTGGGTTGTTGTAACGAGATTTTACACAATATTCATATTAACCCAAATAAGTGGAATTTTGGAAATATAATATTTCCTGAGTGTAGAAATGAACGGTCGTGGAAGAGATAAATAATTGGGATGTTTCCAATTATAAGTAAAGGATATTTTCTAAGTACAGAAAATAAAAGGAGGCGATATACAGAAATGTTTCCAAATAGCGAAAAGGCCAAGATGATAATTGAAATTATTTGTTTAACTAATATTGATAAGGAAATGGAAAGGGTGATTTAATTAATGAAATATTGATTAACGGGCATAGTGATGGTTTGATGTTATGGATGAATGTTTGTTTGTTTTTCTTCGATAGTTAAATAACCGACTATCAAAGTGTTTGCCAATGTCGTCGTCAATATGGAGAGACCGGTTGGATTATTATCCAAGAACCACTCTGTATTGGCAGTAGCGTTGTGAATCAGATTTTATGAAGATAATCGAAGATGGAGTAAAGTGCAGGGGCTTTTTCTATTTATGGAAATTGTGCCTTTGGTTTCGTTCAATCCCAGAACGAATGTATATGGACGAGTGTCTGACAGAGTATTTCCAATGATCGAATATGTTGGTCTGCGTAAATATATATGGTGGCGGAGAATTTATTCTCTTAGAATAATATCCAGAATATATTTGTGCAAATCAATTAATGATTAACAGATATGATAATGTGGCATTCAAAGTGGTAGTGTTACCAATGATTGATAAGTAATCGTAGCCTCAGGCCTCAATAACCAGGAAATGACAAAAATCGGGCAGGCAGCATGGCTATGTGGGTAGCTCCCACTAGGGTGTATTATCACCTATCTAGAGAAATTGATTTAATTCCTTATTCTATTCGATGTTGTCCCTTTTGGGAAAACGGCTGCTAATCCCAACCGTTGGTGAAATACATTCGATACACTCAAGCGAAATGAGTGGTCGGTCATGTGTGGCAGGGTTGCAAGACGTTCTTGTTGAACCCAGTGTATTCCTCTCTAGAGATACACTATCGTAAGGTGGTTCCATACCTTGTCATAGTCAGAATCCAATCTCCAATAAGCGTCCTACGGCTTTTGATTTTGTATTATATAGGGAGCGTGAGATGCAAGCGTTCTGCTAGATTGTTATTTATTTGATTTAGACACTATTATAATGCCACTGGATTTTCGTATCAAAGTGTTTTGGGTTATAGTAATGTAAAAACCGTCCATGTTTATGTGTGGGCTGGTCTCACTATTATCCTTTCTTTCAAAAGGATTATGAAAGTTAAACAAATGGTTGGAGTTTACATACACCAGTCTCATGACTGACTCAGAGTTTATTTTGTTTCTTTTCCCTTAACTCTTGGGTGCCCAAATTTGTATGGGCAGTCAAGTAGTCGGGGTTCACAGATTCACTTGGAGGAGTTTGAAGCAGGAGACTTCACCAGTTAGCTATAGACTATCATATATTCCGCTGTGTACCATGTTTGTATTTGGAAACAGGTGTTTATAACTGTTCCAAAAATAGCTGTTGTGCTCTGATGATGATAAGTATACAAAGTTACCAAATTGTATTTCAAAGTTTATGATTACCTCATATATTTTATTCGTTCCGCTGTGAGTTTGTGATCTTCGTTTTCTTCTATTCTAATATTTCTTTCTTCCTATTTCTCATCCTCTAACTACTTTCTAATAATGATTCGTATTTCTGTGCAATTTGGGTTGGACGTGTAATGTATGTAGTCAACTCAGATAGTACGGATTTGCGGGCCATTACAGAACCACTATAAATCTGCGTGTTACTTACCTTTTCCTTCTTTTCTGCATTTGGATATTGTTATGATTCTATGATTATGATTGGATTATACGTGTTATACTCAGAATAACCAATTTCTATGTAAACATTTTGGTGTGTCAGGAAGGGACACGCTACCCAGTTTCTAGCTTGAGGGAAATTGCCTGCTTAAAGATTTGAGAATAATTTAGAGGAAGAAAACCGAGGCTGTGCACAAGCCGGAGGAGCAGGAAATGAAGGTAATCAGTAGGTTTCCTGAGCTGGTGATCCCTCCATTTATCTTACAAAAGAAGAGATGGATGGATTCCTAAAAGATGTAAAGTCTCGTATGGAGCCATGGGATAAACTCCTATACAGGCATGAAGATAAGATGGACACTTTTCTCTTTAACTCGATGGATTTGGAAGGCCAAAGCTTAGTCGTTGGGATAGGACCCAGTAACGTAACGATGAATGACTCAATAACACCGCCTCAACCAAGATCTGGTTCGGCCTGATGTCAATACCGAACCGAACCTGCCTGGCGGCAACCACCTAAAAAATGTTGGTATAACTCACGATACTTCAAATCATGATGTCCTTAATCATAGCATTGAAAATATGGCTCGAACTCAACCGCATGTTGATATAGAAGGAAGAAATGCCGCTACCCAAGAAATCCGGTTTGGCTATGCCGAACCAGGCACGGTGGCATGGCCGATCCGAACATAAACGCTGTAGAAGGGAGTGAAACTTCGAAGGGAAGGACCATTGAGATGAAACCTGAATAATATGTTCCAGAGTAAGCTCAAGACTCTGGGGTCAAACGCTTCAATTTTCTACTGATGAGACAGATTGGCTGAGATAACACGACGCATAACCACATGCGTAATACCCTACAAAGGATATCAAGATGTGACTCGAAGCCCTTTTACTCCTAGCATCTGAGATACAAGAGCCCTACTAGATTTCATACTACCAGTTTTGACGGCATATGATGGGAGATCGAATTCAAATGTACATCAAACACACTACATTAGGCACATGGATGTATTGGGAGTATCTCTAGATTTGATGGCAAAGTGCTTTTTTTGTTTCTAACTGACTTGACTATTCTTTGTTTCGGCAGCTCAACAATGAGTCAATTAGTTCCAGGAATGAACTTGTGGGTAAGTTCAGGGGGCAATTCAATGTTGATATTACCTTCCCAAAGAATGTTAAGACGTTGACCATGATAATGCAAAGACTAGGGGAAATGCTAAGAGGCTTCGTGGAGAGATTCAATGCGGTGGTGACTTCGATAGACAGGCCAAAACCGTATATGGTACTAACGGCTGTCATGCCTAGAGTAGCTGATAAGTATGAATTTAAAAATATTTTGTAAAGGGATCCCTCGAGGGATCTTAATGGATTTTATGTTGTAGATGATAAATACTTAAGCCAAGAGGAAGTGTAGACAAAGTAGAATTTAAGCAATTGTTTTGAATGACCAAGAGACGCTTGAGGCTCGATTCAAGCGTGGTAGAGAAAAGGATAAAGGAAAAGCCCTAGTCAAGAATGATCGAAATGTTTAACCACAGAGAGAATCCAAGTTTTCCAAATACACACTACGCCATAGATGGCCTATCGCAACGAAAACCCATGGAGTTGCTAGCTACAATGTTGCCATTATAATGTTGTTTTTTAATTTCAACGCAAGCTTCAATGTATTAGAATAGATATCAACATGTGTTGCAGTAGTCGCATGAATAAAATTATCAATCCGCGTCAGCATGATCCAAAAATCTACGTTACTGATCCACGTCAGTCTGATTTTCCTTCAACACCTCATCTTCTTTTGATCAAATTTTCATTTTCCCGCTGAAAAACAATTCTCGTCGTTAAATTATGGCCAGCTTCCACTTTCACAACCCTAGATCGTTCAAACCCTAAACTAAAATCCAAATTCTTATCGTAGGGAATCGGATATGCTCTACTAACTGAGTATATGATTTTCTTCCTACAAATCGATCCACAAGTTGCAAAGTTCTCCAAAAATCAAATCTGGAAGTCCTAATTGAAAGAGGATCAATTAAATCCAAAATCTCATCCAATCGGTTATCCAAGTCCTCAATACCTCCTTCGTTAAAAGAAGATCTGGAGTTAGCGTGACCTTTGGCCAATCGAAAAAAGATTTGGAGTGATTTTCACCTTTAGCGATGGTCCTTGACTACAAGTAGGTATGATTTTATCTTAAGTTTTGACTTATTTCAGTAAAAGTTGCAATCTGGGATTAGTTTGGACGCCATAGCTACCGATTTTATCAACAAAGGTGTGTGTATGTTACAGACTTGTAAGGGCGACTGTAAAATTATAACAGAGGAGCCGTAAGTAATCAAAAAAAGAATATAATCCATCAAAAAGTTGTACTGATAAATGAACCTGATCTTTTTAAGAAGTATGTACATATCTGTGTAATTTATGATTCTGCGCAATTTGTATAGGTGGCTTCTGAATCACTGAGCATGCCAATAGCTTTTATCACTGCCATTTTGTTACCGATTGTTGGGAATGTCACGGAGCATGCAAGTGCAATAATGTTTTCCATGAAAAATAAGCTTGTAAGTGTATACCAAGGGTTATACCTACTTCAGTTCTATCCCTTAATCATTTAGTTTTGCGCAAGTAATTCATATGTTGTGTGTAAATATTATTCTTGAACAATGGTTAGTGTTTCCATTTCCATTGACTAATACCAATCAGTTTATTAATAGTTTATTCAGGGCAAATCTTAGTTTTATACTCCTTTTTTCAGGACATTACATTGGGAGTTGCAATTGGCTAATCTACACAAATAGCAATGTTTGTAGTAATTTATTAACTGTCCAGTTCAAAATTTGAGTTACATGTTCGACATATTAAGTTAGCTGTAAATATACCATTATAACAAAGCATTAATGTACGAACTCGGTAAAGTTTGTGAACTGCATATAATGTACGAACTCGGTATAGTTTGTGAACTGCATATAATTGTAAGTTAATAATTATTTTCTAAATTTTAATGTGGTAGATATCTTTTCGTATTGTCATTGGTTGGATCATGGGAAAACCAATGGATCTGAATTTCCAGTTATTGAAACGACCACTCTCTTCATTACTGTTTTGGTGGTTGCATTTATGCTTCAGGTTTGTATTCCGGATCTGGATTCACTATCGTTATAAATTACTTTCTAGTCACTCCTTTCCCTTTCTTCTTTTATGTTACATTTGGCACGTTAATTTTATGAATGCCACAATCATGAGCACCATTGTGAATTCACCTATTGAAACACCCTACCCTCCATTAAGGTCACTCACAAAGGGAATGCCTTAACTTTGGTGTAGGTTTTTAAGTAAAAGTCACAGATAAACACAAGACAATTATATATAAACACATATATATAAGCTGCGTAAAAAACAGACTTTTTATTTCATAAATATGTGTTCATACAAAACCTTTCCATAACTGTCACATAATAACTTCCAAAACATTACATCATCATTTCTATCTTGGTTATTAAATAAAGAAGCATTAAAACATAATTAAAACTGCATAATCCCCATAGAGTGTGTCCAACAGCCATAGCCAAGGAAGAGAGAGTCCAAACCGTACATCTACTATCTTGAAGCTTGCAAAGAATCTGACTAAGTTGGGTTGTTTCCTCCTTGTGGACCTGGGGAGGGGGAAACGGAAGAAAAGAAGACGAAAGAAAATAGGGTTAGACATAAAGCCTGGTAAGTCTAGTGACTCTTCAGTATGAGAATAAGAAAAAGGACATGATGAGTATAAACTGGAAATAGGAAAGTATCATAAACTAAGGTAAGGCAGTTTGAGTCGAATATGCTATCGCACCCCACAATAAATCTCTGCACCTACTTGCATTGTCTCAACTGGCACCCCATGATCAGGGTGAAGAGATCCCATTTCTAAAGATCGGCTCCTACTCAATAATCATCTATGTATTACGGCCCCTAAAGATTGTATATAGCTATGCTGGTCCCACCATGGGGTGTATCAAGTCCCATGGTGGCGGCCCCACACAACTCTAGAATGCATAGGTTATACTACTGGTGCCCCCAGTGCCTTGTTTGTCTGCTCCGAAGTGTGTGCACGCCCGCACTCAATTAGAACCCACACTGTTGCACCCACCGCCGTCGCTTTTGACCGCTTACAATCAGCCCAGTAATCGTGCCCCACCCTGCCTAGTTTCAGGGTACCATGATACCTTATTGGGTTACTACAGAAATGGGTCCCCGTTACTAGGGTTTTCTAGTCAAACATGTTAAGTGGTTAAGTGTCTGTATTTACCTAACCCCACCCATCAGTTTAATTAACATGTTGAATTGGTTAAGTGCTTTAGTTAACTTAACCCTACCATCCTGACTTGTCTGTCCTTAGCATTTTAAAGCACCGACCACTCACATTAGACAGGTATTATTACGATTACTGGATGTGCCGGTCGGTTCCGGGCAGATTTACACCGTAACTCAGTCTAACCTCGGATCCTTATTGGGCTCAATGCTTAACCACCCACATTGGATAGGTATTGTTGTGACTACTGGACAGTCGGGCGGGTCCGGGCAGGTTTACATCACAACTCAATCCAACCTCGTGTTAAGCATACTCGTATTTTCTAAATTTACATATTTGTCTTTATTACTTATTATATGTAAATTTATCAACAATTAAATGTTGTGGCCCACTTTCCAAGTTTAAGGGTATAAAGATTTATACCATTTAAGTGCCACCAATTTTGGCATGTGACAACATGCCAATTTCATATATTTCTACCAATTTATGTCAAGTTACAAATTTTCCCAACGTTACCCCATCTAAATATTAGGCTAACAATCTTTGCCTAATTTTCGTTCGCATGGTTTTTAACATATAATATTAGGCTAAAAACTTAGCCTAATTTAGCACACACAAAATTGGCATAAGGGAATTCATAAACATAAACATGACATAGGTGTAAACTTGGCATTCTTGGCATAGTCAATATGAACATCATAGGTGTGAACTTGCAAAATAGTCAATATGAATATCATAGGTGTGAACTTGCAACATAGGCTAAATCAATTTACATACATGTGAACTTGCATTGAAATAGGGGTCTAACCAAATAGGTGTCACATGAATTAACATATGATTTAGACAACGTAAGCCTAAACATGTTTAGATCTAGGCATAACATCGAACATCACTAGCATAAGAATATGACATGTTCATAAAGTATATATATAATTTCATCGCATGAGTGAACTAGATCCAATCATATGTCCAACTACACATGAAACATGTATTAAAGTGGATCTTGGCATGGATCCAATTATTGACTTTGCAACTTTTGTATAAACATATTAGCATGTATATGAACTTAGGCATAGAGGTTTTAGCATATATATACATGAAATTTTAATCACATACAACCTATATAATCACATAAACATATAGGTGTCGGTTACAACATGAACTATACAACTTTCATGTGATTCTAAATGTACAATAGGATAAATATCAATTCAACTATACCACAAACATCACAATACCAAAATCATTTCAATACATAGGTATGAATTAACATCGTTATTACACAATAACACAATTCCATTTCCATCTTACATCGAATCAAATCCTAACTTTTATTCACATCGGAAAAATCACTATACTTACAACAAACGACGGTCTTGTTTTCTGTTTTCTGAATTCTGGATTTGACTTGCTTTCCTTTGGGTAGACAACGTTGATTTGATTCTTGTTTTAACTTTAATTTGGCTCGTCTCTAAGCTTATCTACAAGTGGAGGCTGCTCTCAATTTTCTCCCGACAGCATGGCGGCTCCGTCTTTAATTTTTTTATGTGAATTTAGGTTGGAGTCTTAAGTTGTTTATTTAGAAGAGCAGATTGATTTGAGCCGTCAGATGATCACAGATGAATCTAGACCATTCACTTCGAGAGGAGCCAACCAGAATGTGACCAATCAGCCCTAGTGACACAGCCAAGCTCAGAAATTCGACCAGAAACCGACCAGGCTAGCCAGGGCCAAACCAGGTCGACTGGGCAGGTCGGCCCCTAGGTCGACCACCAGGTCGACCTAGTGCCTGGGCAGGAATTTTCCCGCCCAGCCCAGTTTGGGTCTGAATTCGAAATTCGAACTAAATTTCGAACTGTCTGAATTTTAAATTGAATTCTGAAACTTCCGGAGGTTATTACTCCTTCGTACGGAGTCTGATTCCCGCAAACTGGGACTCTATCTCAAGCAGAATTCCGAGACGAACGCAATGGCGTAACCCGTTTCCCTTAATTCTTTCATTTAGAATTAATTATACTTTAATTTGTTAATTTACGGTTAACAGAATGCTCAGGGTGTTACATTCTCTCCTCCTTAAAGGATTTCGTCCTCGAAATCTTCAAGTCTAGGAGAACGTAAGTCCAAACATCCAATCGTCCATCTACTCTACCATCAAACACAGGCGTCCATTGTCCTTAAAAGATTTCTAATGCTTCATGATCATATGCATAGTGTGTGTACATGTCCTTATCTAATGCAAAATCAGGCAGTCTACTGATTCAGTTGACCTCCTTAATGCAAATCATGTAAGTTTCATGAATCCATTATGTATGCAAATTTTTCCTACTCATAATTCTACATGAGTGCGCAACCATTTATACAAATGCAACATCCATATGACGACATATCAAGTTTCAACCACATACAAATATGAATACATATATGCATATGCAGTATGAAGTGACTGAGCCGATCTAAAACCTAGGTTGTGTGTATATGCATCCACGAGCAACCACTAGCAACTAATTGCAACCACTTGCAGCCACCAACCATAACATGTTTCAAATACATGTTTACATCCAAAGGGGTTTCTATCTAAGGATAAAGGAAAATATCGAGGAGACTATACCTAAAAAGATAGATACAAGCACAACTTAAGGAAAAAGAGAGGTCAAAGATGTACCCTCGAAAAGAGAAGGGTAGGCCGTGCGTATTCTGTCCTCAGTTTCCCAAGTTGCGTCTTCCTCGGCGTCGCTCCACCGAACCTTAACGAGCTTGACTTCGCGGTTGCGTAGCTTTTTGATTTCAGTTCCTACGATTCGAGTTGGAACTCTCCTCACAGTTGCTTCGCGTTCCACTTCTTCTTCTTCTAGAATGCTTGGCTCCACCACTTCTGCAGATTCATGTAGACGTCTTCGTAGATGAGAAACATGAAAGACGTTGTGAATTCCAGCCAATTTTCCAGGTAGCTCTACTCTATAAGCCAATTTCCCAATCTTCTCGATGATAGGGAATGGTCCTACAAATCTTGGTGCTAGCTTTCCTGCGGATCCAAAGAGAACGACGTTCCTTAAAGGGGATACCTTAAGGAAAACCCTGTCCCCAACATCAAACTCAAGGTCAGTCCTTCTTTTGTCTGCGTAGGATTTCTTTCTGTCTTGGGCAGTCTTCATTCTCCTTCGTATCAGGTCCACTTTTTCTGAAGTCTCTCTAATCATGTCTGGCCCAAGTATAATCTTGTCAGTAGACTCCCACCAACAAGTTGGTGATCGACAAGGTCTTCCATATAGAGCTTCGAAGGGAACCATGTCGATAGTGGCTTGGTAACTGTTGTTGTAGGAGAATTCCACCAAAGGAAGATGATCCTCCCAAGTCCCTCCGAAGTAAAGGACGCATAGTCTGAAAAGATCTTCCAATACTCTATTCACCCTTTCCGTCTGACCATCAGTTTGGGGGTGATAGGCCGTGCTCAAGCATAACTGTGTGCCTACAGCTTCTTGCAGACTCCGCCAAAATTCGCTTGTAAAGATGGGGTCTCTGTCACTCAATGTGCAGGAGGGTATTCCATAGAGTCGAACTATTTCCTTGAGATAAAGAGAAGCTAGAGACGAGGCAGTCCTTCTACTCTTGTTAGGTATAAAGTGGGCACTTTATTAAGCCTATCCACTATTACCCAAATGCTAGTATTGCCTCTTCTTGACCTAGGCAACCCGTCAATAAAGTCTATTGAGAATGATGTCCCATTCCACTGTGGGACTTCTAGAGGATGAAGCAGTCCTCCAGGCTTCTTTTGTTCCGCCTTGACCTATTGGCATGTCACACACTTAGAAACGAAATCTGCCACATCCTTCTTCATGCCGCTCCAATAGAAAACTCTCTTTACGTCCTTGTACATCTTGCCTCCACCTGGATGTATTGTCATCTTGGAATGATGTGCTTCCTTGAGAACCATCTTTACTAAATCCCTTGCTTGTTGGACGCATAGTCTTCCATCTCACCTTAGCCAACCCTTACCATCGATGGAGTACCTATTGAGGTGACTGGAAGTTTCACCCCTAATTAGTTTATCCATCACATCCACTAGCTGAGGGTCTTCGCGTTGTGCGGCCCCTATTGAGTCTAAAAGATTGGGTCGTACTTCTAGGGATGCCAATAAACCAGGTATAAAATTAGAGGAGGGCCTAAAGTCGAAACTGGTTATATACTCCAAGCTTTGCCTTTCCACAAAGAGAGGGCTTAGGGTCAGCTTCTTTCTACTTAACGCGTCTACTACTATGTTGCCTTTGCCAGGAGTATAGGAAATCTCAAAATCATACGAGTCAAGGAACTCTATCCACCTTTGCTTCCTCAAGTTAAGATCTTTCTGCGAGAAAATATACTTCAACGATTTATGGTCAGTATATAATTTGAACTTCCTACCTAGGAGATAATGGCGCCAAGACTTAACCGCAAATACGATGGCGGCCAACTCAAGGTTGTGGGTTGGGTAGTTCTTTTCATGAACTCTCAGTTGTCTTCCACCATAAGCTACTACCCTCCTTTCTTGCATTAGAACAGTGCCTAGTCCCGTACTACAAGCATCCGTGTATACTGTGAACATCTTGCTTCCATCTGGCAAAGTCAGAACTGGGGCTGTTGTGGGAGCCCTTTTTAGCGTTGGAAAGCAATGTCACAATACAAATCCCAAGCAAATGCCAGATTCTTCTTCGTTAGCCTTATGAGTGGAGCTGAGATTTTCGCGAAATCCCTAATGAACTTTCGGTAAAAACCGGCTAGCCCAAGAAAGCTTCGGACTTTGGTTGCATTTCTTGGTGTCTTCCAATCTTGCACTGCCACCACTTTCGCGAGGTCCACAGCTAACCCCTCTTTGGACACTATATGTCCAAGAAATCTTACTTCTTCTCTCCAAAAGTGGCACTTGGAGAATTTGGCTTTTAGCTGATGAACTCGAAGAGTTTCCATGATCTCCTTCAGATGCTGAGCATGTTCTTCCTCATTCTTTGAGAAGATCAAAATATCGTCTACGAAGACCACCACGAACTTATTAAGGAATTCTCGGAACACCCTGCTCATTAGGTCCACGAAATAAGCGGCTGCGTTTGTCAAGCCGAAAGGCATGACAAGCCACGCATAGAAACCATCTGGGGTTCTGAACGCCGTTTTATCAATACTATCTTCAGCTACCCTTAGCTGATTGAACCCAGTAGCCAGATCAAGTTGGGAGAAGACCGACGCACCTACAAGCTGATCAAACAAATCGTCTATTCTGGGAAGCGGGTGTCTATTCTTTTTAGTCAGCTTGTTTAGCTCCCTATAGTCCACACAAAGACGTAGTGAACCATCTGCTTTGGTGGAGAACACCATTGGAGCACCCCATTCTGAGATACTTCTCCTTATAAACCCTTTCTCGAGAAGCTCCTTAACTTGCTTACTGAGCTCCTTTCTCTCCTTTGGAGCCATGTGTCTATCAGGCAGAGCTACGGGCTTTTCATTATCAATAAGATATGTGTGGAAGTCTATTTCTTGCTTCAGAGGTAAGCCTTTCACCTCTTCAAAGACATCCGGATATTCCTGGACCACTCTAACCGACTGCAAATTCTCAACAGAAGCGTCAACTGACTCTAGATAACTAAGCATAACAACATCTAAGGGATTACAAGAAATTCCTAGAGTGTTACCGAGCCGAGTCAAGAGTCTAACCACTCTTTTCTCACAATCAAGAATGACACCATTACTGGATAACCAGTCCATGCCTAAGATCAGTCCATATCCTGAGAAACCCAAAACAAAGGCGCTACATCTAAATTCAACACTTAGAATAGAGATTTTCAAATCCAAGCAAACCATCGACAAGTAAGCCAAGCCCCCAATTGGATTTGAAACAACCAAGGGATCTTCTACCATACCAGTGTCTAGGTGCAGAGATTCTACTAAAGCAGATGAAATAAAGGAATGTGATGCACCAGAATCAAAGAGAGTGCGAACTGGATGATCATAAAGATAAACTAAGCTTTCTACAGAAATATTTCTACCTCGTTCCTGCGGAGGTGCCACCAGCGCGTGAACCTGTCCCCCTGAGGTGGATCCGGTCCTCTGTCCCTGCCCCCGATTCTTTGGGCAGTCCTTAGCCAAGTGTCCAGTCTCTCCACAATGGAAACAACCACCATTCATCTTTGCCTTCTTCTTCCTGCAGTCTTTTGCTATATGTCCCATAATTCCACAGAAATTACACCTTCTCTTTTCACGGTTTTTGTTGTTTTTCCCGCCATTCTTGAAGTCTGTCTTCTTAGCCTGTAAACCCTCTTACTTTTCTTGAGGCACTTCCACCTTTGCCTCTTTCTTGCCTTTATCTTCCTCGTGTAGCAGCTCCATGTCTAACAAGCTTTCATAGGTCGCTCCCATGGGTATATGGGTCATTGCAAGGCTGTATAGAGGCTCATTCAGACCTTTGACGAAGCGAAGGGCCTTCTTGTGTTGGGTGTTTACCAAATCTAGCCCAAATCTGGCCAGCTGATTAAGCTGATTGACACACTCCTTGATTGTCATATTTCCTTGTTTAAGAGTTAGGAACTTCTCCATCTGCAGGCTTCTTTCAGCTTGGGAGAGGAATTTCATCTCAAATCTCATACTGAAATCTTCCCAAGTCTCCACTGGCCTCTCAGCATGGGTAACTTCCCACCAATAGGAAGCTTCATCTTTAAGCAACCACACTGTTAGTTGTACCTTTTGCCTGTCGTCAACTTCGAAGATGACGAACAAATCTTCGGTCTCCTTCAGCCAGTTCCTTGCTGCCACAAAAGATTCAGTTCCATAAAAGTCCTTTCCTCCCATAGCCTTGAAGTCTCTATATGTCTTAGAGAAAGTATTTCCACGAGGAGGAGGTGGAGGAATCGCTCCCACTGTTGGAGGAGGAATGTCTGTTGGGTCCGCACCATTGGCCCTAGCCTGTAGGTACCTTCGGAACCAGCCAGGGATCGGTACTCCTTCTGGAAGGTTAAGATCTCCAGACATGCTGGAACAAAAAGGAAAGTATTCAAGACAAAGGATAGAGTGATATTGCATATGGCTTTTGGGGAATTATGCCTTTTAAAAACAACGCTTTTCTTGAATCAATACTTCTTTATACTTCTTTTTGAAAATAGTTTCAAAAACTTTTATCTAGTCTGGTAAATTTGGGCTCTAATACCAAGTGAAACACCCCACCCTCCATTAAGGTCACCCACAAAGGGAATGCCTTAACTTTGGTGGAGGTTTTTAAGTAAAAGTCACAGATAAACACAAGACAGATATATATAAACACATATATATAAGCAGCTAAAAACAACAAACTTTTTATTTCATAAATATGTGTTCATACAAAACCTTTCCATAACTGTCACATAATAACTTCCAAAACATTACATCATCATTTCTGTCTTGGTTATTAAATAAAGAAGCATGAAAACATAATTAAAACTGCATAATCCCTGTAGAGTGTGTCCAACAGCCATAGCCAAGGAAGAGAGAGTCCAAACCGTACATCTACTATCTTGAAGCTTGTAAAGAATCTGACTAAGCTGGATTGTTTCCTCCCTGTGGACCTGGGGGGGAGGGGAAACGGAAGAAAAGAAGATGAAAGAAAATTGGGTCAGACATAAAGCCTGGTAAGTCTAGTGACTCTTCAGTATGAGAATAATAAAAAGGACATGATAAGTATAAACTGGAAATAGGGAAGTATCATAAACTAAGGTAAGGCAGTTTGAATCGAATATGCTATCGCACCACACACTAAATCTCTACACCTACTTGCATTGTCTCAACTGGCACCCCATGATTAGGGTGAAGTGATCCCCTTTCTAAAGATCGGCTCCTACTCGCATAATCATCTATGTCTTACGGCCCCCAAAGATTGTAGATACCTATGATGGTCCCACCATGGGGTGTATCAAGTCCCATGGTGGTGGTCCCACACAACTCTAGAATGCATAGGTTATACTACTGGTGCCCCCAATGCCCTGTTTGTCTGCTTCGAAGTGTGTGCACGGCTGCACTCCGTTAGAACCCACACAGTTTCACCCACCGCCGTCGCTTTTGACCGCTTACAATCAGCCTAGTAATCGGGCCCTACCCTGCCTAGTTTCAGGGTACCATGATACCTAATTGGGTTACTGCTGAAATGGGTCCCCGTTACTAGGATTTTCTAGTCAAACATGTTAAGTGGTTAAGTGTCTGTATTTACCTAACCCCACCCATCAGTTTAATTAACATGTTGAATTGGTTAAGTGTTTTAGTTAACTTAACCCTACCATCCTGACTTGTCTTTCTTTAACATTTTAAAGCACCGACCACTCGCATTAGACAAGTATTGTTAAGGTTACTGGATGTGCTGGTCGGTTCCGGGCAGATTTACACCGTAACTCAGTCTAACCTTAGGTCCTTATTGGGCTCAATGCTTAACCACCCACATTGGATAGGTATTGTTGTGACTACTGGACAGCCGGGTGGGTCCAGGCAGTTTTACATCACAACTCAATCCAACCTCATGTTAAGCATACTCGTATTTTATAAATTTATATATTTGTCTTTATTACTTATTATATGTAAATTTGTCAACAATTAAATGTTGTGGCCTACTTTCCAAGTTTAACATTTTTGGTATAAGGATTTATACCATTTAAGTGCCACTAATTTTGGCATGTGACAAACATGCCAATTTCATATATTATTACCAATTTATGTCAAGTTACCAATTTTCCGAACGTTACCCCACCTAAATATTAGGCTAACAATCTTAGCCTAATTTCCGTTCGCATGGTTTTTAACATATAATATTATGCTAAAAACTTAGCCTAATTTTGCACACACAAAATTGGCAAAGGGGAATTCATAAACATAAACATGACGTAGGTGTAAACTTGGCGTTCTTGGCATAGTCAATATGAACATCATAGGTGTGAACTTGCAAAATAGTCAATATGAATATCATAGGTGTGAACTTGCAACATAGGCTAAATCAGTTTACATACATGTGAACTTTCATTGAAATAGGGTCTAACCAAATAGGTGTCACATGAATTAACATATGATTTAGACAACATAAGCCTAAACATGTTTAGATCTAGGCATAACATCGAACATCACTAGCATAAGAATATGACATGTTCATAAAGTATATATATAATTTCATCGCATGAGTGAACTAGATCCAATCATATGTCCAACTACACATGAAACATGTATTAAAGTGGATCTTGGCATGGATCCAATTATTGACTTTGCAACTTTTGTATAAACATATTAGCATGTATATGAACTTAGGCATAGAGGTTTTACCATATATATATACATGAAATCTTAATCACATACAACCTATATAATCATATAAACATATAGGTGTCAGTTACAACATGAACTATACAACTTTCATGTGATTCTAAATGTACAATAGGATCAATATCAATTCAACTATACCACAAACATCACAATACCACAATCATTTCAATACATAGGTATGAATTAACATCGTTGTTGCACAATAACACAATTCTATTTCCATTTTACATCGAATCAAATCCTAACTTTTTTTCACATCGGAAAAATCACTATACTTACAATAACCGACGGTCTTGTTTTCTGATTTCTAAATTTTGAATTTGAATTGCTTTCCTTTGGGTAGACAACGTTGATTTGATTCTTGTTTAAACTTTAATTTGGCCCGTCTCTAAGCTTTTCTACAAGTGGAGGCTCCTCTCAATTTTCTCCCGACAGCATGGCGGCTCCGTCTTTAATTTTTTTATGTGAATTTAGGTTGGAGTCTTAAGTTGTTTATATAGAATTTCAGATTGATTTGAGCCGTCAGATGATCATAGATGAATCTAGACCATTCACTTTGAGAGGAGCCAACCAGAGTGTGACAAATCAGCCCTAGTGACACAGCCAAGCTCAGAATTTTGACCCGAAACCGACCAGGCCTGCCAGGGCCAAACCAGGTCGACCCTCAGGTCGACCGTATGGTCGACCTGGTCTCCCAGGTTGACCCCCAGGTCGACCCTATGGTCGACCTGGTGCCTGGGCGGAAATTTTACCGCCCAGCCCTGTTTGGGTCTGAATTCGAAATTCGAATTAAACTTTGAACTATTTGAATTTTAAGTTAAATTCTTAAACTTTCGGAGGTCATAACTCCTTCATACGGAGTCCGATTCCCGCAAACTCGGACTCTATCTCAAGCAGAATTCCAAGACAAACGCAATGGCATGACCCGTTTCCCTTAATTCTTTCATTTAGAATTAATTATACTTCAATTTGTTAATTTACAGTTAATAGAAAGCTCGGGGTGTTACACCTATAAGCCGATTAAGATATGCAGCTCACTTGCATTATTCGAATAGCACTAGTTGTGTTTGAACCTTGAAGTTAACAAGTTCAATCAAATGCACCTATGTTAAAGATGATAATAGCCTTCATCATACTGAAAAGAAAACGAAAAAACCTCTATGAAAAGTTAGAAAAATGTTGTAATCATGAAAGCTTCACTGTCGAATTAAAGTATAGTTATGTATTTGAGTGCAGTTATGGAAAAAGTAGGCTTGCCTCATTTTGCTTTTTGTGTTGTTTTACAGGATGGCACGACAAACTACCTGAAGGGACTAATGCTTATTTTATGTTGTCTCATAGTAGCTTCTAGTTTCTACGTCCATGTTGATCCTACAACAAGTAAGTAGTCAAAAAGCTAAGTTTGTGGTTTTAGATTATACATTTATCTTAAAACACTACACACATCTAGTTTGATTTTCTATCGTGTTTGAAGAAGTACTTGAAACTGGTTTTGGAAGAGAGGAACAATGTTTGCAATTTGGTGAACACAAGGAACTATGAAGTTCTATAACATGTCTTGGCTCGTGAAATCAGGTCTGGCATTATTATGAGCCCAACAAAACCATAGTACAGGTATGTATAATTTCATTGATTGTCAGGCTAGCCATTTGAAGGATTCTTCTATATTAAATTTTCTCTCCTTGCATATCGCTTCTAGCTGATGTTGTACAGCCAGATGATCCCAAAGAGCTCTATAGGGTTTTGGCATTAGTGGCTTGTGAAGCTGCCAAATCATATGCTGGTATGACCAATATACTTTATTCTAAGTATTGCTTAGTAAATTTCTTCCAATAACTATGTGTGGCAAATTTTGTCTTTGTGTTGTCTTGTCTCATGTTCCTTCTTCAAAGTTTTTGTATTATGATAATACAATGTTGGCAAATGAGCATTGTTACTAGTTTATATAAATCATTTTCGTGTATTTTTTCTTGCTTATGGTTGTATGTGTAAGTCTGTATATGAGTGAATCGAGTTACAACGTAGTGAGGAATGTATGTAAATATGAATGATTGTGTAATATACCAGTGAATGTACAATGGCGGAGTCAAGAAATTTGTACCATTTGAAATGTTGAAATAAAATATTTATTCGAATAAAATAATGTGTTATAATAATATTTGTTATAATATTTTGATTAATAGAAGTTGAGGTATAATTACTTTTAACAATTGTAAAGCAAAATTTAACAACTGCTGGAAACAGTTACAAAAAAGGTTGACTTTATTACGATCTCAATATAACTAGTGGCACTTGCCAGTTGTAATAGACATATTACAATTGTTTTTGGCAGTTGTGAAAGGGTATTTTTTGTTGTAGTGGTACCTGTGGCAACACCTGTACTAATGTTACCATAGGGTCGCAAAGGTGTTGCCATTGACTTTAAGGCAACACGACAAAAGGCAACCCCGAGAAAGTGTTTCCACATACCATTTTTTGCCTGTAGCAACACTTTTTGGCACTTTCTGCATCACTTCTCCAGTGTTGCAGTATGCAATCTATGGCATAGTGACACAGAATTCCATTCCTCGCTAGAGGATATCTACTTGGATATTCATGAGATATCTCCATTCAAGAAGTCCCCTAAGAGGAAGCCCACCCAAAAAGAACGGGGGTCCAGAAAGCTCTGCCTATCTCATAAGCTAGATGTTCATACTACAAACGAATGCAGGCATCTATAGGATATGATCGAGGGACATACCAGACGAGGAGAGATGACACGATATGTTAGCAATCGTGCTACAATGGTGGAACACCCCGTAATTTAATACAAAGTAATTATATATAAAAATTGAAAAAATGAATATTAAATAATTAAATATTCAGAAATAGGTAAAATATACTTTATCGTTGCACCAAAATTACGAAATTTTGGTTCAGATAGACTCTTAGTTTGCGTAAACCGGATTAAATATGAAGAAGTCATGCACATAAGAAGATTGAACTAAAATAACATGGAATATATATATATAATAAAAATAAAACATCATTGAAAGCAACGGCTAGTGGGCGACCCAACCCATGACTGGGTCGACCCATGTCTAAGGCATGTCGACCCTAGGGTTGACACAGGTTGTAAGTGGGTCGACCCACCAGCATGTAGAGCAGATTCATACTTCTATATCTGGATTGTTTTCTTCACTATGTTCATACGTTGACTCAGCTTGAGGTGTATGGTCTGATTTATAAACCTAAAATCTAATGGTTTAGAATTATCCTAGCTAATCTATAAATAGGCTAGTAGCCTCATTGTTTTCCAACACACAAACATTTTCATTCTTTTTCCTCCAAGCTATTTCTAAATAAAAATAAGAAGATGCTGAGGTGCTGCGTAAACGTATGTTAAAGAGATAATTCTAGTCTTTCTACAACAACTATTTTAAAGATGATTTCTGGATTTCAATCAAATCATTGTGAGTTCTAGTTATTTTTAGATTTGAGAATTAAAAGCATTCTGATAGTAAATATTCTGAACGTGAAATTATAGTGTTTATAAGTTTATGTGTTACCGTTTATTGTCAATTATCTGTTTAGTTTTTCAATTATTATCTATTACGTGTATATCATTATTATCCCCTCTTCTGTCATAGTTTTATTTAGAGTCTTATGCGTATTTATTCAGTTTATTTATTTCTCAATTGGATAAATGTTTTCTCCTTTTCCTTTTCATTTTGTGTTATATCTAGGCCATCAAATGCCTAGGCTATTTATGTTAGAATTGCGTAAAAATGGGTTAAATTAGAATAACTTGAAATGATAGTAAAAAGGAGAATTAGGCATATTGAAACATGAAACCCATTGACTGTATAATTGGCATAATATGCAAAACATGTTAATCTGAATATATTAAACTTAATTTAATAATTAAGTAGAACAAGTTGTCAGGATCAAATGTAATTAAGTAAAATAGGCAACTTAATATATACACACATCTAAGCAGGTGCTTGTTTTGGGGAAGGGCTTGTACACAGAATAACATTTATAGGAAATGTCATTTACAACCATGCTTATTAATGAGTTAAAACCTACTAAGTTATTACTTGTTGATTAATAAGCTAAGAGGTCCCACGTCTTGCTATTTTTATCCAGTTTTGGAACTGTTAAAATCCTAGTTACTTGAGGGAACAAGCCTAAGGGGTGGCATATGTAAATCTTGTTGTGTAGAACCCTTATCAGTCAGTATCCGTGTTGGTATTATCGAGAGGGTCCACACACTAGGTAAGGGTCAGGGAACGCTTTACTGATCTGGATTATAGAGGTTCAAAGGTGGAATGTGGGTGCGAGCGTGTTATGGTAGAATCATGAGCGTGCATGGGTCCGATGAGGGAAACTAAGATGATGTAACACCAACGAATAGGTCTTTGTCTTATAGTTGATGGGTTAGGTACCGGTACCTCCTACTTCCGTAGCTAGCACAAGATATTTGCGTAGTAGGGAGCCTTTGCATGGGTAGTAATTAGGGTAACACCTAATCTTGATATTCTAGTAATTAGTGCAAAAAAACTTGTTCTAGGGATATGAATCAGAAGCGTACATGATCTTTTACCTTGTCTTGTTATCTTGTTATCCCGTTATGTTATCTCATTTACCTCATTTTTGTGTATTTTACTGTAGTTTCATATTCAGCATTATTTATCTATCTTGATACTTTCTATCTTATCCTATTGATGAAAATAACTGGAACTTGTTAAACTTTATGTCTGACCTATTTTGCTTTTCCTTCTCCCTCTTTCTTTCCCTCCTCGGGTTCTCAGAGTGGTGGTGGACAGTAGTTGGACCGTGAATTTATTCTGCTTGAACTTGGATTGCTTTCCTTTCCATGTATTACTTCAGTTTATTTGTCTATATGTATTGTTATGACATATAAGAGAGGTTATTTATGTTTTATACCCTAACGATTTATGAGATAAATGTTTATGGTTTTGACATTGGTCGTTTATTTGGAAATATGTAATGTCATATTTGATTTGAAATAAAAAGTTGAAAAAATTTCGCTGCATATTTATATTTTGTTTTTTTAAAATTAGTCTCTTTATTATTATTGTGCTTCACAGAACTTAATGCATCCTCATATTGGTTACATTAAGGGACATGAGGTGTCACATTTGGTATAGAGCCTAAAGTTACAAGATCAGAGAAAATGTTTTTGAAAAGTATTTTCAAAGTAAATTATTTTCAAATAAAACCAATTTTTGAAAAATATATCCCGTCAAATCATTTACCATATTCCTTCGATCTCTTCTTGAATTCTTGTTTCGTCCTTCTTCAGCATGTCTAGGGATCCTAATTTCCCTGAGGGTATTCCCATTCCGACATGGTTCCACAGATATGGAGAAGCTACGACACCTGCCGGAGTGCAAGAAAATGTCCCCCTCCCCACAACTACAGTCGTAATAGCTCCACCAAATTCAGTAGTCAACTTCTCTAAGCTTTGTAAGGACTCCTGCAAGATAGGAGGTAAGCCGTTTCGTGGTACTGAGAGTTTTGTGGAGACGTGCAATTGGCTTAGGGAAACGGAGAATGTGTTTAACTTGTTGGAGCTCGAGGATAGGAGAAAGATCTAGTTAAGCAACGTATTGGTTGGAGGTGATTCTGGTCAGACAAATGGTTGGCTACTTCGGATGAATTTAAGACTAGATTCGAATTGTGATTCTTATTGTAAGCAGAGGAAGGAATGCAAATGGAGATGTTCTTGAATTTGAAGCAAGAAAGCATGATGGTAAAGGAATATGTTAACATGTTTAATCAACTAGCAATATTCGGTTAGGATTTAGTAAACACTCCTTATAAGTAAGCTTTAAGATTTGCAAAAGGTTTAAATCAACCACTCCAAGATTTAGCACTGGTGCATGTACCTATGGTAGCAACTTCCGAGAGGCTAGCTGACATGGCTTTAATGCACGAGGGTGGTTAAGAGGAAAAGAAAGAAGCTAAGATTGTGGAGGAAAAATCCAAGGCTGAGAAAAAGAAGTGGGGGCCTAAGAAGGAAGGAAAAACCAATAAGGCACAAATAAATTCTGAAGTTAAATGCAAGAGCTGTGGAAATCTAAGGAACTTTGTGAGAGATTGTAAGAAGATGAAGAATGCTTGTTTTATTTGCGGTCAAGTTAAACATTTTACAAGGCAACGCCCTAATAAGCAAGGGAAAAAGGTTGGATCATTTGGAGCGTAAGAGTATGTGCTTCAGGCCGGTGGACCGGATCGTGGTAGGAAAGTCACCGTGGAAGGTTTGATTTCTATTTTTGATTATCCTATTAGGACTCTATTTGATTTCGGTGCTTCTCATTCATTCATATCCAATTTTGTGGTAGCTAGTCTTCGCCTAGGTACTAATATTGTTTCTGATCCTATTGTAGTCTCAAACTCCATAGGAGGTACAACTCATTTACCTATGATATGTAGGGATTTGAGAATTTCTATTATGGGCATCGAATTTGAATGTAATGCATATGTTCTTAGCTTTATGGGTTACAGACTTATTCGAGGAATGGATTGTCTAGCCATGTATGGTGTCATCCTTGATTGTTAGATGAGAGTTGTTAGACTTCTAACATTCCAAGGTATAACTCTCGAGATTTCTTGTGACCTACGGGGGTCTCAATTTCCTAGATTCTCTTGATTCTTCCGTTGATGATCTTCGATCATTACCCATTGTTAGTGGTTTTCCGGACGTGTTCGATGAGGTTAGAGGATTAGCTCCCAGACAAGAGATAGATTTTTGGATTTACTTGGTAGAGAATGCGAAACCAGTCGCATTACCAGTGCGCTATATGGCTCTTAGGGAGAGGAGGGTGCTCAACAAACAAGTAGGTGAGTTATTCGGGAAGTGATTCATTAGACGGAGCATTTCTAAGTGGCGATTTCTAGTCTTTTTTGCAACTAAGGCAGATGGCTCTCCCCATCTATTTGTCGACTATAGGGAGTTGAATAAGCTCACTAAGAAGAATATTCACCCACTTCCGAGATTGATGACTTGTTTGACTAACTAGTAGGCACCTCAGTTTTCGCACAGTTGGATTTAGCCATGGGATTTCATCAGCTGAGGGTAGGAGATGATAGTATTGACAAGATGACTTTCGGAACTCCGGACGGTTTCTTTGAGTGGTTGGTCATGCCTTTTGGGATGACCAATGCACCCGCATACTTCATGGATTTAATGAGTCGGGTGTTTAGAATGTATTTGAATAAATTTGTTGTGGCCTTCATGGACGACATTCTGGTTTTCTCGAGGAGTGAGGAAGAACGTGACAAACACTTAGAGGAGGTTCTCAGTACTCTCAAATCGCATCAGCTTAAGGCTAAATTTTCTATGTGTCATTTCTAGAGAAAGGAAATAAGATTCCTAGGTCATGTTGTCTCCAAGGATGAAATAGCGGTGGACTCCACTAAAGTTATCGCAATTCAAGATTGAAAAGGCCCTAAGAATAGTTTCCTTGGATTGGCGGGTTATTAAATAAAGTTCATTAAGGACTTTGCACAGATATCAGCTCCGGTCACCCATCTGACGAAGAAGAACTTGGCTTTCGCTTGGAGCATTGATTGCGAGGATGCATTTCAGAGATTGAAGAGGGCTCTGACATCAGCACTTGTTCTGACTCTTCCCGATGGTAGCAAGGTGTTTACGATCTACACAGATGCTTGTGGCATGGGATTATGTGTTGTGTTGATGCAAGAGGGTAGGGTGGTCTGCTTTGGAAGTAGGCAAATAAGAGTTCACAAGAAGAACTATCCCACACATGACTTGTAATTGGCTGCAACAGTGTTGTAGTTAAGTCATGGCGACATTATCTACTCGGAGAAACATTTGAGCTCTACACGGATCACAAAGTCGCTCAAATGTTTGTTCTCGTAGAAGGATCTCAACTAATGGCAACAACGATGAATGGAGTTCCTTGTGTCCTATGATTTGGAGATAGCTTATACCCTGAGCAAGGGTAATGTAGTTGTGGATGCATTGAGTAGGCAGAGGATGACCTTGAGTCCTCTATTCGTAGAAAGGTAGAGCTGGGTGTTTATCTCAATTTTTGATTTTAGGCCATCTATGGATTTTATGCTTAACATCATCGGAGGTGCGACCTGCTCTAATGGAGCACATTGGATTTACGCAGCGAGAGGATCAGTAGTTGATGGACATCCTTGATAGATTCGGTATAGAAGAGGCCTCTAGTCACATAGCTAGATATTCTGTGGATGACAAAGGGTGGATACATAAAGATGGGAGATTGTGTGTTCCCAGAGTTGGAGATTGTGTGTTCCCAGAGTTGAAGATTTTCTAAGATTAGTTCTTGAGGAGGCTCATCACTCTCGGATGACTATCCATCCAGGCGGTGACAAGATGTACTGAGACATGAAGCAGATTTTTCATTGGACTTGCATAAAGAAAGACGTGGCAGAGTTCGTGGCCTGATGTTTGACTTGTCAACAAGTAAAGGCTAAGCAAAGGAAAACTGGCAGATTGCTTCAGCCCTTGGATATCCCACAATGGAAATGGGGTAGCATCTCTATGAAATTTATTGATGGACTGATCAAGTCAAGGAAAGGCAACATGAGTATATCGATGATAGTAGATAGGTTTACTAAGAGCGATCACTTTATTCCAATCAAGAAAAGAGGACGACAGCTTGGATAACATCGATATACCTTAAAGAGATTGTCCAACTTCATGGAGTACCTTCCAGTATAGTAAGTGATCGTGACCTCATCTTTACAAGTGAATTTAGTAAGAGTTTGCAAGAAGCCCTAGGTACACAGTTATAACTTAGCATAGCTTAACATGATTTATTAAGACTGTGTATCCTAGACTTCAGAGGGACTTTGGAGGAGCATATCCCAATGGTTGATTTGCCTACAATAATAATCATCAGTCGAGCATTGGTATGGCACCTTTCGAGGCACTTTATGAATGACGGTGCAGGTCTACTTGATCCAAAGATGATTAGAAAGACTTCTGAGAAGATAGATTTTATTCGAAGTAGGATGAACGTAGCCAAAGATAGGTAGAGGTCGTATGTTGATAAGAGGAGAACCGACTTGGAATTTTAAGTAGGAGATATTGTCTTCATCAAGGTGTCACCTTTGAGGAAAGTAGTTCGATTTGGCTCGTTAGGGAAGTTGGCGCCAAGGTTCGTACGACCATTTCCTATATTGAGAGGATAGGCCAATTGGCCTATATAGTTAGACTACCGGAGAGGCTGGCAGTATTTCACGACGTGTTCCATGTTTCCCATTGAGGAAATGTCTACACGATTTAGCAGAGGTAATTAAGCCAAGTACGCTTGAGAATGTTGAAGTCGAGAAGGAGGCATCGATTTGGAAAGTTCCTACCCGTATTCTTGAATTGGAAGTTAAGATGCTACACAGCAAAGAGATCAAGTTGGTGAAGGTGCAATGGGAAGAAGATCGAGACGACGCAACATGGGAAACCGAATACAATATTCACGCTTCTTACTCTTTCACTTTGGGAGCACGTTCTTAATTTCCTTTCTAACTTTTTGAATTTGAATTTGTTTATCTATATCGTTTGAATCATCAATCCTTAGGGTATAAACCTATGTTTGAAAACATGTGTTTGAGACATGTTATGTTTGATGATTGCAAGTGGATGTAAGTGTTTGCTAGTGGATGTCAATGGATGCATACACATACATTAAGCACTAGATTGCTCAAGAACTTACACATTGCATATGGATGTTTGTGCTTCTTTCAATTTTCAATGGATGAAAATGGTTGAATCATCACATGGATGTTGCTTTTTTTTGGTGGATGGTTGTGCATACATATATAACTTATATGTACTATTAGGATTCTTTTGCATACATATTGGATACATGGCATAGACATATATTGCATTAAGGAGGTCAACTGAATTAGTCGACCGCCTGATTTTCGCTTTGGTTTAGGTACATATACATGTCACCTTTTCATATGTTCATACCAATCATTAGAAAATCTTATGGATAATGAATGCATGTAGTTGATGGATGAGTAGATTGGTGAAGGTTTTAAGTAATAACATTTTTCTTAACTTAGAGACATTGGGGATGAAATCCTTTAAGGAGGGGAGAATGTCATACCCCGTAATTTAATACACAATAATTATATATTGAAGATAAGAAAAATGAATAATAAATATTCAAAATTAAGTAAAACAGACTAACCGTTTCGTCCGTTACATAATTTTGGTTCAGATAGACTCTTAGTTTGCGTAAATCGGATTAAATATGAAGAACTTATGCACGTAAGAAGATTGAACTAAAATAGTACGGAATATATATATAATAAAAATAAAACAGCACTGAAAGCAACGGTTAGTGGGCGACCTAGCTCTTGACTGGGTCCACCTAGGGGTTGACCCATGTGTAAGACAGGTCGACCCTAGGGTCGACATAGTTGGTAGGTGGTTCGACCGTCCTGCATGCATAACAGGTTCGTACTTCTGTATTTGGATTGTTTTCTTCATTATGTTCATACGCTGACTCAGCTTGAGATGTACAGTCTAATTTATAAACTTAAAATCTAATGGTTTAGAATTATCCTAGCTAATCTATAAATAGGCCAGAAGCCTCATTATTTTCCAAGCATTTCATTCTTTTTCCACTAAGATATTTCTGAATAAAAATATTAAGATACTGAGGTGCTGCCTAAATGTAGATTAAACAAATAATTCTAGCCTTTCTACAACAATTATTTTAAAGAGGAACTTTCTTGATTTCAATTAAATTATTATAAGTTCTAGTTATTTTTAGAATTGACAATTAAAAGTATTCTGATAGTAAATATTCTGAATCTGAAATTATACAGCGTTTATATGTTTATATGTTACCGTTTACTGTCAATTATCTATTCAATTTTTTAGTTATTATACATGTATATCCTTATTATCCCCTTTTCTATCTTAGTTTTATTTATAGTCTTATGCCTATTTATTCAGTTTATGTATTTCTGATTGGATATATGTTTTCTCCTTTTCCTTTTTATTTTGCGCTATACCTAAGCCATTAGATGCCTAGGCTATTCATGTAAGAATTGCGTAAAATTGGGTTAAATTGGAATAACTTGAAATGACAGTAAAAATGACAATAAGGCATATTGAAACATGAAATCCAGTGACTGTATAATTGGGATAATATGCAAAACATGTTAATTTGAATATGTTAAACTCAATTTAATAATTAAGTAGAACATGTTGTGAGGATTCGATGTAATTAAGTAAAATAGGTAACTTAATATATACACATATCCGAGAAGGTGCTTTTTTTGGGGAAGGGGTTGTACACAGAATAACATTTATAGGAAATGTTATTTACAACCATGCTTATTAATGAACTTAAATCTGCTAAGTTATTACTTGTAAATTAACAAGCTAAGAGGTCCTACATCTTGCTGTTTGTATCCGGTTTTGGGACTCTTAAAACCCTAGTTACTTGGGTGCATAAGCCTAGGGGGTGGCTTGTGACAATCTTGCTGTATGGAACCTATATCGATTAGTATCCCTATTGGTATTGTAAAGAGGGGCCTCGCACTAGGTAGGGGCCAGGGCGCACTTTAATGATCTGGATTGTAAGAGGTTCAAAGGTGGAAAGTAGGCACAGGCACGTTCCGGCGGAGTCATGAGCGTGCATGGGTCTGATGGGGGAAAATAAGACGATCTAACACCAGTGAATAGGTGTGTATTACATTTTATGGGTTAGGGACTGATACCCCCTTCGTAGCTAGTACAGGATATTTGCGTAGTATGGAGCCGATCGCATGGGCAATAACTAGGGTAACACCTAATCTTGATATTCTAGTAATTGGTGTAGAAAAACTTGTTCAAGGGATAAGAATGAGAAGCATACATGATTTTTACCTTATCTTGTTATTTCGTTATCATGTTATCCCGTTTACCTAGTATTTTTGTATTTTACTGTAGTTTCATATTCACCATTATTTATCTATCTTGATACTTTTTATCTTATCCTAATGTTGAAAATCACTGGAACTCGCCAGACTTTATGACTTACCAAATTTTCTTTTCCTTCTCCCTCTTCCTTTCCCCCTCAGGTTCTCAGAGTGGTGGTGGATAGTAGCTGGACCGTGAATTTATTCTGCTTGGTCTTGTATTGCTTTCCTTTCCATGTATTACTTCAGTTTATTTATCTATCCTTATTGTTATGACATATGAGGGAGATTATTAATGGTTTTTGTACTCTAATGATTTATGAGACTGATGTTTATGGTTTGGGCATTGGTGATTTATTTGGAAAAGTGTAATGTCATATTTGAAATAAAAAATTTGAAATTTTCCGCTGTATGTTTATATTATGTCTTGTTAAAATTAGTCTATGTATTAGTATTGCGCTTCACAAAACTTAATGCATCCTTATATGGGTGACATAAAGGGAAATGGGGTGTCATAGGTGTGGCTGACACTGCCTTTCGGAACAGGAATAAGCCAGGATCAGTCTCATGTGGATTGATCATCAACTGATGGGGATCTCTCTGGATGATGGATTTTCTAGATATTTGATTTCTATGGCTTTTTTTTGTGGACGACTACATCGTCTCACCCATGTATGGGATTAATACTTAATCCTTAGGCATGCTTTATGCCCGACAACAAACCTCCACGTTATAAAGGCTAAGTTGGCTAACTCACGTATGGGGTCATAATCATACCCATATGAATGCTCTACGTTTAGCGATAAACCCTTATGTCTTGTTATAATTTTCAAATAGTTATGAACATTAATAAATGGATTTCCAAGTATGGACTATGCTTGAGGGATTGAGTTGTCTTGTTAGGAATTGACAAGATTGCTTGATCAAGGATTTCCAAGCAAGGATTATGCTTAAAGGGCTAGGTTATCTTGCTAGGATTTGACAAGATTACTTAGTTGTGGCTTGAGTATGGACTATACTCGATTGGATTTCCAAGAATGGTTATGCTTGAAGAGGCTAGGTTGTCTTGTTTGGACTTGGCAAGATTGCTTGGTTATAACTCGGGTATAGAAGATACTCGTTTGGATTTGAATTGTTTTGTTAGGACTTGGCAAAGCAGTTTACTTTTCTTATTGTAGGTATAGATTACACTCACATTGGCTAGGCCCGGCGAGGCCATGGATTTGGATTTCTCTCATAATACAATCCAGAGAGATCGTCGGGTTTTGTATAAAATGATCCGTAGAGATCATCATATTCTATTGGTTTTCTATTACGATACGATCTGAAGTGAACGCAGAACTTCACTGTATTTCTAGATTTCTTATTATCTGTTAATACAATCTAACATAATCATGGTTCTCTATTAATAAGACCTGATGAAATCATGGGTTTCAGAATCTATGTTATATAATCTGGAGCGATCGTGGTTTTCTGGTCTTTGATGATTAGATTTCTATCAAGACTTCTCTTGGATCTCAGGTTTTATCTTATGGATTTCTTGATTATCGAAAACATGTCTTCCACCGAAAGACATGTTTTGGATGGGCAAGTGTTGACCTACCTTTTGCAATGCTATCACATTTTGGATTTTATGTTGTTGATGTGCTCAGGAATTGAGCGGGGATTTGGACAAACTTGGATACGCTTGATTGCATCATTAGATATCTCGAAGAATTGGAATTTATATTGTTAATTTTTGGTTCGGCATAGAGCCCACCAGTTCAAGGAAGATTGACTCAAGAGAAGATGATTGGGGAAGGATTTCCCTCTAGATTGGTCAAGCCACCGATTTGGCCAAGTGCCTGGTGTGACATGGCCAGCGTGCTTCATTCACTACTACAAAAGTGGGCGTATTCGAGACTAATTTGTGTGCGTTACATGAAAAGTGTGGCGAAAGTTATGCTTTCTTTGATCTTCTACAACAACATTCATATGTTGTTGCATTAGATATGAATGTAGTGTTGCGGTTAGAATTCTTATGCTGTGACGTGCAACACCAGTTCAAATTGTTGCTTTACATAAATACATGCCACGTTAGCGATTCACATTATCAGTTTAAACAAATAAATAACCCTATATGTTTGATTAATCCAATGATTCAAACGTATCTCTGCTTCAGTTTAGTGAAAATTTGGCGTGATCTTTTCCCCATTCACGAAATACTGCCGCCCAAAACAAATTTCTCCAGTATTCCTCCTTCTGTCTGTTTCTCTCTCCGCGAAATCCATTCACGAAGACCTATGATTGTTACTCTACCGTCGTTACAAACTATAAACCTCCGATGGTTCCTATTTTACAAACTTTACACCTCCGATTTGGATCATTTAAGACAATTACAGGTAGTTAGAGCTTCATCATTTTGGTTTTATTTAGATGATTTTATCTCTAACTTATTTTGTTCTACGTTCAAAGTCTCTGTGTGATTTGGGTATGCGGATTACCTTAAAATTAGGGTTTTTTACACTTGAAGTGTTGTATTTATATGTTTGCATGTGTTGAAATTGTGTAAGTTCTGTATTTTTATGTTTGCCAAACCATTGATGTATTGGTAAATAATGCTTATTTCGATAGGTGGAAACAAAATTTAGAGGACAAAAGAAATCTAATTTAAATGTTTAAATGTCTATTTCTGTTTGTAGTTAAATAATGTCTATTTCTCTTCCTACATCTTATGACTACGAAGATACCCTGGGCATGGGTGATCTACGACTGTCAAACCCATCATCACCAGAAACTCCTATTGATTTTTGTATAGAGATGCAAGAAAGGCACTACGATGATTTTGTTGAGTATGAACTGGAGCAAGAAGAACTCCGAAGACAATGGCGAGAAGAAGAACGACGTGAAGAAAGGGCGATGCGACAGCATAGTCGTGATGCCTTGTGTCGTCAGCATCAAAACAACCAAGTTGTTAACAAACGACAAGTTGACTCACCAATCATAATGTGTGATTGTGAGTATGCCGCTGTAGAAGACGTTATTTCGATTGGATTAAACATTGGTCGTCTTATTTTAGATGTCGTATTTATCCCACAGGGTGTACCTTTTGGCAGTGGATTAACCAACAATTTCCAAGTCGAGCCTCTGAGTACGCAAATGATTACACCATCAACTTACAACGCTGCAAAATCGAGTTATTGGTTTTCAAACCAACGTTAGTAGACTTAACTACTAGCTTCAAGGGCTAAACATTAGAAGAAAAAATTAAATTATTGCATCGTTCTTTGTATTAGGTACAACTGTATCGTCTTTGTATCACCTGTATATCTTTGTATCTATACTGTTTTGGTGCAGTCATCTAATGTTATGAATTTGTGTTCAGTATCCTTAGTTGCTTGTTTTATGTATTCTCCTAATAACTCAGTTCCAAAAGTTAGTGATAATTCATATAAAAACAATCACCTTTGTACCATCACATTGATTATGTATATTTGTAAATTACTAACTTGTTTTGTTTTTATTTCTAATTTAGTCAAACCTTACAGGGTATCCCTTGTTTGTGTCTTGAAACTATTAGTGGAATCAAATTCAAATTTGTTTTTACTAGGTCGTGGTTAGATTATGGCAATGGACAGTGAGTATTACATATGGACAGGACTTCCAAGATCGAGTGTAGAATATGTAAGAAGGGGTAACAGCTTTTCTAAGAAATGCATTTCCCATTTATAAAGTAGGTGACGAGATGAAGTGCCGCTGCAAAAAATGTACATAACGTAATTGGTATTGTGAAAAGGTCATATACGATCATCTTATTTTAAACGGCCCTTCTCCATTACATACCGGGTGGATTTGTGAAGTTTCATAGATAAAATTAATAGGTATTGATGACCATATGGGTTGCGCAACAGAGATGGATTTTGAGGATAATTTAGATGTGATGTTCAAATGTGCGGGTCACAAATTTGGTCAAAATCCCAGGGACCTTGTAGTAGAACCAAATCTAGAGGCCGAGAAATTTTATCGGCATGTTAAAGAAGGAAAAAAACATTATATCCTGGCTGCACTAAATTTTCTCGACAAAGGTTCTTGATCAGGCTTTATCATTTAAAGTGTGCTTATGGAATTAACGAGTCTGCGTTTAGGGAATTACTAAAGCTTATAAAAGAAGACTTTCCTGATGCCCAGCTGCCTTTGTCTTCCTACACTGCAAAAAATGTCAGTAAGGATGTAACACCCTGTAATTCTGTTAATATAAATATTCACAAATTAAAGAATAACTAATCTTAGACGTGAGAATTGGGGGAAACGGGTTGCGCCATTGTGTTCGTCTCGGAATTCTGGTTGAAATAGCATCCGAGTTTGCATGAATTGGACTTCGTATGAAGAAGTTATGGCCAACGGAAGTTTCAGAAAATTCAAAACAGATTTCAGAAAATTTAAAATTTAAAATTCGAAGTCAAATAGGCTAGGCGGGAAATTTCTCGCCCAGCACCCCAGGTGAACTGGGGAGTCGACCTGGCAGTCGACCTGGGTGTCGACCTGTCCAGGCGGCTAGGGTTTTGACTGAGCCCAATCTTGAGCTGCTGATGTGTCTTTAGGGCTGAGTTGGCAAATTAAACGGTTCAGTTTAGTTCTGAGTTGATCTGATGGTCTAAATAAACCCTAAACTCTATAAATACCTAGGTAGTCTCTCATTCTAATTCACATGAAAAATAGAATAGCCACCATCATACCGCCGCCATGGAACTCAGTGTAGCCGCCGCCAACTAAGAAGGAAGAAAGCTAATCAAAACCCTAATTCTACTCAACTCTGAAGCAAATCAAGACTCTCTTTCTTCTCTAATTTGTGAGTATGATGATCTTAACAAGATTATTATTAGACTAATTAGATTAAGTTATGAATGGATTATAAGTGAATGATGTGGATAATCATATATGTTGTTGTAAACCTTGTGCTATCATATATGTCATAAATCCTATGTTATGTGATGATGATATCCTATATGTTGTAAATCATGCCATGATGATATGGTAAAGGTTGTAATTTTCTATGCTAAGTTGTGATAAATCATACATGCTTTAAATCCATGATGCTATTATCTATGCTAATTAGTTCATGCTGATCAAATCATAATGTTTGGGCTATGTTGATCTATATGACAAACCATGTATGCAAGTTAGATTGATTAGTAAAGATTATGAACATATGCCATGACATCTCTTTAAAGCTAGAATTATGACACCTAGAATTATGCTATGACATATGTGAATTCTATGTATTAGATGTTAGTTCACACCATCATTTTGTTGCATAAAACCCCATATGCAAGTTTATACACAAATTTGAGTTATGATCATATCATGTAAATTGTGACATTTAACAAGTTGACACCTTTAGATCCTTAACATGTGTAGTTTTATGCAAGTTTCACCCCTATTATGATTAGGATCATTTTAATTGTCTATATGTTGTAATAATTTATTTTTGTGCTATAAGTTAGACTATTCGAGTCTAACATATACTTTGCGTTGAATAAGCGAACGTACAACGTGGGGTAGGGGTAATATTAAGGATTCAATATTAAGAAGTTGGGGTGCAATTGATATGATTTTGCATGCCATGAGTGGATGGCCATAATTGAGTCAATTATGGACATCATTAAAATTGGAATTAAATAATAATTTGAATAGGGAATTATTAAAACTGGGGTAAAAGATTGAAAGTGTTAATCAATGCTTAGGACACGAGGTTGGACTCGTTTGTGACGTAAACCTGCTCGGACATGCCCGACAAATCCAGTGGTCACAAATGCCAGCCCAATGTGAGAGGTCCTAGGCCGAAACTAAAGCATAACAGTTGTAAAGACACGAGGTTAGACTCTTTTATGGTGTAAGACTGCCCGGACCCGCCCGGCAAATCCAGCTGCCATAAATGCCAGTCTAATGTGAGAGGTCTTTATGAGGTTATGGCCTGAATGAATTGAGAAATACTTAACTAGATAAACATGTAAGGTGGGACATGGGGGTTAAGTAGGTGCCTTGGGTGGCATGAGGAATCTAGTGGGTGCCCTTAATGGCATGTGAAATACGATTAGTAAGACTTAACCAAACACACATGTAAATGAACATGACTAAGAGGGTTAAGTGGGATATACTAGTGGTGACAAGCTTAGGTGGGTAGCTTGTGGGGGCCTATTTCAACCAGTAACCCAAACGTATCTTTGTGGGCTTGACCCAAGTCGAGGACGGGACACACATACTGGGATTGACTATAAGAGGCCAAAACGGGGTAGCGGTGGCAACACAAGTCCAACGGGTTTCATATGCGTGTGTGGACCCGGGTTGGTAGGTAAGACGTTGTTGCATCGTGTAGGTATAAGCCGTGCATTCTCAAGTTGTATCGGGTTGCCACTTTAGGGGAGTGATACACCCCACTGTGGGGCCAACGCGGGTATCTACGAATAGGGAGCCGATCGAAAATGGGTAGTGAAGTACACCTAGCGGAGATAGGGGCAGACGACACCTATGTAGTCAGCTAGGGGTACGCAAGGCTATTTGTATAGTTTCTGTGTGAAGCAAGTGGGATCAACCTTTAGGGTGACTGGTGCGGTGTAGCGTAGTAATTATTCATTAGTAATTAGGTATGCCTTTAACGTTATCTTTAACGTTATCTTTGTCTTCTCTTCTATACCCAATAGTTCATAGACACTTCCTTGTTTTCTAGCTTATGCCTTAATCTAGTTATTTTGATAATAGTATTGTTAGAATTATCATACTCGCCAGACTTTATGTCTGACCCCCTCTATTTCTACCCTTTTTCCCCCTCCAGGTCCTCAGGTTGGACCCAGCTCTAGTGGAGTTTGATTGGATTGCTTTATCTCTCTCTTGGAAAGCTTGGACCGCTGAAGTAAAGTCCAGCTTGTTATCTTCTTTAATGGCTATTTATGTAATGAGGTTTTGTATTTTGTTTTATGAAGATGGATTTTGTACTTGACTCTGATTTATGGTTTTATGATGTAACAAACATGTTTAATTTCCGCTGCAATAAAATAAAGTTTTAGATTTCCAAGTACTACTTATTATCTGTCTTGTTGTAATTTTTCCGTTCTATATTCACTTAAAACCTCCATGGAAGTTAATGCATTCCCTTGGTGAGTGACATTAATGGACGTGGGGTGTTACACGTGGTATCGGTGCATAAGGTTACCAGAACAGATATTTTTTGTAGAAAAAAACTATTTTTCTAAACTATTTTTGGAAGAAGTGTTTTCAAAAACATATCTTAATGAGTAATTTAAAGAGGAAAGTTTTTAAGAAAAGCATAATCCCCAAATAGCCATATATCTTTATCTTTCGAATTCTCCATTTTGAATCTTTACTTTTTCGTTTCAGCGTGGCTGAAGATCTTAACCTTCCGGATGGTGTAACGATACCAGGATGGTATAGGAGGTTATTAGAGGCTAGGGCCGCTGCAGGTCCAGCTAATGTTCCTCCACCACCAGTTGCACCCGCTCCTCCTCCTCCTCCTCGCGCTGATACTTTTGTAAAGACGTGCAAGGAATTTAAGGCTATGGGTGGAAAACCCTTTCAAGGGTCAGAAACGTTTGTGGAAGCTAGAGATTGGCTTAAGGAGGTGGAAGAATTGCTAGAAATCTTTGAAGTAGAAGAAGGGAGGAAAGTCAAATTAGCAGCTTTGTTAATGAAGGGAGAGGCCTCGTTTTGGTGGGAGGTCACTAATGGGGAGCGTCCTGTTGATTCTTAGGCGGATTTCAGGCGTAGGTTTGAGGCAAAGTTTCTCTCAAGGGCAGAAGAGAATCTATATATGGAAAGGTTCTTGACATTAAAGCAAGGAAGCTCATCAGTGAAATAATATGTCAACAAATTTAATCAGTTAGCAAGGTTTGGCTTGGACTTAGTGAACACGCCGGAGAAGAAGGCTCTGAGGTTCGTTAATGGATTGAATGAACCGTTGCAAGGGTTAGCTATGACCTACATCCCTATGGGGTCCACATTTGAGAAGCTTGTAGACATGGCACTCATGCACGTGGAGAAAGGCACTAAAGCTGATAAGGCACCCGAGAAGAAAGGGGATCAGAAGAAACCACAACAGCAAAACAAGAAGGGTTGTAAAGACAATAATGGCAAGGGAAAGAAGAAATGCTTTAACTGTGGGACACTAGGCTATCTCAGCAAGGATTGCCGAAAGAAAAAGAAGACTGGCTATTTTCACTGTGGTGAAGCGGGACATCTAGCGAAGGACTACCCAAAGAAGGGGCAGAGGGCAGGGTCTACCTCGGGAGGACAGGTGCAGGCTCTTATGGCACCAGGGCAGGCAAGGGGACAAGTTCAGGCTCTCGCGGTCCCACCGCTGCAAGAAAGAGGTAGAACCATTTCTGTTGAAAGCTTAGTTTTTCTGTTTGATCATCCTGTCCGTACCTTATTCGATTTGGGCGCATCGCATTCGCTTATCTCTATATCATTAGTTGAATCACTGCACTTAAACACCAGTTTAGTAGGGGATCCCTTAGTTGTTTCGAATCCAATTGGGGGCTCAGCTTATTTTTCCATGATGTGTTTGGATTTGAAAATTTCTATACTTAGCGTTGAGTTTCGATGTGATGCTTATGTTTTGGGCTTCACGGGCTATGGGCTAATTTTAGGAATGGATTGGTTATCCAGAAATGGGGCCGTACTTGATTGTGAAAGGAGAGTAGTTAGGCTCATGACTCGCCTTGGCAACACTCTCGAAATCTTTTGTAATCCCATAGATTCCGTTATGCTAAGTTATTTAGAATCGCTTGACGCGTCGATGGAAAATCTACGATCTGTTAGAGTGGTCCAAGAATATTCGGATGTGTTTGAGGAGGTGAAGGGCTTGCCTCCGAAGCGGGAGATAAATTTTCGAATATATCTTGTGGATAATGCGAAACCAGTATCTTTGCCAGTACGCCACATGGCTCCACGTGAAAGGAGGGAACTCGATAAGCAAGTGAAGGAGTTGCTTGAGAAGGGGGTCATAAGACGTAGTATATCAGAGTGGGGTGCTCCAGTAGTATTTGCCACGAAGGAGGATGGGTCCCTTAGACTTTGTGTGGACTATAGAGAACTTAATAAATTTACTAAGAAAAACAGACACCCACTGCCGAGGATTGACGATCTCTTCGATCAGTTAGTTGGCGCCTCAGTGTTTTCGCAGTTGGACCTAGCCACTGGATTCCATCAGTTGAGAGTGGCTGAGGATAGCATAGAAAAGACTGCCTTTAGGACTCCGGACGGTTTCTATGAATGGATAGTGATGCCCTTTAGTTTGACAAACGCCCCCGCATACTTTGTTGATTTGATGAGTAGGGTGTTTAGGGAGTACCTTAACAAATTCCTGGTGGTCTTTGTAGATGACATCTTGGTCTTTTCTAAGGATGAAGAAGAGCATGCCCTACATCTTAGGGAAGTGTTGGAGACCCTACGAGCGCATAATCTTAAAGCTAAATTTTCTAAGTGTCACTTCTGGAGGAAGGAAGTACGATTCTTAGGGCACGTGGTTTCCAAGGAAGGGATAGCTGTGGATCCCGCGAAGGTGGTGGCCATCCAAGATTGGAAGGTCCCTAAAAATGCTATCGAAGTGAGAAGTTTCTTGGGGTTGGCTGGCTACTATAGGAAGTTTATCAAAGACTTCACAAAAATATCAGCTCCATTGACACGCCAGACGAAGAAGAACCTAGTCTTCGCGTAGGACGTAGATTGTGATGATGCGTTCCAACGTTTAAAGAGAGCTTTGACCTCAACCCCAGTCTTAGTGCTGCCAGACGGGAGTAAGCCATTTACCGTTTATACTGACGCTAGTGGGACAGGACTAGGCGCGATTTTAATGCAAGAGGGTAGGGTAATAGCCTATGGTGGATGGCAGTTGAGAGCACATGAGAAGAATTACCCTACGCATGACCTAGAGTTGGCCGCTATTGTTTTCGCGCTTAAGTCTTGGCGTCATTATCTTCTTGGCGAGAAATTCGAATTGTTCACTGACCACAAATCGCTAAAATACTTATTCTCTCAGAAGGACTTGAACTTAAGGCAGCAAAGGTGGATGGAATTCTTAGCGTCCTACGATTTCGAAATAGCATATACCCCTGGCAAGGGTAACGTGGTGGCAGATGCCTTAAGTAGAAAAAGGTTGTCCTTAAGTCCTTTGCTTGTTGAGCGGCAAAGCTTAGAATTCATTTCGATGTTTGACTTTAGACCTTCCGTTGACTTTGTACCCGGTTAGCTAGCATCCTTGGAGGTCAGACCTACGCTTTTGGGACGGATTGGCAAGGCACAGCGAGACGACCCACAGTTGGTTGAGTTAGTAGAAAAGCTCAAAGGAGGGGAGTCATCAAGCCATCTCCATAGGTATACCCTAGATGATAAGGGTTGGTTACGTAGGGATAGTAGACTTTGTGTATCTCAAGACGAAGGTTTGAGGAAGGCTATTCTTGACGAAGCACATCGTTCGAAGATGACCATTCATCCCGGCGGGGACAAGATGTACAAAGACATGAAGCGAGTTTTCTTTTGGGCCGATATGAAGAGGGACATGGCCGAGTATGTCGCTAGATGCTTGGTGTGCCAACAAGTAAAAGCGGAGCAAAAGAAACCTGGTGGATTGCTTCACCCATTGGAGGTTTCACTATGGAAGTGGGAAAGTGTCTCGATGGACTTTGTGGATGGATTACTGCGATCAAGGAAGGGTAATACGGGGATTTGATTTATAGTAGAAAGACTTACTAAGAGCGCCCATTTCATTCCCGTGAAGAGTAAGAGAACTGCTCCATGGTTAGCTTCCGTATACGTCCGAGAGATAGTTCGTTTGCACGGTGTTCCTTCCAGCATAGTGAGCGGCCGCGATCCTATTTTCACTAGCGAATTTTGGAGAAGCTTACAAGAGGCGATAGGGACTCAGTTATGTTTGTACACCGCATACCATCCCCAGACGGACGGCCAGACCGAGAGGGTGAATCGTATTCTAGAGGACCTTTTGAGGCTATGTATCCTAGACTTTGGAGGTACATGGGAAGAGCATCTTCCATTGGTGGAGTTCGCATATAACAACAGCTTTCAGTCTAGCATTGGCATGGCACCTTTTGAAGCTCTTTATGGACGACCTTGTCATTCACCTACATGTTGGTGGGAATCTACGGATAAAATATTACTTGGGCCCGATATGATTAGGGAGACTTCGGAGAAGATCGACTTGATTCGAAGGAGGATGAAGATGGCGCAAGATAGGCAGAAATCTTATGCAGACAAAAGGAGGACAGATCTTGAGTTTGATGTTGGGGACATGGTTTTTATCAAAGTGTCTCCATTACGGAACGTTGTTCGCTTTGGGTCCGTTGGGAAATTAGCACCAAGGTTTGTAGGGTCGTTTCCTATTAAGGAAAGGATTAGGCAGATGGCGTATAGAGTGGAGTTGCCCGAGAGACTTAGTGGTGTACACGACGTATTCCATGTGTCACATTTGAGGAAGTGCTTGCAAGAGACCGCGGAGGTGGTAGAGCCGAACTTGCTTAGAGAGGTGGAGATAGAGCGTGATGCGACGATTCGACGAGCTTCTATGCGCATTCTTGGGTCAGAGATTAAGAAGCTGAGAAATCGAGAGGTCAGACTAGTTAAAGTGCAATGGGGAGATGATGAGAGCAACGCTACTTGGGAGACAGAAGCAAAGATGCGTTCGTTGCACCTTTTTTTTTTTTTTTGAGGGTATATCCTTTAATTTCTCCTTTATCACTTAGCTTGTACTTATCTTACCTTTAGAGTATCCTCTCGCTAGTATCCTTGACCTTTAGTTAGGATAATCCTATGGTTGGAACATGTGTTTGAGACATGTTATGTATGATGGATGCAAAGTGGATGCAAGTATTTGCTAGTGGTTGCTCGTGGACGCATATACACACACTATTAGGCACTAGATCGACTCAGTCACTTCATATTGCATATTGCATACATATGGTTGTATTTAGTAAAATGGATGTATGATGATTGTATTATCATATGGATGCTGCATTCGGATGATGATTGTGCACGCATATAGAGATAATATGTAGCATTAAGGAACTTTTGCATACATAATGGACGCATGGCACTATCATGATTTGCATTAAGGAGGACAACTGAATCAGTGGACCGCTTGATTTTGCATTAGATATGGACATATACACACACTGTGCATTTAAACATGAAAGCATTATAAGTCTATAAGGACAATGGATGCCTGTGTTTGATGGTTGAGTAGATGGACGATTGGATGTTAGGATATACATTCTTCTTGACTTGAAGATTTCGAGGTCGAAATCCTTTGAAGAGGGGAGAATGTAACACCCCATAATTCTGTTAATATAAATATTCACAAATTAAAGAATAACTAATCTTAGACGTGAGAATTGTGGGAAACGGGTTGCGCCATTGTGTTCGTCTCGGAATTCTGGTTGAAATAGAGTCTGAGTTTGCGTGAATTGGACTTCGTATGAAGAAGTTATGGCCATCGGAAGTTTCAGAAAATTCAAAACAGATTTTAGAAAATTTAAAATTTGAAATTCGAAGTCAAACAGGCTAGGCGGGAAATTTCCCGCCCAGCACCCCAGGTCGACAGGGGAGTCGACTGGGCAGTCGACCCCCCCCCCCCCGGTCGATTGGGGAGTCAACCTTGCAGTCGACCTGGGTGTCGACCTGTCCAGGCGGCTAGGGTTTTGACTGAGCCCAATCTTGAGCTGCTGATGTGTCTTTAGGGCTGAGTTGGCAAATTAAACTATTCAGTTTAGTTCTGAGTTGATCTGACGGTCTAAATAAACCCTAAACTCTATAAATACATAGGTAGTCTCTCATTCTAATTCACATGAAAAATAGAATAGCCACCGTCATACCGCCGCCATGGAACCCAGTGTAGCCGCCGCCAACTAAGAAGGAAGAAAGCTAATCAAAACCCTAATTCTACTCAACTCTAAATCAAATCAAGACTCTCTTTCTTCTCTAATTTTTGAGTATGATGATCTTAACAAGATTATTATTAGACTAATTAGATTAAGTTATGAATGGATTATAAGTTAATGATGTGGATTATCATATATGTTGTTGTAAACCTTATGCTATCATATATGTCATAAATCCTATGTTATGTGATGATGATATCCTATATGTTGTAATTCATGCCATGATGATATTGTATAGGTTGTAATTTTCTATGCTAAGTTGTGATAAATCATACATGCTTTAAAGCCATGATGCTATTATCTATGCTAATTAGTTCATGCTAATCAAATCATAATGTTTGGGCTATGTTGATCTATATGACAAACCATGTATGCAAGTTAGATTGATTAGTAAAGATTATGAACATATGCCATGACATCTCTTTAGAGCTAGAATTATGACATCTAGAATTATGCTATGACATATGTGAATTCTATTTATTAGATGTTAGTTCACACCATCATTATGTTGCATAAAACCCCATATGCAAGTTTATACACAAATTTGGGTTATGATCATATCATGTAAATTATGACATTTAACAAGTTGACACCTTTAGATCCTTAACATGTGTAGTTTTATGCAAGTTTCACCCCTATTATGATTAGGATCATTTTAATTGTCTATATGTTGTAATAATTTATTTTTGTGCTATGAGTTAGACTATTCGAGTCTAACATATACTTTGTGTTGAATAAGCGAACGTACAACGTGGGGTAGGGGTAATATTAAGGATTCAATATTAAGAAGTTGGGGTGCAATTGATATGATTTTGCATGCCATGAGTGGATGGCCTTAATTGAGTCAATTATGGACATCATTAAAATTTGAATTAAATAATAATTTGAATAGGGAATTATTAAAACTGGGGTAAAAGATTGCAAGTGTTAATCAATGCTTAGGACACGAGGTTGGACTCGTTTGTGACGTAAACCTGCCCGGACCCGCCCGGCAAATCCAGTGGTCACAAATGTCAGCCCAATGTGAGAGGTACTAGGCCTAAACTAAAGCATAACAGTTGTAAAGACACAAGGTTAGACTCTTTTATGGTGTAAGACTGCCCGGACCCGCCCGGCAAATCCAGCTGCCATAAATGTCAGTCTAATGTGAGAGGTCTTTATGAGGTTATGGCCTGAATGAATTAAGAAATACTTAACCAGATAAACATGTAAGGTGGGACATGGGGGTTAGTAGGTACCTTGGGTGGCATGAGTAATCTAGTGGGTGCCCTTAGTGGCATGTGAAATACGATTAGTAAGACTTAACCAAACACACATGTAAATGAACATGACTAAGAGGGTTAAGTGGGATATACTAGTGGTGACAAGCTTTGGTGGATAGCTTATGGGGGCCCATTTCAACCAGTAACCCAAACGAATTTTTGTGGGCTCAACCCAAGTCGAGGACGGGACACGCATACTGGGATTGACTATAAGAGGCTAAAACGAGGTAGCGGTGGCAACGCAAGTCCAACGGGTTTCATATGCGTGTGTGGACCCGGGATGTTAGGTAAGACGTTGTTGCATCGTGTAGGTATAAGCCGTGCATTCTCAAGTTGTATCGGGTTGCCACTTTAGGGGAGTGATACACCCACTGTGGGGCCAGCACGGGTATCTACGAGTAGGGAGCCGATCGAAAATGGGTAGTGGAGTACACCTAGCGGAGATAGGGGCAGACGGCACCTATGTAGTCAGCTAGGGGTACGCAAGGCTATTTGTATAGTTTCTGTGTGAAGCAAGTGGGATCAACCTTTAGGGTGATTGGTGCGGTGCAGTGTAGTAATTATTCGTTAGTAATTAGGTATGCCTTTAACGTTATCTTTAACGTTATCTTTATCTTCTCTTCTATACCCAATAGTTCATAGACATTTCCTTGTTTTCCAGCTTATGCCTTAGTCTAGTTATTTTGATAATAGTATTGTTAGAATTATCATACTCGCCAGACTTTATGTCTGACCCCCTCTATTTCTACCCTTTTTCCCCCTCCAGGTCCTCATGTTGGACCCAGCTCTAGTGGAGTTTGATTGGATTGCTTTATCTCTCTCTTGGAAAGCTTGGACCGCTGAAGTAAAGTCCAGCTTGTTATCTTCTTTAATGGCTATTTATGTAATGGGGTTATGTATTTTGTTTTATGAAGATGGATATTGTACTTGACTCTGATTTATGGTTTTATGATGTAACAAACATGTTTAATTTCCACTGCAATAAAATGAAGTTTTAGATTTCCAAGTACTACTTATTATCTGTCTTTTTGTAATTTTTCCGTTCTATGTTCACTTAGAACCTCCATGGAAGTTAATGCATTCCCTTGGTGAGTGACATTAATGGACGTGGGGTGTTACAAAGGATTTAGGTCTTGATTACCATAAAATACATGTCTGCCCAAACCATTACATGTTATATTGGTCAGAGAATAAAGATAAAGAGGCTTGTGATATTTGTGGTTTTTCTAGGTGGGCTGTAAAAGAAAAAGAAGACATCGTTGATAATAATAATCTACCAAAGTCATTTCCGAAAGTGCCGACAAATGTTATGAGGTACTTTCCAATAAGACCAAGGTTACAAAGGATGTTTATGTGCAAAGAATTTTCCATACTTATGAGATGGCACCAAGTGGAATGAAAAGAAGATGGAAAAATAAGACATCTGGCTGATGGTGTGGCATGGAAGATGATGGATGCTCGCTATCCTGATTTTTCATCAGAAAATCATAATGTTAGATTGGGTCTGGCATCTAATGGATTTAATCTGAAACACCCCACCTTCATTAAGGTCACTCACAAAGGGAATGCCTTAACTTCGGTAGAGGTTTATAAGTAAAAGTCACAGATAAAACACAAGATAGATATAAACACACACATATATATAAGCAGCAGAAAATAGACTTTCATTTCATAAATACGTGTTCATACAAAACATTTCCATACTTGTCTCACAATAACTTCCAAAACATAACATCATCATTTCTGTCTTGATTATTAAATAAAGAAGGATAAAACATAATTAAAGCTGCATAAATCCCCATAGAACGTGTCCAAAAGACATAGCCAAGGAGAGATAGTCCAAACCATACATCTACAATCTTGAAGCTTGCAAAGAGTCTGACTAAGCAGGGTTGTTTCCTCCATGTGGACCTGAGGGGGGGGGGGAAGAAAAGAAGACGAAAGAAAAACAGAGTCAGACATAAAGCCTGGTAAGTCTAGTGACTCTTCAGTATGAGAATAAGAAAAAGGGCATGATAGGTATAAACTGGAAACAGGAAAGTATCATAAACTAAGATAAAGCAGTTTTAAACCGAATATACTATCGCACTCCACACTATATCTCTGAACCTACTTGTATTAGTTCCGATTGACGCCCCATGATCGGGGTGAAGTGATCCCCTTTTTAAAGATCGGCTCCTACTCACAAAATCATATGTGCCATACAGCCCCCAATGATTGTAGATACCAATGCTGGTCCCACCATGGGGTGTATCAAGTCCCATGGTGGTGGCCCGACACAATTCTAGAATGCATAGTGTATACTACTGGTGCCCAGTGCCCGGCTTGTCTGCTCCGAAGTGTGTGCACGTCCGCACTCCATTAGAACCCACACTGCTACACCAACCGCCGTCGCCTTTGACCGCTTACAATCAGCCCAGTAATCGTGCCCTACCCTTCCTAGTTTCAGGGTACGATGATACCTAATTGGGTTACTGCTGAAATGGGTCCCCGTTACAAGGGTTTTCTAGTCAAACATGTTAAGTGGTTAAGTTTCTGTATTAACCTAACCCCACCCATCAGTTTAATTAACATGTTGAATTGGTTATGTGTTTTAGATAACTTAACCCTACCATCCTTATTCTAGCTTTAATTTATTCATTAAAGCACCGACAACTCACATTAGACAGGTATTGTTGCGGTTATTGGACAGCCGGTCGGTTCCGGGCAGGTTTACACCCCAACTCAGTCTAACCTCGGGTCCTTATTGGGCTTAATGCCATAACCTCCCACATTGGATAGGTATTGTTGTGATTACTGGACAGTCGGGCGGGTCCGAGCAGGTTTACATCACAACTCAATCCAACCTCGAGTTGAGCATACTCGTATTTTCTAAATTTACATATTTGTGTCATTTACTTGCTATATGTAAATGTTATGGCCCATTTTCCAAGTTCGTTATCTTTTTAGGCATGGAAATTCATATCATTCAAATGTCACCAATCATTGGCATGTGCCAAACATGCCAACACATATATTTTTCATGTTTAATCCCAACGATATTCAACCATTTGTACGTTCGCAAGATTATAATGATGGTTGGGCTAGATATTTCAGCCCAACTTATAAACATAGAAGGGAAAGCCAAGAACATGAAATATTCTAAATAACATAAAGGGTGTGTGACATATGAACTCGCAACTTTGTGATCTAATTAACATAAATCATGGGTTTCAACATGTCATGTGAACTTGCATTCAAATAAGAATCTAATTAAATAGGTGTCACATGAAATGGCATAATTTAGACTTGCATAAAACATAAGCCCAAACATATTTTTATCTAGGCATAACTTCAAACACAAACTAGCATGTGACAAATTTATTACAAGTCCATAAAAATGTCTATTTTTGACATTAACCCAAAAGCGTGAATTAGATCAAATCATGTATCCTATTATAACATGAAACTTGTAATAATCGTGTGAAACTAAATGGTACTTGGCATGGACCCAATTACAAACTTGCGAAGAACATAAGAACATATACATAGGATTTAATCATGTAGGCATAATGGTCTTAACATAGAACATGTGTATATAAGTCTTAACTTAGACTTAGAAAAATGTATACAACCTATGTTAAACATATAAACATATAGGTGTAAATTCTAACGTTAACCATGTACCTGTATGTGATGTTGCTTTCATTCTAAATGTACAATAGGATCAACATCAAGTCCATTATACCACAAACATCCCAATACCATTCAAAATACAATTCATTTCAATACACAGATATGAACTAGCATCGTCGTTATACAACAGTAAAATTCCATTTTCACTTTACATCAAATCAAGACTTAATTTTATTCTCATCGGAAAAATCACTATACTTACAACAAACAACGAACTTGAGTTATAGTTTCTGAGTTCTGAATTTGCAATGCTTTCCTTTGGGTAGTTAAACATTGTTTGAATCTTGTTTATACTTTAGTTTTGTTCGTCTCTAAGCTTTCTCCAACTAACGGCTACTCTTAGTTTCCTCCCGGCAGCATGACGGCTCTAGCTCTATTTTATTTGTGTGAATTTAGGTTGAGTGTTGGGTTGTATTTATAGAATTTCAGATTGATTTGAGCCGTCAGATGATCATAGAGTGAATCCAGACCATACACACCAAGAGGAGCCAATCAGAAAGTGACAAATCAGCCCTAGTGACACACCAGAACTTAGAAATTCGACCAGAACCCGACCAGGCCAGCCAGGACCCGACCTGGTCGACTGGGTAGGTCGACCCCCTGGTCGACCTGGGTCCTGGGTGGGAATTTTCCCGCCCAGCCCAATTTGGGTCTATTTTCGAATTTTGGATTGATTGAATTTTAAATTGAATTCTGAAACTTCAGAAGGTTCATAACTCCTTCATACGGAGTCTGATTTACGCAAACTCGGACTCTGTCTCAAGCAGAATTCCGAGATGAGTGCAATGGTGTAACCCATTTCCCTTAATTCTTTCATTTTGAATTAAGTATACTTTAATTTATTAATTTAATGTTAACTGAAAATTCGAGGTGTTACATTCTCCCCTCCTTAAAGGATTTCGTCCCCGAAATCTTCAAGTCTGGAAGAACGTATATCATAACATCCAATCGTCCATTTACTCAACCAACAAACACAGGCGTCCATTGTCCATAAAAGACTTCTAATGCTTCATGATCATGTGCATAGTGTGTGTACATGTCCTTATCTAATGCAAAATCAGGCAGTCTACTTATTCAGTTAACCTCCTTAATGCAAATCATGTAAGTGTCATGAATCCATTATGTATGCAAAAAATTTTCCCTACTCATAATTCTAAATGAGTGCGCAACCATTCATAAAATGCTACATCCATATGACAATGTATCAAGTTTCAACCACATGCAACTATGAATACATATGTGCATATGCAATATGAAAGTGACTGAGCCAATCTAATACCTAGGATGTGTGTGTATATGCATCCACGAGCAACCCTAGCAACCACTTGCAGCCATCAACCATAATATGTTTCAAATACATGTTTACATCCATTAGTTTCTACCTAAGGAGTTAGGAGAAAAAGGACCGAGAAGATACACTAAAAGGTAGATACAAGCATAAACTTATGGAAAACGAGAGGTCAAAGATGTACCCTCAAAAAGAAAAGGGTAGGCAGTGCGTATTTTGTCCTCAGTTTCCCAAGTCACGTCTTCCTCGGCATCGCTCCATTGAACTTTAACAAGCTTGATGAAACACCCCACCTCCGTTAGGTTCACTCTCAAGGGGAATGCCCTAATTTTGGTGGAGGTTTATAAGTATAAGTCACAGATATAAAAGACAGATATAAGAACACATATTTTTGAACAGCAGAAAAACAACAACTTTTATTTCATTAAAATACGTGTTACAACAACCATACCATAATTGTCTTACAATACTTTCAAAAACATAACATCTTCATAACTGTCTTGATTACATTATTTAAAGAAGCATAAAGAAAACATAAATAAACTGCAAAAGTCCCATAGTTGCTGTCCAAAGCCATAGTCCAAAACGAAAAGATCCAAGCAATACATTCTTTCTCTTCAAGCTGGATATGAAGGCTGGTCAAGCTGCGGTATTCCCTCCCTGTGGACCTGGGGGGGGGGGGGGGGGGTGGAAACGGAAGAAAAGAAGACGAAAGAAAAGTAGAGTCAGACATAAAGCCTGAGTAAGTCTAGGACTATTCAGTCTATGAATAAAGAACTGGGTATGATAAGTATAAACTAGAAATGGGAAAGCACCATAAACTTAGTTAAGTTGTCTAGGGTCGAATATACTACCGTACCCCATATTAATCTCTGTACCCATATAAACTAGTTCCCAACAGGCACCCCATAATCAGGGTGAAGTGATCCATTTTATGATGATCGGCTCCTACTCGCATAGTTACAAGTGTCTTACGGCCCCCGATGTTGTAGTTACCTATGCTGGTCCCACCATGGGGTGTATCAAGTCCCATGGTGGCGGCCCGACACAATCCTAGAATGCACAGGTATGCTACTGGTGCCCAGTGCCTTATTTTTCTGCGCCGGAGTGTGTGCACGCCCGCACCCCGTTAGAACCTACACTGCTGCACCACCGCCGTCGATTTGACCTCTTACAGTCAGCCCAGTAATCGTGCCCCACCCTGCCTAGTTTCAGGGTATCATGATACCTTATAGGGTTACTGCTGAAAAGGGTCCCCCGCTACTAGGTTTTCTATTTCTAGCAAACATGCTAAGTTGGTTAAGTGTTTTATAAACCTAACCCCCAATCAGTCTGTTTAGTTTAGCATGTTCCATATTGATTAAGTATTAATATAATTTACTTAATCCTGTCAATCCTGACTCAGCCTTAATTGTCTTATTAAAGCCTTGACCTCTCACATTAGACAAGTATTGTTGTGGCTGCCTGTTGCCGGTTGGGTCCGGGCAGTCTTACGCCACAACTCAGTCTAACCTCAGGTCCTTATTGGGCTCCGTGTTTAACCACCCACATTGGATAGGTATTGTTGTGACTACTGGACAGCGGGGCGGTTCCGGGCAGGTTTACATCACAACTCAATCCAACCTCGGGTTAAACACATCGTATTTTTCTACATTTACATATTTTGTCTCTTTTCTTTTTATATGTAAATATTTGCGGCCCATTATTCAAATTCATCTTTATTGATTAAGATTTATTTATGCCACTTAATTGTTTTTCAAGGTTGTTGGCATGCGTCAAACATGCCAACACATATGTTCTATATTTTAGCCCAAACGTCGTTGCCCCCGTTTTACACGTTCGCTCCAATGTAAGGTGTGCTGGGTTTAATACTTAAACCCAATTTTGCCAAATGAAAAGGGGAGGATTATAACATGGTGTTTATATGGTAACATGAAAAAAAGGGGAGTGTGAACGCATGAACTTGCAACGAACGATTCAATTAACATAAAATAGGCACATGTGAACTTGCAATTGTAACAACATATAATCATGGCATAACATGAATCATTTTTTCCATATAATCATAGCATAAACAATACTTAAACATAAATCATTCTATTCATATGGTTAATGCATAGACAATACTTAAACATGAATTATTTTATTCATATGATTATGGCATAAGCAGTACTTAAACATGAATTAGTCATATGATAATGGCATAAACTTAAACATGAATCATAGGTTCAACTAACCATGTAAACTTGAAATTAAGAATCTAACTAAATTAGATATCATTATTATTGGCACAAGGTCTTGACTAGAAATATAAGCCTATATTTTTATTTAGGCATAATATAAACTAATCGTGTTCATAAAATCACTACATGTTAACAAAAACGTACTTACTTTTGTCACTAATACAAAAGTATGGTTCAACTAGAATTATCCCAACCTAATTCTTATTTGAATCATGGTTTTCATTCTATTCATAGAATTATAGCATAAACATATCTAAACTTACATCATGGTTTTTATTTTATCTATGTAAACTTGCAAGAGGAATGTAATTCTAATGTAATTCTAATGTAACTTATGATAACAACATGAGCCTAAAAACATGTTTTTCAATTGGGCATGATATCGAACATAGTTTAGTCATGTTCATAAAATTAATACAAATTAATAAAGATGCGTGCTTTTGTCACTATCACAAAAATATGATTTTTATACTTGAACTAATGTGCCAATTCCAACATAACTTCATATGAATCATAATACTCAAATGGATCAAATTACACTAAAGATGACCATAGAATTATACCTCATTTTGGCATAACAGTAAAACATATACTTGCATGAATCTCAAATAAACTATTACACGTATAGTTGTTACTTTCAACATGAATCATATACTTGCAATTATCAATGGGTGTTGTAAATAACTACCACAAACATGTAGTTTTCAATATGAATCATATGCTTGCATGAATCCCAATTAAAATTCCACAACATGTGGTTGTCAACATAAATCATATACTTGTATGAATCCAATCGTACACCATAGTATTGCCAAATCATTTAGAATCAAAATAACATACAAATATAGATTATTATCGCCACAATTCCATTTCGCAAATCACGTACTTGCGAATATCCAATCATATACCGTAATATTCCCAAATCGTTTAGCATCAAAGCAACATACAAATATAGATTATTATCGCCACAATTCCATTTCTTTCTTTACACAAATCAACACAATTATTTAATTCATATCGGAATAGCACTCTACTTACAGCGTATGGCGAATCTTCAATTCAGAAATCTGAATTCTGAATTTGGAGATGCCATCCTTTGTTGTAGGCGTTGCTTTGATTTGATTAACATTGCTTTAAGCTTTGAATTATCTCCTAGTTGTCTCTCTATTTCTGACGGCTATCTTCAGTCTCTCCTCAGCAGCATGACGGTCTCATCTCCATTTTAGTTTATGTGAATTAGGGTTAGTCTTAGGTCCTTTTATAGAGTTTGTGAGTTGATTTAGACCGTCGATGAAGCTTGGTTCAATGATAGCCGTTCGTTTGAAGGAGAGGCCAACCAGGAGCTGGCACCTAGCCCTAGTGACAAGGCAAGGCTCAGAAAATCGACCAAACACAGACCTGGCCAGCCAGGACTTGACCAGACCTGACCAGCAGGTCATTTTTGACCTGGGCGCACTTGGCAAGTGCGCCAGGTCAAAAATGTACTGGCGCACTTCACAAGTGCGCCAGTGCATTTTTGTTTTGGCGCACTTCCCAAGTGCGCCAGTGCATTCTGACCCGTTTTCCGGTTTTTCGCCCAACTTCGTTCGTCCATATCTTCTTCATACGATATCCGTTTTACGCAAACTCAGACTCTATCTCAAGCAGAATTCCGAGATGAACGCAATGGCGTATCCTGTTTCCCTTAATTCTTTGATTTAAAATTAGTTATAGTTTAATTTATGAATTTCACAGTTATAAAATACACGGGGTGTTACATTCTCCCCCACTTAAAAGGATTTCGTCCCCGAAATCTTCATGTTAGGAAGAATGTATATCCTAACATCCAATCATCCATCTACTCATCCATCAAACACGAGCATCCATTGTCCTTAAAAGACTTCTAATGCTTCATGATCATATGCGAAGTGTGTGTGTACATGTACTTATCTAATGCAAAATCAGGCGGTCTACTGATTCAGTTGACCTTCTTAATGCGAATTATGTAAGTGCTATGAATCCATTATGTATGCAAATCCTCCTATTCATGATTCTACATGAGTGCACAATCATTCATACAAATGCAACATCCATATGACAACACATTAAAATTCAACCATATACGAATGCAAACATATATGCATATGCAAAATGAAGTGACTGAGCCGATCTAAAGCCTAGATTGTGTGTGTATATGCAACCACGAGCAACCACTAGCAATCACTTGCAACCACTTGCAACCATCATCCATAACATGTTTCAACTACATGTTTTCATCCAAAGAGTTTCTACCTAAAAGATAGGGTCGAGGAGATATACCTAAAAAAATAGATAAAAGCGCAACTTAAGGAAAAGGAAGGATCAAAGATGTACCCTCGAAAAGAAAAGGGTAGGCAGCGCTTATTCTAGCTTCAGTTTCCCAAGTTGCATCTCCTTCGGCGTCGCTCCACTGAACTTTGATGAGCTTGACTTCGCGGTTGCGTAGCTTTTTCACTTCCGTTCCTAATATGCGGGTTGGAACTTTTCTTATGGTTGCTTCGCGTTCCACTTCAGCTTCTTCTAGGATATTTGGCTCTACCACTTCAGCAGACTCATGTAGACATTTCCGGAGATGTGAAACATGAAAAACGTTGTGAACTCCGGCCAGCTTTTCGGGTAGCTCTAGTCTATAAGCCATTTTCCCAATTTTCTCGATGATAGGGAATGGCCCTACGAACCTTGGTGCTAGCTTTCCTGTGGTTCCAAAACGAACAACGTTCCTTAGCGGAGATACCTTAAGAAAAACTCTGTATCCAACCTCAAATTCAAGGTCGGTCCTCCTCTTGTCGGCGTAGGACTTTTGTCTGTCTTGGGCCGTCTTCATCCTTCTTCGTATTAAGTCTACTTTCTCTGTAGTTTCTCGGATCATATCTGGTCCAAGTATGAGCTTATCAGTAGACTCCCACCAACAAGTGGGCGATCGGCACGGTCTTCCATATAAAGCTTCGAAGGGCGCCATTCTGATGGTTGCTTGATAGCTGTTGTTGTAGGCAAATTCCACGTAGTAGAACTATCTCTTGGAAATAAATGCCAGCCATGTTTCCAAATGTACTTATGTGCCACATATATTATCATATGATTCTAAGGTGATTCTCCACAACTCATGCATAAGCGAAATGAACCTTCTGCCTTAGTGGCGAACACTACTGGAGCGCCCCATTCTGAAATGCTCCTTCTAATGAACCCCTTCTCTAGAAGCTCTTTAATCTGCTTACTGAGCTCTTTCCTTTCCCGTGGAGCCATGTGTCTAACGGGCGACGCAACGGGCTTTGCATTATCTATAAGATGTATACGGAAGTTTATCTCCCGCTTCGGAGGCAAGCCCTTCACCTCTTCGAAGACATCCGGATATTCCCGGACCACTCTAATCGATTGCAAATTTTCAACGGAGGCACCTAGCGATTCAAGATAACTAAGCATAACTGCATGATTACAAGAAATTTCCAAAGTGTTACCATGCTGGGTCAGGAGCCTAACAACCCTTTTCTCACAATCAAGGATGGCCCCATTACTGGATAGCCAATCCATGCCCAAAATCAAACCATATCCCGAAAAGCCCAAAACAAAGGCACTACATTGAAATTCTATGCTTAGAATAGAATTTTTTTTCAATCCCAAACAGATCATAGACAAATGAACTGGGCCCCCAATTGGGGTTGAAACAATTAAGGGGTCCTCTACCATACTAGTTTTTAGGTGCAGAGATTCTAACTAAAGCAGACGAGATAAAGGAGTGTGACGCGCCGGAATCAAATAAAGTGTGAACGGGGTGATCATAAAGATAAACTACACATTCTACACAAGTATTTATACCTCGTTTCTTTGGGCAGTCCTTAGCCATGTGGCCTGTCTCACCGCAAGAAAAGCACCCACCATTCATCTTGGCCTTCTTTTTCCGGCAATCTTTCACTAAGTGCCCTTCCGTACCACAAAAATTGCATTTCCTTTTTTCCCGTTTCTTATTATTACTGTTACGATCCTTTCTTGTTTGACTATTATTCGTCTTCCTACTCTGGGACTCTTCCGCTTGCTGGTTCACGTGGAGGAGGAGGAGTGAAAGCGTCAGCAGCTGGGGAGTAAGGTCTCCAAACATGCTGAAACAGAAAGGATAGATTCAAAACGAAGGATAAGAGATAGTACCTATGGCTTTGGGGGGGGGGGGGGCTTTGCCTTTTAAAACAAAATAATATTTTATCTTTTAAAAATGCTTCTTTAAATTTCCTTTTTGAAAATAAATTTTCAAAACTTTTTATCTCATCTGGTAAACCTATGCTCTGATACCAAGTGAAACACCCCACCTCCGTTAGGGTCACTCTCAAGAGGAATGCCCTAATTTTGGTGGAGGTTTATAAGTATAAGTCACATATATACAAGACATATATAAGAACACATATTTTTGAACAGCGGAAAAACAACAACTTTTATTTCATTAAAATACGTGTTACAACAACCATACCATAATTGTCTTACAATACTTCCAAAAACATAACATCTTCATAACTGTCTTGATTACATTATTTAAAGAAGCATAAAGAAAACATAAATAAACTGCAAAAGTCCCATAGTTGCTGTCCAAAGCCATAGTCCAAAACGAAAAGATCCAAGCAATACATTCTTTCTCTTCAAGCTGGATATGAAGGCTGGTCAAGCTGCGGTATTCCCTCCCTGTGGACCTGGGGGGGGGGGGGGGGAAACGGAAGAAAAGAAGACGAAAGAAAAGTAGAGTCGGACATAAAGCCTGAGTAAGTCTAGGACTATTCAGTCTATGAATAAAGAACTGGGTATGATAAGTATAAACTAGAAATGGGAAAGCACCATAAACTTAGTTAAGTTGTCTAGGGTCGAATATACTATCGTACCCCATATTAATCACTGTACCCATATAAACTAGTTCCCAACAGGCACTCCATAATCAGGGTGAAGTGATCCATTTTATGATGATCGGCTCCTACTCGCATAGTTACATGTGTCTTACGGCCCCCGATGTTGTAGTTACCTATGCTGGTCCCACCATGGGGTGTATCAAGTCCCATGGTGGCGGCCCGACACAATCCTAGAATGCACAGGTATGCTACTGGTGCCCAGTGCCTTATTTTTCTGCGCCGGAGTGTGTACACGCCCGCACCCCGTTAGAACCTACACTGCTGCACCACCGCCGTCGATTTGACCTCTTACAGTTAGCCCAGTAATCGTGCCCCACCCTGCCTAGTTTCAGGGTATCATGATACCTTATAGGGTTACTGCTGAAAAGGGTCCCCCGCTACTAGGTTTTCTATTTCTAGCCAACATGCTAAGTTGGTTAAGTGTTTTATAAACCTAACCCCCAATCAGTCTGTTTAGTTTAGCATGTTCCATTTTGATTAAGTATTAATATAATTTACTTAATCCTATCAATCCTGACTCAGCCTTAATTGTCTTATTAAAGCCTTGACCTCTCACATTAGACAGGTATTGTTGTGGCTGCCTGTTGCCGGTTGGGTCCGGGCAGTCTTACGCCACAACTCAGTCTAACCTCGGGTCCTTATTGGGCTCCGTGTTTAACCACCCACATTGGATAGGTATTGTTGTGACTAGTGGACAGCCGGGCGGTTCCAGGCAGGTTTACATCACAACTCAATCCAACCTCAGGTTAAACCCATCGTATTTTTCTACATTTACATATTTTGTCTCTTTTCTTTTTATATGTAAATATTTGCGGCCCATTATTCAAATTCATCTTTATTGATTAAGATTTATTTATGCCACTTAATTGTTTTTCAAGGTTGTTGGCATGCATCAAACATGCCAACACATATGTTCTATATTTTAGCCCAAACGTCGTTGCCCCCGTTTTACACGTTCGCTCCAATGTAAGGTGTGCTGGGTTTAATACTTAAACCCAATTTAGCCAAATGAAAAGGGGAGGCTTATAACATGGTGTTTATAAGGTAACATGAAAAAAAGGGGAGTGTGAACGCATGAACTTGCAACGAACGATTCAATTAACATAAAATAGGCACATGTGAACTTGCAATTGTAACATCATATAATCATGGCATAACATGAATCCTTTTTTCCGTATAATCATAGCATAAACAATACTTAAACATAAATCATTCTATTCATATGGTTAATGCATAGACAATACTTAAACATGAATTATTTTATTCATATGATTATGGCATAAGCAGTACATAAACATGAATTAGTCATATGATAATGGCATAAACTTAAACATGAATCATAGGTTCAACTAACCATGTAAACTTGAAATTAAGAATCTAACTAAATTAGATATCATTATTATTGGCACAGGGTCTTGACTAGAAATATAAGCCTATATTTTTATTTAGGCATAATATAAACTAATCGTGTTCATAAAATCACTACATGTTAACAAAAACGTACTTACTTTTGTCACTAATACAAAAGTATGGTTCAACTATAATTATCCCAACCTAATTCTTATATGAATCATGGTTTTCATTCTATTCATAGAATTATAGCATAAACATATCTAAACTTACATCATGGTTTTTATTTTATCTATGTAAACTTGCAAGAGGAATGTAATTCTAATGTAATTCTAATGTAACTTATGATAACAACATGAGCCTAAAAACATGTTTTTCAATTGGGCATAATAACGAACGTAGTTTAGTCATGTTCATAAAATTAATACAAATTTACAAAGATGCGTGCTTTTGTCACTATCACAAAAATATGATTTTTATACTTGAACTAATGTGCCAATTCCAACATAACTTCATATGAATCATAATACTCAAATGGATCAAATTACACTAAAGATGACCATAGAATTATACCTCATTTTGGCATAATAGTAAAACATATACTTGCATGAATCTCAAATAAACTATTACACGTATAGTTGTTACTTTCAACATGAATCATATACTTGCAATTATCAATGGGTGTTGTAAATAACTACCACAAACATGTAGTTTTCAATATGAATCATATGCTTGCATGAATCCCAATTAAAATTCCACAACATGTGGTTGTCAACATAAATCATATACTTGTATGAATCCAATCGTACACCATAGTATTGCCAAATCGTTTAGAATCAAAATAACATACAAATATAGATTATTATCACCACAATTCCATTTCGCAAATCACGTACTTGTGAATATCCAATCGTATACCACAATATTCCCAAATCGTTTAGCATCAAAGCAACATACAAATATAGATTATTATCGCCACAATTCCATTTCTATCTTTACACAAATCAACACAATTATTTAATTCATATCGGAATAGCACTCTACTTACAGCGTATGGCGAATCTTCAATTCAAAAACCTGAATTCTGAATTTGGAGATGCTATCCTTTGTTGTAGGCATTGCTTTGATTTGATTAACGTTGCTTTAAGCTTTGAATTATCTCCTAGTTGTCTCTCTATTTCTGACGGCTATCTTCAGTCTCTCCTCAGCAGCATGACGGTCTCTTCTCCATTTTAGTTTATGTGAATTAGGGTTAGTCTTAGGTCCTTTTTATAGAGTTTGTGAGTTGATTTAGACCGTCGATGAAGCTTGGTTCAATGATAGCCATTCGTTTGAATGAGAGGCCAACCAGGAGCTGACACCTAGCCCTAGTGACAAGGCAAGGCTCAGAAAATCGACCAAACACAGACCTGGCCAGCCAGGACTTGACCAGACCTGACCAGCAGTTCATTTTTGACCTGGGCGCACTTGGCAGGTGCGCCAGGTCAAAAATGTACTGGCGCACTTCACAAGTGCGCCAGTGCAATTTTGTTCTGGCGCACTTCCCAAGTGCGCCAGTGCATACTGACCCTTTTTCTGGTTATTCGCCCAACTTCGTTCGTCCATATTTTCTTCATACGATATCCGTTTTACGCAAACTAAGACTCTATCTCAAGCAGAATTCCGAGACGAACGCAATGGCGTATCCCGTTTCCCTTAATTCTTTAATTTAAAATTAGTTACAGTTTAATTTATGAATTTCACAGTTATAAAATACACGGGGTGTTACACTTGACTTCACGGTTGCGTAGATTTTTGATTTCAGCTCCTACGATTCGAGATGGAACTCTCCTCAAGGTTGTTTCTCGTTATATTTCAACTTCTTCTAGAATGCTTGGCTCCACCACTTCCGCAGACTCATGTAAACATTTCCGGAGATTAGAAACGTGAAAGACATTGTGAATTCCAGCCAACCTTTCGGGCAGCTCTACTTTATAAGCCATCTTCCCAATCTTCTTGATGATAGGGAACGGTCCTACAAATCTTGGTGCTAGCTTTCCTGCGGATCCAAAGCGAACGACGTTCCTTAAAGGAGATATATTAAGGAAAACCCTGTCCCCAATCTCAAACTCAAGGTCGGTCCTTCTTTTGTCTGTGTAGGATTTCTGCCTATCTTGGGTAGTCTTCATTTTCCTTCGTATCAAGTCCACTTTTCTGAAGTCTCTCTAATCATGTCTGGCCCAAGTATGAGCTTGTCTGTAGACTCCCACCAACAAGTTGGTGATCTGCACGGTCTTCCATACAAAGCTTCGAAGAGCGCCATGCTGATGGTGGCTTGGTAGCTATTGTTGTAGGCGAATTCCACTAAAGGAAGATGATCCTCCCACATCCCTCCAAAGTCAAGAACGCACAGTCTCAAAAGATCTTCTAATACTCTGTTCAACCTTTCCGTCTGACCATCAGTTTAGGTGGTGATAGGCCGTGCTCAGGCATAACTGTGTGCCTACAGCTTCTTGCAGACTCCGCCAAAACCCGCTCGTAAAGATAGGATCTCGGTCACTCACTATGCTGGAGGGTATTCCATGAAGTCGAACTATTTCCTTGAGATAAAGAGATGCTAGAGATAAGGCAGTCCTTCCACCCTTGACAGGTATAAAGTGGGCACTTTTTGTGAGCTTGTCCACTATTACCCAAATGCTAGTATTTCCCCTTCTTGACCTAGGCAACCCATCAATGAAGTCCATTGAAATGCTATCCCACTTCCATTGCGGGACTTCTAGAGGATGAAGCAGTCCTCCAGGCTTCTTTTGTTCCGCCTTGACCTGTTGGCATATCATGCACTTAGAAACGAAATCTGCCACATCCTTCTTCATGCCGTTCCAAAAGTAAACTCTATTTACATCTTTGTACATCTTGTCTCCACCTAGATGTATTGTCATCTTAGAATGGTGTGCTTCCTCGAGAACCATCTTTACCAAATCCCTTGCCTGTGGGACACATAGTCTTCCATCTTGTCTCAACCAGCCCCTGGCATCCATGGAGTATCTATTGAGGTTACAAGAAGTCTCACCCGTGATTAATTTGTCCATTACTTCGTTCGGCTAGCTGAGGGTCTTTTCTTTGCGAGGCTCCGACTGAGTCTAATAGAGTTGGTCGCACTTCTAATGTTGCTAGCAGGCCGAGTACAAAATCGTGGAGGGTCTGAAGTTAAAGCTTGCTATGAACTCCAAGCTTTGCCTTTCCATAAAGAGAGGGCTTAAGGTTAGCTTCTTTTTGCTTAAGGCGTTTGCTACTGCATTGCCCTTGCCAGGCGTGTAGGAAATCTCAAAATCATACGAGGCAAGAAACTCCATCCACCTTTGCTGCCTCAAGTTGAAATCTTTCTACGAGAATAGGTATTTCAATGATATATGGTCAGTACACAGTTCAAATTTCTCACCAAGAAGATAATGGCGCCAAGACTTAAGCGCAAAAATGATGGCTGCCAACTCTATGTCGTGGGTCGGGTAGTTTTTATCATGTACTTTCAAATGTCTTCCACCATAAGCCATTACCTTCCCTTCTGGCATCAGAACAGCGCCTAGTCCCGTTCTGCATGGATCTGTGTATACTGTGAACATCTTGCTTCCATCAGGCAATATCAGAACTGGGGCTGTTGTAAGAGCCCTTTTCAAGCGTTGGAAAGCAATATCACAATCCAAATCCCAAGCGAACACTAGATTCTTCCTTGTTAGCCTTGTGAGTGGAGCTGAGATTTTCGCGAAATCTCCAATGAACTTTCGGTAAAAATCTGCTAGCCTAAGAAAGCTTCGGATTTCGGTTGTATTTCTTGGTGCCTTCCAATCTTGCACCGCCACTACTTTCGCGGGGTCCACAGCTAAACCCTCTTTGGACACTATATGTCCAAGAAACCTTACTTCTTCTCTCCAGAAGTGGCACTTGGAAAATTTTGCTTTTAGCTGACGTGCACGGAGAGTACCCATGATTTCCTTTAAATGCTGAGCATGCTCTTCCTCATCCTTTAAGAAGATCAAGATATCGTCCACAAAGACTACCACAAACTTGTTGAGGAACTCTCTAAACACCCTGCTCATTAGGTCTACGAAATAAGCGGGTGCGTTTGTCAAGACGAAAGGCATGACAAGCCACTCGAAGAAACCGTCTGGGGTTCTGAATGCCATCTTATAAATGCTATCTTCAGCCACCCTTAGCTGATGGAACCCAGTAGCCAGATCAAGTTGGGAGAAAATCGATGCACCTACAAGCTGATCAAACAGTTCGTCTATTCTGGGAAGCGGGTGTCTATTCTTCTTAGTCAGCTTGTTTAGCTCCCTATAGTCCACACAAAGACGTAGTGAGCCATCTGCTTTGGTGGCGAACACCACTGGAGCACCCCGTTCCGAGATGCCCCGCCTTATAAACCCCTTCTCGAGAAGCTCCTTAATTTGCTTACTGAGCTCCTTTCTCTCCTTTGGAGCCATGTGTCTAACAGGTAAAGCTACGGGCTTTGCATTATCAACAAGATATATGCGGAAGTCTATTTCCCGCCTCAGAGGTAAGCCCTTCACCTCTTCAAAGACATCAGGATATTCACGGACCACTCTAACCGACTGCAAATTCTCAACAGAAGCATCAAGCGACTCTAGATAACTAAGCATAACAGCATTCAAGGGATTACAAGAAATTTCTAGAGTGTTACCAAGCCGAGTCAAGAGTCTAACCACTCTCTTCTCACAATCAAGAATGGCACCATTACTGGATAACCAGTCCATGCCTAAGATCAATCCATATCCCGAGAAACCCAAAACAAAGGCACTACATCTAAACTCAACACTTAGAATAGTGATTTTCAAATCCAAACAAACCATTGACAAATAAGCTGAGCCCCCAATTGGATTTGAAACAACCAAGGGATCTTCTACCATACTAGTGTCTAGGTGCAGAGATTCTACTAAAGTAGATGAAATAAAGGAATGTGATGCGCCAGAATCAAAGAGAGTGCGAACTGGATGATCATAGAGATAAACTAAGGTTAATACAGAAATATTTCTACCTCGTTCCTGCGGACGTGTCACCAGCGCGTGAACCTGTCCCCCTGAAGTGGATCCAGTCCTATGTCCCTACCCCCGCTTGTTTGGGAAGTCCTTAGCCATATGTCTAGTCTCACTGCAATGGAAACAACCACCATTCATCTTCGCCTTCTTCTTTCTGCAGTCTTTCACTATATGTCCAACAATGCCACAGAAATTACACTTTCTCTTTTCATGGGATTTGTTGTTCTTCCCGCCCTTCTTGAAGTCCGTTTTCTTAGCCTGTAAACCTTCTTTCTTTTCTTGAGGCACTTCCACCTTTGCCTCTTTCTTCCCTTTATCTTCCTCGTGTAGCAGCGCCATGTCCACCAAGCTTTCTTAAGTCGCTCCCATGGGTATATGGGTCATAGAAAGGCTGTGTAGAGGCTCATTCAGACCATTGACAAAGCGAAGAGCCTTCTAGTGTTGGGTTTTTACTAAATCCAGCCCAAATCTGGCCTGCTGATTAAACTGATTGACGTACTCCTTGATCGTCATACTTCCTTGTTTAAGAGTTAGGAACTTCTCCATCTGTAGGCTTCTTTTAGCTTGGGAGAGGAATTTCATCTCAAACCTGGTCCTGAAATCTTCCCAAGTTTCCACTGGCCTCTCTGCATGGGTAACTTCCCACTAATAAGAAGCTTCGTCTTTAAGCAACCACACTGCTAGCTGTATCCTTTGCCTGTCATCAACTTCGAAGATGACGAACAAATATTCGGTCTCCTTCAGCCAGTTCCTTGCTACTACAAAGGATTCAGTTCCATAAAAGTCCTTTCCACCCATAGCCTTGAAGTATCTACACGTCTTAGCGAAAGCATTTCCACGAGGAGGAGGAGGAGGAACCGTTGTGGGAGGAGGAATGTCTGCTGGGCCCGCATCATTGGCCCTAGCCTCTAGGTACCACCGGAACCAGCCAGGTATTGGTACTCCTTCTGGAAGGTTAAGATCTCTAGACATGCTGAAACAAAAAGGAAAGATTCAAGACAAAAGGATAGAGAGATAGTGCATATGGCTTTGGGGAATTATGCCTTTGAAAAACAATGCTTTTTCCTGAAAAAAAATGCTTCTTTAAACTTGTTTTTGAAAATAGTTTCAAAAACCTTTATCTAATCTGGTAAACCTGTGCTCTGATACCAAGTGAAACACCCCACCTTCATTAAGGTCACCCACAAAGTGAATGCCTTAACTTTGGTGGAGGTTTATAAGTAAAAGTCATAGATAAAACACAAGACAGATATAAACACATATATAAATAAGTAGCGGAAAACAAACAGACTTTCATTTCATAAATACGTGTTCATACAAAACATTTCCACAATTGTCTCACAATAACTTCGAAAACATTACATCATCATTTCTATCATAATTATTAAATAAAGAAGCATAAAACATAATTAAAGCTGCATAAATCCCCATAGAATGTGTCCAAAAGCCATAGCCAAGGAGAGAGAGTCCAAACCATACATCTACTATCTTGAACCTTGCAAAGAGTAGTATGAGAACAAGAAAAAAGGGCATGATAGGTATAAACTGGAAACAGGAAAGTATCATAAACTAAGATAAAGCAGTTTTGAAACGAATATACTATAGCACCCCACACTATATCTCTGCACCTACTTGTATTTTTTTCGATAGGCACCCCATGATCGGGGTAAAGTGATCCCCTTTCTAAAGATCAGCTCCTGCTCGCAAAATCATATGTGTCATACGGCCCCCAATGATTGTAGATACCTATGCTGGTCCCACCATGGGATGTATCAAGTCCAATGGTGGCGGCCCGACACAATTCCAGAATGCATAGTGTATCCTACTAGTTCCCAGTGCCCTATTTGTCTGCTTCGAAGTGTGAGCATGGCTGCACTCCGTTAGAACCCACACTACTGCACCAACCACCTTCGCCTTTGACCGCTTACAATCATCCCAGTAATCGTGCCCCACCCTGCCTAGTTTCAGGGTACCATGATACCTAATTGGGTTACTGCTGAAATGGGTCCCCATTACTAGGGTTTTCTAGTCAAATATGTTAAGTGGTTAAGTGTCTGTATTAACCTAAACCCACCCATCAGTTTAATTAACATGTTGAATTGGTTATGTGTTTTAGTTAAGTTAACCCTACCATCCTTATTCTAGCTTTAATTTATTCATTAAAGCACCGACCACTCACATTAGACAGGTATTGTTGCGGTTACTGGACAGCCGGTCGGTTCCGAGCAGGTTTACACCGTAACTCAGTCTAACCTCGGGTCCTTATTGGGCTTAATGCCTTAACCTCCCACATTGGATAGGTATTGTTGTGATTACTGGACAGCCGGGCGGGTCCGGGCAGGTTTACATCACAATTCAATCCAACCTCGAGTTGAGCATATTCGTATTTTCTAAATTTACATATTTGTCTCATTTACTTGTTATATGTAAATGTTATGGCCCATTTTCCAAGTTCGTTATCTTTTTAGGCATGACAATTCATACCATTTAAATGTCACCAATCATTGGCATGTGCCAAACATGCCAACACATATATTTTTCATGTTTAATCCCAACGATATTCCCCCGTTTGTACGTTCGCAATATTATAATGAATGTTGGGCTAGATATTTCAACCCAACTTATAAACATAGAAGGGAAAGCCAAGAACATAAAATATTCTAAATAACATAAAGGGTGTGTGACATATGAACTCGCAACTTTGCGATCTAATTAACATAAATCATGGGTTTCAACAAGTCATGTGAACTTGCATTCAAATAAGAATCTAATTAAATAGGTGTCACATGAAATGGCATAATTTAGACTTGCATAAAACATAAGCCCAAACATATTTTTATCTAGGCATAACTTCAAACACAAACTAGCATGTGACAAAGTTATTACATGTCCATAAAAATGTCTATTTTTGACATTAACCCAAAAGCGTGAATTAGATCAAATCATGTATCCTATTATAACATGAAACTTGTCATAATCGTGTGAAACTAAATGGTACTTGGCATGGACCCAATTACAAACTTGCGAAGAACATAAGAACATATACATAGGATTTAATCATGTGGGCATAATGGTTTTAACATAGAACATGTGTATATAAGTCTTAACTTAGACTTAGAAAAATGTATACAACCTATGTTAAACATATAAACATATAGGTGTGAATTCTAACATTAACCATCTACCTGTATGTGATGTTGCTTTCATTCTAAATGTACAATAGGATCAACATCAAGTCAATTATACCACAAACATCCCAATACCATTCAAAATACAATTCATTTCAATACACAGATATGAATTAGCATCATCATTATACAACAGTAAAATTCCATTTCCACTTTACATCGAATCAAGTCTTAATTTTATTCTCATCGGAAAAATCACTATACTTACAACAAATGATGAACTTGAGTTCTGGTTTCTGAGTTCTGAATTTGCAATGCTTTCCTTTGGGTAGATAAACGTTGTTTGAATCTTGTTTTTACTTTAGTTTTGTTCGTCTCTAAGCTTTCTCCAACTGAAGGCTACTCTTAGTTTCCTCTCGGCAACATGACGTCTCTAGCTCTATTTTATTTGTGTGAATTTAGGTTGAGTGTTGGGTTGTATTTATAGAATTTCATATTGATTTGAGCCGTCAGATGATCATAGAGTGAATCCAGACCATACACACCAAGAGGAGCCAATCAGAAAGTGACAAATCAGCCCTAGTGACACACTAGAACTTAGAAATTCGACCAGAACCCGACCAGGCCAGACAGGACCTAACCAGGTCGACTGGGTAGGTCGACCCCCTGGTCGATCTGGGTCCTGGGTGGGAATTTTCCCGCCCAGCCCAATTTGGGTCTATTTTCGAATTTTGAATTGATTGAATTTTAAATTGAATTCTGAAACTTCAGAAAGTTCATAACTCCTTCATACGGAGTCCGATTTACGCAAACTCGGACTCTGTCTCAAGCAGAATTCCGAGATGAGTGCAATGGCGTAACCCATTTCCCTTAATTCTTTCATTTTGAATTAAGTATACTTTAATTTATTAATTTAATGTTAACTGAAAATTCGAGGTGTTACATTCTCCCCTCCTTAAAGGATTTCGTTCCCGAAATCTTCAAGTCTGGAAGAACGTATATCATAACATCCAATCGTCCATTTACTCAACCAACAAACACAGGCGTCCATTGTCCATAAAAGACTTCTAATGCTTTATGATCATGTGCATAGTGTGTGTACATGTCCTTATCTAATACAAAATCAGGCGGTCTACTGATTCAGTTGACCTCCTTAATGCAAATCATGTACGTGTCATGAATCCATTATGTATGCAAATTTTTTTCTCTACTCATAATTCTACATGAGTGCGCAACCATTCATAAAATGCTACATCCATATGACAACATATCAAGTTTCAACCACATGCAACTATGAATACATATATGCGTATGCAATATGAAAGTGATTGAGCCAATCTAATACCTAGGGTGTGTGTGTATATGCATCCACGAGCAACCCTAGCAACCACTTGCATCCATCAACCATAATATGTTTCAAATACATGTTTACATCCATTAGTTTCTACCTAAGGAGTTAGGAGAAAAAGGACAGAAAAGATACACTAAAAGGTAGATACAAGCATAAAATTATGGAAAACGAGAGGTCAAAGATGTACCCTCAAAAAGAAAAGGGTAGGTAGCGCATATTTTGTCCTCAGTTTCCTAAGTCACGTCTTCCTCGGCATCGCTCCATTGAACTTTAACAAGCTTGACTTCACGGTTGCGTAGATTTTTGATTCCGGCTCCTACGATTCGAGTTGGAACTCTCCTCACGGTTGTTTCTTGTTCTATTTCAACTTCTTCTAGAATGCTTGGCTCCACCACTTCCACAGACTCATGTAAACATTTCCAGAGATGAGAAACGTGAAAGACATTGTGAATTCCTGCCAACCTTTCGGCCAGCTCTACTTTATAAGCCATCTTCTCAATCTTCTTGATGATAGGGAACGGTCCTACAAATCCTGGTGCTAGCTTTCCTGCGGATCCAAAGCGAACGACGTTCCTTAAAGGAGATACCTTAAGGAAAACCTTGTCCCCAATCTCAAACTCAAGGTCGGTCCTTCTTTTGTCTGCGTAGGATTTCTGCCTATCTTGGGCAGTCTTCATTTTCCTTCGTATCAAGTCCACTTTTCTGAAGTCTCTCTAATCATGTCTGGCCCAAGTATGAGCTTGTCTGTAGACTCCCACCAACAAGTTGGTGATCAGCACGGTCTTCCATACAAAGCTTCGAAGAGCGCCATGCTGATGGTGGCTTGGTAGCTATTGTTGTAGGCGAATTCCACTAAAGGAAGATGATCCTCCCACATCCCTCCAAAGTCAAGAATGCACAGTCTCAAAAGATCCTCTAATACTCTGTTCAACCTTTCCGTTTGACCATCAGTTTGGGGGTGATAGGCCGTGCTTAAGCATAACTGTGTGCCTACAGCTTCTTGCAGACTCCGCCAAAACTCGCTCGTAAAGATAGGATCTCGGTCACTCACTATGCTGGAGGGTATTCCACGGAGTCGAACTATTTCCTTGAGATAAAGAGATGCTAGAGATAAGGCAGTCCTTCCACCCTTGACATGTATAAAGTGGACACTTTATGTCAGCCTGCCACTATTACCCAAATGCTAGTATTGCCCCTTCTTGACCTAGGCAACCCATCAATGAAGTCCATTGAAATGCTATCCCACTTCCATTGCGGGACTTCTAGAGGATGAAGCAGTCCTCCAGGCTTCTTTTGTTCCGCCTTGACCTGTTGGCATATCATGCACTAAGAAACGAAATCTGCCACGTCTTTCTTCATGCCGTTCCAAAAGTAAACTCTCTTTACATCTTTGTACATCTTGTCTCCACCTGGATGTATTGTCATCTTCGAATGGTGTGCTTCCTCGAGAACCATCTTTACCAAATCCCTTGCCTGTGGAACACATAGTCTTCCATCTTGTCTCAACCAGCCCCTGGCATCCATGGAGTATCTATTGAGATGACTAGAAGTCTCACCCGTGATTAATTTGTCCATTACTTCGGCTAGCTGAGGGTCTTCTCTTTGCGTGGCTCCGACTGATTCTAATAGAGTTGGTCGCACTTCTAATGTTGCTAGCAGGTCGAGTACAAAGTCGTGGAGGGTCTGAAGTTAAAGCTTGCTATGAACTCCAAGCTTTGCCTTTCCACAAAGAGAGGGCTTAAGGTTAGCTTCTTTTTGCTTAAGGCGTCTGCTACTGCATTGCCCTTGCCAGCGTGTAGGAAATCTCAAAATCGTACGATGTAAGAAACTCCATCCACCTTTGCTGCCTCAAGTTGAGATCTTTCTACGAGAATAGGTATTTCAACGATATATGGTCAGTACACAGTTCAAATTTCTCACCAAGAAGATAATGGCACCAAGACTTAAGCGCAAAAATGATGGCTGCCAACTCTAGGTCGTGAGTCGGGTAGTTTTTTTCATGTACTTTCTAATGTCTTCCACCATAAGCCACTACCTTCCCTTCTTGCATCAGAACAACGCCTAGTCCCGTTCTGCATGGATCTGTGTATACTGTGAACATCTTGCTTCCATTAGGCAATGTCAGAACTAAGGCTGTTGTAAGAGCCCTTTTCAAGCGTTGGAAAGAAATATCACAATCCAAATCCCAACCGAACGCTAGATTCTTCTTTGTTAGCCTTGTGAGTGGAGCTGAGATTTTTGCGAAATCTCTAATGAACTTTCGGTAAAAACCTGCTAGCCTACGAAAGCTTCGGATTTCGGTTGTATTTCTTGGTGCTTTCCAATCTTGCACCGCCACTACTTTTGTGGGGTCCACAGCTAACCCCTCTTTGGACACTATATGTCCAAGAAACCTTACTTCTTCTCTCCAGAAGTGGCACTTGGAAAATTTTGCTTTAGCTGACGTGCATGGAGAGTACCCATGATTTCCTTTAAATGCTGAGCATGCTCTTCCTCATCCTTTAAGAAGATCAAGATATCGTCTACGAAGACAACCACAAACTTGTTGAGGAATTCTCTGAACACCCTGCTCATTAGGTCTACGAAATAAGCGGGTGCGTTTGTCAAGCCGAAAGGCATGACAAGCCACTCGAAGAAACCGTCTGGCGTTCTGAATGCCATCTTATCAATGCTATCTTCTGCCACCCTTAGCTAATGGAACCCAGTAGCCAGATCAAGTTGGGAGAAAATCGATGCACCTACAAGCTGATCAAATAGTTCGTCTATTCTGGGAAGCGGGTGTCTATTCTTCTTAGTCAGCTTGTTTAGCTCCCTATATTCCACATAAAGACGTAGTGAGCCATCTGCTTTGGTGGCGAACACCACTGGAGTACCCCATTCCGAGATGCCCCGCCTCATAAACCCCTTCTCGAGAAGCTCCTTAACTTGCTTACTGAGCTCCTTTCTCTCCTTTGGAGCCATGTGTCTAACAGGTAAAGCTACGGGCTTTGCATTATCAACAAGATATATGCGGCAGTCTATTTCCCACCTCGGAGGTAAGCCCTTCACCTCTTCAAAGACATCAGGATATTCACGGACCACTCTAACCGACTGCAAATTCTCAACAGAAGCATCAAGCGAGTCTAGATAACTAAGCATAACAACATTCAAGTGATTACAAGAAATTTCTAGAGTGTTACCGAGCCGAGTCAAGAGTCTAACCACTCTCTTCTCACAATCAAGAATGGCACCATTACTGGATACCCAGTCCATGCCTAAGATCAATTCATATCCCGAGAAACCCAAAACAAAGGCACTACATCTAAACTCAACACTTAGAATAGAGATTTTCAAATCCAAACAAACCATTGACAAATAAGCTGAGCCTCCAATTGGATTTGAAACAACCAAGGGATCTTATACCATAGTAGTGTCTAGGTGCAGAGATTCTACTAAAGTAGATGAAATATAGGAATGTGATGCGCCAAAATCAAAGAGAGTGCGAACTGGATGATCATAGAGATAAACTAAGGTTTCTACAGAAATATTTCTACCTCGTTCCTGCGGACGTGCCACCAGCGCGTGAACCTGTCCCCCTGAAGTGGATCCAGTCCTATGTCCCTGCCCCCTCTTCTTTGGGCAGTCCTTAGCCATATGTCTAGTCTTACCGCAATGGAAACAACCACCATTCATCTTCGCCTTCTTCTTTCTGCAGTCTTTCACTATATGTCCAACAATGCCACAGAAATTACACTTTCTCTTTTCACGGGATTTGTTGTTGTTCCCACCCTTCTTGAAGTCTGTTTTCTTAGCCTGTAAACCTTCTTTCTTTTCTGGAGGCACTTCCACCTTTGCCTCTTTCTTGCCTTTATCTTCCTCGTGTAGCAGCGCCATGTCCACCAAGCTTTCTTAAGTCTCTCCCATGGGTATATAGGTCATAGCAAGGCTGTGTAGAGGCTCATTCAGACCTTTGACAAAGCGAAGAGCCTTCTTGTGTTGGGTGTTTACTAAATCCATCCCAAATCTGGCCAGCTGATTAAACTGATTGACGTACTCCTTGATCGTCATACTTCCTTGTTTAAGAGTTAGGAACTTCTCCATCTGCAGGCTTCTTGCAGCTTGGGAGAGGAATTTCTTCTCAAACCTGGTCCTGAAATCTTCCCAAGTTTCCATTGGCCTCTCTGCATGGGTAACTTCCCACCAATAAGAAGCTTCGTCTTTAAGCAACCACACTGCTAGCTGTATCTTTTGCCTCTCGTCAACTTCGAAGATGACGAACAAATATTCGGTCTTCTTCAGCCAGTTCCTTGCTACTACAAAGGATTCAGTTCCATAAAAGTTATTTCCACCCATAGCCTTGAAGTCTCTACACGTTTTAGCGAAAGCATTTCCACGAGGAGGAGGAGGAGGAACCGCTGCCACTGTAGGAGGAGGAATGTCTGCTGGGCCCGCATCATTGGCCCTGGCCTCTAGGTACCTCCGGAAGCCAGGTATCGGTACTCCTTCTAGAAGGTTAAGATCTCTAGACATGCTGAAACAAAAAGGAAAGATTCAAGACAAAAGGATAGAGAGATAGTGCATATGGCTTTGGGGAATTATGCCTTTGAAAAACAATGCTTTTTCTTGAAAAAAATGCTTCTTTAAACTTCTTTTTGAAAATAGTTTCAAAAACCTTTATCTAATCTGGTAAACCTATGCTCTGATACCAAGTGAAACACCCCACCTTCATTAAGGTCACTCACAAAGGGAATGCCTTAACTTCGGTGGAGGTTTATAAGTAAAGGACATAGATAAAACACAAGACAGATATAAACACACACACACACACACATATATATATATATAAGCAGCGGAAAACAAACAGACTTTCATTTCATAAATACGTGCTCATACAAAACATTTCCATAATTGTCTCATAATAACTTCCAAAACATTACATCATTTCTGTCTTAATTATTAAATAAAGAAGCATAAAACATAATTAAAGCTGCATAAATCCCCATAGAATGTGTCCAAAAACCATAGCCAAGGAGAGAGAGTCCAAACCATACATCTACTATCTTGATGCTTGCAAAGAGTAGTATGAGAACAAGAAAAAAGGGCATGATAGGTATAAATTGGAAACAGGAAAGTATCATAAACTAAGATAAAGCAGTTTTGAACCGAATATACTATAGCACCCACACTATATCTCTGTACCTACTTGTATTTTTTCGATAGGCACCCCTTGATCGGGGAGAAGTGATCCCCTTTCTAAAGATCGGCTCCTGCTCGCAAAATCATATGTGTCATACGGCCCCCAATGATTGTAGATACCGATGCTGGTCCCACCATGGGGTGTATCAAGTCCCATGGTGGCGGCCCGACACAATTCCAAAATGCATAGTGTATCCTACTAGTTCCCAGTGCCCTATTTGTCTGCTTCGAAGTGTGTGTACGCCCGCACTCCGTTAGAACCCACACTGCTGCACCAACCACCTTCGCCTTTGACCGCTTACAATCAGCCCAGTAATCGTGCCCCACCCTGCCTAGTTTCAGGGTACCATGATACCTAATTGGGTTACTGCTGAAATGGGTCCCCGTTACTAGGATTTTCAAGTCAAATATGTTAAGTGGTTAAGTGTCTGTATTAACCTAAACCCACCCATCAGTTTAATTAACATGTTGAATTGGTTATGTGTTTTCGTTAACTTAACCCTACCATCCTTATTCTAGCTTTAATTTATTCATTAAAGCACCGACCACTCACATTAGACAGGTATTGTTGCGGTTACTGGACAACCGGTCGGTTCCGGGCAGGTTTACACCGCAACTCAGTCTAACCTCGAGTCCTTATTGGGATTAATGCCTTAACCTCCCACATTGGATATGTATTGTTGTGATTACTGGACAGCCGGGCGGGTACGGGCAGGTTCACATCACAACTCAATCCAACCTCGAGTTGAGCATATTCGTATTTTCTAAATTTACATATTTGTCTCATTTACTTGTTATATGTAAATGTTATGGACCATTTTCCAAGTTCGTTATCTTTTTAGGCATGGCAATTCATACCATTTAAATGTGACCAATCATTGGCATGTGCCAAACATGCCAACACATATATTTTCATGTTTAATCCCAACGATATTCCCCCGTTTGTACGTTCGCAAGATTATAATGAATGTTGGGCTAGATATTTCAGCCCAACTTATAAACATAGAAGGGAAAGCCAAGAACATGAAATATTCTAAATAATATAAAGGGTGTGTGTCATATGATCTAATTAACATAAATCATGGGTTTCAACATGTCATGTGAACTTGCATTCAAATAAGAATCTAATTAAATAGGTGTCACATGAAATGGCATAATTTAGACTTGCATAAAACATAAGCCCAAACATATTTTTATCTAGGCATAACTTCAAACACAAACTAGCATGTGACAAAGTTATTACATGTCCATAAAAATGTCTATTTTTGACATTAACCCAAAAGCGTGAATTAGATCAAATCATGTATGCTATTATAACATGAAACTTGTAATAATCGTGTAAAACTGAATGGTACTTGGCATGGACCCAATTACAAACTTGCGAAGAAAATAAGAACATATACATAGGATTTAATCATGTAGGCATAATGGTCTTAACATGGAACATGTGTATATAAGTCTCAACTTAGACTTAGAAAAATGTATACAGCCTATGTTAAACATATAAACATATAGGTGTAAATTCTAACATTGACCATGTACTTGTATGTGATGTTGCTTTCATTCTAAATGTACAATAGGATCAACATCAAGTCAATTATACCACAAACATCCCAATACCATTCACAATACAATTCATTTCAATGCATAGATATGAATTAGCATCATCGTTATACAACAGTAAAATTCCATTTCCACTTTACATCAAATCAAGTCTTAATTTTATTCTCATCGGAAAAATCACTATACTTATAGCAAACGACGAACTTGAGTTCTGGTTTTCGAGTTCTGAATTTGCAATGCTTTCCTTTGGGTAGATAAACGTTGTTTGAATCTTGTTTTTACTTTAGTTTTGTTCGTCTCTAAGCTTTCTCCAACTGATGGCTACTCTTAGTTTCCTCCCGACAGCATGACGGCTCTAGCTCTATTTTATATGTGTGAATTTAGGTTGAGTGTTAGGTTGTATTTATAGAATTTCAGATTGATTTGAGCCATCAGATGATCATAGAGTGAATCCAGACCATACACACCAAGAGGAGCCAATCAGAAAGTGACAAATCAGCCCTAGTGACACACCAGAACTCAGAAATTCGACCAGAACCCGACCAGGCCAGCCAGGACCTGACCAGGTCGAACCCCAGGTCGACCCCCTAGTCGACCTGGGTCCTTGGCGGGAATTTTCCCGCCTAACCTAATTTGGGTCTGTTTTCGAATTTTGAACTGATTGAATTTTAAATTGAATTCTGAAACTTCGAAAGGTCATAACTCCTTCATACGGAGTCCGATTTACGCATAATCAGAATCTATCTCAATCAGAATTCCGAGACGAGTGAATGGCGTAACCAATTTCCCTTAATTCTTTCATTTTGAATTAAATATACTTTAATTTGTTAATTTAATGTCAACTGAAAATTCGGGGTGTTACATAATCCATATCGTTCAATGAATTCAAGTTATAGTACATGGCCAATTGTGTTGGTAAACTACAATCTTCCGCCTTGGTTATGTATGAAACAAGAGAATTCGATTCTTTCAACATTAATTTCTGTCCAGATTCTCCAAAGAACAGTATTGTCATATATATACAGCCTTTAATTGCGCAATTGAAAGCGTTATGGAATATTGGCGTCGAAACATATGATTCCTTGACTGATGGGAATTTTAATTTACGTGCATGCGTCTTATGGACCATTAGTGATTTTTCAGGATATGCCATGTTTGGAGCATGAAGGGGAAACTAGCGTGTCCAGTGTGCCATTATGAAACTTCTTCAAATTATTTGAAGCATAGCAAAAAAGTATGTTAAATGCACCATAGAAAGTTTCTTGATCCGACACATAAGAAGAGGCTGGATAAGAGGAGATTTAATGGCGAAACTGAAATGGGGAGCATTTCAGAAATATTATCCGGAACTGATATTGAAGAGTGTTTGCGGGGTTTCAAAAATCAGCTTGGGGATAAGACGAAGAAACCTGGTAAAAGTGATGGCCCTTTTAAAAAAAAGGTTAATACTGTTTGACTTACCGTATTGGTGTCATAATCCCCTTCGACATAACCTGCATGCCATGCATATAGAGAAGAACATATGCAGCACAATATTAGGTACTTTACTTAATATAGGTCGCATGTCGAAGTATCGCCTAAACGCACATTTGGATTCATAGGAATTGGGCATAAGGAAGGCACTTCATCCTGTTGAATGTGGTGACGGAAAGCATGTTGAAATTAGAGCAGCAATATTTGATATAAAAAATAAGGAAAAAGAAGTCTTTTGCTCTGTATTGAAAAACGCAAAACTGCCCTACGGTTGTCCCTTGAATGTTAGTCGGTACGTGCAAATAAAAGAGAGAACGGTTGTGGGATATAAGAGCCATGATGCTCATTTCATACTCCACTATTTGCTACAATTTGCCATGAAGAAAGCGTCAAAACCCGAGGTTGCGTTATCAATGACCAGAATTAGTGCATTCCTTAGAGGACTATGGAGCAAGGTTATCGAAGTGGATGATATCAAGAGGCCGCAAAAAGAAATTGTCGAGATACTTTTTCATTTTGAAATGATTTTTCCACAGGCTTTTTTCGATATAATGGTACACTTGCCTATTCATTTATGTAGAGAAATCAAATACGGCAAGCTTGAACATCTTAGATGCATATATCCAATTGAGTGATATCTAAGAAAATTGAAATCTTATGTGTGAAATAGAAACAGACCTGAAGGTTCGATTGCAGAAGGTTACTTGGCAGAAGAGTGTGTGACCTTCTGTTCAAAGATTTTTGAGCATTGATGGAGGAATAGAAAACACGTCGATTGATTTTGGAAGATGTCCAACAGATTTGGAATATCATGTTGGAACGAAGAATAATAAAGATGGGAAGATATTCAATTTGAAAGATGAAGATTAGAAGGCAACACATCGCTATATTCTGTTCAGTTCCGGTAATAAAGAAATTGAGAGTTTGATCGACTAAGTTCTTAAGTTCCTATATCATTTTCCTTAACTATAAATTAACATCTGCATTTCGTAGTTTTTTTATCTTAATTATTATTTAGGGTTCATCTAGCTTTTGTGGTTGGTCTTGCAAATCCAAGAAGATACAAGAGAGAACGAGAATATTTCGAAGAGTTTTGGAATTGGCTTAAAGAAGAGGTTCTAAAAAAGGACAATATTTCAACATATTTAGAGGTGTTTGCATTAGGTTCTAATCGAGTAGCTAGGAGGTTCATCGGTTATATAGTAAATGAATATAGATTCCACACAAAATTTAGAGATTCTTGATGTACCACACAAAATAGTGGTGTATTTTTGACTGCCAAAACCACCAGCTTTACAAGTTTGAAAGACCAAAACCCAATAGTGGGTGATGTCAATTACTACAGATCAATGGAAGAAATTTTTGAGCTTGATTATTGGGGAGATTTCACAGTGGTCCTTTTTAAGTGTTGCTGGTATCAAGAGGAAAAAGATTCATATGGTCTTACACGAGTAAATTTTATCAAGTGCCATAAAACTGATCCTTAAGTCTTGTCTTCGAAAGTGCAGCAAGTATTTTATGTGGAAGATGCAGTTGAGAAGAATAGCCATTATGTTATTAAAAAATTGCCGAGAGATTGGTGTGATACTGAAAATCAGAATGCAATGTAAGAAGACATGAGCAATACACATTCACATAATATGGGCAAAGGTGGTGAACTAGAATTAGAAGTGTTGATGGGGTTGGATTAGGGATGATGTCCCCGTAATGCAATTAGAAACAGAACTAGAAGCAAGAGTTCCTGATCCTGTTCCATCTCGTTAGGACAAAAAATTCCTCTTTCTTATTTCTTTAATTTGGTCTAATTTATGATGTATTTGGCACTTTTTGTTTTAGCTGGAAATTATTATCTTTGATGAATGTATTTGACACTCTTTTCCCATAATGCAATCTACACTGTTCACATGTTTTATGATCTAATGTCTTTCTTTACTGACATCTAAATTAGTTATAGACCAAAATGTTATAGTTGTTGTTTTTTGTCCACTTTAACATGCTTGTACCTTGTTCTAATGTATTCATTTTGATCAGGATGGATGAACTTATTAATATCCGACTACAACATGGCAGACAGTTTTGAAGGACATGTTACGTCTATGGAGAATCCTTCGTAGTAACAAAATATGATATAGAACGCTTTTCTTACAGTGTGCTTATGGACTTTATTAAAGATGCTCTCCATTACACTGAAATAGGAGGAGTCTATATCATCAGCAAAGGAACGAGGGGTGGCTGACAGCTAATATTGAATGACAAGGATGTAAACGAGTACGTACAGGGCTGCATTAAAAAGCAAGAAGAATTGGTTTTTTACATCGACAATGCCATTGACAAAGACAGTGAGCCGTTGATTCAACTGCAGCCACATGTAATCATACAGCCAAAGAAAAACATTATTCAAGGTATATATGTATACGTAATATAGATCCATTCTAATATATATATATATACATATATATCTGTGTGTATGTAATGAACTATAAAGGAGGCCATCGTTATTATTTTTATTATTCCAGATTCTGCTAAGAAGACGGCTGCAAAGCGCAAGTATACTACTGCACATAGACTTCAGTAGCAATACAAAATGTTGAAAAATACCCCAACTTAAGTGGGTCAGAAGAAACTATCGCCGGAGCCTGATATGAATAATAATGAAGAAGATGTTATTGTGACGGACAAAGGAACCAGGAGGAAATTAAATGTAGAAAATGAAACAGATAATGATGTTGATACTCGAGAGAATGAAGCCGATGTTCAGGGTTTTTTCAGTTTCCTTTTCAGTTTTATTAATCCAGATGAAATCTTGTATTTAAAACTACTTTTTATTAAAATTCTGCATGTAAAAGCAAGAACTGGATTTTAGTTGCTTTCTATTACTGTGTCGATGTCCTATTCTGACCATGAAGGCTGCAGCTAATTCAAGTAACTATTTGTTCTTTGTGCATGCACTCTTTCAAAATAACAAGAACTGTTTATACGTCGACTCTACTTAGTTAACTTGCTTAAATTTATCATCGATGGTGAGAAATAATGCTAATCTGCTTGTAGTTCTCACAATCATCAGTTTTGACGAAGTTTGAACAAGAGTGAATCACGCGAATTCAAGAGAACGATGCAGTTAGTAGATCACTTGAGGTGCCTTCGTTGGTTAGTTGTATGCAAGAGGCTGTCACATGAAGTAGGAAAGATAAAGGTAAAGATGTTGCTGGACATGATGAATACATCCCAGAAAATGCTGGTGAAGACATCACTGATGATTAATCGGATTCGGAGGTATGAAGATGTTATTTGTTTATTACTTATTTTCTTTGCCTTTATGAACATAAAAAATATTAATCTTCGACTTAATTATAGAGAATCAAAATTGTTAAGTCAAAGGATCCTTTACTTGGACAGAGAACTCATTCACGAACAAATGCAGCCATTGAAATTGAGAAGGAAGCGATGACCTACACCCCCCTCCAAAGAAAGCTACATTCAACAAGGAGTTGATCATGACACACACTCCCACTCCAAAGAAACTCAGTAACCAGGAGAAATTCGCAGAAACATGGAAAAAAATCGACGAAACCTACACCGTCTTTTTTAGGAGTTTTAAAACCTACAACATCTCGTCCATCCATTTTAAAACCTACATATAGCAAATTGTTCAAACAATCAACCAATTCATGTGAAGCTGCTGGTTCAGTTGCTGCTTATTTAGTGATGCAGAAACATCAAAAGCAGAATGTTGAAGCGCCTCCAACAATGGAAAATCTTACTGATCGATTAGAGCAGGAATGGATTGCACAGGAAGATGAAGCAGGTACAGGTACAATATAACGTTTCTTTATCTGTGCACTGCACTGCACTGCATTGTTGAGTGTGTCTATTTTCTATTCATTTTTTTGAACCTGGTAGATAAAGTACAAGGTCCAAAAAAACCTAGAGGGAAGTCAAAAATGACCATGGTGCATGCTAGAAGCCCTAATGATAAAGTAGTCATTGAGTTGAATGAGGATGGTCAGCCAGTATCCGATAATATTACAGAGTTAAGCAATTTTCTTGGGACACTAGCAAAGGATAATGTGTCTCTTACTTACATTAATTGGCATGTTGTTCCTGATTAACTAAAGCGACAAATGTTGAAATATGCTCTGGTACAATCTAATTTCCTTAACCATATACTGTTCAACTGACTTCCTAAATGTTTGGTTTTAATTAATTAGTTTGATATATTGTAGGCTAGGTATGTCATTCAGGAAGAAGAACACAAGTGAGTCTTGAACACGCTTAACGACTCTTGGAGGCAGTACAAGTCTCGCATTAAAGCAAGGTATCATAAAAAATATTCAACTGATAAGGAAAGGCTTGCAAATAGGCCCAGTACAATTCCATTGGAGGATTTTAAAATGCTCTTTGAATACTGGGGGGATGAAGCAGTTCAGGTACGACTTTAATGATATTCACATTTGTATAATGTTTAGTAGTTCACATTATCTTGTTTAGCACTAATCTTTTCTTTAGTAGCTCGCATTATCCTTGTTTACTATTTTTTTTTGATTTCCAGGCCCTAGCTAATACTAATTCCGCACATCGTAATTCATTAAATGAGACACATACCAGGGTCCCAAAACTCTTGCAGTAGCCAAAGAGAAGATAATATGTGTTTTCTTGAACTTAGGTTATTTTTTTTGTGATTGAGTTGAATTGGCCACATGATAATTCTAATTTGTTACATCATTGAATTATATTTTATATATCATTGCCACAATGTTCATAGGTAGCAGCTAGATCTGTAAATTCTTAACATTGAATGTTTAAAATTGTGTTTAATTTTTGGTAATCCTAATACTTGGCAAAGAAAGAAGGACCTAGAAAAAGCCTCCTCATTAGCTGCCTTGGTTTATTTGGAAACATATAAACGAGAACCAGGTAGAAGTTACAAGACTAACATGGATGAACTAAAGGACAAATACGCATGTACATATATAATTAGATACTGGAATAGCAATACTTGTGTCAGTATAATTGACACATTGTATGTTTGTTGGAGCTGTTTATTAAATCGAACACATAGTTAGTTTGAAAGAAAACCAGTTCTATTAATAAATTCATTCCTGTCAGCTGCCTATTTATATCTATGCTTTCCTGGTTTTCATTTTGTAGGCGAAGGTTCAAGCAATGGTGGATGCAGGAAACATTGCTGGGGCAGATGCACTTGTTTCTAGTTGGAAGAGCCACAAGCAGAACTGGCTTGTAGGAAGGTGAGGTAAAATGGCCTAAAAGTCTCCAACAACTCCTGGTTCTGCGGACAGTTATGTGTAAGAGTTGACCCAAAAAATAAGGCAAGAGCTTTAAGCGGATTTAGAAGAAAAGGTGAGCAGAAAAGTGAAAGAGAATGTGTCCTGGGTGTTAAAAAAGCTGGGTGAAGCCAATCCAGATCTTAATTTAGACGTCGGAAACTTTTGTGTCACCACAACAAGTGATGAAGATGACATTGTTACCTGTAACCCCGGCAACTGACCGAAGTATTTGGATGGTATGTGTTAGAACTTGTGATATATTCTATTCTTTTAAATTATGGCACCTGTGGTATGTGTTCGTGATGGCACTTGTGGTATGTTTGGATGATGAGACTTGTGGTATGTGTTGGTGATGACATTTGTGAGTTGTTATATATAATTGGTTGGTCTGACTGTGGTTATGAATGTTTCGGGAGAATTTATTGTATGAATATTTTGGTATATATATATATATATATATATATGAATGTGGTATAATGGTTTGGATTGAATATTTGTACTGCAGAATTTGTAATTACAGGGTTGTATTACAGCTGCATTTGATTTTTTCTGGTGTTGCATTTGATTTTTTTACCATTGCAGTTGATGTTTCCGGTGTTGCAGTACAGTATTGTGGTGTCGCTTTAGATGGTACTATGGTGTCGCATTAGATTGTTGTGGTGTTGCATTAAGTGTAATATTATTAATTCCACAATGGTATGGCACGTGGGGCCCACAGCTTATGCAGTGCCACGTGGATAACTGACGTGGCATGTGACACATGTGCAGCTGACGTGGGGAGATGAGGTGACATGTGACACGTTGGTAGCTGACGTGGAAAGTCCATGTGGACCCCACTATCATGACCTGGAAGCCAGGCTTTGGGTTCTACTTAAGGCAACGTTGTATGTTGTTGAATTACATGCATATACCATTGCAGTAGGGTTATAATGCAACACTTTCTTTCCGTGGCTGTAGATGGACAAAAACGTTGCCTTAGATGGCTAATGCAACGGCCGCGGATGCCACGTCCCCTTGGTGTTGCCTATTTTAAAAAATGGCCTACGACAATGCTTTTCTGATCTACGATCACAGAAAAATAGTGTCGAAAATGCCCACTTTTGAAGTAGTGATTTTGGATCGATGTTCCCAGTTTGGCCAACATGCTTTATTTTTGCAAGGTTATCCATGTCTTCTGCTCTACAAAGTTGGTTCACCCATGAAGTCCACTACTTCAGGAATGACCTTCCATGATGCTTCCATGTAGCATACTGAACCGGATTCGACCTCAACCATAAATATGAGGATTTCTTATATTTTAAGGGATCTTTTCCAGTTGATTTTCTGAGATATGCATTAGGACATTGCCATGACCACTCTTCACACTTTTCTCTACTTTCTTACTGAGAAGTCAGCTGTATTTGTAATCGTATAGTATAATAAACGATAGATTACACTAAGTGTACGTAGACCTAATTCCCAAACCGCTATAAATCTGCGTGTTCCTACCATTTTTGTTTTATATATTTGGATATTGTTGTGATTCTGTGATTGTGGTTGGATTTGGGTGTTGTGCTCAGAAAAACTAATTTATGTGTCAATAGAATGTTTAATGCAAAATTTGTCGAAACACCGTAGAATTGTTTGTAGAGAATATAGGATGAAGAAATTCGCATGGCATAGAGAAAAATATAAAGAAGTAATCACCTTAAAGAGCCAAAAAAACACACACACAACAACTATATAATGGTTCGGCATTTGAGCTTACGTCCACTTGAAGGATGTGATAGTTTTATTGTTGATTTGATTGCTACAAAGTCTCAGATTAGACAAGACCCAGAGCCATAACATACTTGGAGTTTTATCAATTCCCGAAAATCCAAAACATGAAGCATATAATTTATAAATATGGATAGAGAGCATCCCATACTGGGCTGGAACTTTGAAGGGAAGGCAGGTAGATCGGGACGACCAAGTCTAGGGGTGAGTATTTATTGGTTAAAACCAAATTAACCAACCAAACCAGTTAAGTTTGGTCGGTTTGGTTTTTCTTGTTAATTGGTCTATTTTTGTTTTTATTTTAAAATTATTTTGGTTCATTGGTTGGTTTTTGTTGTTACTATTTAGGAGGGAAACCAACCAATTAAACCAGATATAAAAATTAATTAATTTTAAAGTCAAAAAATTATTATTAACAATTCTATTATTCATAATATTTTAATAATATTATTAATTTTCTTTCAATTAATATTAATATTTTTGAAGATAAGTTTTTTTTGACAATATTTGCATCATATGTACTCAATTAATTGCTTTAATCTTTTATTATCTCTATACCCAAACCATTAAATAAACCAACCAAACCAAACCAAATATTATTGGTTGGTTGGTTCGATTTTAATTTTTTTTGCTTTGGTTTGGTTTTGTCTATGATTTTTGAATGGTTATTTTGGTTTCAAAATTTTTGATCGGTTCAAACCTATGCAGTTAAAGCCCCGCTAAAGCAACGTAATATCTCTACTATAGCCTGTAGCACCCTTCAACCGCTACGCTATTTCAATTGAGCGCTGATGAACAATAGATCCACTTTTAGCCCTGCTATTTCCCGATGCATCCGCTAAATCAACGCTTTATACTACCCGCTTTAGCAATATTAATAAATAGAGCTTGATTTGACTAGCTCTTTTTAAAAAAATCAATAAAGTTAGCGTAAAGAGCTAATTTTAATCCATTATGGTCTAATATATTGTGGAAATCTATTGTAATCATCAAATCTAATGTGCATAAGCATGATATTCTTTGATTTTACTATATATGATTAATTAATGTTATTTTCTTCTACACATTTAATATAAGAACGATAACTAACTAATTTTGAATATTTGGTTTCACATCTTATGAACCTTTTTGCATCTCCACTTTATCCCCACTGTTTCCCTACTACACCTTTTTGCTCCATCACCATTATAGAACCGCTAAGTGCTTTAACTGCCTAGGTTCAAACCGAACCGACCATTTACTCACCCATAATCAAGTCCACCAAATGAGGCTCGGATCGTTCAAACATTGCATCCGGATAGACACATGATTTAGTTCGAATCGTGGTACTCAACTCAGAGTGATCTAAGGCGCTTGACTTGGGTTGATCCCAGGTGGTTTACTCTGGCTGATCCAGGGTGCTTCACTCAAGTTGATCGGGGCATTTAGGCCGATCCAGGGCACTTGGTTCAGGTCGATCCAAAATACGAAAATCTAGATTATGATGATGCATAGCCCATGCAGTGTGCTAGTCCATTCATATCCAAATTCAGAATGTTGTTTTGACTGATCGCACTTAGCTATTATTTTGTATTTTCATCCATACTCAATGTTTGGATCTTCAGATCATTACTTGAGCTATCAACCTTAGTAGTTATGAAGTCTCATTTGTTCAGTCGGTCTGCTATGGCCGAGCCAAAAAATCTGGTAATATTTTCTCCCAAAGTACGTCTTGTAGCGAACATGACGTGCCTTGAATTGAGATAAAGTCAATTCCTTCAGAATGGATTCTATTTACTTTAGAATAGTCAATGTACTTTCGTTGAGTTTGTATCCTGTGCTTTTTTTTTATGAGCTTATCGAATAAGACAGTAGGGCTTAGTTTCTAAAATTAGTTCTCTCTTTGGAGTTTCAAGTAGCAACAGAAACTCCATTATGTTAAGAAGTTAAATGTTGAGTATGCTTGGATCTTTAAGCTTTTAAGCTGATAATTGATCATGAGTCGTGATTCTCTCAAAATGCATAGCCAATGGCATGAGAATAAGTTGGTTATGTGTGAAGTGATAGTCTCTCCAATGCTAGAGCAATACACTCCCTATTGGGTGTATTCGTGATCCATCATTTGTCTAATTTTGAATGATGATTGGTCCCCCAAATGTCAAGGGCATCGATATAAGTAGTTTTTCTTAGGATTCATTTTTTGATCGTAGTCTAAGGCCTTGTGAAATTTTGGATACAGATCTTAAGGGTCGGAGATGGCTTTCTGCTTCCTTGCTAGATTGTATAACTACTCCCTACGTGAGAATGGTGTGGATGGATGGAATCGGGTCTTCCCTTTCTAGATTCATGGTCATCTTGATGAATTGAGAAATAAAGCTTTGGATTAGATGGTCATGTCATATCCAACATGGTTTGTTTCTCCTTTCCCGCATTGATGATTGAAGTTAGTTATCGGACAATCGAACCACAGCCATCGAAGCCCACATCCTTCGCCCTTATTCATAGAGTGTAGGTTGATCAAGGATGTCAAAACCATGTCTTTTTAGTATTTATATTCTCTCGTTGACCCGTAAGTTAGAGTTGATTATCGTTTATACTCTCATCCAAACTCTAAAGACTAGAGTTAAGCAGTGAAAGGTCGGAATGTAGTCACCTTGAGTCCTTGCTTTTTCCCTCTATGTCAAGGAAAAAGGTTTGGTAATAAACAAATTTATCGCACTCTGTTGATTCCCAAAGTTGGATAATTGAGTCATGCCTACTCGTGTTTGTGCTTCTCCCGTCAGAATGTGGGACAGAGCCAGACTGTGAATGGTCTGGTCGCACCCATCTAGTGGTCTGTAAGTCACCTACCAGACTAAGGCATGAGACAGCTATAGGCAGTCAAATCTCACCTTGTTTGGAAATTTCTAAAATGTTTCCTCCAGTCTAGGGGTAATGGAAAGAGATGGATGGTTGGACCATACCCATTTCAATTTTAGACATGTGCATAAAAACCTTTACTATCTTCCAAGCTTTTGTATATGATTAAATGACCCAAGTGCTTAAGTCATCGCATTTTCCATTCAATGTACTTGCAATTCTTTACCTTTTGTTGCAACTAAATTATGACAACCGCTCATTGGTCTGTGAGTCGACCAAAGATATCACTCCCAAGGCTTCTTTCGGTCATTTCCTTAAGTAGCATGATTTGTTATTAAATATTTCAATCCTAAGACCTCCTTTCAGTTATTTCCCTAAGCAGTATGGAATGCCATGGTGGTCGCTCATAAATTCAAGTGTCGTTCTACTTTGCTACTCTTATGGCCACCTTTTGGTCATGGCCTCAAGTCGTGTAGGAAACCATGCATTAGGCGACATTACACAAAATCAATGATTTTGCAACATTTTGTATTTGTCAATTTATTACACTTATACATGTTATAAATTAATAACAATAAAAATATGTTAGGATATCTGAAAAGTGTTAGTAAAAGTAAATGTTCTTTGGAATAAATTTTGCAAGCACAATTATTATAACTTGCAATGCCAAAAAAGCTTTAGAACAATTAGTAGAAGCCAAATTATTCAATAGAGTGGAGTCTATGTACCTTATCTCCTGCTTAGTGCTTTTGGCAAAATTTCGGCCGCATAATCTTTAAGTTAATTTAGGGTTTTCTCCTCCATCACAAAATCCTTGCTGACTTCAACCTCTTCCCAAAATCATGGTCGATTTCAGCGGCTTGAACATCTACGCGGTCTTCATCCACTTCGACGACACCTAACAGCTTCTCAAACCCTAGTTCCTCTCCAAGACATGGAGCTTCCCTTCATGCTTTTCCTACCTTCAAAACGAGTTTGAATTATGCGAGAGGCAATTTTCACTACCTTATACTTTATTATTTTCATGATCTACATTACTAATTTGTGTATATCCTTTGAAAGCCGATTCAATGTTATTTGTGGTGTCATGCTATTACTATTGTTCCTAATTTGGTATACATCTCTGCTGCTTTTTTCAACTTTTGTTTTAGGTTTTGTTTAAACTTTAATCATGTTTATAATTTTTAGTTTTTCTTTGTTTATGCTTTTCCTATGCTAATCAAAATTAGTTTAGTTTTCTCTATGTGAGGTCTAATTTCATCTATACACATCTACGGCAATCAATTTCAATTATTAGTTGTACCAAGTATTTTTTAATTGGATGTATTTTTGATGTTTCGTATATAAAGTTTTCCTATGTAGGCAAGTAAGCGTAAGTCTGCAAATGCTTAATGAAGTTTAAGCACAGAAACAGCGGAATCTGCAAATGGTAGAGGAAAATAAGGTTAGTTGTTAATTAAGTAGTCGTATACGGTTGTTCTAACAAAAATAATAATTATGGTTCCAACATTTATAAGCGTTAGCAATGAGTCTGTGTGTAACACTTATAAGTGTTACAATATCTTATAGCTCTAACATTTATAAGCGTTAGCAATTAGCCTGTTTGTAACACTTATAATTGTTACAAATTTGGCTAGTTAATTCACCGCACGCCATTGGTAACACTTAAAAAGTGTTATAGAAATTATTTGTAACACTTATGCTTACTGGAAATCTCATGTTTTGGTGTAGTGTGTGGAGTCCGAACGTCATTATCAGCCCTTTAATTGTTTACACTCCTACATCATTTCATAGTATGACAGAATTAAAGCTGATATTGGGGTTTTGTTCTTTGTACTACCCGTCATTGATTCGGGATAGAGTTATGGATGTCATGAAATTATCCTTTATCCCTTCTATCGTCAATCTGGGTGAGAGTTAGGGAGCGAGCGATCGTTAGTCTTGGTGCATAAATCACATTTTTCCTTGATTTATACTATTGTCCAAATTTTAAGGATTAGAGTTAGTCGGGAAAATTCTCGGGTCACACTTTCCTTGGCATCGTCCTTATCCCTTATGTTAAAGGCGAAAAAATTCAAGAGGATGGTCGAATCACATCCATAGGTCATTTTATACTCCTCCCGCTGAAAGATGGGATATAGTGAGATATCATTTGGTGAACAGTTGAGTCATGCTCACCCTTATCCATATTAAGTCGGATTTTCCTCGCTGAATCAAAGGAATAGGTGTTGCATGATGAAAAGTTGAATGACATTTGTCGTGGTTCTTTTGCCCACACATCAAAGGAAAAAGGTCGTTTATCGATAGCTGGATCATGTCCTTGTTAATTTTCTACTCCTCCTACCGTATCAAGGGATGGAGTTGCAGATCGGTTGGGTGGTCACATTCCACCCGAATGTGCCTTCGTACTTTGTCTAGCAGACCAAAGGTTGGATTTAAGGATGGACTCCCAAGTATATTTAAACATAAATAGGGTGCGCCACATTCATTTATGTTTATACTCCTGGCCATATATCAAAATGAAAGAGTCGGGAGACAGATGGTCAAATCACATCCGCTACAAGTTGCAGATTTAAAGGCAAGGATCAATAGGAGAACTATTGAACCATATTCGCTCAAGCTTTGACTTTCACTGCACAAAATATGGGAAAAAGTGGATCAATGGATAGTCATATCTCTTCTATATGGAACTAGATGATTCGGTCCTACGTCGAGAGCTGTCATGACTTTTCGGATGGTTCAACTACGCTCGTTCAGGATTGGATTTCGGTTTTATTGAGCTTTGAGCAAGTTGCAATTGTCTTAGAACATATCACACTTGAGATAATGAGTGGATGGCCAGTTTACATCCACTTTAAGTGATATGTAATCCTCATGTTCAAGGGCGTGGTTTTGGAAAAATCAAGTGGCTAAGTTGCACTCATTGTTGCAGTACTCTGAAATTATTCTGCAAACTGCACAGGTTCAACTGGTATGAGACTGACTTAGTTAGGATATGTCCACTAATGGTCTAGGCGATGATGGGAATCTTTAATGTTGTTTAGGAGTAGGAGATCTTAACGTGACCTAGTTTTGATTTGGATCGAATGGCTTTTGCATATGGTCTTGCGTGGCTTGAATGTGTTGTTGAAGCCTTCCTTAGTGGACGATTTTTTTGATCACATCGTGAAGATGTTTACATTCATTGGTAGCACGACCATGGACTTCCTGGAAGATGCAGAACTTCCCAAGCCACTTTTGGCTTTTGGCGCCAGACTCCCTCAGAGGTGGTCTTCTGTAATGCTCCAAGATGCGAATCATGATACAGTTTTTCTACATTATTTCATTGAAAGGAGTGCAACTGTTGTAAGTCGGGATTCTTGGTCGTGTTCCAATATCCCACCCATCTTTGTTGGTCGTCCTCGTTTTGTTCATCTGAGTTGTATTGGAGCATGGTTCAAACTGCTCTGCGATGCCATTTGGAATTCCATTGGCTATTTTGCTTGGGTCTAGGGATCTAGCAAGACCAGCCTCTTCCTTATGTATGTATAAGATAACCTTTGCAGCAATCAAGCGTGGTAGGATGTATCATTGTTAACTATTTTCCAAAGTCAGTCTTTTGATCTTTTCCTGGATCATAGACTTCTAAATAAGGTCTTCTTTCGGATTATTCACCTCGACCATAGCAACACTGAATATGTAAAGAATTTTTTGTAGTGATTCTCTAGACTTCTGGAATAGGTTAAATAAAGACATGTGTCTTTGGGGTAAGTCAGATGCTCACGAAACTGTCCAAAGAATCTTCTTTCCTGTTTGTTGAACGGGGCAGTAGACCGTGGAAGTAGTTGACTAATTCAGGTGGTCGCTACTAATTCGAGAAATATGGGGAAGAATTTTTGTTTGGTGTCATCCATCGCTTTGGCATAGTCAATGTACTAGTCATATCTCTAAAGGCATTATCAAGGATTATATCTTCCAATATACATGGCCATAGTCAGCATGTCGAACCAACGGGGAAATTCAATCCTACGAGATGTCTCAGTCACTACAAATTTGATGTTGGCTTTCTCTGACTAACCATCGTGCCATGGTCGTCAAGCTTGGGGTATGGAGAACTTTTGTTTGACACTGGATGCTTTGCACCATATTTTTTTAAAATAAGTTTTTTTCCTGGAATTGTGCCATGCATCATTTAAGTTTAAATCAATAGTTCTATCCTGGTTTCACTCGGCTACATTTGAGATATTTAGACAAAAATTCTACAAGGCCCGAAACATTATAAGCCATTTTGCCTGAAAGCAAATCCTACGGCTACTGTTAGACTTGGGGAAAAGATTGTGCGGTAACCCATCAATTCCGCTGAATCACACAAATTCATTCCTCCTGAATTTTGGGCTCCATAGCACAGTTCATATTTAGATCGGTATGTATCAACACAGCCGAATCGGCTCGTCTCTCACAACTCGGGTTAGTATAATGGTATGTGCTGACATATTTGGTCATTTTTGAGTTTGAGAATTTTAGCTAGTGTTTACCGCTCAACCAATATTAATCATCCTGGCCCTATTCTTCAATTTACTTATACAATGTCGATCCAAATCTATCTTTTTCTTTTTCGTTCTTTGTACTTATTCCATTGATCTAAATTGGTTCGCTACAACTTGAACTCACTCTCTCCTTTATTTTCCTTGCACATAATTGATCACATTCTCTACTCTTCTTCATTTTATTTTATTTTCTCCTCTTCAACACTTCATCTGACGACCCAAAATAGATTTTGATGCCGACCAATGTATCTCTACTCAAAATAGAGTGATGGCAAGGCTGGCATTTGCATTGTTGTTTATGAGTTTTGATATTGTTTCGACTATGATGATCAATATGTGATGGTGTTGTGTGGTTTGCTTGTCTTTAATTAGGATCGGGTATGATCCGAATTTATGGGTTGTCGATTTTTGGAGAACCATATTTTTTTTCCTTTTAGATTTACGCATCTACAATGGTAAGTTGGTAATTGCTTAGAGAGGTTGGTAGGAGGAAAATAGAGCCAAATTTGTATGGTGACATTGCTGAGTGATCCGGATCGGGTACTATCCGGGTTGATGGGCGAATTTCGGTGAGCATGCGAGGGCTGAAGTGGACTGGACAGTGTGTAGAAGTGGAAAATCATTAGGAAGGTGGTTGGCTACTAGAGTGGTATTGTGTAGTTGTACCCAAATCACCACATCACCTTTTGGCCATCGGTTTCAGAACTCTGCTGGTCATGGAGAACATCATGGTTGCAGCTTTGAGTGATTAAAATTCGGATCAGGGCAGCATAGATGGACTCAATGTTGGTATGTTGTTTGTGTTGTATATAACGGTGTTGTATACACAATTATATGATTTTTGTTTGATGATAACAACCAAATATATATTCTTTTAAATGTGTTTGTAATCGTACTGTTACACTACATCACAGACAGAAATTTAATATTTATATTTACATAAAATACTTTTGGACATGAATTCAAATATTCAAACAAATATTTTATTAAAATACAAATTTTTTATTTCAACTTTTCAAACAATACAAATTTTATGCTCCACTATTTGAACATATCACTTATATACAATTCAATTCACATTTATTTTCATACACAGTTCCTCACTACAACACTCTGTACAAATTCATTTATACATTCACTCATATACATACTAAGTTACACTCATATATTCCACTGTCATCTTCTGTCTTCACAGCTTTCAGTGAGTCCAGTCTTCATACCTGTCACAAACAGAAACACACACAGTAATCTTGAACAGAAATAATTTCATATTCTAGCAAGTATTATTTTATTTTTAAAATTTATTTGCTTCAGAATTTTGGTATGTTTCTCATCATTTTTCATGACTTGATCTGATATGTATATATTTCTTGTACCCACTCATCAGCCTCAACACACTACACCGGTTTGCTGATCAAAACCAGTTGCTTCTGAACAGCCACAAAACAGTGTAGCGGTCTACTGATATATATTCGAAAAGAAACGCACACACACACACACACACATATATATATATATACACACACACACATATATATATATATACACATACGTGTATATATACATATATGTATACATACAGGTCAATACAGTCAGCAAAGCTGTGAAATGGAGCAAATGAATACAAGTAAGAAAATGGTCGAGACTGAAATACTCAAGTGTGTGCACAAGACATGGTGCAACCATAAATATACATAAGGATGACATGGCAGATAACACTTCAACAAACATGAAGCAATGGTCAAGCTAGATGATATACATGATGTACACAACATTTATACAAATGGAGCTGAAGTGGATGCACAACTGTATACACAATGAAGTCAAAGGCTAGCCATACAAATAAGACATAGCAGCTCAATTTTTTTTTAGCAGAAATGGATGGTGAAGATCACAAAAAGTAGTTTCACGTATGCACAAGCTCGAGACCATGTACATATGCAAATGGAATCAAGCATGGACAACAAAAACTCAAAGTGTTTTTTAAAGCTGAAAGCATGGCATGTCAACAAGCACTAACAAGTTCAACACACAAGATATGGAATAAACAGAGTACACATTCATCTACATGGATGCTACTGGAAATGTGAAAAGCTACAGCATATGAAGTGTATGGGTCGAGATAGTTCAATGCAAATCAAGACAGTGTACAATATAGGTGCAACATACTTGTCAAAATGCAAAATGGTTCATGCATGTCAAATTCAAGATACACAACATGGAAGAGCAAAAGAATAACAGTGCTTTAGAAACTCGATCAAGTGCACAAAAAAAACTTCAGGAATGGTCGAGTCATGTATGAACATAAAACAGTGGACAAACCAAAAATGGTCCAACAACAACATGAAAACTCATCATTTACAGGGCAGATGCAAGATGTCTATGGCAACATGTATGCTCAGGTTTCATAACAATGTCGAGCAATTCAAGGCATGTATACATGCAGCAAAGTGAAGCATAACTTGGCAAAAGTTTTTCAATCAAGATTTTTTTCATTCATAGTCAATATGGCAAAGAGCAAGCAGCTTTGGTACAAACTACAAGTGAATGAGCAAGTGCACAAGCTAAAAATGGTTCAGCTACGATCAAGTAGCATGTCGAGACTGAAATAAACATGTGTTATTCACACAAGTACATGTCTTTACAAAATCAGTTCAAGCATGGTGATGATATTCTGGTTTAAGCAAAACAGTGATCAAAGTGGGCAACAAAATATTTCCAGATTTTATATTTTTGGTTTAAAAGATTTTCCTGTTTTGCACAATTAAATTTTGGCAAATCATTTAAGTTTCCAGATATTCAATCACAGAAATCAGAGTGCTGTTTTTAGACAAGAGACAATTCAGTGAATTCTGAAAATCAACAAGAGTTTTTAAGGCAAGATTTAGATCCGTTTGTTTTTGGTAAAATCATTTTTTGGCAAGCTTTATTCATTTTCTGGAAATGATTTCATGGCATAATATCAAGTGGGCCAAACTTTTTATTTCCTAATTCACAAAGTATAATTTGAAAATTAGATTTCCAGGAATGGTAGAAATCATGTTTCTAGTTTTTACTAAGAAATGAATTCATGGTTTCCAGAATTTCACATAGGTGTTACAAGGCAACAATTCAAAAAGGTTTCCAGAAATTTTTCAAGGGCCGATTCAATCAAGGCACCAAAGGGAAGAAATCACGAAAGCAAACTAGACAAGCTATATACTTGAAATCAGAGATAAATTAGGATTTTAGAATCATATTTAATTACCAAATCATCACAAGCAAAAAAAAAATTGATCGAAAACCAGAGAATAATCGAGAAGAAAAATTCAGAGGAAACTCACAAATTGATCTATTGTTTTTGGTCACCTCTTCCGAAATCAAAGGATTAGAAGGCTACAGCAAATTCGAGGATATGAGAACCCCATCAAGCATCGATGTCGATCTGATTTGGGATAGACTCCAGAAAACCCTAATTTTGAAGGAGCCGCCGCCATTACTAATTTCCAACGAGAAAGGCGACAAGGAAATAAATGGGTGCACTCAAATGCAAATGAGCCAGCTAAGCTAATGAGCCATGTTTTCAAATGGAAAGGGGATGACCCTTTAGTTTTTAAATCCTAGGGTTTCTCATTGTTTTTCTTTTATTTTTGTACTGTTTTTGAATTTGTGTTGTAAACCGTCTGATCAGTTTTAGAATCTGTAAAATCTTGGGGAGATTTAGTTAGGGGTTAACTGACAGTTTACTAGAGTCTATAAAAAACTACGGTTACTGGTTACGGGGTTGTAATCAGGGGAAATCTGTTCTGGGGGATTAGAACAGTCTAGGGTTTTGAGCGTAGGGTTAGGAAAGGAGCGAAATGTTCGTGAGTTTACAGGGTTTGTAAGCGGGATCTATGTTTAACACCTAGTAGAAACCTTAGGAATGCTGCAGTAGGCAGGGTTTAGCCGAAGCTGGGTATCTCTCTGTGTTATTTCCTTTCTGCTTTTTATTTCTGTTGCATTATGCGATCTGTTTATTATTTAATATTCTGTTAGATTTTTAACTCAGCGAAAAAATGTGATAAACCCTATTCACCCCCCTCTAGCGTTAATCTTGATCCAACAAGTGGTATCAAAGCCTGGTAATATTATTAACCCTAGATTCTTGGATCCTAGTTGTCAGTGCAAGTCTAGTGTTATTCCAATTATTTTTAGTGGAACAGATTTTTTAACTTGGAAATCAAAAATCGAGTTATATTTAAAATCTGTTACTTTTGAATATTGGAATATCATTGCAAATATAGGAGATATGCTAGATAAGAAAAATAGAGTTGTCAATGCTCGTGTTATGCATATTCTTTATTCTTATCTCAGTAATAATCAGCTTGATCTTATCTCTCACTATTTAACTGCGCAGAATATCTGGAGAACTCTTGACGCATGGTATGGAAGTTCTGACAACTGCTCAAAACCCTCAGTTGCTAACTCGGATTCAAATATATGCTTAACTGGAGCTATTAATGATGATTTAGACGATGTAAAATTTTCATATGAAGAATTGGTTTCTCGTTGTAATGATTTAACAAAAACTATCAATCGTCTCCAACGGAAAAATAAAATTCTAGAATCTGAAAATTCTGAGTTGCGATGCGAAAATAATATGTTGAAATTAAAATTGAAAAATCTAATTGCAAGAATTGTTCCAATTTGGAAAATGATTTAGCACATCTCAATATGAATCTTCAGAAATTTGAAAAAAAAAATATCATTTTAAAACAAAATGAAGATGAGTTAATTTATAAAAATGATTCTTTACAAAAGGAGTTGGATAATATTAATTCCATACATAAAATTTTTGAAAAAGAAAGTTTGTTGAAAACTGAATCAATTTTGAAAGATTTAGAAAAGGAAATTGAAAATTTCAAAGATTTTGAAAAATCTGAATTTGAAAAGCAAACTAAGTTTGAATCTGAGATTGCTGAGTCCCAAACCAAAATTAAATTGATTAAAGATGAAAATTTGGTTTTGAGATCTGATTTTGAGAGATGTAAGATCACTAAAAATCGTTGTTCAGATTTATTGAAAGAAAATAGTGATCTTAAAACTAAAATTCAACTACTTGAAACAACCCTAGCAAAATTTTCAAATGGTGACAAATCTTTAAATATGTTATTAAAAAATCAATTTTCATCGGGAAATAGAAGTGGACTTGGTTTTGGGAAATCTGAGGTTTCTTAAAGGAGAAATTCAAACGATTTTAAAAATTCTTTAACCTTCTTTGAAAATAATCGTCTTGATAATTTGAACTTTAATAATTCCAAAGGTTTTTTGAATCAAAAGCAAAATGTGATTTTTTTTGTAATAATCCATCTAAACAATCCTGGATCCCAAAAAGAAATAAAACAAACTTCGTCAAATTCAAACAGATACGATTTCCAAATGGAACAAAGGTAAATTCAGATGGATTGTTATACAAACAAGTCTGGGTACCAAAACATATAAATACATCTGTGAGTGGTTTTACAAGTTTTATTAGACCACTCGATCCCTTCAACTTCTAGGTACCGAAGAAGGCTGAGGAACTGCATTGCTAAATAAAAACTGTATTCAAACTGCTTCATATTTCTGAATCATTCACGGTTCCTTAGACAAATCTGGTTGAGTTAGAGATTCTGATTTACATTGGATTCTGGTATGATCTCTAAACTCACCTTTGTAAATATTCTCTATTTTTATTTTCTTTGTTTATTTCTCCTTCTGTCCCTTCTGTTTATTTTTCTTTGTTTTTTTTGGTGTTTTGGTTGTTCATTGTCATATCTTTGTAACTTCTTGGGCTTCCTTAACTTCCAATTGAAAAATTCAATTTTTTTTTTTGGAAATTCACTTCATTTGTATAAAACTCTGATGTTTTTAATCATTTCCAAATTTTGAATATATTTTTGCAAATGTATGCAATTGATTTGAAGTTTGTTTTCTGATTCTCTGAATTCGTAACAGTGTTGATGTATTCTTGTCATATCTTGAATACTGTTAATTTGAATTCTAAATTTTTGAAGATATTAAAGTTAAATGGAATTTCACACACCACTGCTATTTTGAGTTTCTTCTAATTCCTTTTGGAAAGGCTTGAAAATATATACTCATTACAACACTTTGCTATTTCTCAGTTGTGAAAATTTAATTGTTTTTCAGATTGTCTTGGATATTTTGAAATGTCTTGAATTACAGTGATACATCTAGAAATTCATCTTATATTCATGATCATTTTATGGTTGAAATCTGTTTGTTTATAATCATCTGTAATACTTAATATTCTGAATCTCACATACCTCTTAAATTTGAAATTATCAATCTTGTCTGACTGATTCATTATATCTCAAAACTTGACATTGATTCAAGTGATTTCAAATAAATTATTTTCTAATTTTTTGGATCATGAATATCTCTTAAGTTTGATGTAAATGTTTGAAATTACTCATGTGCATGTCAGAATTTTTTTTAAATTCTTTGGAAAATTTGGTTCTTGAAATTTGTTGGTATTTCATGGTTATTTGATTTGAATATCTGTTTGTTTTAAAATCATTTGAAATTGTTGATTTATTGAATCTCACACATATCTTGAATCAAAAATTAATAATCTGGTGTGATCGATTCATTGAATCCTGATATCTTCATATTCCATCAAATGATTTAAAATAAACAGTATTTTTAATCCTGGATCATGAATCATCTTATGTGACCGTCATCCTGACAAGTTTGCTTTGAAATTGTTTGTGCTTCCCTGATATTGAATTGAAAATATTTTGGAAATTGCTTGTTTATGATCTGTTTGCTGCTCTGATACTATTTTACAAATAACCGCTTGTTCTTGTTTGCAGCTCTGATAAAATGTTCCAAATTTGTTAATTTTGTCTGTTTGGGCTTTGTGATTAATATTTGTTAATAAGGACACCAATTGGTACTAGATTAGGAAGTGCTAAATTTTTTATTGATCTTATTCTCATTCTGTGTGTGTGTGTATATATATATATATACACATACATACATATTTTGTCCTGTATATATCTCTCTAAATTCCTCTTGTAATTGATTTTCAATTTTAATTTTTTTTTATTCATTCAGAAATTGAAATCAATGTCCAAATAGACTGTATTTATAATTCATCAAAATTATTATTAGATTTTGAAATTATGATGAATTGTGACTGCAGTATGTTTCACAATAAAAGGAAATTTTATTTAGATTTTCATGATGGTTGTAACACCCCGCCTCCGCTAGGGTCACTCGCAAAGGAATGCACTAGCTTTAGAGGGGCGTTATTGGTAAACATGCACAGAAGTATCACAAGACAGAACATATAAAATAGCGGAAGTAAAATCGAACTTTCATAAACATTAATAATTAAGGTCTAAAGCCTTTTACATCAGAGTACATCAAAACCTGTCTTGCAATAATAAAGAAGCATAAAAACCTTTTCATAAATTATTCCCCAAAATAAAGCGGTGAAGCAGCCATAGCCAAGAGAAGACCAAGCTATACATCAAGCTATACATGATGACCTTCAAGCATAAGAGGCCCGAACTAAACAACATCATTTCCTCCCTGGAACCTGGGGGGGAAACGGAAGACAAAGAGGCGAAAGAAAACGGGGTCAGTCATAAAGACTGGTAAGTCCTATCTACTCCCGGTATAAAAACAGGTAAAGTTAACATGACATGCATAAACTGAAAGTAAACATAAGGATGACTACAAGATAGATAAACTAAACCAGGGTAACTGGCTGAACTACTGTAGCAAGGTAAACTAAGATATCGTTATAAACTACGGTGTCGTGATAAATCAAGGTATCACATCGTCAGGTTTCTATCAAGTATACTATCCCAAGGTATCTATCATGTCTAACATCCCCCGGTGTCTATTATGTATATTTTTCCTGATTCTAACATGTATATTTGCTCTGCACCTCTCGTACTAGTATCCCTACCCGCGTCATGTGTTAACCATGAATGTCCCTTGCCCCATGTCATGAAATGGTCCATGTCAACCTAATATATAGCATATGTAGGTTTTCCCAACCCGTATGTTTCTCTCAATGTGTAAGTCCAGTCCTTTGCCATAGGCCATACGGGCTTTCCCATGTAAACGTTTTATCCTTGAAGTTGTTTTGGACTGCAACCCTTGATCTAGTTGTGTTTCCCTACCATGAACTATCGCGCGTCCACTTAGGATTTGTGCCACCTAGGGCCGCTAGGGATTATGCTACCTAATGAACGTTTCCGTGTCTCGGTTTGGGTTTTGGCCACCTAGGACCACTAGGGATTACGCCACCCGTCAACCGCGCCGTTGATCCCACGTATGTATCGTGAATCATTTTCCATGTCTAGATGCACATGTTCCACAATGTGCCATCCGAGTTCCGTGCCAGGCCAAACTAAGAAATATGGAACTCGGTCGGGAGCTTTAAGTCGTCTGCTGATGCAGATACCAAGGTCTGTTTTTGTACCCGTGGCTATGGTCCTACGTGACCCCTCCCTCAACTAGTGAAAGGCAACCCACGAAAAATCATGTATGAGAACCACTCCCCGGCCCCACTATAGCCCACTTTCCTACGGGCCAACCTCACCCATGACTCGATAGCAAGCACATGGTCTGTTGGGGGTTCTCTGCCTTTCCGTACGTACACGATTGACTAAAGATGGTAGGTAGTCGGCGATGTGCTATCCAGGGAAAAAACCAAGAATCGTCGACTCCACGCTAATCCATCCCAGTCTTTAGGTCGCTCGCATAGCAACCAAGGCATACTCTTGGTCCTTCTAACGCAGACCTTAACCTCTCATGGGCCTAGTATAATTACCTGGCAGCCCACAGAGGGATCCCAAGAATATCCTCACGTCCCCCGAAGCTTCTACTTCGGCACCCAGCGCGCTGGAGCTTTTAACCAAGTCAGATAACTTGCTCCTCCTCGTAGACTAAGCGATGACCTACCGTATCAGGTTACTCATCGCTTTGTGAATTAATCCTATGTCCTTAGCTAAGAATTATTACTTAGTTACCCTTAACTAAGGTTTACCACTTAGCTTCCTTTCCCGTTGTCCTTGATTAACCACGATTCTATACCTAGTTCCTCTAACTAGGGTTTGTCTTATTGGGTTAAGTGTTATCATTCAAGTCCATGCCTTAACCCGCCCACGAATCACGTCAAGATTGGCTAAGTATTTAAGTTCATGACTTAGCCCTACAAGTTGGTTAAGTGTACCCAGAGGCTCATGACTTAACCCTATCAAGTCAAATCGGTCAAGTACTAGCTTACCTTAATCCTATCGGATTATCTTGCTAGATCGATTAAGCATAGATTATCTTAATCCCATCAAATTATCGAGTCGGATTGGTTAAGTATAGGTGGGCTTAACCCCATCCTCTAATCGTACTACAATGGTTAAGTATATTCTAAAAAGGTCTTGTGACTTAACCTTCTCAGGTCCGCGTATTAGATTGGTTAAGTGTAGGTTACTTAACCCCATAAAATCATCATGTATAATTGGTTAAGTATAAGTTGCTTAACCCCATTAAATTATCACGTTAAGTTGGTTAAGTATTGGTTACTTAACCTCATTGAATTACCAAGTTTAAGTTGGTTAAGTGTTTAACTTAACCCCATCGAATTACTGTGTTTAGATTAGTTAAGTGTGGATTACTTAACCCCATCTAATTACCGTGTTTAGATTAGTTAAGTGTGGATTACTTAACCCCATCTAATTACCGTGGTTAGATTAGTTAAGCGTCAATTACTTAACCCCATCTAATTACCGTGTTTAGATTAGTTAAGTCTTAATTACTTAACCTCATCCCCTAATCATCTTGCATGGTTAAGTGTCATTAAGAAATCAAGTCCGGTCCCACTTAACCTACCCATTCGTGTCATATCGGTTAAGTGTCATTAGTCAAATTTACTTAACCTTATCATGTGGCATTAATTTAATTAATGCACCCTCAACCTCTCACATTAGACCTTGTTGTGGTTACTAGTTAAGCTGGGCGGGTCCGGGTAGATTTACACCACAACCTAGTCTAACCTCGGGTCTTAAGCGCGACATGACCAACTTCTCACATTGGATCCTATTGTTTGTAGCTACTAGTTAAGCCGGGCGGGTCCGGGTAGATTTATGCTACAAACTCAACCCAACCTCGAGTTGGCCACTTCCATGTTTGGTCTAGTGTTATATTACACTTACAACCCATACGTGTCTAATTTCAAGTCCCAAGTCTAACCCACGTGTCATGCCCCCATTTTGGTTCAACTTACATGTCGTGTTCACATGTAACCTCAAGTCAAGTTTTCATGTCATATTCAAGTCAAGATTTCGCGTCATGTTCATGTTTATCTAACTACCCCAAAGTCGTGTTTTCCAACGCAAGCAAAAGCGAGTCAACATAGTAAGGATACTACGTCACATATTGGCCTCAAAACATGCATGATGCCAAAAAGGGATTGGCTTCCACATGCACAACCTTGGCCAAAAACATGCATAGTGTCATAAGGTGATTTGGCCACAAACATGCATAGTATCTCAAGGGGATTTGGCCACAAACATGCATAGCATAAAAGGGGATTACTTGCATAAGTGTTCATGTCATAAACCTATCATGAAGGGATGAACATGCCCATGTTACTCATGTGATAAAAAGGTAAACTTGCATATTATCATAAGGTATTTCGGGTTCATATACTTGCATAGCCTCAAAGTCACATTCATGCACATGTTTCATGAGTCAAAGTGGTTTCAAGTGTGCATGCTAACATACCACAAGCAAAGGTCCAATCTTGCATGGCAAACTAGGTCCAATGTAACATGAATAGCATGGTTTAGTCGCTACAACATAACCCAAAGTCATATGTTCATGCTAAAGGGGCAAACTAGGTTCCCATAGGCTAACATACTCATGTTACTTTGCATTTTATCCCATGTCACATCAAGATCATCGTTTAAATCTACAAGTAGCTAGAACTTACATAGCGTGGCAAGAGGACTAGGAGCATGAATCGTTTTAACGAAGAAAGGTGGCTCCTTTGATGAAGATCCGTCATGAAACTCGCATAGCAACGTTGATTTGGCCTCTATTTGGTGTAGCAAGCTTGCACCTTTTGATTTGAACCCAATTTGAATGCATAGGCTCTAGGGATTGGAGATGGAGGCCATGATCAAAATTGATTTTGGCAGCACTTAGTTGCTAGGTTTGATTTTTAGGGATTTAGGTTAGGTTTAGGGTCTTTTTATAGAGATTAGGATAGTTTTAGGCCGTTAGATTAACCCTAGGATAGATCTGAACCATCAAACCACGTCAGAAGCTTCCAGAATAAGACCAGGGACCAGTGCAGGTGCACCAAGCCAGGAATGCTCGTCTGAGCCAAGTCGACAGCCAAGTTGACAGGGCTGTCGACTTGGTCAGACCAAGTCGACTCCCAAGTCGACAGGGCTGTCGACTTGGGTACTGTGGCGGGAATTTTTCCCGCCTGGCCCAATTTTCCAAATTCAAGTTTGAATTTGAAATCTGTTTTTACTTAGAAATTTTCTGAAAACTTCGTTGGGCCTTAACCGGGTCATACGGACTCCGATTTTCGAAAACTCGGACTCTATTTCGCGTATTTTTCCGAGACGAACGCAATGGCATAGCCCATTTCGCTTGATTCAGAATTTAAAATTAAATTCTGCCTTAATTCTCGTCTTAATCATGTTATTGAAATACGGGTTGTTACGTTCTCCCCACCTTTTAGGATTTCGTCCTCGAAATCTCCAAGTTAGGAAGAACATATCCTACCATCCATCATCCATCTATTCAAAACATCATCCACAAGCAACCATTGTCCTTAGATGATTTCTAATGCTGTATGAATATATGCAAAACGTGTGTGTACATGTTCCTTAGCTAATGCTAATGATCAGGCCTGAATAATTTTTCTAATGCAAAAATATGCATAGTGCCATGAATCCAACATGTATGCAAATAGTCCTAGTCATATAGATACTATATGCGTGCACAACCATTCATTCATATGCAACATCCACATGACAACACATTCAATTTTATCCATAAAGAAGTATAAATGCTCGTGCATATGCAACATGAAACGTGATCGCGTCAATCTAGTATCTAACGTGTATTCGCGCATCCACGAGCAACCACTTGCAACCATTTGCAACCTAACGTTCTACCTAAGGTTCCCAGGATAAGATCGAGAAGATAAACAAGACAAACTCCTTACGGGGTTTGTAACAGAAACAGGACCGAGAGGATATCCACCAAGCGATAGCATGCAAGTAAGCTTTACAGGTGAACCAAGGATCAAAAATATACTCTTAAAAAGAGACGTGATGCGCGCGTCCAAGCCGCATTTCCATGAGCTCAATCCCATCAGGCCTTGACCGCCTTTGACTTCATGATTTCGTAGCTCCTTGATTCCTATTTCCAAGGTGTGAGTGGAACTCATCTCACTGTCGCCTCCCGTTTCACTTTCACTTATTCTTTCCCTAGTATGCTCGGCTCAAATATGTCTACGTACCCATGCAAGCTCTCCAAAATTCACTAGTGAATTCTGGATCTCGTTTTCCGATGCCGATCCATGTTGCCAAGGGTTCTTACTAGGGTGATTGCCATAACCCATGCATAATCGAAACGAACCATCCGCCTTAGCGGCGAATCCTATTTGAACGGATTACTAACAACCGCATCCCGGGATTCTAGGTAACTAACCATGACAGAACCCAAAAAGGTTACACGAGACTTTGAGGGTATCACAAAGATGAGTCGAGAGTCTAACTACCCTCTTTCCAAAACCGAGAATGGCACCCCTTATTGGGTGACCACTTTATCCTTAGAATCTATCCGTAGTTGAGGCATGTCATTCTCAAATCCAACAAGTCATGAAGGAATGGACCAACTCTCCAACCAGATTTTTGGGACAAAACTGGGATCCTCTACCATGCTAGTACTAAGGTGCAGAGACTCAACTATCTAAGCAGACTTAAGTGATACGATGATCAAAACAAAGTCTGGACGGGATGATAGAAAAGGAAGGCTGAACCTCTAATAGAAACGGTACCATTTCTTTTAGGCACCCCAGAAGTGGGAGCGTACTATTTCCCTCTCCGCTGATCTTGTCCTTGTCCTCCTTGATGGACCAAGCCCTAACAACAGTTGCTTATCCTTAAGCTGGTATCCTTTATCCTTACTCTTATTATCCTTTCTTGTAACACGACAATGAGTCTCTCGAGAACCACCTCCATCGTACGGGAAACACCTACGTGGCTAGACCAAGATTAGTCACAGTGAGAACTACTGTGACCATGGATGGAGAAAAGAAAGGAAACGAGATTTAATCAAGGAATCAAAGGATGGTGCTAATGGCTTTTGGGGAATAGCCTTTAAAACAAACTTTTCTTGAAAAATGCTTCTTTATAAACCGTTTTTCAAATAGTTTTCAGAAGGTCTTTAAAAACTTTTTCCTAGTCTGGTAACCTTCTGCTCTGATACCAAATGTAACACCCCGCCTCCGCTAGGGTCACTCGCAAAGGAATGCACTAGCTTTAGAGGGGCGTTATTGGTAAACATGCACAGAAGTATCACAAGACAGAACATATAAAATAGAGGAAGTAAAATCGAACTTTCATAAACATTAATAATTAAGGTCTAAAGCCTTTTACATCAGAGTACATCAAAACCTGTCTTGCAATAATAAAGAAGCATAAAAACCTTTTCATAAATTATTCCCCAAAATAAAGCGGTGAAGCAGCCATAGCCAAGAGAAGACCAAGCTATACATCAAGCTATACATGATGACCTTCAAGCATAAGAGGCCTGAACTAAACAACATAATTTCCTCCCTGGAACCTGGGGGGGAAACGGAAGACAAAGAGGCGAAAGAAAACGGGGTCAGTCATAAAGACTGGTAAGTCCTATCTACTCCCAGTATAAAAACAGGTAAAGGTAACATGACATGCATAAACTGAAAGTAAACATAAGGATGACTACAAGATAGATAAACTAAACCAGGGTAACTGGCTGAACTACTGTAGCAAGGTAAACTAAGATATCGTGATAAACTACGGTGTCGTGATAAATCAAGGTATCACATCGTCAGGTTTCTATCAAGTATACTATCCCAAGGTGTCTATCATGTCTAACATCCCCCGGTGTCTATTATGTATATTTTTCCTGATTCTAACATGTATATTTGCTCTGCACCTCTCGTACTAGTATCCCTACCCGCGTCATGTGTTAACCATGAATGTCCCTTGCCCCATGTCATGAAATGGTCCATGTCAACCTAATATATAGCATATGTAGGTTTTCCCAACCCGTATGTTTCTCTCCATGTGTAAGTTCAGTCCTTTGCCATAGGCCATACGGGCTTTCCCATGTAAACGTTTTATCCTTGAAGTTGTTTTGGACTGCAACCCTTGATCTAGTTGTGTTTCCCTACCATGAACTATCGCGCGTCCACTTAGGATTTATGCCACCTAGGGCCGCTAGGGATTATGCTACCTAATGAACGTTTCCGTGTCTCGGTTTGGGTTTTGGCCACCTAGGACCACTAGGGATTACGCCACCCGTCAACCGCGCCCTTGATCCCACGTATGTATCGTGAATCGTTTTCCATGTCTAGATGCACATGTTCCATAATGTGCCATCCGAGTTCCGTGCCAGGGCAAACTAAGAAACATGGAACTCGGTCGGGAGCTTTAAGTCGTCTGCTGATGCAGATACCAAGGTCTGTTTTTGTACCATTGGCTATGGTCCCACGTGACCCCTCCCTCAACTAGTGAAAGGCAACCCACGAAAAATCATGTATGAGAACCACTCCCCGGCCCCACTATAGCCCACTTTCCTACGGGCCAACCTCACCCATGACTCGATAGCAAGCACATGGTCTGTTGGGGGTTCTCTGCCTTTCCATACGTACACGATTGACTAAAGATGGTAGGTAGTCGACGATGTGCTATCCAGGGCAAAAACCAAGAATCGTCGACTCCACGCTAATCCATCCCAGTCTTTAGGTCGCTCGCATAGCAACCAAGGCATACTCTTGGTCCTTCTAACGCAGACCTTAACCTCTCATGGGCCTAGTATAATTACCTGGCAGCCCACATAGGGATCCCAAGAATATCCTCACGTCCCCTGAAGCTTCTACTTCGGCACCCAGCGCGCTGGAGCTTTTATCCAAGTCAGATAACTTGCTCCTCCTCGTAGACTAAGCGATGACCTACCGTATCAGGTTACTCATCGCTTTGTGAATTAATCCTATGTCCTTAGCTAAGAATTATTACTTAGTTACCCTTAACTAAGTTTTACCACTTAGCTTCCTTTCCCGTTGTCCTTGATTAACCACGATTCTATACCTAGTTCCTCTAACTAGGGTTTGTCTTATTGGGTTAAGTGTTATCATTCAAGTCCATGCCTTAACCCGCCCACGAATCACGTCAAGATTGGCTAAGTATTTAAGTTCAAGACTTAGCCCTACAAGTTGGTTAAGTGTACCCAGAGGCTCATGACTTAACCCTATCAAGTCAAATCGGTCAAGTACTAGCTTACCTTAATCCTATCGGATTATCTTGCTAGATCGATTAAGCATAGATTATCTTAATCCCATCAAATTATCGAGTCGGATTGGTTAAGTATAGGTGGGCTTAACCCCATCCTATAATCATACTACAATGGTTAAGTATATTCTAAAAAGGTCTTGTGACTTAACCTTATCAGGTCCGCGTATTAGATTGGTTAAGTGTAGGTTACTTAACCCCATCAAATCATCATGTATAATTGGTTAAGTATAAGTTGCTTAACCCCATTAAATTATCACGTTAAGTTGGTTAAGTATTGGTTACTTAACCTCATTGAATTACCAAGTTTAAGTTGGTTAAGTGTTTAACTTAACCCCATCGAATTACTGTGTTAAGATTAGTTAAGTGTGGATTACTTAACCCCATCTAATTACCGTGTTTAGATTAGTTAAGTGTGGATTACTTAACCCCATCTAATTACCGTGGTTAGATTAGTTAAGCGTCAATTACTTAACCCCATCTAATTACCGTGTTTAGATTAGTTAAGTCTTAATTACTTAACCTCATCCCCTAATCATCTTGCATGGTTAAGTGTCATTAAGAAATCAAGTCCGGTCCCACTTAACCTACCCATTCGTGTCATATCGGTTAAGTGTCATTAGTCAAATTTACTTAACCTTATCATGTGGCATTAATTTAATTAATGCACCCTCAACCTCTCACATTAGACCTTGTTGTGGTTACTAGTTAAGCCGGGCGGGTTCGGGTAGATTTACACCACAACCTAGTCTAACCTCGGGTCTTAAGCGCGACATGACCAACTTCTCACATTGGATCCTATTGTTTGTAGCTACTAGTTAAGCCGGGCGGGTCCGGGTAGATTTATGCTGCAAACTCAACCCAACCTCGAGTTGGCCACTTCCATGTTTGGTCTAGTTTTATATTACACTTACAACCCATACGTGTCTAATTTCAAGTCCCAAGTCTAACCCACGTGTCATGCCCCCATTTTGGTTCAACTTACATGTCGTGTTCACATGTAACCTCAAGTCAAGTTTTCATGTCATATTCAAGTCAAGATTTCGCGTCATGTTCATATTTATCTAACTACCCCAAAGTCGTGTTTTCCAACGCAAGCAAAAGCGAGTCAACATAGTAAGTATACTACGTCACATATTGGCCTCAAAACATGCATGATGCCAAAAAGGGATTGGCTTCCACATGCACAACCTTGGCCAAAAACATGCATAGTGTCATAAGGTGATTTGGCCACAAACATGCATAGTATCTCAAGGGGATTTGGCCACAAACATGCATAGCATAAAACGGGATTACTTGCATAAGTGTTCATGTCATAAACCTATCATGAAGGGATGAACATGCCCATGTTACTCATGTGATAAAAAGGTAAACTTGCATATTATCATAAGGGATTTCGGGTTCATATACTTGCATAGCCTCAAAGTCACATTCATGCACATGTTTCATGAGTCAAAGTGTCAAGTGTGCATGCTAACATACCACAAGCAAAGGTCCAATCTTGCATGGCAAACTAGGTCCAATGTAACATGAATAGCATGGTTTAGTCGCTACAACATAACCCAAAGTCATATGTTCATGCTAAAGGGGCAAACTAGGTTCCCATAGGCTAACATACTCATGTTACTTTTCATTTTATCCCATGTCACATCAAGATCATCGTTTAAATCTACAAGTAGCTAGAACTTACATAGCGTGGCAAGAGGACTAGGAGCATGAATCGTTTTGACGAAGAAAGGTGGCTCCTTTGATGAAGATCCGTCATGAAACTCGCATAGCAACGTTGATTTGGCCTCTATTTGGTGTAGCAAGCTTGCACCTTTTGATTTGAACCCGATTTGAATGCATAGGCTCTAGGGATTGGAGATGGAGGTCATGATCAAAATTGATTTTGGCAGCACTTAGTTGCTAGGTTTGATTTTTAGGGATTTAGGTTAGGTTTAGGGTCTTTTTATAGAGATTAGGATAGTTTTAGGCCCTTAGATTAACCCTAGGATAGATCTGAACCATCAAACCACGTCAGAAGCTTCCAGAACAAGACCAGGGACCAGTGCAGGTGCACCAAGCCAGGAATGCTCGTCTGAGCCAAGTCGACAGCCAAGTCGACAGGGCTGTCGACTTGGTCAGACCAAGTCGACTCCCAAGTCGACAGGGCTGTCGACTTGGGTACTGTGGCGGGAATTTTTCCCGCCTGGCCCAATTTTCCAAATTCAAGTTTGAATTTGAAATCTGTTTTTACTTAGAAATTTTCTGAAAACTTCGTTGGGCCTTAACCGGGTCATACGGACTCCGATTTTCGAAAACTCGGACTCTATTTCGCGTATTTTTCCAAGACGAACGCAATGGCAAAGCCCATTTCGCTTGATTCAGAATTTAAAATTAAATTCTGCCTTGATTCTCGTCTTAATCATGTTATCGAAATACGGGTTGTTACAATGGTTGAACATATATTATAATATCTTTGAATTGGCAATTATTTCACAATCATCTCCTTTATCTATCATCTTTCTGCCATCCATGATAATTTTATATTAATGTGGAGAGTTAATATGTTTTAAAATCCTTTTGAATAAACAGTGGAAATGTTTATGATAGAAATGAGACTATGTTCTTATTTAGAGTTAGTGATAATTGAAAATTTTCAATGATCCCAGTACAATCGAGCATATTTCATAACATAATTAATTTAGAAATTTATTTCACAGTTCATTTATGTACCTATCACATTTCTATCATTCATATTGGTATTATATACCGAGGAGTTTCCCTTTTGTAGCTGAAAACGATAAACATATAATTAATATATAAGTGTGTCTCTAACCTCATTTAAAAATCCAAGCTCTGGTTATGCATGGTTAAGAGACAACTTATAATTTAAGTTGCGACTGACCTCATTTAAAAATCCAAGCCCTGGTTATGCATGGTCAGTGTGCTCTTAAATAAAATAAAATGAAAAAAGAAATAATGTGCTATAAATAGAAATTAATCTAAAATATTCCTTGGTGTTTATAAAAACCAGCATATCAATCCATATTCTATTTTGTGAAATGTGTTGAAATTTTATGACATATTATGATTTGTTGACTGATAGCTATTGGAATTTGAGATTATACGATTTTGTCACCTAAATTGAATAATTAATTATAGTCCAAATCCATCACTATTTTTGTGCTTAATTTTATAAAATTCTTTTGAAAATAATTGGAAATCATGTTTTTGAACTCTCTCCACTTTTATAAATTTCATCGTAAATTCGCCACTCTCTACAATGTGAAATATGCTATTAATTCTTAGAATATTATGATTTTTGTTTGACTGATTGAGATTTATGATGATCGTTCTTCCTCTTAAGCTGAAATTATATTTTTATTCATTTCTCATATGTATTTTAAACACTGTATCCTTTTGATGATAACAAAAGGGGGACAATGGGTTGAGATTTTGATTTATGGGTGAATATTTTATAAATATTTTAATTTTGAAAATTCCAATTTTTTTTAACACTCTATTCACTCATGCACGGTTGTAGGGGGAGCATCTTAATAGGAGGAGTTCCTTTTTTTCACTGTAAACACATTTATTCTTAATATTTTTTTGTCATCATCAAAAGGGGTAGATTGTTGTATATAACGGTGTTGTATACACAATATATGATTTTTGTTTAATGATAACAACCAAATATATATTCTTTTAAATGTGTTTGTAATCGTACTGTTACACTACATCACAGACAGAAATTTAATATTTATATTTACATAAAATACTTCTGGACAAGAATTCAAATATTCAAACAAGTATTTTATTAAATATAAAAATTTTCTTTAAACTTTTCAAATAGTACAAATTTTATACTCCAATATTTGAACACGTTACTGATATACAATTCAATTCACATTTATTTTCATACACGGTTCCTCACTACAACACTCTGTACAAATTCATTTATACATTCACTCATATACATACTAAGTTACACTCATATATTTCACTGTCATCTCCTGTCTTCACAACTTTCAGTGAGTCCAATCTTCATACCTATCACAAATAGAAACACACACAGTAATCTTGAACAGAAATAATTTCATATTCTAGCAAGTATTATTTTATTTTTAAAATTTATTTGCCTCAGAATTTTGGTGTGTTTCTCATCATTTTTCATGACTTGATCTGATATGTATATATTTCTAGTACCCACTCATTAGCCTCAATACACTACACCGGTTTGCTGATCAGAACCAGTAGCTTCTGAACAACCACAATATAGTGTAGCAGTCTGCTGATATATATTTGAATAGACACACACACACACACACACACACATATATATATATATATATATACACGCACATATGTATACACACATACGTGTATATATATACATATATGTATATATACATGTCAACATAGTCAGCAAAGCAGTGAAATGGAGCAAATGAATACAAGCAAGAAAATGGCCGAGACCAAAATACTCAAGTGTGAGCACAAGACATGGTGCAACAATAAATATACATAAGGATGACAAGGCAGATAACACTTCAGCAAACATGAAGCAGTGGTCAAGCCAGATGATATACATGATGTACACAACATTTATACAAATGGAGCTGATGTGGACACACAACTGTATGCACAATGAAGTCAAAGGCTAGCCATACAAACAAGACATAGCAGCTCAAAGTTGTTTTAGCAGAACTGGATGGTGAAGATCACAAAAAGCAATTTCAGGTATGCATAGGCTCGAGACCATCTACATATGCAGCTGAAATCAAGCATGGACAACAAAAACAGCAAAGTGTTTTTTAAAGCTAAAAGCATGGCATATCAACAAGCACCAACAAGTTCAACACACAAGACATGGAATAAACAGATTACATATTAAGCTATATGGATGCTACTAGAAATGTAAAAAGCTATGGCATATGAAGTGAATGGGTTGAGATTGCTCAATGCAAATCAAGACAGTGTACAATATAGGTGCAGCATACTTGTCAAAATGCAAAATGGTTCATGCATGTCAAATTCAAGATACACAACATGGAAGAGCAAAAGAATAACAGTGCTTCAAAAACTCGATCATGTGCACAAAAAAAACTTCAGGAATGGTCGAGGCATGAATGAAAATAAAACAGTGGACAAACCAAAAATGGTGCAACAACAACATGAACACTCATCATTTACAGGGCAAATGCAAGATGTCTATGGCAACATGTATGCTCAGGTTTCATAACAATGTCGAGCAATTCAAGGCATGTATACAGGCAGCAAAGTGAAGCACAACTTGGCAAAAAAAAAATTTCAATCAAGATTTTTTCGTTCACAGTCATTATGGAAAAGTGCAAGCAGCTCTGGTACAAACTACAAGTGAATGAGCAAGTGCACAAGCTAAAAATGGTTTAGCTATAGTCAAGTTGCATGTCTAGACTGAAACAAACAAGTGTGTATTCACATAAGTATAAGTATATGTCTTTACAAAATATGTTCAAGCATGGTGATAATATTCTGGTTTAAGCAAAACAGTGATCAAAGTGGGCAACAAAATATTTCCAGATTTTCTATTTTTGGTTTAAAAGCTTTTCCTGTTTTACACAATTAAATTTTGGCAAATCATTTAAGTTTCCAAATATTCAATCACAGAAATCAGAGTGTTGTTTTTAGACAAGAGACAATTCAGTGAATTCTGAAAATCAACAAGAGTTTTTAAGGCAATATTTAAATCCGTTTGTTTTTGGTAAAATCATTTTTTGGCAAGCTTTATTCATTTTCCAGAAATGATTTCATGGCTAAATATCAAGTGGGCTGAAGTTTTTATTTCCTGATTTCACAAAGTATAATTTGAAAATTAGATTTCCAGGAATGGCAGAAATCATGTTTCCAGTTTTTACCTAGAAATGAATTCATGGTTTCCAGAATTTAACAAAGGTGTTATAATGCAACAATTCAAAATGGTTTCCAAATAATTTTCAAGGGCCGATTCAATCAAGGCACCAAAAGGAAGAAATCATGCAACGCAAACCAGACAAGCCATATATTTGAAATCAAAGATAAATTAGGATTTCAGAATCTTGTTTAATTACCACATCATCATAGGCATAAAAAATTGATCGGAAACCAGAGAATAATCGAGAAAAAAAATTCAGAGGAAACTCACGAATTGATTTATTGTTTTCGATCACCTCATCCCAAATCAAAGGATCAGAAAGCTACAACAAATTCGAGGATACGAGAACTTGGGATAGACTCCAGAAAACCCTAATTTTGAAGGAGTCGCCGCCATTACTAATTTCCAAAGAGAAAGGGGACAAGGAAATAAACGGGTGCACTCAAATGCAAATGAGCCGGCCAAGCTAATGATTCATGTTTTCAAATGGAAAAGGGATGACCCTTTAGTTTTTAAATCCTAGGGTTTCTCATTGTTTTTCTTTTATTTTTGTATTGTTTTTGAATTTGTGTTGTAAACCGTCTGATCCGTTCTAGAGTCTGTAAAATCTAGGGGAGATTCAGTTAGGGGTTAACTGACAGTTTACTAGAGTCTGTAAAAACTAGGGTTATTGGTTACGGGGTTGTAATTAGGGGAAATCTGTTCTACGGGATTAGAACAATCTAGGGTTTTGAGCATAGGGTTAGGACAGGACCGAGGTGTTCGCGAGTTTACAGGGTTTATAAGCGGGATCTGTGTTTAACACCTAGTAGAAACCTTAGGAATGCAGCAGTAGGCAGGGTTTTGCCGAAGCTGGGTATCTATGTGTGTTATTTCCTTTCTGCTTTTTATTTCTATTGCATTCTATGATCTGTTTATTATTTAAGATTCCACCAGATTTTTAACTCAGCGAAAAACTATGATAAACCCCATTCACCGCCCCTCTAGGGTTAATCTAGATCCAACAGTTTGTTTACTCATGGAAACCGTAATTTGTATTGCACAAATTTTCATTTAATCTTGAAGCATTTTCATTCAATCTTGAAGCTTAAACGTTCTAATGAACTTGCAAACTATGACTAAATTTTGAACCATATAACTTGTGATTGCCTATGAAGATCTTCCTGAATTAACATATGAACAAATCTAGTTCTGATCTCTCATATGGGTTGATTTTGCTATTTTTATCTCGTATTTTTGTATCCAATCTGGTTTTGGTTGTCTGCATCAACTAACTGTGCCATTTCATCACCATGTTAGAAGTCCGTTCTCTATGTCTCCTCAACAACTTTGGAGGAATTTATAACTTCGCTCTATGGGTATTGTATCCAGTTTCCTTTAGATCGCTGAAGATCAGAGTAGCATGGAAACAAGATAGGACATAATTGGATGTATCTCATGGATTTAGGAAATCCATAAGTAGACGATGTGATCCAAATAACTTGAGTTGGGAATTCAATTCTCAGTGAACGCACCAAAATGAACTCCAAAATTGATGCAAACACCCTAGAAATTTATATAAAGAATAGAATATGAAAAAAAAATCATAGAATAAAAATAGAGAAGTACTCGTTGGAAACAATGGAAGGCAATAAATCGACAACTTTATAATGTTATGACATTTAAACATATGTCCACTTGAAGGATTTGATAATTCTATGGCTGATTTGAAGTTACAAAGTCTCAAATCAGAGAACATCCAAAGTCACAACATGCATGGAGTTTTTCCACTGATTAGGGATCCAAAATGAAGCATACAACCGGTATCTATAGAAAGAGAAAATATCGAATTGGGTTGAAGCTTCAGAGGGAACTAGGGTAGATCAGGATGACCAAATCCATCAAGTGGGGCTCAGAGCGCTCAACCTATCGCGTCTGGATCGACACTTGACTTAGGCCAACCTGAGGCACTTGACTTAGGCCGATCTAAGGGGATTGACTCAGGCTGACAGGGGCACTTGACTTAGGCCGATTAGAGGAATTTGATTCAGGCTATAACCACCCAAAATTTTAATATATGGATATTTTATTAATTTTCATATTAAAACAATTAATTTTAAGATTTAATGACTTGTATTAAATTTAAAAGAGAAATTGAATGTTGAATTTACTTGAAATTGTAAATCTTGAGTTTAAAATGAAACTAAATTTATATTCGAAGCTTATGTAAAATTATGTTTGGATATAAATGATAATACTAATTTATTATCCATGAATTTGGGTGTTTCGAAATCGAAATATTATTAATCGATATTCGTTAACACGTCAAATTAGCCAATTTTCAAACAATCTCAGGTTTCGATGAAATTAGTTTCATTGGATCCGAAATGATGAATTACTGTAGATTTTCGAAAGCAATCGGACGATATGGATGATTGTACGGGGCTGAAACGCTTAACGAAAATTTAAGAGAATAAAATAGAAGTAAAAAAATACTAAATCTTGCCTATAAATTATCTCCATCCTCTGACCCAGTTTCCACTCTTATTTTCTATCTCCTATGCAAAATTGTAGCCACGACCCTCTTAAAAATTTTGTCACAAATTTTAAGAACTATTTGATGAAATCAAGCAATTTCAAACCCAGTGAGTTGGAATGTTCTATTACTTCGCGTAGTATACTCATTTCTGGGTGCGACATCATTTACCGGTTTCGACTTTGGCACGACCGAACTAGGGAAGTCGGTTTCATGGAGTCAGGGCAGAGATAGACTAGTTCATCATGGTAGGGGAGTTCGTAAGGATCAGCAGCATATGGCAATGGATTTTGGTGGGTTTTGCAACATAAAAATGTCGCACACTATACGTGCTACAAGCGCTCGGGAACGCATTTCAAGGGAGCTTTGCACCAGGGTGAGGGTTGTGTTGAAGTGATGGAGAGAGCGAAGAGGTACAATGTGGTGAAGTTAAATTGTATTTTCATGGGAAGAGAATGGGAGAAAGGAAGAAGAGATAAGCGGCCATGGTGGGTATTGCCTGTAGCGGCAAATTCGTTTGAGCTATGGAAGATAGGTTAAATAGGTAATTAGAAGTAAATTAATAATGATTAAGTAATGGTAATGACCTTTAATTTGTTAAAAACTTATAACTATTGTATTTGGGTCATACGAGATCAGATTTGCATAAAACCAGTTGCGTTGAGTTTGTATCTGCAAGTACTATGCATACAGTTGGATTGGAGAGTTTTGGAGCTATTTGAAATTTTGTCTAATTTCAAACACGTGTTTGGAATTAAAAAAAACGACGTGAAATTGTCAATGGATGGGTGGTAAGTTAACTCTCACATTTTCTGGAATATTATTGAATATCGTTATACCATATAATAATATTCATTGTTGATTGTACCCATTTTATTGTGTATTTGGATGATTTATTGCTTAGTTGGTTGGTTGTGGTTATATATACCCATTTGTGAATGGATTACCTTTGACACTGTTGCGTTTAAGCGGAAGATTCATCTAAAATGAATTAAATTGTATTATCTGATTTATATGCATATATGAACTAATATATGGGTTGTGATGCAGAGTGACATGTTACAGGGGTCCAACATGAATCCTCAATGTTTTGGAAGTTACTTTCTTTCATATTTTGCACATATGAACTGTCTAATCTATGTGACATCAAAATTCTAATTTGGATGATGATTGTTGAATTAAATTCAACACTGATGTGGTATTAATCAATAAACAACACTAAAAGTATTTATGTGGATCATGTGTAACTAATTAAGCAAGTATAACTACTATAAAATCTAGAAGTATAGAAAAAAGTAAAGTAATAAGCGATCACACCCAATTTTTATCTTGGTTCGGGCCTTCCGTTCTGCATCCAGTCCCGAATCTCCCCTTCGGCATTCTAGTTACTAAATCAGCCCTCTCTTCCCTTGGAGGAATAGGCTTATAGAAACATAGTTTTCTTTGACAAGATTGTGTTCTTTATAACACTGTTTTTGACTAAATGCTTATAGACTTCTCCTATATTCTCCTAGAGTAGATATATGAATTGAAGTGTTTTTGTATATATAAGAAGTGGTGTGCTTTTGAGTGACAAAAAGATTGCAAAAGAGTATAACATAGATCCATAAAGATTCGGTGATTAAACTCTTTTGTTTTCACTCTATATATAGAGATTGAAGAGGTTTATTGAAAAGATAATGCTTTTGGAATGAAAACTCTTCAATCGAATAGTTGCAATCTTTGATAGGCAGAAAATAGGGTTTAGAGAAATAGGCATGACTTTTCATTTTAGAAGAAACTCTTTCAGAATAACAGGTCGTTACTCAGGATAGACGTCTGACCTAAGAGGACAGATGTCTGTTCACACTCTCTGTAAATTTCCCAAGAGCAGTGACAGACGTCTATCCTTATAGGTCAGACGTCTGTCCTAAGTCTGCAAATTTTCCAGAGAGTACAGACAGACGTCTGGTCTTAAGAGACAGACGTCTGTCATGGACACCAACCTATATTCTGAACTTTGATCTAAAATATATCCAACCAAAGAGATTGTATGTTTATTTCTACTATCATACATAACGTTATCTTACTATGAAACTCTTTTATGTAATCCTTGTGTATGTCTTCAAATCTTTGATGCTATTTCGACACTTGTATATATCCTTCATAGATAGATAATGTATATACATATTGTGTATTATGATTGTATAGTTCTCATTAAAATATTGGAAAAGAGGATCAAACATCCTCCCCCTTTTTGATGAAGACAACTATACAATCATAATTATATAAGTAATCCTCCTAAGTTAGTGATCCCTATATATTATCTCCTACTTTGGCATTATCAAAAAGCATAAGAGATATATGAAGAAAATACCAGACCAACCCTCATCATCACACAGCACATACAATGCATATGTCTTAGAGTTTAATGCAGACCAAGTAATAAATAGTATGAATAAAATTTACGTAAGTTATTGATTAGACCAACAACTTATAAATTTGTGAAGTAGCCTCATAAGTTAGAAGATTGATCGTTGTAAGTATAATTTAGCCATTGTGATTCGTCATGATATTCAGTATTCTCTTGAATAAACAAACCACCAAATGATTGATAATGACCATAATGGGGTGCATCCTCTGGAGGCCATAAGCTCTCTTCTTCCTTTTCCTCATGTTGAGCGGTTTTAGGGTCCACTGTTCCTCCCTGGGTGCATGCACCTCCAATCATTCTATAGTTTTACTAGGACCTGACGGATATTGATGAGAAGTAGGAGGTGGAGGTGTTGTAGGAGAGTGAGAGGTAGACCTTAACAACGAATGACCGCAAACTTTTCTTATAATTTTTCCAAGAGAGGAGACTACTTTGTCAAGAGTCCTCTCAACTTTGGGCATTCGGATAGAAAAGGAACGTTCCAAACGAGTGATTTTCTTTCCTAAGATCTTTTGATTAAGGGATAAAGGTATTTGATTTTGAAGGGTAATGCCATGAATATATTCTCCCATTTTAGCTCCAACTTGAGCTTCTTGAATTTCCATATCGGAATAGTATTCAGAGGTTCGAATGAGACTGAAGGTTGTTACTATCATCATCGTCGTCGTTTGTCTTTGTTGTTGTTTTTGTAAAGGAGGTGGTTGTCCATGGCTATGTAACCAATCCACAAAAGGCATAATTCTTGGTGGAGACTTAAAAAGATACATGAGTGACGCAAAACAAATTTCACTCTCTTTAACTTAAAGTTCTTCATATTATGATAAATACAAAGTGATTCCTTATGATTTAAGAATCCGCATAATATATGCCCCATATGGAATGGTTCGTTTTGTCAGTGTTTGATTTGTTCGCAAATATATTGAGCCCAATTTATTTTTTTCATTTCCGAATATGGCATATAATGCTTTATGATCGTGATCATATACTTGTTTGTGACTGCCACGTCTCAGAGTAACGGTATTAATAGAATTCAATTAAGTAGACTTGCTCGTGGATAAAAATAGAGAGAGGAGTCATTTTAGGAAATTCATCTTCCTAAGTTATATGAGTGATAAGATCTCTTGTCTTAAAACGCATATCCTCATCATCTTGTAATCCTGTGCCAGAGTAAGAACATTGTAGTATTTGAACAAGCATTTCAATAATAAATTTGACGAATTAGCAATAGACACACGACCAAATCCAATTTTCAGGATCGGTAGGGTTCTAAACATGAGTCGAACAAAGATTAATGAAAAAATCTACAAAGGATATGTTATCCTCTAAATTCGATATGAAAGACCTAGGGCTGGCTGATGTGATATTGGGTGTAAAAATTCTAAGAACACCACAGGGATATGCATTATCCCAATCACATTACATCACCAAAATACTTGAAAAATTCAAGCAATATAATGTAACAATTGCAAAATCACCAGTAGATATGGACCAAAATTTGGTGAAAACACTGGTGATGGCATCTACCAATTAGAATACTCTCGTATACTAGGAAGTATCATGTATGTTATGAACTGTACTAGGCCTGATATCTCATATGATGTAAGCAAACTAAGTAGATTTACCAGCAATCCTGGTAAACACCTCTGGAAATCGATAATCAGATTTCTAGGATATCTAAAGTATATGCAAATTTATGGTATATACTATACAAACTATCCTCCAATAGTGGAAGGAAATAGTGATGCAAATTGGATCACTGGATCTCGTGATACAAAGTTTACAAGTGGATATGTGTTCACATTAGGAAATGGAGCAATTTCATGGAAATCATCCAAACAGACTTGTATTGCTAGATCTGCGATGGAATCAAAGTTTATTGCACTAGATAAGACTGCAGAAGAAGTAGAATTGATTTGAAGCTTCATGGAAGACGTTCCTAACTAGAGAAAACCTATGCCTCCAATATGTATACATTGCAATAGTCAATCAGCTATTGAAAGAGCTAATAGTACACTATACAATGATAAATCTAGGCATATTCGTCGTAAACATAAAACGATAAGACAACTTCTCTCTAATGGGGTTATCACAATAGATTACATTCATTCTAAAGATAACTTAGCAGATCCACTTACAAAAGGCTTGCCAAGAGAGAGAGTTCAAACCATATTGATGGAAATGGGGCAAAGGCCTATAGACTAAAGGTTTTTCTAAAATGGAAACCCCACCTAGTTGACTGGTGATCCCAAGATCTAGGTTCAAAGGGACAATGAAGTTTAAGAGAAACTTGATGGCACTGTTATACACAAACCATTCCTATGATAAGTTCGTGCATTATATGTTAAATAAGGATGAGTATTAATAGTTTTAATGATGCCTGTATTTGAGGAATTAGAGAATAATCTTTATAGAATCACCTACGTAAGTGCGAAGGCGTCGTTTTAAAGAGAATTATGAGGCCAAATTCTCTAAGAACTTATGAGACCAGGCAGGTGTTCAAGGAAAAAATGAACACATATAGAGAACGAAAGGTGATAAGAAACATTTATCGTGTGTTATCTACTTTTGAATTACACAAAAGGCTTACAGTTCAAGGACAGTCTATATCTACTGATTCTCCTGTGATTCAAATAGGTAATCACTAGGAAAGTTCAAGGCACATGTGCTACTTTGACTGATGCGATAAATGGATCGTGAATTAAGATTGATTGCTCATTCATATGGGGGATTGCTGGAAATGAATGAGCAAAAGAAAGAGGAATTTGGGAAGAAAAACATATAACAACCTATAGTCCCACATCATTAAAATATTAACACAACCTCTCCTAATATATTAGAAGCGAATGGGCTTATATGAAATAAAAGGAAGAGGGATTATAGAGGAGTGTGGGCTAGGCCTTGACACAATAATATACATTAAAGTGTCAAAGATTGGGCCTTGGGGCTCTTGGGGCCTCTTGATTGACTAGTTGAAACGAGAATTTTTTTTCCTTCAAATTTGAAAGGCATGTCCATTCAATCCAGAATGTGAAGCTGAATGGGTACAACCATTTGAATTCTGAGTGCATGCACATTAATGCCCGCATGGTTAAAGGGTCGCAACCTTTCCAATTCTGATGGTTATTAATGCATACGAATAAGCACCTCCTCCAGCCTATAAATACATTACCCAAAACGAGACAAAATCCACTCTACTTTTAATCTGCTCGCATTACTTATTCTTCTTCAAAGTAATCTCTGATCAAGTTTTTGTAATCTATTTCAGTTCGTCAGAGCTCCATTTGCAGGCACTACGCTACAGGGCTGGTCCATTTTATCCTGGGAAACAAATTGCTAATACGTTAATCAGTGCATACGACGATAATAATGTTTCAAGGAAACATAATATTTTCTGGACTCGGACATTACTGAAACAGAATGTTTTCTGCACTGCTTCAATCTAGTGCACAATCAGTCACGATTTCTGTCTTCGCTGTAAACACAGTTTACGTGACAATTGTGACATAATTGAGTAACATTGATTGTTGTTGCTGTCTACTTGTAATACAGTTGTGTACTAACAAAAGATCTAACATGTAATTCATATCATATAGTAAAGCATGTCATCTAATATAATTTTCATCCGTTTATTGGAGAAGTGAAATAATACAAGTGTGACAAATGGATATAAACTAAGTTCAAGAAGCAATGAGTTGTAGTAAATATATAATCATAACAGCTTATCTGTCTTAACATCAAGCTATTGCTAGCAACAACAATAGCTCTTCATCATAGTTTTATATTGTCAAACCAAAAGCAACTGGAAAACGACAAGGAAAAGTTTCAAAAAAGGCTTGGCTAGGTCTGTATAAGAAGGAAAACAGTCGTTTAATTCCATAACAAATATAATATTGTATGAATGTCAATAGAAAGCAGGCACGAATGTAGTTTTGTCTGATTTAACTGAAGAGGTCATTAGTTGCTCATTATTTCTTGAATTGACGATTCTTTTTTAAGTTTACCGTCATAACCCTTTGACAGCTTCAAATCAAGGTGTAGTTCAATCATCGATAGGGCCAGGAGGATAGCAGCAATGATATGCAAATAAAATATAGGCTCCTAATGTATGACCCAAATGGATTGAACTTTAGCAAAACCTTAAAATCCAGATGTATGACCGTAACAATAAAATAAATAATTGCACTTTTGTCTTCCATGTGTGCAAATATATATGAGAAATTCAATAATCTGTTCTAGAAAAAAGAAACAAAAACAACACATTTTACTTTTAATCTCCAAGTATAAGATAAAAAAGCCTTGTTCACAGACTAACAATTTAATATTCATAAGCCAATGTAATACAATTCTACGTAATAATTTCATACAACGTAATACTGGTTTTCTGGTATCACACATAAGAATGGTATCACATGTAGAATTATCAGTATTTCTTGGCTAGGCTTAATGGTATTACATAAATGATATGAATTACATAGTTACACAATGCTTGCTTTCAATTTTGAAGTGAAATTTGTAGTAGCAGCGAACTAGCCCCCTTTTTTAAGATGAAATTCAGTTTTAAAATTAGTTTTGAAATCTATTAGAAGCACATAGTTAGCAAAGTCAATTTTGAAAATAGTTGGTAAAATCTATTATGAGATACACATATAATAAATAATCAAATCAGTTTTGAAATCTTTAGCAATAACCAGTTAGTAAAAGTCAAAATTAGCGAAATATGTGCTTGGATTGAGAAGTGGTAGTAGAAAAAGCCTTACTAGGATTGGCATGTGAAGGGGATTCTATGGGTGGTATGGTAAGTTAGTTGTTTGCACACAATCAGTTTTCTCCTTATGTGGAGTTTTTCTCTTTTCATTTTTAATTTTCTCATGTTTCATTTTTTGAAGTTCATTGGTACATGCATGGAACCTTTCATGGCGGTTGCTACCGAGTTGCTACCTAGAATCTCATTACAGAACTATTTGGTCAGTATTTGACCCAAACTACTAAATTCAAGTACAACAGCCTGCATGCACTTGATATTGAAAGTGCAGTGGATTGCCTAAATGCTAATGGCACTATCCATTGGGATTCAAATCCATATGCATACACACACATACATGCACGTCCCCTCTAATTCAATTGTGCAGCTGACTGAGTTACCCAATAACCAATTTGTTTGCTTATATATGTATTTTATCTATCGTGTGCACTTGCAGATTATATTTTCTAGTGCACATATAATCAAAGAGAAAACAGATAATAAAAATTATTTTCTAGTTCAGTTAAGAGAACTTATTCTGGTTTTAGAAGAAAGTTGATAGGTGTGGTGCAATTTGACACTACAAAAAATAGTTATTTAGCTATCGGGGGTGAGTTTGTGGTTAAGTTTTGGGACATGGACTAACCTCTTGACAACTACTGATGGAGGTGGAGAGTTGCCTATACTTTTCTAATCAAACTCGTTTTCTCTTTCAGTCATTCCCTCTCGCCGCACTACTTAATTTGTTCCATTTTCTATAATCACTTTCTTTTCCGGGATTCTCCCCATATCAGGTTTAACAAATTTGGTTCTCTCTTAGCTGTTTCCACATCTGATAATTCTATTAAGATCCCAGCAAATGTCGATGGTATTCAAATGCTCCGATCAATTGAAAGGTTGTCCTATAACACTGCTAGATTATCATCTATGGCAATTGGAAAGGTGAGGTAACAAGAATCTTAAAATAATTCAATGGATTCATAATGGTTAATACAAGGTGCATGATTGTCACATTATTGTTGAAGATTACCTCACTTTTTCCCATGACTATGGCTAGAACTAGCAGAACAGTAGCTGAAAAAGGCAGTTCTGCTGCACCAAATGCAGGATTGGTAACTTAAAACCATGAAGACTTATGAAATAATTAGGTATTTTTGTCCTATTTGTTTGGAACAAGTTCACATGGTGTTAAGTTTTACTTAGATAATATTGGTTTCCGATATGCAGCCAAATGATGAAAATCGTATCCTAGAAGACGTGAAACCTAGAATAGTTGACGAGTTGAGTGAAAAGTCCAAGATTTGGAAGTTGACTGAGATTAGTGAACCATCCTAGTGTTGCTCATTGAAACTTCTTGATAGTTTATCCATCTATTATTATTATTTAAACTAGAAAACAGGAACACATCACGTTGTGTTGTACAACCTGTTCTCGCATTATTTTAAAATCCTACCCTTCCGTGCGTTTCTCTTTTTCTTTAACGAGGACTGTAACTATTCCCCCCATTTTCCTCATATCCTCACCACTATGCTTATATCCATAACGAACCTTCACAAAACCACTCCTACTCCCCAATTAAGCCAACCTCGAGTTTTCCCCGCGTCTTCATTTCATTAGTAGTGAATTACAACAAAGATAGAATGGATTTCAACATGATTTACTTCTATTCTACAAATCGGCGTATGCAGGAATCATTTCTGCCGTAGTTGGATCAACTACTACCCAAAATTTAGGGGTATCGATTTTCCCTTTCGTTTTAACCAGATTCTCTTCTTACCCAACCTTTCATTCCATTCCTGACAACCTAATGTAGTTTTTTTCTTATGGGTTTTTGATTGCCATTTGCAAAATCTATTTAACAAGTCAATATACGATAATTTTAGTTAGGTAAATGAAATTAGCAGCATAGTTTAATTCTAAGATAATTTCTGCATAACTCCATGCCAACCATCATGAAATGAAAAATTACATTTCATGGATAGTAGCCAAATCCAATTTGGTGAGAAGTTTGTTTAATATTTTGTTATTGTTTTAGATGACTGAGTTGCATTTAATGTGAAATTGTTGTCCTATATTTCCGTTCAGTCCTGAGTAGACATCAAAGATCGAAAAATTAGCATGTGTGAACTGGCATCATCAGGTATTGCATTATTTTTTCACATGTTTTATGTTCACAAGGAATTCTGAAGAAATAATTTCCAAACTCGGTAATGGAATGTAGTGCTTTAACACTTACTGCCTGCACACAATGTTACACAACACATACACACACACACAAAATTCAGTGTATTCCTTGATATCCATTACAATAAGCTTTCTTGAATTCCTTTGTGTTTGTACACTCACCCCCATCTGCAAGGGGTCCTAATATAAAAAATGATATATCAAGCGAGCATTATCTATGAAATACTTTTTCTATGCATATAAAATTCAGTACATTTTCATCAAACAAATTTGCAGTGTCTTCTTCTATAGTTTTGCGAATGGATACTCTTTTAGCTATAAAGATTAAACATAATGATAGTGGTTAAATTTTTATTAATGTTGAACTACGATGCTAAGATACATTCAAAAATATGTTATCTAGTTTTTTTGAAGTCAGAACTGACTACTACACAACATAATTCAAAAAAACAAGTTGCGTCTCCCGTTGATTTGTTCCTTTTTTGATTTATTTCCCACATGGATAAAAGCTTAATGGCAATGAAAATTTTATGTAAATTCTTGGTATTGAACCGTTTTAAGGCACAGACTAAACTCACTGTATTATGACATGCCATCATGTTTTAACATGTGGGAGCTACAATTAGTTATTCTTTGTCATATAATGATATGTCAAGTAATGGTGCATAAAACTTATGCTTACAAGTCAATTGGCTTGGGAATAACTTCTAAGCTGAATTATAAAAATTCAGTTACCATAGGTTAGATATGTTACTAGATTTTCAGGTTCAATGTTTATTTATTCTCTTACCCTACAACTAATAAGAGATAAGAATGGTTTCGGTGCATCACAATGATATTGTATATTCTATACACAAGAGATATGGGCCTTTAGCCTACAGTCCAGCATTACATTATTATCTGACCTGACTTACAACGGTCATATTTCTTTGTATATAAAGACTTGTACATACACTATTCTGTATTCGATCATTCAATAACAAAATTTACGAACTTTCTTTTAACAACAACCTGATTACTCAACCTACGGACCTCAATACTTATTTACATTGCATTAAACAATTTGATACCTACCTGTCAGCTACCACCAGTCACATATATAGACATTTACTTGCTTCAGCCCTTTCTAAAAAATGTTTTCTACTGTTAGCTTCGTTTGTGTGTACATACTTGAAGTATCCTTAACCATCATTTAATTATCTATAGCATACGCAAATTTGATGGAAATTAAGTTCAACCTCTGCATCTGTTCCCAATCTTAAGAGCTAACTTAGACGAATAAAATGTAAGCTATAGTTTATTTTAGATATAATGTTTGATGTTTCATAAAAAAAATCAGATATAAATTTTAGTTTTTACGGACTGAAAGCACAATATAAGGAACATAAATTTGGTCAACTCATCCTATGGTGGTAGTATATCTACTCATAAAAAAATGCTTACCCGATAAAAATAATTGCAATGGAGAATAAGTTGAGGAAGTGTAAAGATGAGTTATATTCACCTAGAAGTTTAACTAGCAATAATTAAAGCTTAACTAAAGTTAATATAATATGCATATTCATTCTGTAAGAAATAATTTTGTAATAGCTATTTCCATACAAATTCAATAATAATGCTAGCATTTTTTTTATAGGTCTCGATTCACATCAATCATTTTTTTAAATGTATGGATGCCTCTTCCTATGTAAGAAATAAAAACAAAGCTTGAAATCACAACCATGACTGAAATGAAATTACTTTTCTTCTAAATAATAGATAAGTGGTGTGTTTTTTATGATGGTAGTAAACGTGTGGCTCAAGAATAATTGGTCAACTGCAATGTACTTCCGTTGACCTTAAAACAGAAATTTATGTATCAAATATTTGTTGTAACATAGATGTTGATAAATTGATTGGATTTGCAGGCAAGCAGCTAAGGAGTTAATGAAAATAGTGTTTGGGTACTGAAGTAAACAAGCATGGAAGAATTAAGACACTTCAAGTTCATCATCAATTCAGTTTGGTACAAAAGCCTTGGATGGATCAGTTGCTTATTCTTTTTCAACTTAGTGGGTAAAAATATTCATTCTTTGGTAAAATTCCTAGATTTAGCATTATATTTTCATATGATAATTATAAATAATAAAATTCAAAATTTTCATTTTTTAATATCTTATGCTTTACAATCTTTTTTTATACAACATTCATATGCATTATGAAAACAAAATTACAGTATAAGATTTAAAAATTCTTAACTTAAGTACCTTATACAAACTATTTATGGTTAAAGTAAGACTACTTTCATAAGTTGCTGAGATAGTGAAAAAATAATCTAAAAAGAAATATTAGTTAAATATTTAAATGGCACTAATAGTTATATGTGTGTTATGGTTTAGTTCCAAAATAATAAGTTGGTATATACGATAAGGAAAAGCATAGATTTGGCAATTTCTGACAGAGATAGTTTCAAGAATAACTATGTACAAAATAACGTTATATAAGAAATTGACGGTTCGTGCATCATGGTATTTTGATTTAAAAAACATGTTTGTTTATAAATAATTTTAATTGGTCCAAGTTTATATGTTTATGTGAATATAGAAATTTTATTAGCACTACAAAATTCAGCAAGACTTTTTTCCAATTACAATTTTTCCAAATGCATTTGGATTTTTTTTTCTACCCCTTGATATTAATAAAGAGAACTCTTCATAAAAATCTGTCACCCATATTAATTCATTGTTAGGGACTGCGGAAAGGATCGTTAAGGCAAAGAAAACACTAGAGGGGGGAGTGAATAGTGTTTGTAAGAACTTTAAACAAAACTTAAATCTAAATAGAATTATGGAGTGAATCAAACAACACAAACACAATCACAGACACCAATTTAAACACAAATGCAAAATAAACAGAAATAAAGGAAAATGCATAAAAGGAAAGAACACATCATATTTTATACTGGTTCAGATCACTCCTATGTCCAGTCCCGCACAACGCTGGATTGTGCAGAGTTTTATTGCTATTTTTAAGTAGCCAAATACACCCTCCTTGATTTCATGGCTTAATAAGGAGACACCGACTCCTATCCCTTGATTTCACGGCTCAACAAGGGCACATCGACTCCTAAACCTTGATTTCACGGATTCGAGGATAATACCGTTTACTCTTAACTTACAAATTGGATCTTTCGATCCAAGCAATTAAAAAACAACCCTATAACTCATCAATAGCACTTGATTCAGAGAGTAGAGAGTGTAGAGAGAAGAAGTTTGATCAATTCAGAAGTGAATTCGGCAGAGTATAAGTGTAAAAACCATAAAAATGAATAACAATAATGGTAGGATGAAAGGGGATGAAGATAGAGAAGAAGAGATATTAGAAAATTTGGTTTTTGGCCTCTTTTTATAGAGAGTGAAGGGTTGCAACGTTTCAAAGGCACTTCCCTTCAAAATTAAAAAACTAGCTGTTATATATTGACATACATATTATGCTATGTCGACATACCTATGTACAAAATTGATTTTCAAAGCATTTTCAAGTGTTTGGATATAAAACTAATTCTAAAAATTCTTGAATAAAATTCTAATGTTGTAAATCAATACTATATGAAAGAAAACATATGAAAACATATTTTTAAACTATATAAATATATTTATAAAATTATAAGGTTTTAAACTATAAAATATAAATAAAGTATATATATAAAAAAACTTAAGTTTGCAAAAAAAAGAAGAATAAAAATATAAAAACAAAATAGAGAGGATTGAGAATAAAATAGAAAAACAAAAATAGAGAGTATTGAGAAAAACAAAAATAGAGAGGATTGAGAAAAGAATTGAAAAAACAGAATTTGGATTTGGATTTGAACCTGGAGTGTTATTTAGAGTCTTAAAAAATCTAGACTCTATAATTATATTAATCTTGAACTCTTGACATCTTGATATCTTGATTACTCATGAGTCTTGAATCTACTCTGAATTCTAAATCTCTAAAAGCTCTTAAACTGTACAGTCTTCGGTATTAGTTCCTGCATACAAATCTTGCATATGTATATATATTTTAGATAAAGATGTTAGTATATATTTTATAATCAATGATAATTGAAATAAGGTTGTTGTCATCAAAACTCCATTCTCCAACAATCTCCCCCTTTTTGATGATGACAACCTTAGTTTATAAAATATCATACATGTATATACCTGTTTGATGATGATCCTCTTATACTCCCCGTGCCTATAAGAATTCTATAAAATTATGCCTATATTTTATAATTTTTCCCCCATTGGCATTATCAAAAAGAAATATTAAAGATGCTTCCCCTAAGTTAAACAATTGTAGAATCTAAGTAATATTCCTAAAAATACTCCCCCTAAATTGAATAACACTACGAATAGAATATAAGTAACTATACTTAAACAATACTCCGCCTTAATTTATTAACTAATTCTAATCTATAAAACTAAAGAGAATAATACTTATTATGATGAGTAAACCAAATCAAGTATCATTATTACGTATGTTTGTCTAATATATATATATATATATATATATATATATATATATATATATACACACACACACACACACACACACACAAACCAATCCAAACTAAATCACACCATATGTCTTAATATTTACAAGTTCCAATCAATATAGTCAAAATCAAATCACACCATATGATTTTAGAGTAATTAAACAAATCAATCAAATCATACCAAATAATTAAAAATCTTTTGGAACTTCAACCATTCATCTTGTCCAGTAATTGGATTCTTCTGGATATCTTTCCACTCTTCTTCAATGTTATATGATGCTTGGTTGTTTTCATTTCTGAAATGAGAAGAAATATCCCAATGAATTACATCAAAATGTTTTTCTTGATGTTTAACCATCCTCATTTGGATTACTTCTAATTTTCGTTGATTACGTAGTACTATGGACGGAGATCTCTTGAAAGAAATCAAAAAATCATCAAGGCTTTCACTTATATTATGAATAGGGTTTGCCATGGATTTGATGAGAAATGATTAAAGGAGTAATAAAAAATGTAGTTTTCTGGATGAAATTGACTTAAATAGGGTCCGGAATTCGTTGGATTTTGAATGGACATGATTAGTTATTATAATTTTAAATTTTGAAAAAGTTTGAAAAATTTTCTGTTATATGTCGACATACTATAGTGTGTTTTTGAAAATTTTGAATTTTTGAATTCTTTTGATTCTTATAATATATTTTATGATTTTTCAGAAACATAAAGATGATTTAAACAGAAATAAAACTCCATTCATTACTTAATAAAAAGCAAATACATCCAGTTAAACAAGACACACTTAAATATGAGATTCGAAAGCAAATACAAGGAAACATATAAAGATAGATTAAACTTGATGGCTTAGTTTTCAGATGATGAGGAGGAAGATGAAATTCCAAGCTTTCTTCCTATCTTGATCATGAATTTGGTCATTTTGGAAAGTTTCTTGTTAAACTTCTTTTGATTTTTGACGATTTTTGTTTGGTTTTGAATAATCGTATCTTAGAGTTTACGATTAACGGTTGGATACTCGATGCTTTCTATAGAAGTATCTTCTTCTTCGACTTCCATTGGGTCTTGCTTGTAACGACCCGCATTCTACGCATCATAGGATCGTAGAATATTTATTTCTTTCACATACGAAGTCGTATGGTCATGTAACTTTGGAAGACGACTATTGGGGTCATTTCCCATGTTCATGATTTTTCCCGATTTTTAGATGACTATTTTACCCCTAGTTGGTACTGTTTTGGCCATAACTTTTGACTGGAAATGAATTTTGACTTGAAACCACTTCCATTGGCTCCGGATGATGGTTTCTCTTTCCGTAGAGTGGTCACATTAGCCAAACGGACTCACCGTTTGGGAGATATGGCTGAAACAAGTTTCAGATGGTGAAAAACAGCTTAATTGGGCTTAACCGGGTGATTAACAGCTAGGCCCAAAGGGGAATTTCGGGATTAGGAGTTTAAAAGGGCTGTTAGGGTTTGGAGAATACCTTTTTCTCATTTTTCAGCCGTCACTATTCATTCCTCTTAACTTAGCCATGGCCTCCACCCTCTAAATCTCTTCAAAGCACCTCTTAATCACTTTCTAATTGAAGATTAGGCTTAGCAAACATCAAATCAAGAAGTATTAGCACGAGAACCGAGGTAGAGCTGCTGTGTAAGATTGGGAACAGCGCCAAATCAGAGAATATTTCAGTTTTGGGGTTTTAGTTGTGGCAAAGGTGAGTGATAGTATCGTTTTGACATAATTACAGTTAATTAAGGGTGATTAGTGAAGATTAGCGAATTTATACACTAATAAATTCTGGAAAAATGTTTAGAAATTCTTAAATAATATTTCATGCCTCTGTTAGAAAATTTAGACGATTTGATTAAGTTTTACTAAGTATGTGCTTAAACATGATTAGGAAGGATTATAGGAAAATGTGAGGTTTTAGCCACTTTTGATCTATTTTGATTCATTTGAATTGTTGTTTGCTGTTTGTAGTTGCTATTACATGTTGCTATGACTCTATGGTATGTTTTATGATTGATTAGAATAGTTAAATTGGTCGAAAACGTCGTCGAATGGTGTAGAAAGCTCGCTGGAAAGTTGCAGAAATGTGCAGGTTCCTAACCGGTTCGGATCGGATGAGGCTCGGATCGGATATGTGAACTGGGCAAGAAAACCGACCCGAACTGGAGTTTGGCTCATAGGAGACTTGGCAAAAAGGAAGGCCGTTTACTTAGAGTTGGAGTGGACAAAAGGGATCGGATCGGAAGAATAATGGAGACCAGATCGGATCGACTCAAGAATGGAAGGCTACGACTGGAGCAAGGCGAAGGGAGCGGATCGGATCAGGGCAGATGGAGAACGGGAGCGGATCGGATCGGAGTAGATGGAAAACGAGGGAGCTGATCGGAGAAAACTGGAAGGAAGACAGTGACCCGACCCGACCCGGAGGAGGACACCGACCCGACCCGAAGTGGAGTATCCGACCCGAGCCGATGAAGGTGATGACTACCGACCCGAACCGATGAAGGTGATGACTACCGAACCGAACCGAATTCTAGGACTGTTAATGCGCGACAACTCTTCTGAAGACCCACTCCAATTCGACCAATACCCGAGATGCAAAGTAAGTCCAAATGAGAAGTTAGAGCTCAAGATTCAGATGGGAATCAACGAGTTCGCTTCATGGTTGGGCTTTGCTGCGGGACGTGTGCCAAGGAGTTATCGACGTCTATAGCTTTGGACCACTATGGTAGGAGGTACGAAGGCGGGTTCAGGGCCATTATGGCATCGGTAGGACCAAGGGCTACAACCAATGAAGTGGGTCATTGAAATGTTGGTCATGACCCCATATGTTTAGCTTGGTTATAGCAGGGTTTCTACAAGTCGGGATTCGTCGTTACCTCAGTTTGTCTAGTGTTCCAAAGTGGTAGATATCGTATGCTTTACGCACTGAGTGAGAAATGTGAGGATGGTTGCTATGGATGATTTGTTTGCTATCATTATGACATGCACACCCTACCCCCGTATTCTTACACTATTTATTCTGGCACCTTAGAGTATTGTACGGTATGTGGTACAAACTCTTTGGTTGCAGGTCCAGGTTCAGATATGGTTTAGTATACCTGTTATTATTCCGTTTAGATGCTTATCGCTCATACCAGGCTTTATGTCTGACCCAAAGTTTTATGTCTCCTCTTATTACTCTGGGTGCTCACACGAGCAGACTAGAGACAGGTTAGCTGGTGATGAACGGGTAGATGATCCGTAGACGAGCAGGAGGCTTCCACGTACTATATACATAACATTCTCCCTGTGTTGTTGAAGATCACTGCTTGGGCATTGGTGGTGTATCTTCTACTTTAGCTTTCTTTTGTTTAGAGACAGTAAATTTGGAAAATTGTAATAAGCTGTAGTTGAATTTCCGCTGCTCTGATGATTGATGTTGATTTTAGTTATCAGCTTATGCACTGTCTCACCTGTTTTATGTCAAGTATGTTATTATTATATTTTATTCCATGCGCTGTGAGACATTCTATAGGTTCCTCGATTAGTTCCTTCCCTTCTTTCCTTTCTCCTGACGACCGTCCTGTGCTAGTCGGGCATGTGTACAGCGCACTTTTGGAGGAAATGCAGGCTGGTGCGGGGCGGGCCGTCACACTTGGTATCAGAGCTCTAGGTTGCGTAGTTAACCTAGGGACGTTATCAGGGAGAGATAGTATACGTATACGAGAGAGCGTATTTGTGATTATTTTGGTTTTCAAAAGCTATATATATATACTATTAGTAGTATAAGAATGAAGTCGTGCTGCACTAGCACCACTATGGGGTCGTTAATCGTTTCCTTTTTCAGATTGACGATGAGCCGATATGTTAGAGGTACCGGTAGAGGGGCCAATAATGGGAATGCTGCTGACATGAGGACGATGTTTACTGACCTCATGAGAGAGATGCTTAGAGATGTACAGAGGGCAGCTCCCAATGGTGGAAATGGTGGTGGTCCAATAGTGCAGGCGCCAAGAGTCGACTTCGCCAAGCTGAATAAGGATTATACTAGTCTTGGTTGGAAGCCGTTCCATGGAACGGAGTCGGCCACGGATGTTCAGGATTGGTTGGATAGTTACGAACGTATCTTCGAGGATTTGGGTATCGAGGATGCAATGAAGAGAAAGTTAGCGTCCCGTCAGTTGCAAGGGCGGGCAATGAATTGGTGGAATGCTATAAAGGCAGCTACTCCCGAAGATCAGATTACTTGGGAGCAGTTTAAGGCTCGCTTTAGCGAGAAGTTCATTCCAGCTGCTCAGAAGTCAGTACTGTTTAAGAAATTCTTGGAGATCAAGCAGAATGGCAGAGCTGTCTCGGAGTATATTGCTGAATTTGACACTTTGTCAAAATATGGGTTATCTCTTATTGATACTGCCGAAAAGAAGAATGAGAAATTCATAACTGGTTTGGATCAGTACTTGGGGGAAAGGCTTATTAACCACATCGACGAGACGTTTGAGTCGATTGTAGGGAAAGCATTGAGGTCAGAAAGTCTCTACCCTAAGCCGAAGACTGAGGTTGCATCCGCAGATGAGCCAAAGCCACAAGCAAGTGGTGGAGGCAAGGGTGGTTCCCAGAATAAGAGAAAGCAGAATCAGACTAAGGATGGCCAGAAGAAAAAGAATAAGCAAGATGTGGAGTGCTTCAGCTGTGGTAAGAAGGCCCATTATGCTAGTAATTGTCGGGCCAAGCCAGCGGATAGGAAGTGCTTCAACTGTGGTCAGATGGGACATCACAAGGACAAGTGTCCGCAACCCCCCAAAGAAAAGCAAATGGTGAAAGCATATGCTCTTAATGCTATTCCTTCTTCGTCGAATGCCCCAACTGCGGCGGAGAAAGGAAAGAATATCGTTATTCAAGGTATGCTTTCTGTTTACAATGTTCCTGTTAGAGTTTTATTTGATACCGGAGCTTCCAGTTCTTTCATATCTAGTGACCCGGTAGATAGGTTGGGATTGGAGCCCGAGGTTGTCGATAGACCTTTAGTAGTGACGAACCCGATTGGTGGTTCTACTAGCCTTAGCATGATTTGTCGTAATGTGGTCCTATCGAGTCATGGATGCATGTTTGTTTGTGATTGCTTTGTTTTGGGCTTTGCTGGGTTTGGCATTATTTTGGGAGTAGATTGGCTCCAAAGATACGGGGTGGTGGTAGACTGTGAGGGCTTTTTGGTGACAGCTAGGGCGGATGATGGGCGGAGGATAGTGTTTGGTGGTCTACCCAGTGAGGGGGTATTGGCTAGTTTTCTAAACTCCCTTGACATTCCGCATAGTGAGTTGTCAGGTTTGCCCGTGGTTGGCCAGTATCCGGATGTTTTTGAAGAAGTGACCGGACTTCCACCACACCGAGAGATTGAGTTCCGTATTGATTTGGTAAAAGATGCCAGACCTATAGTGATGCCACTTCGTCGTATGGCACCAAGGGAGCAGCGAGAGCTCGAGGTGCAAGTCAGCGATCTTTTGAAGAAGGGATTTATCAGAAGGAGTGTTTCTGAATGGGGAGCACCAGTTGTGTTTGCTACCAAGGCGGATGGTTCCCTTCGTTTGTGTGTAGACTACCGCGAGCTGAATAAAGTGACGAGGAAGAACAAGTATCCTCTACCGTGGATAGATGATTTGTTCGATCAGTTGAATGGCGCGAGAGTATTTTCTCAGTTGGATCTCGCGACAGGTTTTCATCAGCTTAGAGTGGAAGCTGGGAGTATAGCTAAAACGGCATTTCGAACGCCGTCTGGATTTTATGAATGGTTGGTCATGCCATTCGGGTTGACCAATGCCCCAGCATATTTTGTGGATCTTATGAATAGGGTATTCAGAGATCAGTTGAATAAGTTTGTCCTTGTGTTCGTTGATGATATTTTGGTCTATTCGAGGACAGAGGAAGAACACAAGGAACATTTAAGAGTAGCGATGGAGGTGTTGAGAAAACACCAATTGAAAGCCAAGTTTTCTAAGTGCCACTTCTGGAAGAGGGAAGTGAGGTTCTTGGGCCATGTTGTATCAGAGAATGGTATTGCCGTGGACCCGGAGAAGGTGGCTACGGTACAAGATTGGCCTACGCCCAAGAACGCAACAGATGTAAGAAGTTTCTTGGGATTGGCCGGATATTATCGTAAGTGTATCCAGGGTTTCTCCAAGATAACAGCACCATTGACCCAGTTGACCAAGAAGAATCAAGCTTTTATCTGGGATGAAAGGTGTGAGAATGCATTCAAGAGTCTAAAGGACAAGTTGACAAGTGCACCAGTGTTAGTCATTCCTAAGGGGGATGAAGAGATGACGGTATACACGGATGCCTGTGGTACCGGACTGGGTGCTGTATTGATGCAAGGCGGTAGGGTTGTAGCTTATGCAAGTCGGCAATTGAAACCGCACGAGAGAAGATACCCTACCCATGATTTAGAATTGGCAGCGATCATGTTCGCGTTAAAGATGTGGAGACACTATCTCTTGGGAGAAAGATTTGAGTTGTTCACAGATCATAAGTCGTTAAAGTATCTCTTCTCTCAGAAAGATCTGAATCTCCGTCAGCAGAGATGGTTAGAGTTCTTAGCTTCCTATGATTTTGACATCGCATACACACCGGGAAAGGGCAATGCGGTGGCTGATGCATTGAGTAGAAGGCATGCCAGCTTAGGGGCTATGTTCCTTGAATGGAAGCAACTGGAGTATATCGCGGGGTTTGATTTCAGACCAAAGTGCGAATTGGATCCAGAAATGTTAGCAAGTTTGATGATCAGACCCACTTTAATTGAGCGGATCGGCTCTAGTCAGAGGGACGATCCTAACCTATTGGAAATCATCTCCGAGTTAGAGATGTGTGTCGATGAGGAGGTGAACAAGTATGGGCTTGATCGAGATGGATGGCTTAGAAAGAATGGAAAGCTTGTTGTACCCAATGTCAATGGATTGAGAGATGAAGTGCTTAGAGAGTGTCATCACTCAAAACTGACTATACACCCCGGTGGTAATAAGATGTATCGAGATATGAAGCAGACTTACTACTGGGAAGGAATGAAAAGAGACGTTGGGAAGTTTATATCCAAGTGCATGAATTTCCAGCTAGTTAAAGCCGAGCAAAAGAAGCCTAGTGGGTTGTTACAGCCATTAGAAATTCCCGAATGGAAATGGGAGCAAGTCTCGATGGATTTCATCGATGGTTTACCAAGGACTAGATCGAGACAAGATAGCATTTGGGTGATTGTGGATCGACTGACTAAAAGTGCAAGATTTATACCAGTTGAATCGACCAGAACGACAGCTAAGTTAGCAGAATTGTATATGAAGTGGGTAGTGAAATTTCATGGAGTACCTAAAGGCATTGTGAGCGATCGAGACCCGTTGTTCACTAGTGGGTTTTGGAAGAGCTTACAAGAGGCTCTAGGGTCAGAGTTGCATCTCAGTACCGCATATCATCCTCAGACCGACGGTCAGACGGAGAGGGTGAATCGTATTCTGGAAGATCTCTTGAGAGCATGTATATTGGATTTTGGTGGATCATGGGATGACCATTTGCATCTAGTAGAGTTTGCATATAATAATAGCTACCAATCCAGTATCGGCATGGCTCCGTTTGAAGCTTTGTACGGAAGACCGTGTAATTCACCATCATGTTGGATAGAGACTGGCGAGAAGTTTATGCTTGGACCAGATGCGGTGAGGGAAACTTCAGATAAGATCAAGGTCATTCAACAACGAATGAAGGCTGCCCAAGATAGGCAGAAGAGTTATGCTGATAAAAGGAGAAGAGACCTAAAATTCTCCGTTGATGACTTGGTGTTTGTCAAGATTTCTCCGTTGAAGAGCGTAATACGATTTGGCAGGAGAGGAAAATTAGCACCAAGATTTGTTGGTCCATTCCCTGTTCTTGAACTAGTCGGGAATTTGGCATACAGAGTTGACTTACCTGAGAAGATGGCGGGAGTTCACGACGTATTTCATGTTTCCCAACTAAGGAAGTTCGTTCACGACTCAGATATGACTATTTCACCTGATCAGTTAGAGGACTTCGAAGTAGAACCTGAGGCGGTTGGGAACCGCAAGCCGGCCCGAATTGTCGAGCACGACATGAAGCAACTTCGAAGGAAGGCGGTGAAGCTAGGACGAGAATGATTGTACTTGGGAGACAGAGGAGAACATTAGGAAGACACACCCAGAACTCTTTGCCTGGTAAGATTTTGACTTCAATTTAGTTTTCCGCATGCTAGGATAGGCTTGTTTGCTTGTTTTGCATGTTTGATTGTTGTATGTGGTTGTTAGGCATGCGGGATCCTTTGTATGTTTTGGGTTAAGGAATTTCGGGGACGAAATTTCTTAAGGGGGGGAGAGTGTAACGACCCGCATTCTACGCATCATAGGATCGTAGAATATTTATTTCTTTCACATACGAAGTCGTATGGTCATGTAACTTTGGGAGACGACTATTGGGGTCATTTCCCATGTTCATGATTTTTCCCGATTTTTAAATGACCATTTTACCCCTAGTTCGTACTGTTTTGGCCATAACTTTTGACTGGAAATGAATTTTGACTTGAAACCACTTCCATTGGCTCCGGATGATGGTTTCTCTTTCCGTAGAGTGGTCACATTAGCCAAACGGACTCACCGTTTCGGAGATATGGCTGAAACAAGTTTCAGATGGTGAAAAACAGCTTAATTGGGCTTAACCGGGTGATTAACAGCTAGGCCCAAAGGGGAATTTCGGGATTAGGAGTTTAAAAGGGCTGTTAGGGTTTGGAGAATACCTTTTTCTCATTTTTCAGCCGTCACTATTCATTCCTCTTAACTTAGCCATGGCCTCCACCCTCTAAATCTCTTCAAAGCACCTCTTAATCACTTTCTAATTGAAGATTAGGCTTAGCAAACATCAAATCAAGAAGTATTAGCACGAGAACCGAGGTAGAGCTGCTGTGTAAGATTGGGAACAGCGCCAAATCAGAGAATATTTCAGTTTTGGGGTTTTAGTTGTGGCAAAGGTGAGTGATAGTATCGTTTTGACACTAATTACAGTTAATTAAGGGTGATTAGTGAAGATTAGCGAATTTATACACTAATAAATTCTGGAAAAATGTTTAGAAATTCTTAAATAATATTTCATGCCTCTGTTAGAAAATTTAGACGATTTGATTAAGTTTTACTAAGTATGTGCTTAAACATGATTAGGAAGGATTATAGGAAAATGTGAGGTTTTAGCCACTTTTGATCTATCTTGATTCATTTGAATTGTTGTTTGCTGTTTGTAGTTGCTATTACATGTTGCTATGACTCTATGATATGTTTTATGATTGATTAGAATAGTTAAATTGGTCGAAAACGTCGTCGAATGGTGTAGAAAGCTCGCTGGAAAGTTGCAGAAATGTGCAGGTTCCTAACCGGTTCGGATCGGATGAGGCTCGGATCGGATATGTGAACTGGGTAAGAAAACCGACCCGAACTGGAGTTTGGCACATAGGAGACTTGGCAAAAAGGAAGGCCGTTTACTTAGAGTTGGAGTGGACAAAAGGGATCGGATCGGAAGAATAATGGAGACCAGATCGGATCGACTCAAGAATGGAAGGCTACGACTGGAGCAAGGCGAAGGGAGCGGATCGGATCAGGGCAGATGGAGAACGGGAGCGGATCGGATCGGAGTAGATGGAAAACGAGGGAGCTGATCGGAGAAAACTGGAAGGAAGACAGTGACCCGACCCGACCCGGAGGAGGACACCGACCCGACCCGAAGTGGAGTATCCGACCCGAACCGATGAAGGTGATGACTACCGACCCGAACCGATGAAGGTGATGACTACCGAACCGAACCGAATTCTAGGACTGTTAATGCGCGACAACTCTTCTGAAGACCCACTCCAATTCGACCAATACCCGAGATGCAAAGGAATTCCAAATGAGAAGTTAGAGCTCAAGATTCAGATGGGAATCAACGAGTTCGCTTCATGGTTGGGCTTTATGTCTGACCCAAAGTTTTATGTCTCCTCTTATTACTCTGGGTGCTCACACGAGTAGACTAGAGACAGGTTAGCTGGTGATGCACGGGTAGATGATCCGGAGACGAGCAGGAGGCTTCCACGTACTATATACATAACATTCTCCCTGTGTTGTTGAAGATCACTGCTTGGGCATTGGTGGTGTATCTTCTACTTTAGCTTTATTTTGTTTAGAGACAGTAAATTTGGAAAATTGTAATAAGCTGTAGTTGAATTTCCGCTGCTCTGATGATTGATGTTGATTTTAGTTATCAGCTTATGCACTGTCTCACCTGTTTTATGTCAAGTATGTTATTATTATATTTTATTCCATGCGCTGTGAGACATTCTACAGGTTTCTCGATTAGTTCCTTCCCTTCTTTCCTTTCTCCTGACGACCGTCCTGTGCTAGTCGGGCATGTGTACAGCGCACTTTTGGAGGAAATGCAGGCTGGTGCGGGGCGGGCCGTCACACTGCTCTTGTTGCAATCGAGCTTGCCTGGCTTCATATGTCTCATAAGGTTTGAAAGTGATAGGAATTTGCCTGAGATGAATGTTTGAAGCGTCAAACACTTTCCTAGAGACAAATTCTTCTCCGTGAAGATCAACTCCAAATTATTTGAAAGTGCGAGTGAGGTAAACACCATAGTAGAGAGTGTTTTCTCTTGAGGATACATCTATGGGGTTAAATTCATTTAGAATCATATCGGACCAATTGATAAGGTAATTACCTATAATGGCAAAGGGAGCCTTTTAGACTTTTAGAGTTGGATTGTTGTTATTTCCGGAATGAGGAGTGATGGTGTGTTGAAGAAGAAGGTTGAAAATTCTTGTTTTTGGATGAAAGAAACAATTTTTGAAATCCTTTGAGGTACCATCTTCAAAGATATCGTGATAGGTTTCCAAATTGGTTTCATCGAAAGCGAAAGTTGAGAAATCTGTGCCCTCGCTTCTACAATTTAGAATTTCTCCTAAAAGATCGGCGTCGAGTACAATTTGAGTTCTCTTGACACTACTCCAAATTTGATTTTCGTTGCCTTGATAAAATCCGTGGTTGAGATTTTCATAGAACATCTTCATGAGTTTGGGATAACATACTTTGTTGTTGTCTCGAGAGTCAATTAGACTCAAGATTTCGTTGTGTTGGAAGAGAGAGACGAGATCACTAGATGGAAAGTCGCTAAAGACAGTGAAAGCACTCATGTTAACTTTAGCATTTTCTATATAGTCACCATAGGTTTTAATGGCTCTTTGTCATTGTAAAGATAACCTTTTATGGTTTTGGTTATCTTCAATTTCTGGGATGAACTTGAGGAAGCCATTGATATGATAGTTTGAGGAGGATAGATATGAAGAATGTTATTTTGAGTTGTGAATGAGAAGTAGAAAGGATGGATTTATATAGAAAATGAACAGATATGAATTGAATAGGCACAACTTTTCAGATTAAAAGGACACCTTTTCAGACCTTGGGAGTTGGTGAAAAGATTGGAGGGAAGTTTGAAAGTTTAAACTTATTAAATTCAAAATTTAAATTTCAGATCTGTTTGATATGTCGACATGTTTATTTTTGTATGTCGACATATAAGACTTATTTCAAAAGAAAATTGGTTTTTCAAGTTTTGAATTAGATTATCGATTTATATTTCAGATTTAACGATTTCTTGAAATACTTCTAATCCTATTGAACATACAAACAATTTTATTTTATTAATTTATTGGTTATTTAATATTATATTATTATTTTGAATTTCAAAATTCAAATTTCAAATTTGAATTTCAAATTTCAAATAGTTTATTAAATTTTAAATCCAAATAAAAGCAAACAAACAAAGCAACTACTCAACCAAATAAAATTTAAAATGTAATTAATGCGTACTAGGTTTTTTGATCCTTCTCTTTATGGTCTTTTGCATTCCGAATTGCTGTAAAGCATATATTTGTATTTACGGTTTTTGGTTCTTCATCACTTGATGACGAATCTGAATCATCTAATGTTGCTGCATATGCTTTCTTTCTTTTCCTTGACGAATTTGAATTGTCTGGTAGATTTGTCTGGATATGGATACATTTTCCTTATATGCCCTGGTTTGTTGCAGTTAAAGCGTCGTCCATCATTTAAATTTGAATTTGCTTTATTATTCCCCTTCCTTCTATATTTTATGAATCTTCTAAATTGATTTGTCATGATTGTTGTTTCTTCGTCATCTTCACTACTCGAGTCAGAATCATTTGTTGTGGCTTTTAGTGCAATAGATTTCTTTTCAGTTGATCTATTTTCTTTTCTTTTCTTTAATTGAACTTCATAAGACATTAGATTCCCAATTAGCTCTTCAATTTTCATTTCATTGACATCATTGGCTTCTTCTATAGCCAAAGTCTTCTGAACCTATTCTTGAGTTAATGAGTTTAATATTTTTCTGAATTGATCTGATTCAGAATAAGTTTTTCCAAGTGTAGTTAGTGAATGCACTATCTCTTGAAATCTGCAATACATATCTGAAATAGACTCAGTCTCATTCATTTTAAATAATCCAAATTGATTGACTAGCATGCCTATCTTAGTTTGTTTAACTTTATTAGTTCCTTCATAAGTAACTTGTAAAGTTCTCCAGATTTCATGAGCAGTTTTACATGTGGATACTCTATTAAACTCATTTCTATCTAATAAATGAAATAACATATTCATGGCTTAAGAATTTGTAACAACCCGAAAAATCCGAACAAATTTAAAAATTTTATTTTGGCAATTTTAATGAAGTTTGAATATTTAAAATGATTTATTTTAAATAATAACGACTGAAAATTTATTTTGAATAGAATTAGAGGTATAAATTTATTTAAATCGAAGTTAGAATATAAATATTTATTTTAATTATAAAAGGAATTGGAAATGGCGTGGTAGTTTGAAAATTCGATTCAAATTTCAAATGAATGTACAGGATTCAAAATAAACCGAATTTTAGTAAAACCAGAAATATTTGAATCTATTTGAAAATATATTTCCAACGAATGTGAAAAATCCAGATTTCATAGCGGGAATAAAAAGTTATGTCCAATTGAAAATTCAGAATAGTCGTGGATTTTATATAATATTAAGCCCTTAAAAGTAGCGATTTTACAAATGACCTCCGTTTTCGATGAGACCACTTTTGTTGAATCCGGAATGTCAAATTATTGCTAGATTCCAATTTTCATAATTTTTGGAATCAATATGTGAGCATGGTGAATTTAAACGTGTTTGGTCAATTCAGTTTGAATCTAATCGACTGGAAAATGACCGTTTTTTAAATGGTCTCCAAATTCGACAAAATCAGTTTTGTTAGGACTGTATCATCAAAACATAGCTAGATTTATTTTTCTGGAATTTTCGGAGTCAGTATGTGGCCCCGGTAAATTAAAATGTGCGTTGAAATAAATTTTGAACGTTATATTGATTTATATTTTAATTTTGACAAAAACTGAATGAAACGGTCGAACTGGCAAACTAGACATATCCCATTGTGTTCGGAACGGGGTAATTAGCTAGGGGCGTCAGTCGTTGGGTCTCGTTTGGGGTTCGGATGAAAAGTACACTTTTTGGAGAGAATTAAATAAATATATATTTTTATATTTAAGCCCCCCCCCCTTGTTTCTCTCTCCCTCACCTGGTAAAAACCGAATTAGAAAAAAAACCGATCCCTAATCCTCATCGCCCCCCACTGCCAGACCGCCGTCGTCGAGCGCCCCCTCCCCTCTTCAGGTCGTCGCGCCACTTTCTCCCTTCTTCCCCTCTCTCTCCTCTCCTCCACCGTTCCTTCGAAGGTCACCACATCTGAAGCCATCGCCATAGACCCACAACCCTCCTCCAATCATCTTGGCCTGCCGCCACCCCCCTGATGCCTCTGCCTCACCCCTCTGACCCGTCGCACCCCCTCCTCTCTCTTCCTCTTTCTTAAGCAAACCGCCCCCAAAACCACTACTCCGCCCAATGCTCCGCGCCGTACCACCAGCAAGGCAATCCGCCTCCTCGATCCAAGCAGTAGAACCCCCCCCCCCATTTCCACTGTGAGTTTTATTTATTTTCATTTATTCATGTAATTAAAAATACGGTTGTTATATATGAAATGGCGCTATAAGAATACGATTTTTAATTTAAATAAAGATTTGATTTTTATAAATGAAAAGATTATATTTTTATAAATAAAAAGATTTGATTTTTATAAATGAAAAGATTATATTTTTATAAATAAAAAGATTTGATTTTTATAAATAAAAAGATTACATTTTTATAAATGTAAAGATTATATTTTTTCTATATGAAAAGATTACATTTTTATAAATGAAAAGATTATATTTTTAGAAGCGAAAAGATTAGATTTTTAATTATATAAAGATAAGATTTTTAGCTATATAAAGGATTGATTTTTAGTTAGGTAAAAATATAGGTTTTATAATGTAGATTAGGAATAAATATATAATTTTTATAATGTAGATTAGAAATAAAAATATGATTTTTATAATATAGATTAGAAATGAAAATATGATTTTATAATGTAGATTAGAATAAAAATATGATTTTTATTACATATATCATTATATAAAAATGTGATTTTTATATATGTAGTAGCATTGTTTAAAAATTCAATTTTTAGTTATATAAAAATTCGATTTTTATTATATATATAGAGATATAAAAATGTGATCTTTTATATATATACATATATATAGCGATATAAAAATGTGATTTTCAAATTATATAAACATCATATTAAAAATGTGATTTTTAATATGAACAGTGTAGACTAGAAAAGACTGCGTTGGAATTTCGGGCAAATCCAAATGGTTCAGAAATTCAGAAATAAAACTGGAGGAGTGGATCCCAAAGGTGAGAACTTCTCACTCTAATTTATTTTCTAGTTAAATATATATACTAGGATGCAGACGGTGCTTAGAAGCAACTGACACCTTTGTTTGAAACCATGTTTGATTGGTTGATTGTATTATTTGTTTGAATTTGGTTGCTTGGTAGAATGAATTGATAAGAATTTGGTTTGTACATGGCGCGAGACATTATTAGGCGAGGGATAAGGCTAGACCTTATTCTAGTTCTAATATTGCGCTGTTATGCTGCCGAAATTTTCTAAAAATGTTAAAACAATAAAAATACCATTTTCATTGTATAAATGAACTGTATAAAATATTCATGAGTTGAAATAAATATTTTATAGTTAAAAATATAATTTTTAACATGTATATGAATAAAATAAATATTCATTTACAAATCGAACAATTTGTTTATGTACACACATTTAACTGATATTGATTGGGACGATATATTTTACACATCGCCCAACTGCACAAATAATAATCAGTGTTTGTTGGGTATTGGGATGACATTAGGCATATACTAATCCCAATATTTAGTTGTATGTCAATCGATGGGGGACTGTTGTAAGCGTTAATTATTTATATTTAACGCTTATGCAGTTGTTTAATGCACTTTGGATGATGGTTGAATGTGCTTGATTATTATTGTGTACATGTGTGTATGAAATCCATATAAATAAAATTATATGGTAATTGACTGTGTCTGATTCCAATTCAGAAGGAACGAATATTTTAAATTTACGAATATTTTAAATTGACGAATAATGAATATTTTAAAATAATATTCAGTAATGGATCAAAATATGATTTTGATGTCCGATTTGGGATGGACACGAATATATTGAAATATATGAAGTTGTGTTGATTAAATTAATGCCATTTTGACATGAACGATATTTATATCGATTTTATTCATTTTTATAATGAATATAGAAAAGGAAGTGATTTCAAAATCTGATATTTTGAAAATATTATCATTTATATATTATAACGATAAGGAAAATTCAATTTTGATTTAAAATTGAAAATGAAGTTGGAATCGTTTTAAAACGAATTTATAAATGATTTATATACATTTTAATTGAAATCGACGAAATATATATATTATATATATATTTATTGGCCTGAATAGAATGCGCCGCGTCGCGGCAGTTCGCGAATTTCGACCATTGACTTCGAATTGATATTACGGGAGATCCAACCGTCGGATTCTCCTAAAACTAGAACCGTTGGGTTTGTATCGAAAAGAGATTTCCAATGAATATAAGAGATTTGAAATATAACGGTTGGATTTGGAATTTATGTCCAAATCAAATTTGGAAAAGGTCGTTGTAAGTGCAGTTCGGCGGCCCTTATTGGAAACCGACTATATGGGCCTTGATAAAATTATTAAAAATATTAATAATTTGTGTAAAATCATAATAAATGATTTAAAAAGAATATGGATGAAAAATTCCATGTTTGTAAAGATAAAAAAATATTTTTATCAAAATGAACTAGTTATGAACTAGAATTATAATCTAATATTTTTAAATAAATAAATTGGATTTGAAATGGTTTTTAAAATAACCTGAATTTCCAATATATGAATTGGAATGGATTTGAATTGAAATTATCTTCGGAACATTTCGATATTGGATTCCGTGATCATACAGATATTATGGAGGAATTTGGAAGATATATATCGTTATTCCCAATACGATATTTGTTGATTTCAGAATTTGATATTAAATATAAGCCGATATAATTTCTACTTAGAGCCTTATATTTAATATTGAATTGGATTTTGGGTTTGTTGTGAATGGTGTCTTCATTAACACTGTTCTTAAACCCAGTTGAGAAAAAGAACAAATATTTTAATTAAGATTAAGTGAAGTTTCCCAATTAATTAATATTTAATTGGACTAAAATAAAAGAATTTGATTTTGGGTTTGTCATGAATGGTGTTTTCAGTAACACTGTTCTTGAACCCCGTGTGAAAAGAATAAATTTTCTAATTAAGATTATTAGAGTTTCCAATTATATTAATAATTGGAATAAAATGGAATGTGAATCGGGTTTATCATGAACTGTGTTTTAATGACGTTCATTCTTTAACCCGATTTATAGTGAAATGTGATTTGGAATATATAAATCTTTTATTAAGATTTAATGGAAATTTTCCAAAGTAAAGTTTTCCAGTTTAATATATTAAATTGAAATTGAATGGGATTCGATTTGATAATAATCGAAATGAGCTTCTATGGAGGAAGACTATTAATATATATGGAATTTAAAAGGAATTTAAAAACCTTTGTTGTTATTCCATTTATATTATTAGTCGGATACGGAAATTTATATCGATTATATATTGATCTGTTTTTCGTGAAGATTCCATAATTAATGGAATGTGATTTTAGGTTTATCGTGAACAGTGTTTCAAATGACATTAGTTCTTTAACCCAATTAAAGACAGGATAACATTGTATTTCAAACTGTATGATTGATCTCTGCTAAATATATATCTGTTTGGTGGCGTAGAATTTATTCTTTTGCTTAACACCCTTCTCTAAGACGTACGGGCTTAGAGGTTATATATCGACAGAAATCAATAGTATGGTGCAGATTGTCGATGCGGCATGTGTGTGTTTCCAAAGTTAAGTAACATTAATATTGATTTTTGGGAATATTAAAACTAAGTGGAGTTTTAATGAATCTTTAATTAGATTGAAAAGAGAATGTGATAATTTAAATTATCAAATTCGGGAAATGACCGAGAATAGAGTAGCACCAGTTTTGCTCCAAGTGATAGTTAAATCTTTAATTAGATTTGAACGGGAAATGGTATCTAATTTTACCGATAACACCGTGGTGTTAGATATGGAGTATTACCAGTTTTTCTCCATAGGATGAATAGGTTGGGATTGGTAAATATAACAAATGATTACTTTTGTAAGGTGCGTTGATCCCGACTAGTATGGATAAACCTTAATCTGGTTTGAATTAATATCCAAAGGAAGATTAAAGAATAAATTTATAGAATTTATCTTTGATAAAATTAATAGGAACCTTTCCCAAAGGATATGAATATTTAAATAAAAGAATATTCTGTATTGGAATGAGGCGTATGTTGTGTTTTATATCACTTGTTTATAATATAAGCTAGTTATTCGAAAAAGTCGGGTTTATACCCATTTCGAATAACTGATTTGACGATAAATCGACGATGAAGACGGTGGTTGAAGACCAGAGGTCTTCACATCGTTTGGATGATTACTGATGTCTTGATTGGGCTGTACACCCAAGACAAGGTAATAAGTGGTGATCGTCCATACGTACTTGGAGATCGATCCGATATGCGAGGACCTCTCTCCTGTATTGGACATCTGGGACGAGTAATAAGGTGCCTCCGGTTTTGTTTAGACCCAGAACGAACTTGTAAATGGATGTGTGTCTGACATTGGATTTTATTCTATGTTAATTGATCTCTATTAAATATATATTTGTTTGGCGGTGGAGAATTTATTCTCTTACTTAACGCCCTTCTCTAAGACGTACGAACTTAGAGGTTATATATCGATAGATATCAGTCGCATGGCATGAATTGTCAGTGTGGCATGCTGAGATGCAAATGATCAAAGCTTCTACTGAAAAGCAGAGTCTTGTGGTTGATGATCAAAGCACGACCTTAAAGGACATAGCTTTGTGTATAGCATTAATTCGCGAGCCTCACACCTCGGTATGAGTCAAAAACGGGATAAGGGACCCAAGGAGGACATGACGTTTCTTTCTAGATATGGGTGGTGTCATGGTATGGAGCCCAAACTTTTATTATTTTTACCTATGTGGTTGTTGGATTGCGAGGCACCTCGGATATATCTATTACTACGGAGCCGATGGATAGGTCCTATAGGTTAGGGAAATGTGTGTTCAGGAATTGCCAATCCTCAAACGTAAGAGAGGACCAGCCTTGGAGGATCCAGGGGTTTCCCAGAGTGTGTAGTACCAAGGCATTTGCTAGAGTGTCTCGAAGCGGTTAGGAGTACATCCCTTGCCTAGAGTCATGACGGAAATCCAATTTCCAATACGTGACATTTCAGTTTTGATTGTAGAGCCTAGTATGGCGACGTGATAGATGATACCCATGTCGCCTATGATTGATACATTTATATTTCAAATTGTTTTATACACTATGCACTTATAATAGTATCAAATGATTTGTTTTAAACGTACCAAGCATGTTTGGCTATAATAAGGGAAAACACTATCCTCCGGCTTGCGTTGCATTGTGTGATAGGACCTGGGTCTTATAATAGCCTCATTTTTTTAAAAAGCATTGCGCCATTTGTTTGATGCACTGGTATTCTTGGAAGGAAACCCGTTCCGTGACATGGTCCATTGATTTACTTTATTTTTAAAGTAAAGATTTAATAACTGTTTTAGTTCTCACACCAGTCACATGACTAACCTAGAGTTTATTGTTTTAACCTAAACTCTGGGTGCCCATATTTTCCACATGGGCAGCTAGTAGTTTTGGTTTGGTAGATATTATATTCACAGAATCCTAGTTTACAGCTGGAGTTATATTCAGAACGCTCTGTAACAGTGCATTTCTTTCAGTTGTGTTTTATTTTATTTTTCCGCTGCATTGTAATTTAAATATCTGATATTTTTCTAATGTATAATATTTATTCATACTCTGTATATTCTTGTACTCTGATGTAATTGTTGTAATAAGCAATTGAATGTTCTTATGTTGGCATTCTGATTTGTCATGTTCTCAACTCAATCCGGGCATTCCTATACGAGGAAGTTTAGGTCGTCACAGAATTGCTCTGTGCAGCACCCTTTTGTTCATTTGTCCATTGTGCAATTGCAGCTGTGGGTTTAACATATTCGTTTTGTGTACTATTCCATGTGTCTAATCCTATAGATTGTAAATAGATTTTCATTTTACATGCCCAATATGAATAATCACTACCATTAAATAGTGGTGGTCTAACAGTGGATTGACCCTTTATAAAAGAACTGTTATTACTACTAGTGTTGGTTGCTATTTTACCAAAATTTCAAAAATCATATTATGATCTTTTGAAAGACCTTGCTCTGATACCAATTGTTAGGGACTACAGAAAGGATCGTTAACGCAAAGCAAACACTAGAGGGGGGTGAATAGTGTTTGTAAGAATTTTAAACAGGACTAAAATATAGATAGAATTATGGAGTGAATCAAACAACACAAATGCAAAATAAACAGAAATAAAGGAAAATGCAGAAAAGGAAAGAACAAACCGGATTTTATATTGGTTTGGATCACTCCTACGTCCAGTCCCGCACAACGCTGGATTGTGTAGGGTTTTATTACTATTTTCAAATAGCCAAATACACCCTCCTTGATTTCACGGCTCAACAAGGAGACACCGACTCATATCCCTTGATTTCATGGCTCAACAAGGGCACACTGACTCCTAAACATTGATTTCATGGATTCAAGGATAAAACCGTTTACCCTTGACTTACAAATTGGATCTTTCAATCCAAGAAATTACAAAACAACCCTATAACTCTTCAATAGCACTTGATTCAGAGTGCAGAGATTGAGAGTGTAGAGAGAAGAAGTTTGATCAATACAGAAGTGAACTCAGCAGAGTATAAGTGTAAAAACCATAAAAATGAATAAGAATAATGGTAGGATGAAAGGGGATGAAGATAGAGAAGAAGAGATATTAGAAAATTCGGTTTTGGCCTCTTTTTATAGTGAATGAAGGGTTACAATGTTTCTGAAACGTTTCCACTTCCCTTCAAAATTAAAAAACTAGCTGTTATATGTCGACATACATATTATGCTATGTCGACATACCTCTGTACAAAATTGATTTTCAAAGCATTTTCAAGTGTTTTGATATAAAACTAATTCTGGAAATTCTTGAATAAAATTCTAATGTTGTAAATCAAAATTATATGATAGAAAAACATATGAAAACATATTTTTAAACTATATAAATGGATACCCAGTGCCAAAGGCTCCCGTACTCAAGCGCGAGAGGACTTCCCAGGTCAGTCTCTCATCCTGGTACTATTCTCACGGTTTTCCGGGCTCTGGGGAGAGAATTGAGAAAAATAAAAATAGAGGACTGAGAAAGGAATTGAAAAAACAAAATTTGAATTTAGATTTGAACCTGGAGTGCTATTTAGAGTCTTACAAAATCTAGACTATAATTATATTAATCTTGAACTCTTGACGTCTTGATATCTTGATTACTCATGAGTTTTGAATCCACTTTGAATTCTAAGTCTGTAAAAGCTCTTAAACTGTGTACAGTCTTCGGTTTTAAATCCTGTATACAAATCTTGCATATGTATATGTGTGTGTGTGTATGTGTATATATATATATATATATATATATTCTCTAGATAAAATGTTAGTATATATTTTATAATCAATGATGATTGAAATAAGGTTGTTGTCATCAAAACTCCATTCTCCAACATTCATCGTATATGATTTTTAATTCTGTAAAGATAAATTAGAAAAAACTTTTCGTCCGTAAAATGAGAGAACTCTTTGAGGCAGGTTTTTCTTGAATTAATCATAATTCTCCATTTGGATTTTAATTATAATTAGTGTTCAATTTTTATTTTTTTTGGTTTTACCTAAGATCACGCTGAACATGTGTTACAATTTTAAAGTTACAGCTATTTTATTACCTTAATTTATAACAAAACTACTAAATTAGTTGACTTACACTCAAATGTTATACTTACAAAATTGAACTTTGGTATTACTATGAGTTGTTGTGTCACACAAGTTAACAAAGAGAATCAAATAATGTGTTGACTTGAGATTGTAAATGGAAAATAAACTAAGGACAAACTTAGCAAATTTTTTGGTGAAAAACATGCAAAGTTTGTAATTTAGGGAGGACACATTTTAGTATAAAAGGGGAAAGGATGATGGCCCCCCTGAATTCCACTTTTGCACAAAAATTTGTCACTTTCCCTAAATTCCAAGCTTTGCATACTTTTCATCAAAAAATTTGCTAAGTTTGTCATTTAAAAGAAAATCCTCGAGATTGTAATGTTTACAATGAGTTTTCATTTAACATGCATGTTGTATACATAACTACTTATTTCCCTTTTTGTTAACCCTGTTCATTGGGTCAGTCAGTTGCAAGGCACCGGGTCAGTCGCAAATAGGGATCGGCCTTAACAATACGGTCGGTCAGTTGCAAAGCACCGGGTCGGTCGCAAATATGGATCGGCCTTAACAATACGGACCAGTCAGTTGCAAAGCACCAGGTCGGTCATAAATATGGGTCGGGTCGGTCAGTACCACAGAACCAGGTCGGCACTAACCGGGTCGGCCATAATAAAAAGCATGGATCTGGATAACTAAAATTTACCATACTTCATGAAGTACACAAATAAAGGAAAAAAAAGAAAAAGAACAAACATTGCTAAAGCTTACTATTGGCAAAAGGATAATGGGTTTTTCATGTGTATTAATACGCGTGTTGATAGCATTCCACGTGAAAATGTGAAACGTGAAGAAGATGGCATGAGCCAAGCACTTCGGTTCGACACCATTCAGAGGTACGGGTCGACTTATGTACACTTTGCTTGGGTCGGCCACAAAGTGAAAGCGGTGGCAAAATATTAAATGGTTGGGTTTGTATTACATAGGACCAACATCAAACTTGAACTTGCCTATATGAAGCGTACAATGCATACACTGAAACGTGTAACATGGAGTCATCGCTCCTTGTAGGCAAAACAAATAATGAGGGGTTGACACGTGGATCAGCTCCATCCTTCTTTGTATGAGATGGCTCCACTCCAGCAAAACATAAAAGGTTAAAACAAACAAGTAACACTATTGTAAAGAACAAGCCCGTGAACTGTATACGTTTCATGAAATGAGATTAACACAATATGCAAGGAGGGAGGCGTGATATGTAAAGAGCATGTCCAGTTAGCATTGCTAACATACGACGTACATGTGGGTTAATGGAGCATAAGTGGATGCGTTAGTTCACAAACTGGAAAGTTGATCGGCTCCTTTGAAATCATTTGGGTCGGTAGCATTTTTGGTTGTCTGAAATACTCAATTTGATTTTGTTGTTAATTTATCTATCAAAATATGCACATGGTAGAAAAATAGACTAGGAGTGTGCAAAAAGGAAAGAAAGTAAATTTTGTTCAATTTTTTCCTTTATTGTACTGCTAGAAAATTTATTTACTTTTATCTTCGCTTAAAAGCTTACCATAATCAAGCATATAGTCCTATCCCTATTGTAGAATTATGGGGATGTTGCAATCAAAAGTGAGTGACACTAAAACAATGATGAAAGTGAGTATGATATGATGTGTATATTATTATCATTATTATTATTTTGCCAGCAGCGATGTATTAGACCTGTTGTAACACCCCACCTCCGCCAGGGTCACTCACAAGAGAATGCACAAGCTTTGGAGGGGCGTTGTTTAGGTAAACATGCACAGAAATATTACAAGACGGAACATATAAAACAGCTGAAGAAAAACCAAATTTTATTACCTTATAAAATTATAAGGTCTAAAGCCTTTTACATCAAAATGCCTTTAAAGCCATTACATTGGAAACCTGTCTTGCAATAGTTAAAGAAGCATAAAACCACAGTCATAAAATATTCCCCAAGTATAACGGTAAAGCAGCCATAGCCAAGAAAAATCCAAGCCATACATGATGACCTTAAAGCAGAAGAAGTCCGAGCTAAATAACAGTATTTCCTCCCTGAAAAACCTGGGGGGGGGGGACGGAAGACAAAGAGGCGAAAGAAACGGGGTCAATCATAAAGAAGTCCTATCTACTTCCAGCATAAAAAAAGGTAAAGGTAACATGACATGCATAAACTAAAAGTAAACATAAGGATGATGACAAGATAGACAAGCTAAACCAAGGTAACAGGATGAACTACTGTATCAAGATAAACTACAGTCACTATGAATCAAGTATAAGATCCCAAGGTTCGATCGAGTATAACATCCCAAGGTTCTATCGAGTATAACACCCCAAGGTTCTATCAAGTATATTTGCCCTGCACCTTCTGTACTAGTATCCCAACCCGTGTCATGTGTCAGCTACAAAATGTCCCCTGCCCAATGTCATGAAATGGTCCATGTCAACCTAATGTAGGTTTTCCCAACTCGTATGTTTCTTTCCATGTATATGTTTAGTCCTTTGCCGTAAATCCTACGGGCTTCCTCACGTAGTTCTATACTACTTCAACGTAGTTCCATTATCCTTGAAATCGTTTGGACTGTCACCCTTGATCTAGCTGTATTTTCATGCCATGAATTCTCGAATGTTCGGCTAGGATTTATGCCACCTAGGACCACTAGGGATTACGCTACCTAGTAAACGTTTTCATAACTCGGTTTGGGTTTAAGCCACCTAGGACCGCTAGAGATTACGCTACCCGTCAACCACGCCCTTTTTCCCCCGTATGTATCATGAATCGTTTTTCCATGTCTAGATGCACATGTATCTCTATGTGCCATCCGAGTCCCGTGACAGGGCTAATCAAGAAATACAGGACTCGGTCGGGAGCTTTAGGTTATCTGCCGATGCAGATATCAAGGTCTTTTTTTTCTACCGGTGGTTATGGTCCCACGTGACCCCTCCCTCAACTACTGAAAGGCAATCCAAGAAAATCATGCACGACAACTATACTCCGGCCATCCATGCCCCACTTTCCTATTGGCCAACCTCACCCATAACTAGATAGCAAGTATATGGTCTGTTGGGAGTTCTCTACCTTTCCGCATACATACACAATTGACTAAAGATGGTAGGTAGTCGACGACGTGCTATCACAGAGCTAAACTAAGTATCGCTGACTCCACGCTAATCCACCCCAGTCTTTAGGTTGCTCGCACAGCAACCAAGGCATACTCTTGGTTCTTCTACCGCAGACCTTAACCTCCGTGAGCCCAGGCGGATCATCTGCAACCTCACAGAGGGATACCAAGAGTATCCTCACGTCCCCGAAGCTACCGCTTCGTTACCCAGTTCGCTGGAGCCTTTATCTAAGTCAGATAAATATTCGCTCCTCCTTGTGTGTTCGTTTAAACGATGACCTACCGTATCAGGTTACTCATCTATTTGTGAACTGGTCCAATTCTCTTGACTAAGAATTATTACTTAGTTATCCTTAACTAAGGTTTATCACTTAGTTTCCCTTCCCATTATCCTTATTAACTACGATTTTCCACTTAGTCCCCTGAACTAAGGTTTTGTCTAATGGGTTAAGTGTTGTCATTCGAGTTCATGACTTACCCCGCCTACGAATCATGTCAAAATTAGCTAAGTATTCAAGTTCAAGACTTAGCCCTACAAACCTTGTATCAAGTTGGTTAAGTATATTAAGAAGTTCATGACTTAACCCTAGATTATCATGTCAGATTGGTCAAGTATAGGTTAACTTAACCCTATCAAATTACCGTGTCAGATTGGTTAAGTATAGGTTATCTTAACCTCATCAAGCTACCGCTTTAGATTGGTTAAGTACAGGTTGTCTTAATCTCATCAAATCATCGAGTAAAATTGGTTAAGTGTAGGTTAACTTAACCCCATTAAATTATCGATTCGGATTGGTTAAGTATAGGTTAACTTAACCCCATTAAATTATCGAGTCGGATTGGTTAGGCATATTTAAGAGGTTCGTGACTTAACCCTATCAAATCATCAAGTCAGATTGGTTAAGTGTAAGTTAACTTAACCTCATCAAATTACCGAGTCGGATTGGTTAAGTGTAGGTTAACTTAACCCCATCCACTAGTCGTATTTATAATGGTTAAGTATCATTCTTGTGGGTTTACTTAACCCTACCACGCATCGCGTTATCCCAGTCGGGTGTTATCAACCCATTTAGGTTAAACTAACCCATCCGCTAATCGTGTTATATGGTTAAGTGTCTTTAAGTAATCAAGTTCGGTCTTACTTAACCTACCCATTCATGTCATATCGGTTAAGTGCCATTAGTCAAACTAACTTAACTTTATTATGTGGCATTAAGTAAATTAATGCACCCCAACCTCTCACATTAGACTTTGTTGTGGTTACTGGTTACGCCGGGCGGGTCCGGGCAGCTTTACACCACAACCTAGTCTAACCTCGGGTTTTAGGCGCGATATGGCCAACTACTCACATTGGGTCTTATTGTCTGTAGCTACTGGATTTGCCGGGTGGTTCCGGGCAGATTTATGCTACAAACTCAACCCAACCTCGAGTTGGCCACTTTCATGTTTTCCTACTTGTCATGTTCATGTCAAATTTAGGCCACGACAAAGTCCACGTTTTCCACTTACGCCCATTGTCCCATTACTTAATTCATGTTAAGTTTCATAGCCCATCTCAAGTTTGCCTAAACTACCCAAGGCGTATTCCCAACGCAAGTGAAAGCGAGTCAACATAGTAGAAATAACATGACAACATATTGGCCTCAAACATGTATGATAGCATAAAGGGATTGGCCTCAATCATGTATGATAGCATAAAGGGATTGGCCTCAATCATGTATGATAGCATAAAGGGATTGGCCTCAAACATGTATGATAGCATAACACTAGGTTCATCATCATGGCCATGTAAATGGTCATGAGGGGTTTAGGTTCTTTTACATGCATAAGCCCCAAGTCAAGTTCATATGAATGTTCCACAAGTCAAATTGTTCTAAGGGTTCATGCCAACATTCCACAAGTCAAGATTCAATCTTGCATGATAAACTAGGTCAAACACAACATGAGTGGCATGATTTAATCACTAAGAAATAGCCCAAAGTCATAGGTTCAAGAAAGGGGCAAGACTAGATTCACATAGACTAACATACTTAGGTTTCATCTCATTTTATTCCATGTCAACATTAGAACTACCGTTTAGATCTAAAAGTAGATAGAACTTACAAAGCGTGGCTAGAGATTTATGAGCAAGCATTTGTCGTAGAACGGTGTTGAGATGATGCTCCACTTCCTTGATTTGATGTAGAAAGTTTGCTCCTTTGACTTGAATCTAGTTTGCATGCTTGAGCCTTTGAAGTTGAAGTTGGAGGCCATGATCAAGAGACATTTGGGCAGCACTTTGTTGTTAGGATGGTTTGTAGTGAATTAGGCTAGGACTTGGGGTGTTTTTATAGAAGTTAGGACTAGTTTAGGCCCTTAGATTAACCCTAGTTTAGATCTGAACCATCAAATCTCGTCATAGGCTAGCTGGACAGATCCAAAGGAGCAAACAGGTGCACCAGGCCAACATGGCCGACCAGAGAGGTCGACCCCCAGGTCGACACCCAGGTCGACTGCCCAGTCGACCTGGCCCCTGGGGGGTCGACTCCCCAGTCGACCTGGGGCTAGGCGGAAATTTTCCCGCCCAGTCTGTTTGGGGCTAAATTCGAAATTTGAAATTCTGTTTTCGTTTTCTGATTTTTCGTGAAACTTCTAGAGGCCATATCTCGGTCATGCGGACTACGATTTACGAAATTTCGGACTCGTTTCCAACCAGAATTCTGAGATGAACGCAACGGCGAAACCCGATTCTCTTGATTCATATTTTAAAATTTAATTCTGCCTCGATTCTTGTCTTAACACGTTATTAAAATTCGGGTTGTTACATTCTCCCCTCCTTTAAGGATTTCGTCCCCGAAATCTCCAAGTTAGGGAGGATGTGTCCTACCATCCAATCATTCATCTACTCAAAGCATCATCCACAGGCAACCATTGTCCTTAAAAGATTTCTAATGCTGTATGAACATATGCAGAAAGTGTGTGTATATATGTTCCTTATCTAATGCAAATGATCATGCCTGATTGATCTTCTAAATGCAAAATATGTTTAGTGCCATGAATCCACATGTATGCAAATAGTCCTAGTCACATAAACACTATATGTGTGCATAACCATTCATCCATATGCAATATTCACATGATAACACATTCAAATTCATCCATAAACAAGTATAAACACTTATACATATGAAATATGAAATGTGACTGAGCCGATCTAGTGCCTAGCGTGTATTCGCGCATCCACGAGCAACCACTTGCAACATATCAATCATAACATGTTTTCAAATACATGTTTACATCCATAGGGTTCTACCTAAGGTCCTCAAGATAGGACCGAGAAGATAAGCAAGATAAACTCCTTTTGGATTACAAGAAATCCCTTTCTAAACCCAACCCATATCCTATAAAGCCCAAAAGGTTTAGTCAACCTAACGGACACCTTCAAACCCTGACATGTATTATTAACCAATGAGTCATACCCCCTATGGAGTTTGCAACATAAATAAGATCGAGAATAGGACCGAGAGGATATGCATAAAAGATAAAATGCGGGTAAGCTCTACAGGAAAACAGGGATCAAGAATATACTCTTAAAAGAGATATGATGCGCGTATCTTGTCTTCAATCTTCTAAGTCGCATTTCCTTGAGCTTAATTCCATTGTGCTTTGACCATCTTTAACTTCATGATTTCATGGCCTCTTAACTCCTATTTCCAAATATGAGCTGGAACTCACTTCATTGTCGCCTCTCGTTCCACTTTTACTTATTCTCCCTCTAATATACTTGGCTCAACCATATCTGTGCTCTCATGGTTTCTTGTAAGCTCTCCAAAATTCACTAGTGAATCATGGATCTCGTTTACTCGCTCTACGACATTCCACGCAGAAGGACTTATCTCTTGAAAACAAACAGATGCCAACCATGTTACCAAGTGTACTTACTAGAGTAATTTCCATAACTCATGCACAAGCGAAATGAACCATCCGCCTTAGTGGCGAACTCTACTCGAACAGATTACCAACAAATGCATCAAGAGATTCTAGGTAACCAATCATGACAGACCCCTAAAGGTTACATGAGACTTCGAGGGTATTACCGGGGCAAGTCAAGAGCCTAACTACCCTCCTTTCAGAACCGAGAATGGCACCCTTACTGGATAACCACTCCATTCCTAGAATTCAACCCATAGCTTATAAGCATTATTCCCAAAAGTCATAGGCGTCCTCAAATCCAAACAAGTCATGAATAAATGGACCGATTCTTCAACAAGATTTGAGACAAAAATGGGATCCTCTACTATGCTAGTACGAAGGTGCAGAGACTCAACTATCGAAACAGACTTAAATGATGCGGTGATCAAAGCAAAGTCCTGACGGGATGATAGAGAAGAAAATCTAAACCTTTCACAGAAACGTTACCATCCTTCTTAGGTACGCTAAAAGTGAGAGCATACAATTGCCCTCTCGATGATCTTGTCCTCGTCTCATAATACTTGACTATCTTTCCCTTTTTACCCTACTTGAGATACTCTCTCTTGTCATGGGTTTTATCATTCACCCTTTTCCTCCTTTGTAGATTAAGTCATACCACCAAGTTGCTTGTCCTTAAGCTTGTATCCTTTATCCTTGTTCTTACTATCCTTTCTTATAACGCGGTAACGGGTCTCTCGAGAACTGCCTCCATTGTACCGAAAACACTGACGTAGTTAGAAAAGGATTAGTTCCAGTTCAAACCACTGTGACTACAGGTGGAGGAAAGAAAGGAAAAGAGACCCAATCAAGGAAACAAAGGATAATGCTAATGGCCTTTGGGGAATAGCCTTTAAAAATAAAACTTTCCTTGAAAAATGCTTCTTTGTAAACGGTTTTCAAATAGTTTTCAGAAGGTTTTAAAACTTTTGCCCAGTCTGGTAACCTTCTGCTCTGATACCAAATGTAACACCCCACCTCCGCCAGGGTCACTCACAAGAGAATGCACTAGCTTTGGAGGGGCGTTGTCTAGGTAAACATGCACAGAAATATTACAAGACAGAACATATAAAACAGCGGAAGAAAAACCAAATTTTATTACCTCATAAAATTATAAGGTCTAAAGCCTTTTACATCAAAATGCCTTCAAAAGCCATTACATTGGAAACCTATCTTGCAATAGTTAAAGAAGCATAAAACCACAGTCATAAAATATTCCCCAAGTAAAACGGTAAAGCAGCCATAGCCAAGAAAAATCCAAGCCATACATGATGACCTTGAAGAAGAAGAAGTCCGAGCTAAATAACAGTATTTCCTCCCTGAAAAACCTGGGGGGGAACGGAAGACAAAGAGGCGAAAGAAACGGGGTCAGTCATAAAGACTGGTAAGTCCTATCTACTTCCAGCATAAAAACAGGTGAAGGTAACATGGCATGCGTAAACTGAAAGTAAACATAAGGATGATGATAAGATAGACAAGCTAAACCAAGGTAACAGGATGAACTACTTTATCAAGATAAACTATAGTCACTATGAATCAAGTATAAGATACCAAGGTTCTATCGAGTATAACATCCCAAGGTTCTATCGAGTATAACACCCCAAGGTTCTATCAAGTATATTTGCCCTGCACCTTCCGTACTAGTATCCCAACCCGTGTCATGTGTCAGCTACAAAATGTCCCCTGCCCAATGTCATGAAATGGTCCATGTCAACCTAATGTAGGTTTTCCCAACTCGTATGTTTCTTTCCATGTATATGTTTAGTCCTTTGCCGTAAATCCTACGGGCTTCCTCACGTAGTTCTATACTACTTCAACGTAGTTCCATTATCCTTGAATTCGTTTGGACTGTCACCCTTGATCTAGCTATATTTTCTTGCCATGAATTCTCGAATGTTCGGCTAGGATTTATCCCACCTAGGACCACTAGGATTACGCTACCTACTGAACGTTTTCGTAACTCGGTTTGGGTTTAAGCCACCTAGGACCGCTAGGGATTACGCTACCCGTCAACCACGCCCTTTTTCCCCGGTATGTATCGTGAATCGTTTTTCCATGTCTAGATGCACATGTACCTCAATGTGCCATCCGAGTGCCGTGACAGGGCTAATCAAGAAATACAGGACTCGGTCGGGAGCTTTAGGTTATCTGCCGATGCAGATATCAAGGTCTGTTTTTCTACCGGTGGTTATAGTCCTACGTGACCCCTCCCTCAACTACTGAAAGGCAATCCAAGAAAATCATGAACGAGAACTATACTCCGGTCATCCATGCCCCACTTTCCTATTGGCCAACCTCACCCATAACTAGATAGCAAGTACATGGTCTGTTGGGAGTTCTCTGCCTTTCCGCATACGTACACGATTGACTAAAGATGGTAGGTAGTCGACGACGTGCTATCATAGCGCTAAACTAAGTATCGCCGACTCCACGCTAATCCACCCCAGTCTTTAGGTTGCTCGCACAGCAACCAAGGCATACTCTTGGTTCTTCTACCGCAGACCTTAACCTCCGTGAGCCCAGGCGGATCATCTGCAACCTCACGGAGGGATACCAAGAGTACCCTCACGTCCCCCGAAGCTACCGCTTCGTCACCCAGTTCGCTGGAGCCTTTATCTAAGTCAGATAAATATTCGCTCCTCCTCGTGTGTTCATTTAAACGATGACCTACCGTATCAGGTTACTCATCTATTTGTGAACTGGTCCAATTCTCTTGACTAAGAATTATTACTTAGTTATCCTTAACTAAGGTTTATCACTTAGTTTCCCTTCCCGTTATCCTTATTAACTATGATTTTCCACTTAGTCCCCTGAACTAAGGTTTTGTCTAATGGGTTAAGTGTTGTCATTCGAGTTCATGACTTACCCCGCCTACGAATCATGTCAAAATTAGCTAAGTATTCAAGTTCAAGACTTAGCCCTACAAACCATGTATCAAGTTGGTTAAGTATATCAAGAAGTTCATGAATTAACCCTAGATTATCGTGTCAGATTGGTCAAGTATAGGTTAACTTAACCCTATCAAATTACCGTGTCAGATTGGTTATGTATAGGTTATCTTAACCTCATCAAGCTACCACGTCAGATTAGTTAAGTACAGGTTGTCTTAACCTCATCAAATCATCGAGTAAAATTGGTTAAGTGTAGGTTAACTTAACCCCATTAAATTATCGAGTCGGATTGGTTAAGTATAGGTTAACTTAACCCCATTAAATTATCGAGTCGGATTGGTTAGGCATATTTAAGAGGTTCGTGACTTAACCCTATCAAATCATCAAGTCAGATTGGTTAAGTGTAAGTTAACTTAACCTCATCAAATTACCGAGTCGGATTGGTTAAGTGTAGGTTAACTTAACCCCATCCACTAGTCGTATTTATAATGGTTAAGTATTATTCTTGTGGGTTTACTTAACCCTACCACGCATCGCGTTATCCCAGTCGGGTGTTATCAACCCATTTAGGTTAAACTAACCCATCCGCTAATCGTGTTACATGGTTAAGTGTCTTTAAGTAATCAAGTCCGGTCTTACTTAACCTACCCATTCATGTCATATCGGTTAAGTGCCATTAGTCAAACTAACTTAACTTTATTATGTGGCATTAAGTAAATTAATGCACCCCAACCTCTCACATTAGACTTTGTTGTGGTTACTGGTTACGCCGGGCGGGTCCGGGCAGCTTTACACCACAACCTAGTCTAACCTCGTGTTTTAGGCGCGATATGACCAACTACTCACATTGGATCTTATTGTCTGTAGCTACTGGATTTGCCGGGTGGTTCCGGGCAGATTTATGCTACAAACTCAACCCAACCTCGAGTTGGCCACTTTCATGTTTTCCTACTTGTCATGTTCATGTCAAATTTAGGCCACGACAAAGTCCACGTTTTCCACTTACGCCCATTGTCCCATTACTTAATTCATGTTAAGTTTCATAGCCCATCTCAAGTTTGCCTAAACTACCCAAGGCGTATTCCCAACGCAAGTGAAAGCGAGTCAACATAGTAGAAATAATATGACAACATATTGGCCTCAAACATGTATGATAGCATAAAGGGATTGGCCTCAATCATGTATGATAGCATAAAGGGATTGGCCTCAAACATGTATGATAGCATAACACTAGGTTCATCATCATAGGCATGTAAATGGTCATGAGGGGTTTAGGTTCTTTTACATGCATAAGCCCCAAGTCAAGTTCATATGAATGTTCCACAAGTCAAATTGTTCTAAGGGTTCATGCCAACATTCCACAAGTCAAGATTCAATTTTGCATGATAAACTAGGTCAAACACAACATGAGTGGCATGATTTAATCACTAAGAAATATCCCAAAGTGATAGGTTCAAGAAAGGGGCAAGACTAGATTCACATAGACTAACATACTTAGGTTTCATCTCATTTTATTCCATGTCAACATTAGAACTACAGTTTAGATCTAAAAGTAGCTAGAACTTACAAAGCGTGGCTAGAGATTTATGAGCAAGCATTTGTCGTAGAACAGTGTTGAGATGATGCTCCACTTCCTTGATTTGATGTAGAAAGCTTGCTCCTTTGACTTGAATCTAGTTTGCATGCTTGAGCCTTTGAAGTTGAAGATGGAGGCCATGATCAAGAGACATTTGGGCAGCACTTTGTTGTTAGGATGGTTTGTAGTGAATTAGGCTAGGTCTTAGGGTGTTTTTATAGAAGTTAGGACTAGTTTAGGCCCTTAGATTAACCCTAGTTTAGATCTGAACCATCAAATCTCATCATAGGCTAGCTGGACAGATCCAAAGGAGCAAACAGGTGCACCAGGCCAGCATGGCCGACCAGGGAGGTCGACCCCCAGGTCGTCTTCCCAGTCGACCTGGCCCCTGGGGGGTCGACTCCCCAGTCGACCTGGGGCTAGGCGGGAAATTTTCCCGCCCTGTCTGTTTGGGGCTAAATTCGAAATTTGAAAATCTATTTTCATTTTCTGATTTTTCGTGAAACTTCTAGAGGCCATATCTCGGTCATACGGACTCCGATTTACGAAATTTCGGACTCGTTTCCAACCGGAATTCCGAGACGAACGCAACGGCGAAACACGTTTCTCTTGATTCATATTTTAAATTTTAATTCTACCTCGATTCTTGTCTTAACACGTTATTAAAATTCGGGTTGTTACACCTGTTCTGTAACAGTTTTTTTAAAATTAAATTTAAATTAGCTATTGCAGGATCTATTGGTAAAAGGATTCTATTACATATTTTATGAATATTGGAAAAAGACAGGAGAGTTTTGCTAAGAATTTGAACTTTCAAATAATAGAAGGACAAAGAATTTCAGTAATCTCAAATCTTTCGAGTGATGCTCAAGAATGTTAGAGACTAATCTCAAGAATGTTAGAGACTAATCATTCATTTTTTTCAAAGTCTTTCTTACTTAATATTAATAGTTTGGTTTTAGTCATTGGCAGTTTTGTTTAGTTCGTAGAACTATTTGGTGATGTCTCGATTCTTTTGAGTCTCATATAGTGGAAGAAGAGAGCAGTTTCTAGATTTTTACGTTACAGCAAGAACGATGATGGCATTCAAATTTCAATTAAATTATTTTTGGATCTTAAGCATTGTTACCGCTCTAAGTTTTTTCACTACTGTTCAATTTTTGCTCTCAATATATTTTTATGTAAATTTGGCTAAAATTGAATATTTAGTGTTAAAAAATAAAAAGAAGATGAAAGGTACTAACTTGCTTTTAGAATCAACACATGTAATTATAAGTTATCCACTGTGGAAAAAAACAAGTATTTTTTTTGGAATTTTGGTATGAAAATGACTTTAGTCTATTCTAAATCATCTATGGTCGGTATTTTCTGTTTCCAGTTCTAAACATGTGCACCTGAGGAATGTGCATATACTTTTTATTTAGAAAAAGGATAAACTGTTTATTCCGCAGTAAATTATCTACTCTTTTTATTTGAAGCAATTTCAATTATTAAATAAGTTGTTACAAAATACAAGTAGCATCATAACACCGACAGAAACAGATGGGTACAGTTGCTATCACCTGCTACCAATCATCATTTACTCCTAACTTTAAAGGAAAATCTTTCATCTACCATGTCTGAACTCATTTGGAAAACTATGTTTGTTTATAATTGTTGTCTTCGTAACATCGTCTACGCACTGTTTAGGTTGATGCTGAACATCCGACTGCCTAAAGCCATGGAAAACAGAGCACTATTCCAGCAAATCAAATGGTGCATCGCAACGAGTCGTGATCAATGTAAGCCTACATATAACTACCACTTAGTAGTTATTTTATTTTCAGTATCTACTTGACACATTAGTTACACTGATCATAACTTGATTAGCACTGCAAACGTCTAACTATCAACTACAAGCACTGTTGCATGAAATCTGAAATTAATTTCTAATTTTGTTAGTTTTAACTTGCGCAAACCAGTTATGGCATACTCTTCTGGACTGCCTTGGTAACGAATTATTTATTATTACAAAGAAACTGACGGTTTAAGCACATATTTTACTACTTCATGGGTACAGACCCTTTTTTCTCACTTTTTTTATTTTTAGTTTGATACTTCCTTTACTGTGTAATAGTTTTGTGTACAAAACTATATTATCTTGCTAACTTTCTTCTTATGTACACGTTATATTTTCAATTCACTAGGTCGGAAATGATCAGCTTTTCTTTGACATTCTTTAAGACCAAGCCTGTAGATAAGTCATAGGAAGTAAGGTTGAATCCTCGTGTCATTCTCTAATACCATCAGTTGCCTACCCAAGTGGATAATCTTCTTATGTTTTGCGGTAATGGATGGATGTTGTGCGAGGCAAGGTGTTATCATGTATGGTGGAGAAAGGTTGTTTGAACAAGGAATAAGCAGTAGAGAACAAGGCCCATAATTATTGCGTTGAATATGTCTACAATTCAGATCTAATGTTGAGGATTAAAGGGGCAAAGTCAGATCTGTATGTGATTGCGTTTGTGAGATAGTCAAATAGTTTACAGCTAAGGTTGAGTCGTGGTCACACTTTGTTTGGAGATTCGAGGGATACAATGTTGTTGCTGGTTCAATAGTGTCAATCATCATGCTTGGATGGGGATTGTTTCCTTAACTTTGACTAGAACAACACAATGTCTTCTGATTGATTTTCTTTGTAGGCCATGTTGTTTAAGGGAGTCAGATTTATGGCTGCTATGAAGATGAGAGTCAGCTGAGATGATTTGTTTAAGTTTTAGAAATTATAACGCACGTCTTTATGACCAAACTTGTGTAATCTGAAGGGAACCTGAAGGAGGGATGATCTTAAGATTAATGTTACTATTATTGAAGGTGCTTCACCTCTAGAGTATATTATGCTGATATTTTGCATTGCACCCCAAGACCTAGTGAGAATGTCTTAGATGCTTCATATCCTGCTCTGAAAGAATGTATGCACTGGAATATTAACAAATTAATTTTTTTATGTAGGAGAACAAACACTGAGAGAACTGCCACGTGTTGGGTATTTGAGAAGCCATGGGAAGACTGCATAGGTATGCCCTGATGCATTGGGTGTGTGTTGCGATCAATGAAGACATGCTCATAACATGCTGGCTTTTTTGTTCAATTTTTTTCTATAAAATAACATGAAAGGTTTAGGTGTTTTTGTTGTGATGTACTTCCCGTGTTGCCCAAAGCTAATATTATATGGTCTATATTGTATTTTCAAGGATTATATATATTTTATGTTTGAACATGTCCATTTGAATAATTATGTGACTGGTTACACGTACCATTTAATACTCCCATATGTACAATAATAACAAACTTTTATTCTTGTTCCTATTCAGAAGCAGGTTTTTTACTTCCACTTATTTCATACCGTGTTCAAGCTTTATACAGACATGCATGTATATCTATCACCAGGTAATAGCTTACACAAATTAGTCATCTTGTGTATGTGCTTTTACTCAAGCCTTTAATTTGACATACCTAATTTAATATCTATCTTTAATAAATTAGTTAAATTTACATAATTTTAAATTATAACGCATTTAATAGCTATTAAGGTATTTGTAAAAGGTGCTAACAATGGTGTGAGGTTTCCACAAATTGTGTATTCCTTCAAGATAGGGTAAGAAGAAATTATATCATTTGAAATTTGTGGCAATACAACATTTGTTCATAAAATTTTAAAACATGGAACAAATGATAAATCTTTCATATTATTGACTCAACTTCACAAAAATAATAGAAACACGTTTGCAACCAAGTGAAAGAGCATTTAGTTTAATCCAATTCACTATATAATATCACATCAATGCTCAACAGTATTTTACTGCATTTGAACTCATATTATTTTTCCTACTTCCACCATCACAAATTATAACACACAAATGCTAACATTCGTAAACTATGTTTTGTCCAAGATACAGATATAACGTGATTATCAACACGTGACTGTGCCATAATTTTCAAAAACATAACATGTTTGCAGCATCGTGTTGGAGAAAAGTTTAAGATATTCTATTGAAAAAGCACTGAGAATTCATCACATACCTTGATAAACAGTGATAAATAAGATATGCTAAAATAAGGATAAGTCATACTGAAGTTGAACATATGGAGACATCAGTGAAGTATGCACATTTATATTTTACTGAACAAATGATTTTAAGTTGCGTTTTGTACAACCTACCTGTGTTCGAAGATTGGATGTGCACAGTTTTGGCAAAATTTCTAAGCTGGTGTTGTTCCATACTCTGCCCGTGTGCGAAGCATGGGCCTCATCCTAGTTTAAACTTAAAAGCTGGATCCTATCCTTACTTATGTCTCATTCCTATATTCTGACATTTCAAAATACTTGAATACTACTCCATCCGTTTTTCCATGAGGAAATTGTTGTTTCAACCGGTGCAATAACCGGTGAAAAACTGCGAAAACAGAGATACGCAGTAGGGTCCTCCTATTTTTCTGCCTGAATCAAAGTTTGCATCCTTTAATCTCTACCATCTATTTCCTCTCCACATGGCCCATGAGTACCTATTGTCGGTCGATCTAGAAAGATCGTTTTCACAATAACCTAATAACAACCGCCTCTATCCACGTTTTCCCAATAAATATGTCTTAAATACATCATCTCCTCCACTGATCCGGCAGAAAATAACTACTGCTATTGGCTACCTCTAACAGTAGATTGCAGTGCGATGATGGTACAATTTTTTTTTCATTTCAATTTCCGCAATGTTAACGGTTCTTTTTAATTGGGTGTCTCATCATCTGCTTCTATTTTACAATATTGTTGCCTCAGTTATAGGGTTATGGCTTAGTATTTTAAACCTGCTGTTAATTGAGTGTTGTTTAAACTTGAATTTGATTTTACTTTACTTGTCACTTCACTAACATAATGGGACCTTACGGCTCTGGAAATTTGCACTTCGTTGATCTCTTGTGACATGCCTTACTACTATTGCTTTTCTTCCTGTATATATTTTGTTAAATGGAAGAAAGCAAAGTTGCCTTTTGGTGCAGCTGTACACCTGATTGATTTCTTACACATATTTTTTCAGTAAAAGGTTACTATATTTGTTAAACGATGTTGATTATCTCTCAAGAATTTGTGACACATGATGGTAACCTAATTAGGACACTGACTGTAAGAGAGACAATCATGTATATTCTGCCAGGTTAAGGTTGTCCAATAGTATGCCTACAGATGTAAAAATAACTTCGGTTGAAGGAACTATTATTGAATAGGCTTGCAATATTATGCAGATGCTGTAAATGGAAACTAGCATTTGCCTTTTTTGTGACACAAACACTATGTACTATAACTCTTTTTACATTATTTAATTTCGATTCTTGCATTCAAAATTAAAAGCCATAATGCATCATTTTTGCAAGGTTAAAGTGGTTGAAGTAAAGTATTTTTCTGCAAATAGAAATATTATACACAAAAACTTGGATTTTAACACATAGTCGCTTATATTTCTTCCAGCTTCTCCTAAGTTGAAATACGTATTCCTTGATTACTTTAATATAAGTTGCACTAAGCTATTGTTGTAAAATGGTCAATTGCTGACGAAGCAAATTGGAAAAATATTCACTTAAACCAAATAGGTAGCATAGTTACTATGTTAACCTTTCCATCAACTATAGTTTTCATGGCATTCTTTGCATTTTGACCAATTTATCGTCTACTCACTTATACATGGACATTCTATTACTCAACATGATCCACATAACAGTTACTTAAAATTTGTTATGTAATGGAACTTTTACAAGCGTAATTACTACAACAAGAAGAGCTTAATTGGATTTATCTTCATCTCCATTATTCATGGATTCTTTAGCTTCCTATTTCTCATAAGAAGGCCAGGCCCAAGGGTTAAGTGGGCAAGGCCACCGCCTATGACAGCACCGCCGGAGGCAGTAGAGGGGGAAACATAATGGGTTGTATGCCTTTAAAAATATTGAGGTATAATTGATTTAGGGAATTAACTTCATTGAAGTAGTAATGGTGCTGTGTTATGTCACTAACTTAGCTACTCAGCAACCTTGGTTGAAGCACCACCACGCATGTTTTTCACTACCAATTTTTTCCCTCCACTTCCGTTTGATTTCGTCTAGGGCACCGTTGTGTATTGGACTGGCCTTGCTCATAAGATAAATGGTTTATTAATTAGTATATCACTAACTTAGCTACACAACAACCTTGGTTGAAGCCTCACTACGCGTGTTTTTCACTACCAATTTTTTCCCTCCACTTCCTTTGGATTTCGTCTAGGGCACCGTTGTGTATTGGACCGGCCCTGCTAATAAGCTAGAGGCTTTATTTATTAGTGTGTCACTTATTGCACTATGGTTTTATTGCTTGCTTTAGTTATTGTTTTTGTAGCTTGCTTTAGAATTTTAATTAATTGATTATTTTATTCACATATTAACGAATAGATAAATATTTACAGTACTAAAGATTGGTCTCTCAACTAAATGAATTAATGGTTGTTTTAAATGAAATGGTAATTTTATTCTTGATCACGGAAGGAGCAGGACTTCTATTCCTAAGTCATGATAATTGAAAGGTTTCTTTGGTCACTTCTTATTACAGGTTATCAAAATGGTGTTTTAAGAAGAAAAAAAATGTTAGCATTTTTTTCAAGTTATCACTTTTTTTAATACATAAAAAAAAGTTAAGGCCCAGAAAAAATATAACATCTGGTATACACTAACATATAAACCCAAGCCTCTCATAAAAAAAAGTGAAACACTAGCCAACAAACAACATTCACTCAAAATCACTTGTACTCCTTAGAAATAATGGCAATCAGAGAAGGAGAATAATCAACTACATCATCGAAGCTACGAGGCTTCATGGTGGCTTCCAGATGTAATTTTCACTCCTCCTTGCCATCCTTTGAAGTAGCTAGGGTTAGCTAATCAGCGCTAACCCTAGATTCAATTCTAGTCATGATTGCGCTCTCAAATCTATTCTTCCCAGTGATTATACTATTGGTGCATATTTCTCTATGTCTCTCTATGCTCTGAGCTTCCTCAATCTTCCTGTGACCACTTCTCTCTCCATTACTCCAGCAAGATAAGTGATAGATCTGGCCGTTTAACTTGCTTTTGTAGTGATTGCTACCAACTTTGAGTAGAAATTGATGTGAATCTTCCCCTTTTTTCCTTTTTAGAGATGCTGGGCACTTTGGATCACTGCTGGAAGGGTTGCCTCTCTTCTTCTCTACAACAAGTAAGCATTTCAAATTATTATCTAAATTGTTAACAAAATATGCACTTCTACTAACTAGATCCTGTTTACTTCCCTTTAGGATCATTTTGTTGCAGAGATTAGGGTTGTATCCTCCAGGAAGGAAGTCAGGGTGCTCGATTATATCTCAATTGTTGTTCCTCTTGTCTGTGAGACAATGTGGTTTATCAGAGTTTCTTCTATTCAAAGCAATGAGGTTTTCTGGATCACCGCTGGAAGGTTGACCTCTTCCTTCCTCTGCATTAGGTAAAACGCACATATAATTGTTCCAATTATTTAAAACAGAAATTTTTATAGTAACGATGTCATGTTTGCTTCCCTTGTAGTGTTTACTGGTGTAGAGGTGAGAGTTGTTGCCTCCAAGCAGGAAGTCAGAAAGACCAGCTTAATTCATGCTCCCCATGTTATGGAAATAATGGCCTCTGAAGCTATGTTTGCCACTAAGTATGAAATCTTCAACTTGTTTATCATAGCTTGCATTTTTATTGTATTTGGACTGATTATGAGTGCTGTCATTTTTATTTCTGCTAGCTCTGCCCATAATAATATTACAATCAGCTGATAAGTTTTCCAAAGCGGATTACAATTAGATTCCTTGTATGTGATTTCATTGCTTATTACAATAATTACATCAGAGTATAAGAATATAACAGAGTATGAATAAATATTATACATTAGAAAAATACTAGAGATTAAAATATATTACCTAGCAGTGGAAAAATAATACATAACATAACTGTAAGAAATACACGGATACAGAGCTTTCCGAATATAGCTCCAGCTGTAAACCAGGATCCCGTAAAAATAAATCTGCAAAACCAAAACTACTAGCTGCCTTTGTGGAAAATAGGGGCACACAGAGTTCAGGTTAAAACAATAAGCTCCAAGTCAATCATGGGACTGGTGTGTGAACTAAAACAGTTATTAAACCTTTACTTTAGAAATAAAGTAAATCAGGGGACCACGTCGTATAACACGGAACGGATTTTATCCCAAGAATACCAGTGCATAAAACAATTTCTAAACAACGCAATGCTTCTCGAAAAATGAGGCTATTATAAGACTCGGGTCCCATCACACAATGCAACGCAAGCTGGAGGATAGATTTTTCCGTTACAATAGCCAAACATATTTGGTACATTTAAAACAAATCATTTGATACTATTATAAGTGTGTAGTGTATAAAACAATTTCAAATATAAATGTATCAATCATAGATGACACAGTACCCTATCCTACTATGTCGCCATACTAGTACTACAATCAAAACCAAAATGTCACGTATTGGAAATTGAATTTCCATCATGAGTCGAGGCAAGGGATGTACTCCTCGCCAGCTTCGAGACACTCTAGCAAATGCCTCAGGATCTCCCGTAGTAGACCCTTGGATCCTCCAAGGCCGGCCCATACTTATGTTAGTGGACTAGTATTCCTGAACACACGTTTCCTGGTCCTATAGGACCTATCCATCGATTCCGTAGTAACCGATACATCCAAGGCGCCTCGCTATCCATCATCCACATAGGTAAAAATATAATAAATGTCTGGGCTCCATACCATGACACCACCCATAGCTAGAAGGAAACTTCATGCACTCCTTGGGTCCCTTATCCCGTTTTTGACTCATACCGAGGTGTGAGGCTCGCGAATTAATGCTATACACAAAGCTATGCCACTTAAAGTCGTGCTTTGATTATCAACCACAAGACTCTGCTTTTCAACAGAAGTCTTGATCATTTGCATCTCAGCATGCCACACAGGCAATTCATGCCATGCGACTGATGTCTATCGATATATAACTTCTGAGCTCGTACGTCTCAGAGAAGGGTGTTAAGCAAGAGGATAAATTCTCTCCCACCAAATAGATATATACTTAATAGAGGTCAATCAACACATAATAAAATCCAGTGTCACACACACATCCAATTACAAGCTCGTTCTGGGTCTAAATAAAACCGGAGGCACCTTATTCCACGTCCCATATGTCCAATACAGGAAAGAGGTCCTCGCATACCCGGTCGATCTCCAAGTACGTCTGAATGATCACCACTTATTACCTTGTCTTGGGTGTACAACCCAATCAAGACATCAGTAATCATCCAAACGGTGTGAAGAACTCTAGTTATCAACCACTATCTTTATCGTTGACTTATCATCGAATTAATTATTCAGAATGGGTATAAACCTGGCCTTTCCGAATAATTCACGTATTTTATGATCAAGTGCTATAAAAACACAACATACACCTCATTCCAATTTTGAATATTCTTTTATTAAAATATTCATATCCTTTGGGAAAGGTTCCCATTAATTTTATCAAATATAAATTCTTTTAAATTTATACTTTAATCTCACTTTGTATCATAATTCTAAACCAAGTTAAGGTTTATCAACTAGTCGGGATTATCGAACCATACCAAAGTAATCATTTGTTTAATTTCCCAATCCCAACTTATTCATCCCATGGAGCAAAACTGATAATACTCCATATCTAACACCACGGTGTTATTGGTAAAATTAATTACAATTTCACGTTCAAATCTAATTAAAGATTTATTATCGCTTAGAGCAAAACTTGTGATACTCCATTTTTGATCATTTCCCAAATTTGATAATTTTAAATTATCACATTCACCTTTCAATCTAATTAAAGATTCATTAAAACTCCACTTAGTTTTAATCTTCTAACAATCATTATTAACAATTATTTAACTTTGAAAACACAAACATGCCGCATCGACATTCTACACTGTACCATTGATTTTTGCCGATATATAACCTCTAAGCTCATTTGCCTTAGAGAAGGGTGTTAGGAAAGAGAATAAATTCTCCGCCACCAAAAAGATATATATTTAGCAGAGATCAACAATACAATTCGAAATACGATGTTAGACATGTAATCCTGTCTTTAACTGGGTTAAAGAACTAGTGTCGTTTAAAACACAGTTAACGATAAACCCAAAATAACATTCCATTAATTATGAAATTTTCATGGAAAATAGATTAATATATAATCAATATCAATTTCCGTATCCGACTAATAATATATATGGAATAACGACAAAGCCATTTAAATTCCATATATATTAACAGTCTTCCTCCACAGAAGATCACTTCGATAATTACCAAATCGAATTCCATTCCATTCCAATTTATTTTATTAAATTGGAAAACTTTACTTTGGAAAATTCCATTAAATCTTAGAATAAAGATTTATAAAGTCCAAATCTTAACTTCACTGTTAATCAGGTTAAAGTGTTATTTAAAACACCATTCGAGATAAACCCAAAAATCTAATTCTTAATTCAATTCCAATTAAATATTAATTAATTGGTAAACTTCTATAAATCATAATTTAAAGATTTATTCTTTTCTCAACTGGATTTATGAACAATGTTACTAACGACACCATTCATGACAAACCAAATATCTCATTTGAGATCAAATACAAGGCTCTGAATAGAAATTATATCGGTTTATATTCAATATCAAATTCGGAAACCAACAAATATCATATTCGAAATAACGATATAAATATATCTTCCAAATTTCCATAACAACATCCGTATAATCACATAATCTAATATCAAAATATTCCGAAGATTATTTCCATTCCAAATCCATTCCAATTCATATATTAGAAATTTCTGGTTATATTAAAAACCATTCACAAATCCAATTTATTTGTTTAAAAATTATTAGATTTTAAATCTAGTTAATAACTAGTTCATTTTGATAAAAAATACATTTTTATTTATAAACGTGGAATTTTTTATCCCAATTCTTTCCAAATAATTTATTATGATTTTACACAAATTATTAATATTTTTAATAATTTTATTAAGGCCCTTTCAGTCGATTTCCATAAACGGTTGTCGAACTGCACTTACAACGACTTTTTCCAAATTTGATTTGGACATAATTCCAAATCGAACCATTAAATTTCAAATCTCTTATATTCGTTGGAAAGTTTTTTTCGATACAAACCTAACGGTTTCAGTTTTAGGATAATCCGACAGTCGGATCTCCCATAATGTCAATTCAAAGTCATTGGTCGAAATTCGTGAATAGTCGCGGCGCGGTGCGTTCTATTCAGGCCATTAAATATATATATATATTATATTTCGTCGATTTCCATTTAAATCTATTTTATAAATCGTTTATAAATTCATTTCAAAACGATTCTAACTTCATTTCCAATTTTAAATCAAAAATTAATATTCCATATCATTATAATATTAAAATGATAATATTTTCAAAAATCATATTTGATATCGTTTCCTTTTAGATATTCATTACAAAAATGAATAAAATCAATATAAATATCGTCCGCGCCAAAATGGCGCATATCTAATCAACACGGCTTCATATATTTCAATATTTTCGTGTTCATCCAAAATTGGACATCAAATTCACATTTTAATCCTTTACTGAATATTATTTTAAAATATTTCCTTATTTTAAAATATTCGTTCCTTTTGAACTGGAATCAGACCCAATCAATTACCATATAATTTATTTATATGGATTTCTTGCACACATGTACACAACAATAATCATACACAGTCAACCATCATCCAGAGTGCATTACACAAGTGCATAAGCATTAGATATAAATAATTAATGCTTACAATAGTCTGTCAACCAATCGATTGGCATATAACTAAACAATTGGGATTAGTGTACGTCAAATATCATCCCAATACCTGTGTGGGGTTTCAACCATCAAATAATTATTATTATTTGTGCACTGGGGTGGTGTGTAAAAATTATCGTCCCAATCGATATCATAAAATTAGACGAGCATAAACAAGCCGTCCGACTTGTACATGGATGCGTAAACTGATTTTTAACTATCCAATAAATATATTATTTATCGCAGTTATAAGCTAAAAATAATATTTTCAACTAACTAAATTTTTGTAACACTTTTTAGAAAATTTCTACAGCATAACGGTGCGATATTGAAACCAGAATAAGGTCTAGTCTTATCCCTTGCCTAATACTGGCTCGCACCATACACAAACCAATTTCAATCCAAATAAATCAATTTTCACAACCATAATAAAATCACTTAGAACATCAAAATAAATAAATACTCAACTACCCAATGCCATTTACGGCGCCATAAGTGGCTATTCGAGGAGTATGAAATCCGTGTGTCGGTAATATCTATACATCGCTTTCAATTTATGTGATTGTGCGAATTCGTGCGTTGAACTCCATATAATTCAAATCAAACAACATGGTTTGCCCAATAAATAGTGTCGGGGGCTTTTAAGCCCCATCTGCAACCTAAAATATTTTGATTGTAAAATAAATTAAGTGAGAAGGAGTTATCACATTTAGTTTCCACTCCGCCATTCTTTGATTGTCAATCTTAAATCTTTTCAGAAATCCAGCATGTCTATTTTATAAATAACATACATATGTTAAAAATTATATTTTTATCTAACAAACAATTTTCCCTTGTATGACCATTTTATAAATAGTATGCATAAGCTAAAAATCATATTTTTATTTTTCTAAAAATATTTTCATGTCATACACTAGTTAAAAATCATATTTTTAACTTACGAAGAATATTCCCTTTATACGACAAAAATCATACTTTTACATCACTAAAAATCGTATTTTACTAAAAATCGTAATTTTACATCACTAAAAATTGAGTTTTAACATCACTAAAAATCATATTTTTATATCACTAAAAAACATATTTTTATACTATTCAATATATATATATATAAATCACATTTTTATAATGCTATTATATATATAAAAATCAAATTTTTATAATGCTATTGTATATATAAAAATCAATTTTTTATCTTGCTACTCATATAATAAAAATCATATTTTTATTAGGCTATTCATATAATAAAAACCTATTTTTATTTATAATGCTTTTCTATAAAAATCTGATTTAAAAACAATATTTTATATAAATTAAAAAACCGAATTTTTAAACAATGTATTTTATATAAATTAAAAACTTACCTTTGTTTTCTTGTAAAAATTCGATCTTTGATGGAGGAGGGTGCTGCAGGCGACGGGGGAAGCGGTCAGACGATCGCTGGTGGTCTGCAAGGGGGTGACGGCGCGATTTGTGGAGGATTTGGGGGTTAGTGTATGAAAAAAAGGAGGAGGGAGAGAGGGGCAGCGATGGACGAAGGGGGGTGCGGCTTGGTCGGAGAGCGGTGGCAGGGGAGCGGCGACGCCTACGGGATGGCGCGCTGGAGGGTGAACGGCGGGTTCCCTTCGCTTTTTTTGGTTTTGAACGGGAGATAGAAAGGTGAGGGAGAGAGTATATAATTTATATATTTATTTTATTTTAATCCCAAAAAGTAACTTTTTCTTTCGGACTCTGAATCGAACCCAACAACTGTCGTCCTTAGCTAATTATCCCCATTATGAACACAATGGGAAATGTCTCGCCAGCCAATTCGACTGTTTTGATTAGTTTCGTCGAGATTAAAAGATAAATCAATATATTGAATTTAAACGTACATTTCAATTTACCTGGGCCACATAATGACTCCAAAAATTTCAAAAAAAATTATCTAGTTATGTTTTGATGATACGGTCCTAACAAAACTAATTTCATCGAATTTGAAGACCGTTTGAAAAATGGTCAATTTCTGGTCGATTACATTCAAACTGAATTGACCAAACAAGTTTAAATCCACCACGCTCACATATTAGTTCCAAAAATTCTGAAAATTGGAATATAGCAATAATTCGACATTCCGGATCCGACCAAAGTGGTTTTGTTGAAAACTGAGGTCGTTTGCAAAATGGCTATTTTTAAGGGCCATTTATATATTAATATATATATAAATTCCATAGTGACTATTTTAAATTTTAAACTAGACATAACTTTCAATTCTCTTTATGAAATCTGGATTTTTCATATTCGTTAGAAGATATTATTAAACAGATTCTAATATTTCTTGTTTTACTACAGTCCGATTTATTTTGAATCATGTACATTTGTTTGAAATTTAAAATCAAATTTTCAAACTACCACGCCATTTCAGGCTCGTTTTATAATTAAAATAAATTTATTCGTTCTAAATTCAATTAAAATAAATTTATTCGTTCTAAATTCAATTAAAATAAATTTTTAATCGTTATTATTTAAAATAACTCATTTTAAATATCCAAAGTCCATTAAAATTGCTAAAATAAAAATTTTAAATTGGTTTTGAAAATCCGGGTCGTTACAATCTCCCCCACTTAAAATATTTTCGTCCTCGAAAAGGAATGGAGCTAAAAGTTGTTTAACCAACTAACTCAACTTTCATTCTGGCTTTCATTCTTCAACTTTTTAGTTTCTAAGAATTTCTAATTTCTCAAAAATTTGGCTAACACCCCAAATTTCTGAAAATTTTCGCCATAACTTCCTTTGTACGGGGTGACCTTTAAAATCGCAACTTGCCTCGCAGGGCCCTCATCAATTCAAAAGAAAAAGCTAAGCGGCTAGCTAGGCATTCGAGTGGTTTGTTTTGCAGATATTTATTTATTGAGCATGATTCTGGATTGAAGCTTAAAGCTGTGTCTAGAGCATTGATTATCTTCCGCTATGTAGTTTACTTGTTTCCGCTGCATTGTATTACATTTATTGTAAATTAATCTTCCGTTGTATTATATTTCGATATACTTTGATATATTATGTACTCTGATGTAACATTATTATGATGTTTATAAAAGTCTTCTGTTATTTGTTCTGATGTGTTGTATGCCCAGAGTTAGCGTATTCGGGTTTTGAACGGTGTTGGTTGATTTAGCGATCAATTGGATCCGAGCGAAAATCATCAAAACCCAAGAAAATAGTAAACATGTACCTATTTGTCGAGCATACAATTTTATTCCTCTTCTTAGCTTCCTTTATATGACTTGTTCACACATATATATGTACATGTATGCAATTCTAACAAATTTCAATTCAAATTAATATTTGATTCGATTTGGCTAAATTTTACCTTTCATTCTCTTATTGGTTTTATGAATAACACACAACACAATCAGCAGTCAATTAGTTGATTAAATTTTCAAACACATAACTTTAATACATAGTCAAAAATTAGTTTTTTAGTGCCAAATCACAACAATAAATTCTAACTATGGTTTGGTTCTCACACTAGTCAGTTGGAAATATATAGATATTACACTTTCGAAACTCGAACATAAATTCTGATGATGCTCAAGCTATCATCAGAATCATCTCCGGGCGACTAGATTGTGATTCTATATCTATCCAGTAAATTTAAGACTTCGTATACGCATTTGTAAGGCGTATATGCAAAATCTTCATATAATTGATTGTCCAAAATCAATTTAAAATAAAATACTCAAATACGTATAAAAAGGTTTAAATTTTCAAAACAAAGTTTGTTTCCATTTTTATTTAAAAAAAACACTCTTTAAACTCTTTCTACGATACTACTGCTCATATTTTAACGAGTCATTCTCATTGGATATTATAATGCAATATCTGATGAATCCTTTCGTGTGGTTCTAATGTGTCTTGTTCTCGCGCTCTGTAAACCAAAGCTCTGACACTAAACTGAAACGACCCAAACTCGCCCTTTCGGGAAAGCCCAGATGTAACAACCCGGAAAATCAAAACCAATTTAAATTTTATAATTTGGATATATTAATGAATTGGAATATTTAAAATGATTTATCTTAAATAATAATGACTAAAAATTTATTTGAATCGAAGTTAGAATGAATAAATTTATTTTAATAATACAACGAGCCTGGAATGGCATGGTAGTTTGAAAATTCAACTTTGAACTTTGATTGAATGTACAGGATTCAAAATAAATCGGATTTCAGTAAAACCAAAAATATTTAAATCTGTTTAATTATATCTTTCTAATGGATTTGAAAATTAAAAATTCATAGCGGGAATAAAAAATTATGGCTAGTTGAATATTAAGAATAGCCGCTATGAAATTTAATATAAATATAGCCCTTAAGAATAGACATTTTGGAAAAGACATCCGTTTTCGATGAAACCACTTTGGTTGGATCCGGAATGTCAAATTATGACTAGGTTTAAAATTCCATAATTTTTGGAATTAATATGTGAGCGTGGAAAAGAAAACCGCATTTGGTAATTTCAGTTTGAATCAGATCGACCAAAAAAGTCCATTTTTCAAACAGTCTCCAAATTCGACGAAATTAATTTTGTTGGGACCGTATCGTACCAACAAAGCTTGATTTGTTTTTTTGGGAATTTTTGGAATTAGTACGTGGCCCGACAAATTAAAATGTACATTCAAATCCAAATTTGAATGTTTAATATTTTAATTTGAAGAAAAACTAACTAAAATAGTCGAATGGGCTTACGAAATATATTCCATTGTGTCCCGAATGGGGGTATTTAGCTAGGGGCATCATTCGTTGGGTTTGATTTGGAGTTTGGATTAGAAAACACTATTTTAGAAATTAATATATATATATTTATATATATAGGCCAATAAAATTATTCCATTCATTAATTAATTTTCCAGAAAAAAAACCATAACCTTATATCGTTCGATGTCGGCCACCCTTTAAAACTTCTCTCCTCGATTCCGGCCAATCCACACTATAAAATCACTTGCTTCAGTTGAGAATTTTGTAAATCTTCTCATCCTCTTCAAATCCATATAAACTTTGCCGTTTATCGTGTTGTATTTCTCGAGATCCACACTCCTGAAGTGCAGATGTTGGAAGCGCCGCCCCGCCTTCATCTGACCGTCGAGTTCAACCAGAGCACCACCCTCCGGCACATCTCACCTCCTCCTTCGACAACAACCTAATCTCGACCTAGTGCAATGGATTGTAAGTTAATTCGAACCCTAGTGTTGAATCCAAGTGACAGGTAATGGCTGAATTAATTTTAAAAGGTTATAACACTTTAAACCATTGCAAAGTGAGATTTATTAACAAAAGTCATATCTTTTTCGTATGTTGTCGAAATCCAGTGAAACAAGAGATATCGGGACCATGACAGCATACACTACATTCTAGAAGAGGGTAGAACACATTTGGAGCTCTCTACGAATTACGAAGGAGTGGAACCCAAAGTTATATTTATAAATTCAAATTGGAATGGAATAGCGATGTATAAATTATATGAGCATTGTATATCTCAATACAAGCGTTGCATAAATTATATATGCAATGTATAAGTTATATATACATTGTAAAAATCATATGTGCGCTGAATGGAATTGAAATGAAAATAAATAAATAAATAAATAAATAAATATATACTCCCCCCGTCCACAGACCATGGGCGATATAAATTGTTTGGATTGTGTTTGTGAGTGATTGATTGCGGTTGCAACAAAATTGGTTGTGTTTGTGGTATATTCATTGTTTTGTGAAAATGAATGATATTGTGGAAATCATTGAAATGAAAGTATTGTAATGCTGCAAGGCCTAGGATAGCAGAGGAGCTATGCTGGACAGGGTGCCGGTGCTAAATACTTGCCATTATAATGCCGAAATTTTCCGAAATATTCATGTGTTGTTAAATATTCATGTTTGAAATAAATTGTTTAAACAATAAAAATCACATTTTTATTGTATGTATGAATCACTAAAAATATTCATGTTTGAAATAAAATGTTTTAATAATAAAAATCACATTTTTATCGTATGTATGAACCTTTAAAAATATTCATGTATTGAAATAAATATTTGTTGATTGAAAATAATATTTTTAACATGTATATGAAGTGTTAAAAATAACCGGGTGTTGAAATAAATATTTGTTAATTGAAAATAATATTTTTAACATGTATATGAAGTGTTAAAAATAACCGTGTGTTGAAATAAATATTTGTTGATTGAAAATAATATTTTTAACATGTATATGAAGTGTTAAAAATAACCATGGGTTGAAATAAATATTTGTTGATTGAATATAATATTTTTTAACATGTATATGATGTGTTAAAAATAACCATGGGTTGAAATAAATATTTGTTGAGTGAAAATTATATTTTTAACATGTATATGAAGTGTTAAAAATAGTCATCTATGGAAATAAATATTTGTTTGCTTAAAATATTATTTTTAGCGTAGATATGCATATATACACACATGCTAAACAGGTAAATGAATTTGCTATTGAGTAAAGAATTTATTTGCTAGCCCGACAAATAGGTAAACCTTAATGAGTTGGCTGCGCAATTTTATTTATATATCAACTCCTATGAACGTCATTGGATACGGTGTGCTGGTTGTTCTATGTGAGATTATAAACAACGCCATAGGATAGTAACAATTAATTTTGGACTACACTACATGGCATACTTCGTGAAGATAGCATACTCTATCATATACCATATAAGCATTTGGAGCTTGTATGACGGGGTTGGAATTACCATACAAGCGAGAGGCTTGTATGGCGACGACTCCATTTCAGGTTGAACCGAAGACGAACTATTGATGTCATAGCATATCATATTCCATATAAGCATTTAGAGATTATATGACGAGGTTGAGATTACCATACGAGCGAGATGTTCGTATGGCGATGATTGAATTACAGGTTGAACTGAGGACTAATATAGACAAAATAAATATAACGGTAAATTGCCAGATTAAATAAAAACCCCATACGGGTGTAGAGTTGATAATAATCACGTCTCTCAAGCTATTAGATATGGCACATGGATTATTTATTTTCCAACACTGGACGAGGTGACGAGATTTATCTCTGGAGTAATTTTACACACTCCCTCGGGCATAGAATAGGACACTAAAAACTGTGTATGCTTATACTAGATTTATTCGGTGCCTAATACGGCCCAATAAATTTCCGAAACCCTCTCCATACAAAGGAGGTTACGGCGAAATTTTTCGAAATTTAAAGGCGTTAGCCAAATTTTTGAAGTGAAAATGGTTTGGAAATTGTCGAACGAATTATATATATATATATATATATATATATATATATATATATATATTAAAATAAAACGAGTCGCGCCACTATAGTTCGTGTTTTGAAATCGTAACTTTAAACGATTATACCGAAAGATCCAACCGTCGGATTTCCCTAAAACCGGAACCCATGGGTTCGCTATGGAAAGATCTTTCCAATGGTATTAACTTCGTTAAGACCTAACAACTAGATTTTGAAAAATGTGAAAATCAAATCTAGAGAAAAACAGTGCCAGGGCCGCTTTATGACCCGAAGCGTAGTGGCATGGGACGCTTATGTCATCTATGATTGATACATTATGATTGAAATTGCTTTTGAAACATATATGCACTAGTGATAATATCTTATGTATATGTACCGCTAATTGCGATGTAGACTGATTCATCACTATTATGTATTATCTGATGTATATGTCCCAGTGATCTTGATGTAGACTGATCATTTCCTTTATGCACTAAGTTGTATCCTATGACCGTGCCACTCTGATGTTTATTACATTTTATGATTTCTTTGTCATATTGATGTAAATTATTCTATTTCATGTTTATGCTATTATCTGTAGTCTGCTAATGTTGATTAATGTGTTATATTCTGAATGATTATCCTTACTTCCGTGACATAGGGTTTTCGGTTATCACAACTGGTATCAGAGCTTTGGTTAATCTTAGTTCGGGAATAAACACATTAAACACCTTGTCAAAAATAGAATCAGTAGTGTTCTAAGGTGAGTAGCTCATTAGAGATAGGATTAGTAATGTCCTAGAATGAGTACTATAGAATAGAAAAGGGGTTCTGAGATTACAAGAGCGGATTTGTGTTCCAGAAGTTCCTGAACTCAGAAGAGACGTACTGGATGAATGTCACAAGTCCAAAATTAATATCCATCCAGGAGTGAGCAAAATGTATAATCATCTTAAGCGCATATTCTGTTGGAATTCGTTGAAAAGAGACATTTCTTTATACGTTATCAGGTGTTCCGTTTGCCAACAAGTCAAAAGTGATCAACGGAAACTCACCGGATTGTTACAACCATTGAAGATTCCGAATTAGAAGCGGGAGAAAATTTCCATTGATTTCATAGATGGTTTTCCCTGAACCAGGAAAGGTAATGGTAGTATATGGGTGGTCATAGATCGTTTCACAAAGACCACCCATTTTATTCTTGTCAAATCGACTAGAACAGCTCAAATTATGGCTCAGATATATTTTAAAGAAATTGTCAGACTACATGGAGTTTCCAGTAGTATTGTTAGTGATCGTGATCCGATATTCGCTAGTAAATTCTAGGAAGCATTCCAGGAAGAGCTAGGGACAAAGTTAAATCTAAGCACCGCATATCATCTTCAAACAGATGGCCAAACCGAGAGGGTGAATCGTATACTAGAAGATTTATTGTGGGCATGTATTCTTGATTTTGGCGGATCGTGGGAAGATCACTTGCATTTGGCTGAGTTCTCATATAATAACAGCTATCACGCAAGCTTGAAAATGTCACCATTCGAAGCACCGTGTAATAATCCGGAAATCCGAGCCAATTTAAAATTTTTATTTTGGCAATTTTGATGAATTTTGAATATTTAAAATGAATTATTTTAAATAATGACGACAAGAAATTTATTTTGAATAGAATTAGAATGTATATATTTATTTGAATCGACGTTAGAATATAAATATTTATTTATATTTATAAAAGGAATTGAAAATGGCGCGGCAGTTTGAAAATTCGATTTCAAATTTCAAATGAATGCACAGGATTCAGAATAAATCGGATTTCAGCGAAATCAGAAATATTTGAATCTGTTTAACTATATCTTTCTAATGGATGTAAGAAACTGAGATTTCATGTTAAAAGTTGAATGTTTTGTCCAGTTTAAAATTCAGAAAAGTCGCTGTGGAATTTATATATATTTTAATATATATATATATATAATGACCCTTAAAAATAACCATTTTGTGAACGACCTTCGTTTTCGATGAAACCACTTTTGTTGGATCTGGGATATCAAATTATTGCTAGATTCAAATTTCCATAATTTTTGAAAGCAATATGTGAGCGTGGCGAAGTTAAAGGTGTTTTAACAGTTTCAGCCAATTTTGATCGACCAGAAAATGGCCATTTTTCAAACGGTCCTTGAATTTGACAAAATTAGTTTTGTTAGGACTGTATCGTCAATATGAAGCTAGAAATAATTTTTATGTAATTTTTAGAGTCAGTATGTGGCCCTGGTAAATTAAAATGTATGTTTAAATTTAATATATATTGATCTATATTTTAATATTGATAAAAACTGATCAAAACAGTCGAATTGGCTTACGAAACATATCCCATTGTGTTCGTAATGGGGGTATTTGGTTGGGGGCGATACTCGTTGGGTTTGATTTGGAGTTCGTGATGATTTTGAACTTTAAAATTAATTAAATATTAAATTATTAATATATATATATATATATGGTCAAACTAAGTCAAACAAAACCCTAATCTCCCAATTGCGCCGCCAGAAAGGAAGTATGGAGGGCAAAAATCTTCAGAAAATCGCCCCTCTCCGTCTACTAATCCGCGCCACCGTTTCGAATGCTTCAAAGGGCAATTTTGATCAGCTCGACGCGTTCTACACATCCAGCGGTCAAGATGGATTGTAGTTGCCAATCTCGAGGGAATTTCTACTGGAAAACCCCGCCGTTCGTGAGCATTTTTAGGAGACCGGGGGGCGTCGGAGTTGTCGTAGTCAATGGCGAAGGGGGAGAACGGCTAGGTGCTTCGGATGTGGGTGTCCGATCAAGATACGGCTGCTCCTAGGCGAGGCGCGGTGGTGATGTTTCTAGCGACGAATGGGTTGAACAACGGCTTCAGGAAATAACGAAGAACGATGGGTTTATTTCCTTAATGACCGGGATTAGTAAATAATTAGGGTAATTATTATAATTTATTTATCTTAGTTTATTTAATTATGTTAGTAGAGTAATTAACATTTAAATTATCATAACTCGTTCAAACGAGGTCAGAATTCAGCAAACCCGGAAGCGTTGGATTCACAACAATGAGCTCTATAACATGGAGCAGACCAGAACAGAAACGGAGCAGTTGGAACATTCAATTCAGTGAAAATAATTGTTATATAACGATTTCAGTACCAACCACTGTGAGAATTCTCCTCACTAAAATTACTTCTGTACAGTTAATTATTTTATAACTGCATATATGAACTGCTCCCCGTCGATCACAGACCATGGACGACTTGTTTGTTTGATTGTATTGTGACAATTGATTGTGATGTGAAATGGACTGTATAAAATATATGAATAATAAACATATCATTTTTATGGTGTATATGAAGTATATAAAATATTCATGTTTGAAATAAATTATGTGAACAATAAAAATCCCATTTTTATTGTTTATATGAAGTGTTAAAAATAATCGTGTGTTGGAATGAACATTTGTTGATTAAAAAATATATATATATATACATATATATATATATATATACGATGTGAAAATTGATATATATATATATATATGATGTGAATTGAAATATATATACGATGTAAATTGAAATATATATACGATGTGAATTGAAATATATACACGATGAGAATTGAAGTATATATATGATGTAAATTGAAGTATATATACGATGTAAATTGAAATATATATACGATGTGAATTGAAATATATATACGATGTGAATTGAAATTCGAATTGAAATTGAAATAGAGTTGAAATTCGAATTAAATTGAAATAGTATTGGAAATGAATTTGAAATCTGAATTAATTTGAAATTCGAATTAAATTGAAATTTGAATTAAATTGAAATGAATTGAAATTCAAATTAAATTGAAATGAATTGAAATTCAAATTGAAATTGAAATTCGAATTAAATTGAAATAGAATTTGAAATTCGAATTAAATTGAAATTGAATTGAAATTCGAATTAAATTGAAATAGAATTGAAATTGAAATAGAATTGAAATTCGAATTAAATTGAAATGAATTTGAAAATTGAATAGAATTGAAATGAATTTGGAATTCAAATTGAATTGAAACGAATTTAAAACGATTTATAAAATTCATTTTAAAGGGAAATCGATGAAATATATATATATATATATATATATGTATGTATGTATGTATGTATGTATAATGGCCTGAATAGAACGCGCCGCGCTGCGATAGTTCGCGAATTTCGACCATTGGCTTTGAACGGACATTACGGGAGATCCGACCGTCGGATTCTCCTAAAACCGGAACCGTTGGGTTCGTATTGAAAAGAGCTTTCTAACAAATATGAGAAATTAGAAATCTAATGGTTGGATTTGGAATTATGTCCAAATCAAATTTGGAAAAGGTCGCTGTAAGTGTAGTTCGATGGCCGTTTGTGGAAATCGACTATACGGGCCTTGATAAAATTATTAAAAATAGAATAATTTGTGTAAAATCATAAGAAGTGATTTGGAAAGAATTGGGAAGAAAAATTCCATATTTGAAAAGATAAAAATAGATTTTTATCGAAATGAACTAGTTATGAGCTAGAAAAATAATCCAATAACTTTAAATAAATAAAATGGATTGAGATGTGGTTTTAATATAACCATAAATTTCCAATATAAGAATTGGAATGGATTTGAATCGAAACTGTGTTCAGAATATTTCGATATTGGATTCCGTGATTATACGGATATTGTAGAGGAATTTGGAAGATATATATATCGTTATTCCAATAGATATTTGTTGATTTCAGAATTTGATATTGAATATAAGCCAATATAATTTCTATTCAGGGCCTTGTATTTAATATCGAATTGGATTTTGGGTTTGTCGTGAATGGTGTCTTCGTTAACACCGTTCTTTAACCCTAATGAGAAAAGAATAAATCTTTTAATCAAGATTTAATGTAGTTTACCAGTTAATTAATATTCGATTGGATTTGAAATTGGATTTTAGGGTTTTTTCGTGAACTGTGCTTAAAAGACATTTGGTTCTTTAACCCCGTTAAAGCAGGATTAATTTCCAGAAAGTTGAACAATCAATAAGAAATGATTTTAGAGATAGAAACCAATCTGAATAAATCTTTAATTAGATTTGAATGAATGAATGGTGATTAAATTTACCAAAACATTAGATGTGGTGTAAACCAAATATACTTGGTTGTTGATATTGATTGTGACTGATTGATTATTTAGACTGTGCTCTACCAGTTTATGAGCAAAATATGCTTTTACATTTAGCATTGGGTTAGGTAGAAATATCTGTGTGCTAACGCCTTGTCAAACATTTCACGATTTGACGATAAGGTGTTTAGCGATGTGTTCATTTCAAATTTAATGAATGATTTTGAAATGATGTTTTTCTTAAGTGAAAAGAAATATATTCCCAATTTTGGACAGGGAATGTTTTATAAAACAGAAAGGATTTCGAGGCCTAAAACCCGATGATTTCTAAAATGATTTAGAAATGTATTATGGTTTTACATTGTGGTTCATCGCGTATCCGATTAGTTGCTATTGATGATGTATCTGTTTGGTGGCGGAGAATTTATTCTCTTGCTTAACACCATTCTTTGAGACGTACGAGCTCAAAGGTTATGTAATTAATAGTGACTGATCATATGTGTGAATTGCTGATGTGAAGTACTATATTTTGAAAGTACTTGTGATTATTATGTTGTGAAATGATTTTCCCTACTTCGGGATATGAAATGATTTGGTATGTGACTAGAGATTCGAGTAACCCGGACGACTAAAAGTATGGGTGAGATGGGCAGTGTATGCTTCCATGCGTGGAAGGTGCATCATCAGTGTAGCCTACTCCATAGTGGGAGATGCTTATATATATATATATATATATATATATATATATATATATATATATATATATCGAGTTGCTTAGGTGCGTGCCCTTTGCCTTGTCTAGGGGGAGCCCGATATTTGGTTGCATACTTGTTTGTATGCATTGTTATGATTTGGAATTCATATTTCCAAATGATTTGATTTGAGATCCCGAAGTGAAATCTACTTTGATATAAAAGTTAGATATGTATTCAAATGATTTGAAATAGAAATCGGGAAATAAAATCCAAAGGAATAATTTCTGTAAATTGAATTGATTTGGAAAATCTAAGTGTGGTGATTAATCTAAATGGGTAGATTGGGGTATTGCATGTTGATTGATGCATAGTAGATCCATATCTCTGGTACTGATTGTTATTTATACACTGGCATTTATGGGGGTAAACCCGTTCCGCATTAGCAGCATGGTCCTTTGATTTGCCTTATCATTTATATAAGTTTATAACTATTTAGAGTTTCCCACACCAGTCCCATGACTGACCTGTAGTTTGCTTTTCCCTTGCAAACTCGGGTGCCCTTATTTTCCACACGGGAAGTCGAGTAGTTTATATTGCAGATATATGAGTAGGATTCTGGATTGAAGCTAAAGCTGTGTCCAGAGCATTGATAGTCTTCTGCTGTGTTACTTCGTTTATTTTCCACTGTGCATTGTATTACATTTATTGTAAAATTATCTTCCGTTGTATTATTATATTTATTCATACTCTGATGTAACATTATTATGATGTTTATAAAAGTCTTCTGTTATTTGTTCTGATGTGTTGTATTCCCAGATTTAGCTTATCCGATTTTCGAACGGTCTTGGTCGGTTTAGCGATCGATTAGGTCCGGGTGAAATCCGAATCGTTATAGCTGGTATTAGAGCTTTGGTTTACAGAGCTCGGAGAACAAGACACATTAGAACCGAGTGAAAGAAGTCATTAGAGATTGGATTAGTAATATCCAATAAGAAAGACTCGTTAGAGATGGGATTAGTAGTATCCTAGAATGAGTCGGAAGAGTATATTTTTAAATTGAAAACAATTTTTGGTTTTGAAAATTTAAACCAATTATTTATATTTGAATATTATTTTTATATTGATTTGGACAATCAAATATATAAAGATTTTGCATATACGTCTGATCCACGGGTATTCGAAGTTTTAATATACTGGATAGATATAGAATCACACTCTAGTCGCCCGGAGATGACACTGATGATAGCAGCTGCATCATCAGTGGTTATATGTCCGAGTTTCGAAAGTGAGATTTCTATATGATTCCAATTGACTGGTGTGACAACCAAAACTAGATAGGGCTTATGGTTGTGATTTGGCACCAAAAATGTTATTTTTGACTATGTATCAAAGTTATGAATTTGAAAAGCTAATAAACTAATTGATTGCTGGTTGTGTGGTTTGATTATTGTTTGATTAATTAAATGTTGAACCTTTAGCCAAATTGAACCAAATAGTGAATTGTATTGAAAATTTGTCGCATTTGCATACATATACATGTACTTACATTAAGCAAGTCATTGCAAGGAGGCTAGAGCAGAGGAATAAAATTGTTTGCCCGACAAATAGGTACATGTTTATTGTATTTCTTGGGTTTTGGATGATTTTATGAGCCGATTGGCTAGCCGCTTGGCTGTTTCTTTTTGGATTGGAAAGGCCTGTATGGCAATTTTGGGATTTTCCCGGTGCTCCCGTGCAGGGGAGGTTATAGCGAAATTTTTCGAAAATTTAGGGTGTTAGCCAAATTTTTGAAAAATTTGAAAAGTTCTTAGAAACAGAAAAGTTGAAGAACTTAAGCCATAATGAAAATAATGAAAGTTGAGTTGATTAGTTAAACAACTTTCAGCTTCATTCCTTTTCGGGGACAAAAAGTTTTAAGTGGGGGAGATACATGGTAGACTATGTAGATCTTCTGTATGTTTGGTAGAAACTGGCAATCGACTAGTCTTGGGTCCCAACAGAATTCGAGAAGCTTCAGATAAAGTCGATTTCATTAAGAAGCGACTGCAAACAGCTCAGAGCCGACATAAGAGTTAACCAGATTCTAGAAGAAGAGATTTAGCATTTGCTGTTGGTGATTATGTATATTTGAGAGTTTCTCCGATGAGAGGAGTAGTCCGATTCGGGAAAACCGGGAAGTTGACACTGAGATTTATTAGTCCATTTCCTATACTTGAAAGGATTGGAACTCTTGCTTATAGGGTTCAATTGCCTGACTGGTTGTCTGGGGTGCATGATGTATTTCACATGTCTCAACTTTGAAAGCATGTGCATGATCTAGATCTAGTTGTAGAAGAACCAGTGCAACAGGATTTGGATATTACTCCAGAATTAGCAGTTAGAAGAGAGCCGCTGAAAATTGTTGGAAAAAAAACCAAGGTTCTGAGGAACAAGAAGGTTCACTTAGTCAAAGTGCAGTGAAGCGGAGATCCTAGAGACTGCACATGGAAAACCGAAGATAACATTAAATGGGCTTATCCTAAGTGCAGAGTGGACACCTCTGATTAGCTCTGGTGCAAGGTACATTTACAATATTTTGCATTTGCGTTTTGTTTCCTACTTTACTGTTGTTTCCTTTTCGGGGACGAAAAGTTTTAAGTGGGGGAGAGTGTAACAACCCGAAAAATCAAAACCAATTTAATTTTTTTAATTTGGCTATTTTAATGAATTTGGAATATTTAAAATGATTTATCTTAAATAATAACGACTAAAAATTTATTTGGATCGAAGTTAGAACGAATAATTTTTTTTAATTATATAACGAGCCTGAAACGGCGTGACCATTTGAAAATCCAACTTTGAGTTGGACTGAATGTAAAGGATTCGAAATAAATCGGATTTCAGTAAAACAAAAATATTTAAATCTGTTTAATTATATCTTTCTAACCAATCTGAAAAATTGAAATTTCATAGAGGGAATAAAAAGTTATGGCCAGTTGAATATTCAGAATAGTCGTTATGAAATTTAATATAAATATAGCCTTTAAAAATAGACATTTTGCAAACGACCTCCGTTTTCAATGAAACCACTTTGGTTTGATTTGGAATGTCAAATTATGGCTATGTTTAAAATTCCATATTTTTGGAATTAATATGTGAGTGTGGCAAAGGAAAATGCATTCCATAATTTCAGTTTGAATTGGATCGACCAGGAAAAGTCCATTTTTCAAACGGTCTCCAAATTCAACGAAATTAATTTTGTTGGGACCGTATCGTCCCAACATAGCTAGATTTATTTTTTGAGAATTTTTGGAATCAGTATGTGGCCCCAGAAAATTAAAATGTATGTTCAAATCCAAATTTGAATTTTTTATATTTTAATTTAAAAAAAAAACTGACTGAAACAGTCGAATGGGCTTACGATACATATTCCATTGTGTCCGGAATTGGGGTATTTATCAAGAGGAGTCAGTCCTTGGGTTTGATTTGGAGTTCGGACTAGAAAACACTATTTTAGAAATTAATGTGTGTGTGTGTGTATATATATATATATATGGGCCGATAAAATTATTCCATTCATTAATTAATTTTCCAGAAAAACAAAAAAAACCTGTAACCCTATATCATTCGACGGCGGCCACCCTTCAAAACTTCTCTCCTTGATTCCGGCCAATCCACACTATAAAATCACTTGATCCAGTTGAGGATTTTGTAGATCTTCTCATCCTCTTCAAATCCATATAAACTTTGCCTTCTATCATGTTGTATTTCTCGAGATCCACGCAACTGAAGTGCCGACATTGGAAGCGCCGCCCCGCCTTCTTCTGACCGTCGAGTTCAACCGGAGCACCACCCTCTGGCGTGTCTACGCTCCCCTTTCGATGTGCAACAACCTGATCTCGACCTAGTGCAACGGACTGGAAGTTAATTTGAGCCCTAGTTTTGAATCCAAGCGGCAGGTAACGGCTGAATTAATTTTAAAAGGTTATAACACTTTAAACGGTTGCAAAGTGTGATTTATTAATAAAAATCATATCTTTTTCGTATGTTGTCGAAATTCAGTTAAACAAGAGACATCGGGACCGTGACAGCATGCACTACACTCTAGAAGAGGCTAGAACACATTTGGAGCTCTCTACGAATTACGAAGGAGTGGAACCCAAATTTAGATTTCTAAATTCAAATTGGAATGGAGTTGTGATATATAAATTATATAATCGATGTATAAATCATATGAGCATTGTATATCTCACATACAAGCGTTGTATAAATTATATATGTGATGTATAAGTTATATATACGTTGTATAAATCATATAAGCGTTGAATGGAATTAAAATGAAATTAAAATGGAAATAGATATATTTATATACATATATATAAATATATACTCCCCTTATCCATAGACCGTGGATGATATAAATTGTTTGGATTGTGATTGTGAATGATTGATTGTGGTTGCGACAAAACTGGTTGTGTTTGTGGTACATTCATTGTGTTGTGAAAATGAATGATATTGTGCAAATCATTGAATTGAAAGTATTGTAATGCTGCAAGGCCTAGGATAGAAGAGGAGCCATGCTGCATACGGTGCCGGTGCTAAATACACTGCCGTTATAATGCCGAAATTTTCTAAAATATTCATGTGTTGTTAAATATTTATGTTTGAAATAAATTGTTTGAACAATAAAAATCACATTTTTATTGTATATATGAATCACTAAAAATATTCATGTTCGAAATAAAATGTTTTAACAATAAAAATCACATTTTTATCGTATGTATGAACCTTTAAAAATATCCATGTGTTGAAATAAATATTTGTTGATTGAAAATAATATTTTTAACATGTGTATGAAATGTTAAAAATAACCGTGTGTTGAAATAAATATTTGTTGATTGAAAATAATATTTTTAACATGTATATGAAGTGTTAAAAATAACTGTCTATTGTAATAAACATTTGCTAATTGAAAATAATATTTTTAACATGTATATGAAGTGTTAAAAATAACAGTATGTTGAAATAAATATTTGTTGATTGAAATAATATTTTTAACATGTATATGAAGCATTAAAAATAATCATGGGTTGAAATAAATATATGTCGATTGAAAATAATATTTTTAACATGTATATGAAGTGTTAAAAATAACCATGGGTTGAAATAAATATTTGTTGATTGAAAATAATATTTTTAACATGTATATGAAGTGTTAAAAATAGTTATGTATGGAAATAAATATTTTTTTCGCTAAAAATTATTATTTTTAGCGTAGATATGCATATACACACACACATATGCTAAACAGGTAAATGGATTAGTTGTTGAGTAAAGAATTTATTTGCGTGCCCAACAAACAGGCAAACCTTAATGAATTGACTACACAATTATATTTATGTATCAACTCCTGTGAATGCCATTGGATACAGTGTGCTAGTTGTTCTGTGTGAGATTATAAACAACGCCATAGGATAGTAACACTTAATCTTGGACTACACTGCATGGCATATTTCGTGAAGATAGCATACTCTATCATATACCATATAAGCATTTGGAGCTTGTATGACGAGGTTGGAATTATCATACAAGCGAGAGGCTCGAATGGCGATGACTGCATTTCAGGTTGAACCGAAGACGAACTATTGATGTCATATCATATTTCATATAAGCATTTGGAGCTTGTATGATGAGGCTGAGACTACCATACGAGCGAGATGTTCGTATAACGTTGATTGAATTACAAGTTGAACTGAGGACTGATATGGACAAAATAAATATAACGGTAAATTGCCAGATTAAATAAAAACCCCACATGGGTGTAGAGTTGACAATAATCACGTCTCTCTAGTTATTAGATACGACACATGGATTATTTATTTTCCAACACTGGACGAGGTGACGAGAGTTGTCTTTGAAGAAATTTTACACACTCCCTCGGGCATAGAATAGGACACTAAAAATTGTGTACGCTTATGCTTGATTTATTGGGTGCCTAATACGGCCCAATAAATTTCTAAACCCCTCTCCGTACAAAGGAGGTTACGGCGAAATTTTTCGAAATTTAAAGGCATCAGTCAAAATTTTGAAGTTAAACCAGTTTGGAAATCGTCGAATGAATTATATTTATTTATATGTATATAAATATAAATTAAAATAAAACAAATCGCACCGTTGTACTTCAAGTTTTGAAATCGTATGTAACACCCCACGTCCATTAATGTCACTCACAATGGGAATGCATTAACTTCCATGGAGGTTTTAAGTGAATATAGAATAGAAAAATTACAACAAGACAGATAATAAGTAGTACTTGAAAATCTAAAACTTCATTTTATTGCAGCGGAATTTAAACATGTTTGTTACATCATAAAACCATAAATCAGAGTCAAGTACAATATCCATCTTCATAAAACAAAATACATAATCCCATTACACAAATAGCCATTAAAGAAGATAACAAGCTGGACTTTACTTCAACGGTCCAAGCTTTCCAAAGAGAGATGAAGCAAACCAATCAAACTCCACTAGAGCTGGGTCCAACCTGAGGACCTGGAGGGGAAAAAAGGATAGAAATGGAGGGGGTCAGACATAAAGTCTGGCGAGTATGATAATTCTAACAATACTATTATCAAAATAACTAGACTAAGGCATAAGCTGGAAAACAAGGAAATGTCTATGGACTATTGGGTATGGAAGAGCAGATAAAGATAACGTTAAAGGCACACCTAATTACTAACGAATAATTACTACGCTGCACCGCACATTACTACACTGCACCGCACCAGTCACCCTAAAGGTTGATCCCACTTGCTTCACACAGAAACTATATAAATAGCCTTGCGTACCCCTAGCTGACTACATAGGTGCCGTCTGCCCCTATCTCCACTAGGTGTACCCCACTACCCACTTTCGATCGGCTCCCTACTCGTAGATACCCACGCTGGCCCCACAGTGGGGTGTATCACTCCCCTAAAGTGGCAACCCGATACAACTTGAGAATGCACGGCTTATACCTACACGATGCAACAACGTCTTACCTACCAGCCCGGGTCCACACACGCATATGAAACCCGTTGGACTTGCGTTGCCACCGTTCCCCGTTTTTGGCCTCTTATAGTCAAGCCCAGTATGCGTTTCCCGTCCTCGACTTGGGTCGAACCCACAAAGATACGTTTGGGTTACTAGTTGAAATGGGCCCCCACAAGCTATCCACCTAAGCTTGTCACCATTAGTATATCCCACTTAACCCTCTTAGTCATGTTCATTTACATGTGTGTTTGGTTAAGTCTTACTAATCGTATTTCACATGCCACTAAGGGCACCCACTAGATTCCTCATGCCATCCAAGGCACCTACTTAACCCCCATGTCCCACCTTACATGTTTATCTGGTTAAGTATTTCTTAATTCATTCAGGCCATAACCTCATAAATACCTCTCACATTAGACTGGCATTTTTGGCAGCTGGATTTATCGGGCGGGTCCGGGCAGTCTTACACCATAAAAGAGTCTAACCTCATGTCTTTACAACTGTTATGCTTTAGTTTAGGCCTAGGACCTCTCACATTGGGCTGACATTTGTGACCACTGATTTGCCGGGCGGGTCCGGGCAGGTTTACGTCACAAACGAGTCCAACCTCATGTCCTAAGCATTGATTATCACTTATAATCTCTTACCCCAGTTTTAATAATTCCCTATTCAAACTATTATTTAATTCCAATTTTAATGATGTCCATGATTGACTCAATTATGGCTATTCACTTATGGCATGCAAAATCATATCAATTGCACCCCAACTTCTTAATATTAAATCCTTAATATTACCCATACCCCACATTTATACGTTCGCCTATTCAACGCAGAATATACATTAGACTCGAATAGTCTAACTCATAGCACAAAGATAAATTATCACAACATATAGGCAAATAAAATAAATCTAATCATATAAGGGTGAAACTTGTATAAACTACACATGTTAAGGATCTAAAGGTGTCAACTTTTTAAATGTCACAATTTACATGATACGATCATAACCCAAATTTATGTATGAACTTGCATATGGGGTTTTATGCAACATAATGATGGTGTGAACTAGCATCAAATACATAGAATTCACATATGTCATAGCATAATTCTAGATGGCATAATTCTAGCTCTAAAGAGATGTCATGGCATATGTTCATAATCTTTACTAATCAATCTAATTTGCATATATGGTTTGTCATATAGATCAACATAGCCCAAACATTATGATTTGATTAACATGAACCAATTAGCATAGATAATAACGTCATGATTTAACATGTATGATTCATCACAATTTAGCATAGAAAACTACAACCTATACAATATCATCATAGCATGATTTACAACATATAGGATATCATCATCACATAACATAGGATTTACAACATACATGATAGCATAGGGTTTACAACAACATATATGACAATCCACATCATTCACTTATAATCCATTCATAACTTAATCTAATTAGTTTAACAATAATCTTGTTAAGATCATCATACTCACAATTTAGAGAAGAAAGAGAGTCTTGATTTGCTTTAGAGTTGAGTAGAATTAGGGTTTTGATTAGCTTTCTTCCTTCTTAGTTGGCGGCGGCTCCACTGAGTTCCATGGCGGCGGTATGACGGTAGCTATTCTATTCTTCATATGAATTAGGGTGAGAGACTACCTAGGTATTTATAGAGTTTAGGATTTATTTAGACCGTCAGATCAACTCAGAACTAAACTGAACCGTTTAATTTGCCAACTCAGCCCTAAAGACACATCAGCAGCTCAAGACTGGGCTCAGTCAAAACCATAGCCGCCTGGACAGGTCGACACCCAAGTCGACTGCCAGGTCGACTCCCTAGTCGACCTGGGGGGTGGGGGGGTCGACTACCCAGTCGACCTGGGGTGCTGGGCGGGAATTTTCCCGCCTAGCCTGTTTGACTTCGAATTTTGAATTTAAATTTTCTGAAATCTGTTTTGAATTTTATGAAACTTCCGATGGCCATAACTTCTTCATACGAAGTCCAATTCACGCAAACTCGTACTCTATTTCAACCAGAATTCCGAGACGAACACAATGGCGCAACCCATTTCCCACAATTCTCACGTCTAAGATTAGTTATTCTTTAATTTGTGAATATTAATATTAACAGAATTACGGGGTGTTACATCGTAACTTTAAACGATTATACCGAAAGATCCGATCATAGGATTTCCCCAAATCAGAACCGTTGGGTTCGCTTTGGAAAGATCTTTCCAACGGTATTAATTTTGTTAAAGATCCAATGGTTAGATTTTGAGAAATGTGTAAATCAAATATGGAGAAAAATAGCGCTAGGGCCGCGTTATGACCCGAAGCGTCGTTTAATTAAAACGAGCTATTTTTTAATAAATAAAAATAGCAATAAGTCATTATAAAATATGTACAGCGATATGGAATGGAAATAAACTGATTTTACTTGGTTTACCAGATATTTTAATGGTTGGATGTGTTTGACAAGAAAATTATATTAATGAACTGAAATGTGGATGTCAAACAGTTTAAGCATAGAAAGAATTGATTTGAATTCTATATATACATGAATTATTTGAAAAGGCTGAGTTAATTATCATTTCAAATAATTGATCGACGATTAAAAGACGAAGATATGAAGACGATGCGAGATCGGTGATCTTCGCATCGTATGGATTGCTACTAATGCCTTAGATATGCGTAGCTCCCTTGACAAGGTTACAGTGGTAGTGGTCTGAACGTACTTGTTGATTGTTCGGATGTGCAAGGGCCTCTCTTCCGCATTGGACATATGGAATGAGTAATAAGGTACCTCCGGTTTCGTTCAGACCCAGAATGGACTTGTAAATGGATGTGTGTCTGACGTGTATTTTATGCTATATTCGTTGATCTCTACTAAACATACATCTGTTTGGCGGCGGAGAATTTATTCTCTTGCTTAACGCCCTTCTCTGAGACGTACAAGCTCAGAGGTTGTATTTCGGTAAACATCAACGGTATGGTATGGATTGACAACGTGACATGCGGAGATGCAGTGATCAAGGATTTTGTTGAAAAGCAGAGCTTTATGGTTGATGATCAAAGCACGGCCTTAAAGGGCATAGCTTTGTGTATAGCGTTGATTCACAAGCCTCACACCTCGGTATAAGTCAAAACCGGGATCTGACCGTTGGGAGAACATGACGTTTCTTTCTAGCTATGGGTGGTGTCATTGTATGGAGCCCTAACATTTATTTATTTTTACCTATGTGGATGTTGGATTGCGAGGCGCGTTGGATATATCGGTTACTACAGAGCCGATGGATAGGTCCGATAGGACCGGAAAACGTGTGTTCATGAATTGCCAATCCTCAAACGTAAGAGAGGACCAACACAACTGATCCAAGGGTTGCCTAGAGTGGGTAATCCTGAGAAATTTGCTAAAGTGTCTCAAAGCGGTGAGGAGCCATCCTTGCCTCGACTCATGACGGAAATCCAATTTCTAGTACGACATTACGGTTTTGATTGTAAACCTACATATGGCGTCATAGTGGCATGAGACGCTCATGTCGTCTATGATTGATACATTATGATTGAAATTGCTTTTGAAACATATATGCACTAGTGATAATATCAAATGATTTTGTTTTATATGTATTAAGCATATTTCAGCCATTATAAGGTAAAACTCTATCCTCCGACTTGCTTTGCATTGTTTGATGGGACTAGATCTTATAATGACTTCATTTTTATAAAAGCATTGCGTTGTTCAAAAAATTTACTTTATTTCATGCACTGGAAATCACTGGAGAAAACCCGTTCCGCGTTAGCGGCATGGTCCTATGATTTGCCTTATTATTATTGTTTAACTTGTTAAGTAGATTTCTCATACCAGTCCCATGACTGACTCGTAGTTTGTTTCGCTTGCAAACTCGGATGCCCTTATTTTTACATGGGCAGCCTAGTGATAGGTTACAGGATGTATTTTGGCTTTGCACTATAGCATGGAGTGCGTTTTTGGCTGATGGCAAAGACTTGCTTTCTCTATATTTTGGCTATTGACATTTCCACCTGTATTATCTTATGTATTTGTACCGCTGATCGCGATGTAGACTGATTTATCTCTATTATGTATTATCTGATGTATATGTCCCAGTGATCTTGATGTAGACTAATCATTTCCTTTGTGCACTAAATTGTATCCTATGACTGTGCCACTCTGATGTTTATTACATTTTATGATTCCGTTGTCATATTGATGTAAATTATTCTATTTCATGTTTATGCTATTATCTGTAATCTGCTAGCATTGATTAATGTGTTATATTCCAAATGATTATCCTTACTTCCATGATACATGGTTTTGGGTTATCACACCGGATTGAGTTGAGAACACGACAAATCATAACACAAATAGAAGAACATTTCATTGCTTATTACAACAATTACATCAGAGTACAAGAATATAACAGAGTATGAACAAATATTATGCATTAGAAATATATCAAAGATTAAAATACATTACCTAGCAGCGAAAAAATAATACATAACACAACTATAAGAAATACACGGATACAGAGCGTTCCGAATATAGCTCCAGCTGTAAACCAGGATCTTGTAAAAATAAATCTACAAAACCAAAACTATTAGCTGCTCGTGTGGAAAATAGGGGCACTTAGAGTTTAGGTTAAAACAATAAACGCCAGGTCAGTCATAGGACTGGTGTGGGAACTAAAATAGTTAATAATCTTTACTTTAGAAATAAAGCAAATCATGGGACCACGCCGCATAACACGGAACGAGTTTTCTCTCCTAAGAACACCAGTGCATAAAACAATTTATAAAAAGTGCAATGCTTTTCGAAAAATGAGGCTATTGTACGACTCAGGTCCCATCACACAATGCAACGCAAGCCGGAAGATAGAGTTTTCCCTTACAATAGACAAACATGCTTGGTACATTTAAAACAAATCATTTGATACTATTATAAGTGTATAGTGTATAAAACAATTTCAAATATAAATGTATCAATCACAGATGACACAGTACCCCATCCTACTATGTCGCCATACTAGTACTACAATCAAAAACAAAATGTCACATATTGGAAATTGGATTTCCTTCATGAGTCAAGGCAAGGGATGTACTCCTCGCCGGCTTCGAGACACTCTAGCAAATGCCTCAGGATATCCCGTAGTAGACCCTTGGATCCTCCAAGGCCTGCTCATACTTATGTTAGTGGACTAGTATTCCTGAACACACGTTTCCCGGTCCTATAGGACCTATCCATCGGTTCCGTAGTAACCGATACATCTGAGGCGCCTCGCTATCCATCATCCACATAGGTAAAAATATAATAAATATCTGGGCTCCATACTATGACACCACCCATAGCTAGAAGGAAACTTCATGCACTCCTTAGGTCCCTTATCCCGTTTTTGACTCATATCGAAGTGTGAGGCTCGCGAATTAACGTTATACACAAAGCTATTCTATTTAAAGCCGTGCTTTGATTATCAACCACAAGACTCTGCTTTTCAAAAGAAGCCATGATCATTTTCATCTCAACATTCCACATAGCCAATTCACGCCATGCGACTGATATCTATCGATATATAACCTCTGAGCTCGTACGTCTCAGAGAAGGGTGTTAAGAAAGAGAATAAATTCTCTGCCACCAAACAGATATATATTTAATAGAGATCAATCAAAACAGAATAAAATCCAATGTTAGACACACATTCATTTACTAGCTCATTCTGGGTCTGAACGAAATCGGAGGCACCTTATTCCTCATCCCATATGTCCAATATAGGAGAGAGGTCCTCGCATATTCGGTCGATCTCCAAGTACGTCTGGACGATCACCACTTATTACCTTGTCTTGGGTGTACAACCCAATCAAGACATCAATAATCATCCAAACGATGTGAAGAAATCCAGTCTTCGACCACCATCTTCATCGTCGACTTATCATTGAATCAATTATTCAGAATGGGTATAAACCCAGCATTTCTGAATAATTCACATATTTTATAATCAAGTGCTATAAAAACACAATATACGCCTCATTCCAATTTTGAATATTCTTTTATTCAAATATTCATATCCATTGGGAAAGGTTCCAATTAATTTTATCAAATATAAATTCTTCTAAATTTATACTTTAATCTTCCTTTGGATCTCAATTCTAAACCAAGCTAAGGTTTATCAACTAGTCAGGATTATCGAACCAAACTGAAGTAATTATTTGTTTAATTTTCCAATCCCAACCTCTTCATCCCATGAAGCAAAACTGGTCATACTCCATATCTAACACCACAGTGTTATCAGTAAAACTAATTACCATTTCATGTTCAAATATAGTTAAAGATTCACTATCGCTTGGAGCAAAACTGGTGATACTCCATTTTCGATCATTTCCCAAATTTGATAATTTTAAATTATCACATTCACATTTCAATCTAATTAAAGATTCATTAAAAGTCCACTTAGTTTTAATCTTCCAACAATCATTATTAATGATTATTTAACTTTGGAAACACAAACATGCCACATCGACATTCTACACTTTACCATTGATTTCTGTCGACATGTAACCTCTAAACTCGTACGTCTCAGAGAAGGGTGTTAGGAAAGAGAATAAATTCTCCGCCACCAAACAGATATATATTTAGGAGAGATCAACAATACAATTTGAAATATGATGTTAGACATCTAATCCTGTCTTTAACTGGGTTAAAGAACCAATGTCGTTTAAAACACAATTCATTATAAACCCAAAATCACATTCCATTAATTATGGAATTTTCACGGAAAACAAATCAATATATAATCGATTTCAATTTCCATATCCGACTAATAATATAAATGGAATAATGATAAAGCCTTTTAAATTCCATATATTAACAGTCTTCCTCCACAGAAGTTCACTTCGATTATTACCAAATCGTATTCCATTCCATTCCAATTTATTTTATTAAATTGGAAAACTTTACTTTGGAAAATTCCATTAAATCTTAGAATAAAGATTTATAAATTCCAAATCTTAACTTCACTGTTAATCAAGTTAAAGAACAAGTGTTATTTAAAACACCATTCACAGTAAACCAAAAAAATCTAATTCTAAATTCAATTCCAATTAAATATTAATTAATTGGTAAACTTTTCTAAATCTTAATTAAAAGATTTATTCTTTTCTCAATTGGGTTTAAGAACACTATTACTGGAGACTCCATTCACGACAAACACAAAATCCCATTTGCTATTAAATACAAGGCTTCGAATAGAAATTATATCGACTTAGATTCAATTTCAAATTCTGAAGCCAACAAATATCGTATTGAAAATAAAGATATAAACATATCTTCCAAATTTCCATAACAATATCCGTATAATCACGAAATCCAATACTGAAATATTCCGAAGGTTATTTCCATTCCAAATCCATTCCAATTCATATATTGGAAATTTTTGGTTATATTAAAACCATTCACAAATCCAATTTATTTTATTTAAAAATTATTGGATTTCAAATCTAGTTAATAACTAGTTCATTATGATAAAAATACATTTTAATCTTTACAAACATGGAATTTTTCATCCCAGTTCTTTCCAAATCATTTATTATGATTTTACACAAATTATTAATATTTTTAAAATTTTATTAAGGCCTTTCATTTGATTTCCATAAAAGGTCGTCGAACTACACTTACAACGACTTTTTCCAAATTTGATTTGGGCATAATTCCAAATCCAACCGTTAGATTTCAAATCTCTTATATTCGTTGGAAAGCTCTTTTCGATATGAACCCAACAGTTCTGATTTTAGGAGAATCCGACGGTCGGATCTCCCGTAATGTCAATTCGAAGTCAACGGTCGGATCTCCCGTAATGTCAATCTCTTATATTCGTTGGAAAGCTCTTTTCGATATGAACCCAACAGTTCTGATTTGTCGTTCGATCGGATTTGTCAAATCATAACACGAATTAGTAGCGTTAGAATTAAATGTTGCCTTTAGTTTTCATAACATTTAAAAGAAAGTGCTACCAAAAGTTCCTTTTTCTTCTTAAGACAAGTGTTAAGACACATGTCTTTATGCATGCTCCCTTTCATGCATGATTGCCACTTGACCCCTTATGTGTCTTTACCTCCTTACTCTTTATTTCCTATATAAGGAGGCTCTTTCACCATTTTTTTCCATTCCATTTCCATTTCCTTCTTTCCACCTTCTTCTTAAAGCTTATGGCCATGGTTTCCATGGCATAAGTCTTCCTTTTTTCCACCACCACCTTGCCAAAGTTCGTCATTCTTCTCCTCCTCTTATAATATAAAGAGAGATTAGCGTATATTATATTATATATATATTTTGGTGAAGAAGACGTTGCGCTGAATACTGTCTGACGGTTCGCTTAGCTAAGCTCGCCTACCGTGAAGATTTGGAAAGCTGTTAGGTGAGAACTCTTTAACCAGGGTTTATATATTTAATTAGTAGCTAGACTTTAATGATGATTGATATTTTCTGTGATGGATGATGGATGCGAAGTTTAGAACACACACTATTAAGCGTTAGTGTTATAACGCTTGTGCACAATTATGATTTATTGAATCATGTTGATGATGGTTGCTATGGATGTTTAAATGGTTGTTGATGTTGTTTTGCACACACTATGACACAACAATTATGGAATCATATTGGTGATTGGCAAATCTCCTTCATAATTAAAAGCAATATCATTATTGAAATTGAAGGTTAATAATTGGAAATAAAGTTTCCTGCTCTCCCTGGTTATCTCTAACTGATCCGACGAATTAGAAAGTTAATTTGAAGTTATTTTAATTTAGAGATGAATTGGAATTTATGAAAGTTGAATTTTAGATCCAAAATAATTTGGAAAGTAAATTTAAATGAATTTAAAAGGGTTATAAGGATATAATGGTTTTTTTTAAGATATTTTGAATTATCATAGAATAATGGTTATTATGGTCAAAATAGAGATTGTCGCATAATGGCAATTTACGTATTTTAGATGCAAACTTTAAACGCTTATAACTTTTGCAATCTAAATCGGATTTTCATGAAACAAAAAACATTTGATTTATATTAACAAGAGATTTTAAATGAGTGAAAGCAGATTTTAAATTCGAGTTATAATTTTCAAGTTATGTTTAAAACCATTTTGGAAAAGGTCGCTATAAGAGAAGTTATCGACCATAACCATAAACAGCCATTTTTATTGTTTCTAAAGATATGGAAAAAATGGTAAAATCATTATAAATTATGTAAAAAATGTTTTGAATAGTAAAGTTTAAGTTTTGACTAAGAAAAGCGATATTTTGATCGAAGTAATTAAGATAACTGTTTTGTAACGCTTTATAACGCTTTTGAAAACACTATTGTAACGCTTTCTTCAAAAACAATCTATTTTGAAGTATTTAACCTGCAAACTATTTTCCGAACTACAAATAATCATTTTTAAATGATTAGTGGAATGTTTTCAATGTTTCAAAAGTATTGGAAATATTTATATGGAATTTAAATTGATATTACTATGGGTTTTCAATTTTAAATAATTGGATATGGTTGGAGATAAATCTTCGGATGTTTGAAATTTATCCGGTAGATGATGATTCTTACAATTTGAGGAATTTAAAAGGTAGTTCATCGTTATTACGCTTATAGTATGAGTTGGATATCGAGATTAATATTAAGTATAAGTTGATGGTATTTCTATCTAGATCTAATGTCAAAGAGTTGAATAAATCTTTTAATTAAGATACGGGTTTCCTAAGTTGACTGGGATAAGTTGGATAGAAATAATCTTCAGATATTTGATATGAAATTCTGTGGTGTAAATGTATACTATTTGAGGAATTTGGAAGATATTATTATATCGTTATTCCACCTATAGTATTCGATGATTATGGGAATTGATATCGAATATAAGTAGATACAACTTATGTTCAACATCAATTGATTTGGGTTTTGTCGTGAATTATATCTTCAATAATACCATTCTTGAAACCCAATGAGATTGAGTTATGGAAATTCAAATCATAATTTGAGAATTTTAATCAGATCTTTGATTTGAGGAAATTTGAAGTGAGGAATTGGAAAGAAAGTATAATCTTTTAGTTAAGATTAAAGAATGGAATGTTGGAAAATTAATTTAATTAGAAACTAGGGTTGAAATGTGGGGTAAGGGTTTTCAAAGGAAACTGGATTTTTGATAACGAGTTATCAAACGGAAAATTAATTAAGGCTTTGGGGCTAGATTATCTTGGATTTAAGGGATGTGTTTTAAAGATGAAGGGTTAAATATGGATTTTGTTAAAGAAAATTTGAGAATAGATTTAAAGAAGTTTAATTTAACGAAATCCAAAATGGAAGGAGATTTGGTAGAAAGCCTGTGTGTTCCGTGATGGAGTTTTTATTTGCGCTAATTATTTGGAAAGACCGGGATCGGAATTATATCTGAAAACCATTCCAAGTAATAATACGACGTTGTGGAGCAATTGAAGACATTGGAGGCGACATTGAAGACCGGGACCCTTCGTGTCGTAAGGGCGACTTGCTGAATGTCTCGAATGGCTGGCTTCCATTCGCAGATGGATTTTATATATCATTTAAGTGGCAAGAAGCTCGAACGTATGTGAAGGAATTCCGGACTGTTGTTCCGTTCAGACCCAGAACGGACATATATGGATTGTGTGTCTGACATTGTAATTGACAGCGTAGCAATAATCTTTATTAATATATATCTGCTTAGTGGCGGAGAATTTATTCTCTTACTTAACACCCTTCTCTAAGACATATGAGCTTAGAGGTTATATATTGATAGGAATCAGTGATGCGTAGTGAATGGACAATGTGTCATACTTAAGTGATGTGATGAGCTATGGATGATCCATGCATGGCTTATTTAAGCGTAGCTGTATATATCGTGACCTCGATGAACCTCACACCCCGGATTGATGGTAAATTGGTGGTTAGATTTTTATGTTCGTTTCGTATGTTCGGTGAACCCGGATGTGAGGATGAAAGGGTACTGCGAAGTCCCCAGTCTGAGACGCTATTTGTTGGGTACTCTGATTCATGTATGGTGGGTTAGTATAACGGAGTCCGAGTCTGGACGTTATCCGCGAGTACTGGGATGATGCGCGCAAGAAAGTTTTTGAGCTCATGAATGATCTTTCTTACCAGGAACCACAATGTTCGAAACCGAATCTCCACTACGAGCCCGTACGGTTTTGATTGTACAGCCTGCTGATTACCGACAGGATTGTCAGTATAATGGGATGGGGCATTATGCTGGCTAGGATTAATACTTCTATTTGCGAAAAGGTTTTTCACACTATATATAGTAGTAAAAGAGGATTTTCACGTATGAAAGCATTTTTGGTTATCATAAGGCAAAACTCGCCCATTTGGTGTGCGCTTGCATTGTGTGATGTGGGACAAGCTTGTGATAGCATCATTTTTTTTAAAAAAGTCATTGCGGATTTCTATGCACTGGTATTCACATGGAGTAAACCCGTTCCTCCTTGGCGGCGTGGTCCAGTGAATTACCTAACTTTAAAATAAACCCTAAAGACAACTGTTTTGAGTTCTCACACCAGTCCCGTGACTGACCTGGAGTTTATTGTTCCCACACCTAAACACTAGGTGCTCATAATTTTTACACGGACAACCTAGTGGATTGGTTCGCAGATTTAGCCTTGGAGTTAGTTGGAGCAGGATTATGTTTTAACTGGAGCTATTATGTTTGGAGCATTCACATTCTTCCGCTGAGTTTAATATCTTTTCCGCTGTGTAACCGATGTACTCTGATGTACCTTTTGTAACTCTGATGTAATATTATTTTAATGATAATGGAAAAGTTGTTTTTATTTTGTGCAAATGTGTAAGTGCCCCTAACAATCCGTCTTTGTGAACAGTTCAAGTTGGTTAACTACCGGCGAAAACTGAGCAAAAAGCCAGGTCGTTACATAGTGGTATCAGAGCTTTGATTTATACAAAGCAATGGGGTACGTCATATTTGAACAAATGGAAAGACTCATCAGAGTTATATATCTCATTAGAGATAGGGTTAGTAATGTCCTATAATGAGATTTTGGAGTATTATATTTGAGAGAGCGTATTTGAAAATATGAAATGAGTTTTGAAAAGTTTTAATTAAAGAAACAAACATATTTTGGAAATATATGGTTAATCATAACCTGGATAATTAATCAAATGATTAAGTTTAAGTTAACATTTTGTGATTATTATTACACATAAAATACTTCTTATGGCATGGTAATTAAGCCCCTTCCACTGATCAGGAAAACGATCCGAGTACAAATGCTTTTTGGATTTAATTTCACTATTGGGGATTTCGAAATATCGATAAACTTGGGTCAAATTTGTTAAGGTAACTAACTTATATGATTAGAAATTAAAAATTAGAATTTGAGTATTGTATTCGATGTTGAAATTGAACTATCGGGTATAAGAAGATTTTGAATATACGCCTAGCTAACGTATATACGAAGTCTTGAGTATACTATATTGATATATAATCACACTCAAGTCACTTGAAGATGATTCTGTTGATGACTGCAGCATATTAAGTATGTATTTTCGAGTTTCGAAAGTGGGATGACTATATGATTTCGATTAAAACATCAATATATATTTAAATCCATTTAGATAAGTGTTTGAAATTGTTTGGTAAATTGATATGAAATTAAACAGAAAAGTGAAATTTTGATTGGGTTGTAAGAATTATACCAGGTAAACTTGTTAGTAAGGGATAAGCCAGTAAATTAAGTGGAGGGTAAGCTGGACTTTTCAACAAAATTACCTTATAGGAACAAAGATGGAGTTTGGTTTATCAGGTACTGAATGGTGCATGACCCTAAAACAAGAAAGGAAAGCTCATAATCAAAAAGAAAAGGAAGAAAGCCTTAGATTTGGGAAATTCAAAGGTATCTATTGTTATAGATGTAGTCAAGAAGGACATTTTGTTGTTTTATGCCCAGAAAGAATACAAAAGGAAACCATTCGAGAAGACATAATTTGTTTCAAATGCAAGAAGAAAGGACATTTTATACGTAAGTGTCCTAAAACAAAGAAGAAACTCATGAACCTAACAAAAGAAAAGAAGTGTTATCAATGCATAAAAGTAGGGCAGGTAGTCCAGGATTGTCAGTTAAAGAAGGGAGAAAGACCAGCTAAAGCAACACCACCCGCCGTCATAAGTGAAGAAGAAGGAATGCTAGAATTATGTAATCAGAGCAAGCTCTTTGACCCCTAGGGAATTATCTCTGAAAAGTTGGATGCATGAATAAATGTATGTATATGACGTTTTATAAATCTTTTTTATAAATTTTTCTAATATATTCTATCATCCAAATAGATCCTATTCTAATGAAAAAGTTATTGAATTTAATTAAGGGTATAGATAGGAAGATTGGAATTATCGACGATTTTCGACAAGTCGATAAGTTCTAAAGTATATTGTGGCAACAAAAGGAACTGTTTAAGTAAGCATAAATACCTTGTGAATTAAGTTTCACAATTTGATTAAAGGATTTTGGCAAGCGGGAATAGTAAGAAGAAATTACCCAAACTGAAACATTTAGACAAGCTGAGTTCGGAGATGATCAAGTTTTTTGTAACGACCCTGAATTTTGGGGCCAAGTTAAAATTTATTTTAAGTGATTTTAAATGAGTTTTGATATTTAAAATAATCTATTTTAAATAATAAGGATCACAAATTTAGTTCAAATCGAAGTTAGAATGAATAAATTAATTTAAATATAAAAAGAGCTAGAAATGGCGCGGTAGTTTGAAAAGTCAAACTTGAACTTTGACTAACCATACAGGATGCAAAATTTAACGGATTTTAGTGAAACAAAAAATATTAGAATCTATTTAAAAATATCTTTCCAACGAATCCGAAGAATCGAAATTTCATAACGGGAATCAAAAGTTATGGCCAATTCAATATTTAGAAAGGTCGCTATGAAATTTATAAGGGCCAAAATGCTACATTTTGCAGAATAAGGAATTAGGACCCGAAACCATCTCCATTGGTTTTAGAATGTTGTTTACATATAAAAATGACTATAAGAACTTATATTTTTGAGTTTCGGAAAAATTCCACTATTTTTGGTATTTTTAAATATTAAAATATACACCTGAAAAATAGAATTTTTGCAAACGAACTCCGAATTCGACGAAACTAGTTTCTATGGATTCGGAATATTAAATTAAGGTTAAATTATAAAATTTATAATTTTTGGAATTATTTTGTGGCCTGTATAATTTTTACAGTGGAAATACAGCCTATTTTCAGACTTCGGAAATTTATAATAAATTCTTACGGAATCGGAAAATTACGAAATTAGGTTCGTTGGGTTCGTAATGACCTGAAATAATTATGTTTAAAATTTTATTAATTTTGAAATCAGCATGTATTTATAAGAATTTCTGAATTGAGGAAAACAGTCGAAAATTGAGTAATTGGGCATGTAATGATATTTGGGCCCAAACCAAAATTTAACCCATGGTATATATTATCTTTTTTCTGAGAATTAGGGCTGAAATTCGAAATGCTCAGCAGCCACTTCTATTTTCCATCATTTTTCTCAATTTGCATGGCGGCTCTCTCTTCCTCTAAAATTTGTCGAAAATAAAATCTCTTCAAACCATAGCAAATTATATGTCCTCTCGAAGGTCTCGACGATACGAAGCTAATGGTGTAGTCGGTTTTGTCAAACAGCGCTCGGATTCGCCGGAATCTCGTCTTAAAGCTCGCTGTTTTCGAAATTCAGAAGCTCAAAACGTAAATCAAGAAATTTCCGTGAATCGAGGAAGAATTAGACGAAGTCACGAACACGGAAGTTCTTCGTCTACGTGAGGTGGAGGTGCTCGCCAAATTTCAGGCAGTTTGGAGGTGTGAGGCGGCCTGTGGGACCCGCGAGGCGAAATCCTTTCTAGGCGATTTCCCGATGATCGGAGAAGCTCTAGGGGCGGCTCTTTCTGGTGGTGGTGCGTCTCGCCAAGACGAAGACATTGGCGGTGGTCCCGTGGCGTCAGGTGGCCCGAGGCAGCGGCAATGTGCGGTCAAAGTTCGGCGGTGAACAGTGTTTTTCGGTCAATGGGCTGAGGGTATTTTCTATTTTATTTTTAAATTATTTAATTAATTTCCAGAACTTTAAAATTGCATAACTCACTCATACGAAGTCGAAAATCGACGATTTCAGGTGCGTTGGGATCGTGGCGACGAGATGGACGCGTGGACACTAATTTTGTCCAATTCTGAGACAGTGAAATTTTTAGGTATTTTCACGAATATTAATTAATTATTTAATTACCCGATCTTTAAAAATTCATAACTCTTTCATACGAGGTCCGTTTGACGAACCGTAAATTGCGTTGGAATCACAAAACTGAGAGCTTCGAGATGGCGCAGACCGTAGCTGAAAAGGAGACAGTAAAATTTTGGCCAAAAAATTCAAGGTGAGAATCCTTTATTTAAAAATTTTACATTAAAATAAACTATTCAGTATATGATGCGATTATAATATGATTCTGATCTGTTGTTGGTTATGATTTGGTGATGCCTTGTTGTATGATTGAATGGCCAATATTAGATCCCTTGATTTCATGTTCATAGGTAAATAGAATTGACTATGTTAATGAACAAATTTGTTCAATATTTAATAGAAAATTATTCATGGTATGTTCATTGGCATTTTTGTCAATGTTTAAAAATAGAAAATTATTCATTGTATGTTCAATGACATTTGGTATGTATAAAATTGAATATGTCACCGTATGAAATGAACTATTTTTGTCATTATAAAATAGAATATGTCACTATATGTTTATGGACAAATTTGTGTCATTATAAAATGGGATTATACACCGTATGTTGATGGGCACTATTTTTGTTCATTAATAAAATAGAAATTGCCATAGTATGTTAATTGATAAATTTTGTCAATATTAAAATAGAAATTATTCACCGTATGTCAATGAGCAAAATTTTGTTAATATAATGTTCACCGTATGAAATTAACATTTTTATTTAATGTTAATATAAAGAACGGTCACCTTATGATAATGACATTTGTGGAAAATGTTGAAAATGTTCATTGTATGATAATTAACATTTTATTATACTAAAATAGAAAATGTTGAATTTGTTCATTGTATGTTAGAGTGACATTTTGTACATATTAATATAGAAAATGACTTCGTATGATAATATAACTTTTTGTTATGTTAAAATATGAAAATATGCATCGTATGAAATGAATGACATTCTTATTATGTTAAAATATGAAAATATACATCGTATGAAATAAATGACATTTTTGTTATGTTAAAAATATGAAAATATACACCGTATGATTCAATAACATTTTTGTTAATGTTACATAGAAAATACACTGTATGTTAAATCAGCATTTTTGTCATGTTATTAATATAAAAATGCACTGTATGTTAAACCAGCGTTTTGTCATGTTAAAAATATATAAATTTGCATTTTATGTAAACTAGCATTTTGGTTATGTTAAAAAAAATAGAAAATGCATTGTAAGTAAAATAACATTTTTGTTTAAGTGTTAAAAAAAAAATAAAAGAATTTTCATTTCATGAAAAATTAACATTTATTCTTAATGTTAATAAATATGAAATGTAAGGCATGTTAAATTAGCATTTTTATTAATGTTAATAAAAGAAAATGCCACCGCATGTTAAATTAACATTTTTAGTTATGTTAATATAGAAAACGGTCATTGTAAGAAAATGACATTTGTGTCGAATGTTAATATAGGAAATATAAAAAGTGCATTGTATGAAAATAGCATTTTTGTCATCTCATAAAAATAATAAAAATGTATTGTATGTAAAATAACATTTTTGTTTAAGGTTAATATTGTAAAGAGGCACCGTAGGATGTCATTAACATTTTTGTTAATATAATAAAAGTAATTTTACCATATGATGAGATTAACATTTTTTTTAAAGTTAATATTAAAGAAGATTTCACCGTAGGATGGTTAACATGATTTGCAATGATTAAAATAAAAGAATGTACACCGTATGATAATTTAACATTATTTTAATGTTAAAATAAAAGAATGTACACCGTATGATAATTTAACATTATTTTAATGTTAAAATAAAAGAATGTACACCGTATGATAATTTAACATTATTTTAATGTTAAAATGAAAGAATGTACACCGTAGGATGATTCACCATTATTTTTAATGTTAAAAGAAAAGAATTTCCATTTTATGTAAATTTAACATTATTTTCAATGTTAATAAATGGAAGATGCATGGCATGTAAATGTAACTTTATTTTGATGGTTATTAAAAGAGAATTCACCTCGTAGGGAAGTTAACATTATTTTGTAATGTAAATATATAAAGAATTTGACCGTAGTATGTTTTAACATTTATTTTCAATGTTAAATAAAAGAAATGAAACTGTATGTAAGGTTTAACATTATTTATAATGTTAAATAAAAGAAATGAAACTGTATGTAAGGTTTAACATTATTTATAATGTTAAATAAAAGAAATGAAACGTATGTAAGAATAACATTATTTATAATGTTAAATGAAAGGTAAGGAACTGTATTGAAACATTAACATTATTTATAATGTAGGTAAAAGAGAGCTTACACCATAGGAAAGTGTTCATTATTCATAATGAAATTGGAAAAGAAATATATAAAGAAATGAATGGGATGGCACATTATAATTTACATTCTTAAATGAAAATTATAAAGTATAAAATAAATAATAATGAATTAAAAGGGAAGAATTATCGTCTAATCCTAAACTATATTGTCATGTAAGTAGAAAAGTAAAAATAAGAGAAACGACAGTTATATATAGGAGCGACGAGTTAAACGAGCTATTTATATATTTATATATATATATATATATATATATAATTATAATATAACGAATCGAGCGCAGTAGTTCGCGTTTTGAAATCGAACTTTTAAATGATTATACCGGAAGATCCGACCGTCGGATTTTCCCAAAACTGAAACCTTTACGTCCGTCTTGGAAAAATCTTTCCGACGATATATGCTACGCTAAAATCCAGCGGTTAGATCTTGAGGAAAGTAAAAATCAAAATTGATGAAAAACAGCGCCAAGGTCACCCTTGACCTGAAGCGTCGTTAAATAAGGAAATTAATTATATTAAAATAATTAAGGCAAGAATTAATCGTTATAAAATAAAATAACGATATGAATTATGTTTTTCTCAAAATATATGAATGCGAGATTATTTGGGAAGTCCGGGTTAATCCCATTCCAAATGATCGTACGATTTCAAGAATTCAAGTATGAAGACGGCGTATGAAGACCGTAAATCTCCCCTCGAATGGACAACGATCAAGGCTCTGAATTGGTTTGATCCCAATTCAAGGGTCGGGGTAATTGCCCAAACGTACATGTTGATTTCACGGGTTTGACCCTAGTTCAGACCTAGAGCATGGGTATAAATGGATGGTGTGTCTGACATCGTACCCCACAAAATATTATGTTGTTGATATTCAGTTAATATATAAACGATTGGTGGTAGAGAATTTATTCTCTACTTAACACCCGTTTATATAGTGACGGAAGATCAATAGTACGGTATGGAGTGACGGTGTGGCATACTAAGATGCAATGATCAGGGTTTCTTGTTGAAAAGCAGAACCTCGTGGTATGAAGAACATGACTTCACGAGCCTCACAAACCGGTAGAGTCTAAAAAGGGGGAAGGGAACGCAGGGAAAGTAGCACGTTTCTTTCTAGTTAGTAGTCATTTTACTTTTGGAGGATGATGAAATGAGGCGCCTCGGATAGGTCCTATAGGACCGGGGAACGTGTACTTAGGAATAACTAATCCTCTAAGCTGTATGTGAGGACCGGCCCTGCCATTTCCAAGGGTTAACTGCGGGTAATCCTGAGGCATTAACTAGAGTGTCTCGAATCGGTAAGGAGTCCTCCCTAGCCTGGACTCATGATGGAAACCCAAATTTCCAATACGACCCCGACGGATTTGATTTGTATTACTAGTATTGGAGGCATAATATATGGTACCTATGCTTCCTAGGATTAATACATTGCTTTGAATTGTTTTAAAACATATACACACTAATAATAGTATTAGTTACGTATTTGGCGTATTTAGCATGTTTAACCACCATAAGGTAAAACTCTATCCTCTTGGTGTGCGTTGCATTGTGTGATGGGACCTGAGTCTTATGGTGGTTCCATTTTTCAAAAGACATTGCGTTGTTGACGACTTATTTAATCATTTATTATGACACTATAGTTATGCATGGCAATCCATTGGTACAACCCGTTCCGCGTTAGCGGCGTGGTCTTTGGATTTGCCTTATTAGTATAAGTTATTTAAGAATTCTCACACCAGTCCCACGACTGACCCATAGTTTGTTTCACCTTTTTGCAAACTTGGGTGCCCTCTCTTCTACACGGGCAGCCAAGTAGACAGGTTCATTCTTTGCTTGGAGTTTTCTTTGAAGCTGCTTATTTTCTCTCTCTTGGATTCTGCTTGGGAGAAGAGGTGATGACTTGGAGCTTGAAGACTTTTTGTTTCTATTGGCATCTTTTCTTTTCTTTTTAGACATCAAACTTATTTCTTTTCTGCAAACTTGTTGTAATAATCTTAGTTTTCTGTGACTGTGGAATTTTTGTGATTGATGACATTATATTTTTCCGCTGCTATAATGTTATTACTCTATGAATCTCCTTTGCTATATTGTATCTGTGTTCTGTTTTATTGTATTTATGTTGTATTCCAAAAATGATTTCTCCTGCTTTCACCCATGGAAGTTTGGGGTCATCACAGTTGGTATCAGAGCTTTGGTTTACAAAGCGGAGTACAACATATCTATAATAATTCGTTTACGTAGAATCACTGTATTCTATGGCGAACAGTTCATGAGATACATAATAGCCAGTCACTTTATCGTCATCTTTTCATTCATCCTTCGATCTTTTCTATCTCTTAGAATCACCTTTTCTGTTGTTTTGACTCTTCCCTTGATCGTGCATTCGAAGAAGACTAAGTGAAGTGGCGATGCTCAATTGGCACATGTTTACGAAGGAGCGAAAGGACCAACTTCTTCGGTAGAAAGCCTGATGTTATAGACGGTACCATCTCTGTTAAAAACATTCTCTGTGTTTATTATTCCTCTTTTCCTCTTCTATTTTTTCTTTTCCCTTTTCGGGGACGAAAAGTTTTTAAGTGGGGGAGACTGTAACGACCCTGAATTTTGGGGCCAAGTTAAAATTTATTTTAAGTGATTTTAAATGAGTTTTGATATTTAAAATAATCTATTTTAAATAATAAGGATCACAAATTTAGTTCAAATCGAAGTTAGAATGAATAAATTAATTTAAATATAAAAAGAGCTAGAAATGGCGCGGTAGTTTGAAAAGTCAAACTTGAACTTTGACTAACCATACAGGATGCAAAATTTAACGGATTTTAGTGAAACCAAAAATATTAGAATCTATTTAAAAATATCTTTCCAACGAATCCGAAGAATCGAAATTTCATAACGGGAATCAAAAGTTATGGCCAATTCAATATTTAGAAAGGTCGCTATAAAATTTATAAGGGCCAAAATGCTACATTTTGCAGAATAAGGAATTAGGACCCGAAACCATCTCCATTGGTTTTAGAATGTTGTTTACATATAAAAATGACTATAAGAACTTATATTTTTGAGTTTCGGAAAAATTCCACTATTTTTGGTATTTTTAAATATTAAAATATACACCTGAAAAATAGAATTTTTGCAAACGAACTCCGAATTTGACGAAACTAGTTTCTATGGATTCAGAATATTAAATTAAGGTTAAATTATAAAATTTATAATTTTTGGAATTATTTTGTGGCCTGTATAATTTTTACAGTGGAAATACAGCCTATTTTCAGACTTCGGAAATTTATAATAAATTCTTACGGAATCGGAAAATTACGAAATCAGGTTCGTTGGGTTCGTAATGACCTGAAATAATTATGTTTAAAATTTTATTAATTTTGAAATCAGCATGTATTTATAAGAATTTCTGAATTGAGGAAAACAGTCGAAAATTGAGTAATTGGGCACGTAATGATATTTGGGCCCAAACCAAAATTTAACCCATGGTATATATTATCTTTTTTCTGAGAATTAGGGCTGAAATTCGAAATGCTCAGCAGCCACTTTTATTTTCCATCATTTTTCTCAATTTCCATGGCGGCTCTCTCTTCCTCTAAAATTTGTCGAAAATAAAATCTCTTCAAACCATAGCAAATTATATGTCCTCTCGAAGGTCTCGACGATACGAAGCTAATGGTGTAGTCGGTTTTGTCAAACAGCGCTCGGATTCGCCGGAATCTCGTCTTAAAGCTCGCTGTTTTCGAAATTCAGAAGCTCAAAACGTAAATCAAGAAATTCCCGTGAATCGAGGAAGAATTAGACGAAGTCACGAACACGGAAGTTCTTCGTCTACGTGAGGTGGAGGTGCTCGCCAAATTTCAGGCAGTTTGGAGGTGTGAGGCGGCCTGTGGGACCCGCGAGGCGAAATCCTTTCTAGGCGATTTCCCGATGATCGGAGAAGCTCTAGGGGCGGCTCTTTCTGGTGGTGGTGCGTCTCGCCAAGACGAAGACATTGGCAGTGGTCCCGTGGCGTCAGGTGGCCCGAGGCAGCGGCAAAGTGCGGTCAAAGTTCGGCGGTGAACAGTGTTTTTCGGTCAATGGGCTGAGGGTATTTTCTATTTTATTTTTAAATTATTTAATTAATTTCCAGAACTTTAAAATTGCATAACTCACTCATACGAAGTCGAAAATCGACGATTTCAGGTGCGTTGGGATCGTGGCGACGAGATGGACGCGTGGACACTAATTTTGTCCAATTCTGAGACAGTGAAATTTTTAGGTATTTTCACGAATATTAATTAATTATTTAATTACCCGATCTTTAAAAATTCATAACTCTTTCATACGAGGTCCGTTTGACGAACCGTAAATTGCGTTGGAATCACAAAATTGAGAGCTTCGAGATGGCGCAGACCGCAGCTGAAAAGGAGACAGTAAAATTTTGGCCAAAAAATTCAAGGTGAGAATCCTTTATTTAAAAATTTTACATTAAAATAAACTATTCAGTATATGATGCAATTATAATATGATTCTGATCTGTTGTTGGTTATGATTTGGTGATGCCTTGTTGTATGATTGAATGGCCAATATTAGATCCCTTGATTTCATGTTCATAGGTAAATAGAATTGACTATGTTAATGAACAAATTTGTTCAATATTTAATAGAAAATTATTCATGGTATGTTCATTGGCATTTTTGTCAATGTTTAAAAATAGAAAATTATTCATTGTATGTTCAATGACATTTGGTATGTATAAAATTGAATATGTCACCGTATGAAATGAACTATTTTTGTCATTATAAAATAGAATATGTCACTATATGTTTATGGACAAATTTGTGTCATTATAAAATGGGATTATACACCGTATGTTGATGGGCACTATTTTTGTTCATTAATAAAATAGAAATTGCCATAGTATGTTAATTGATAAATTTTGTCAATATTAAAATAGAAATTATTCACCGTATGTCAATGAGCAAAATTTTGTTAATATAATGTTCACCGTATGAAATTAACATTTTTATTTAATGTTAATATAAAGAACGGTCACCTTATGATAATGACATTTGTGGAAAATGTTGAAAATATTCATTGTATGATAATTAACATTTTATTATACTAAAATAGAAAATGTTGAATTTGTTCATTGTATGTTAGAGTGACATTTTGTACATATTAATATAGAAAATGACTTCGTATGATAATATAACTTTTTGTTATGTTAAAATATGAAAATATGCATCGTATGAAATGAATGACATTCTTATTATGTTAAAATATGAAAATATACATCGTATGAAATAAATGACATTTTTGTTATGTTAAAAATATGAAAATATACACCGTATGATTCAATAACATTTTTGTTAATGTTACATAGAAAATACACTGTATGTTAAATCAGCATTTTTGTCATGTTATTAATATAAAAATGCACTGTATGTTAAACCAGCGTTTTGTCATGTTAAAAATATATAAATTTGCATTTTATGTAAACTAGCATTTTGGTTATGTTAAAAAAAATAGAAAATGCATTGTAAGTAAAATAACATTTTTGTTTAAGTGTTAAAAAAAAAAAAAAAGAATTTTCATTTCATGAAAAATTAACATTTATTCTTAATGTTAATAAATATGAAATGTAAGGCATGTTAAATTAGCATTTTTATTAATGTTAATAAAAGAAAATGTCACCGCATGTTAAATTAACATTTTTAGTTATGTTAATATAGAAAACGGTCATTGTAAGAAAATGACATTTGTGTCGAATGTTAATATAGGAAATATAAAAAGTGCATTGTATGAAAATAGCATTTTTGTCATCTCATAAAAATAATAAAAATGTATTGTATGTAAAATAACATTTTTGTTTAAGGTTAATATTGTAAAGAGGCACCGTAGGATGTCATTAACATTTTTGTTAATATAATAAAAGTAATTTTACCATATGATGAGATTAACATTTTTTTTTAAAGTTAATATTAAAGAAGATTTCACCGTAGGATGGTTAACATGATTTGCAATGATTAAAATAAAAGAATGTACACCGTATGATAATTTAACATTATTTTAATGTTAAAATAAAAGAATGTACACCGTATGATAATTTAACATTATTTTAATGTTAAAATAAAAGAATGTACACCGTATGATAATTTAACATTATTTTAATGTTAAAATGAAAGAATGTACACCGTAGGATGATTCACCATTATTTTTAATGTTAAAAGAAAAGAATTTCCATTTTATGTAAATTTAACATTATTTTCAATGTTAATAAATGGAAGATGCATGACATGTAAATGTAACTTTATTTTAATGGTTATTAAAAGAGAATTCACCTCGTAGGGAAGTTAACATTATTTTGTAATGTAAATATATAAAGAATTTGACCGTAGTATGTTTTAACATTTATTTTCAATGTTAAATAAAAGAAATGAAACTGTATGTAAGGTTTAACATTATTTATAATGTTAAATAAAAGAAATGAAACGTATGTAAGAATAACATTATTTATAATGTTAAATGAAAGGTAAGGAACTGTATTGAAACATTAACATTATTTATAATGTAGGTAAAAGAGAGCTTACACCATAGGAAAGTGTTCATTATTCATAATGAAATTGGAAAAGAAATATATAAAGAAATGAATGGGATGGCACATTATAATTTACATTCTTAAATGAAAATTATAAAGTATAAAATAAATAATAATGAATTAAAAGGGAAGAATTATCGTCTAATCCTAAACTATATTGTCATGTAAGTAGAAAAGTAAAAATAAGAGAAACGACAGTTATATATAGGAGCGACGAGTTAAACGAGCTATATATATATATATATATATATATATATATATATATATATATAATTATAATATAACGAATCGAGCGCAGTAGTTCGCGTTTTGAAATCGAACTTTTAAATGATTATACCGGAAGATCCGACCGTCGGATTTTCCCAAAACTGAAACCGTTAGGTCCGTCTTGGAAAAATCTTTCCGACGATATATGCTACGCTAAAATCCAGCGGTTAGATCTTGAGGAAAGTAAAAATCAAAATTGATGAAAAACAGCGCCAAGGTCACCCTTGACCTGAAGCGTCGTTAAATAAGGAAATTAATTATATTAAAATAATTAAGGCAAGAATTAATCGTTATAAAATAAAATAACGATATGAATTATGTTTTTCTCAAAATATATGAATGCGAGATTATTTGGGAAGTCCGGGTTAATCCCATTCCAAATGATCGTACGATTTCAAGAATTCAAGTATGAAGACGGCATATGAAGACCGTAAATCTCCCCTCGAATGGACAACGATCAAGGCTCTGAATTGGTTTGATCCCAATTCAAGGGTCGGGGTAATTGCCCAAACGTACATGTTGATTTCACGGGTTTGACCCTAGTTCAGACCTAGAGCATGGGTATAAATGGATGGTGTGTCTGACATCGTACCCCACAAAATATTATGTTGTTGATATTCAGTTAATATATAAACGATTGGTGGTAGAGAATTTATTCTCTACTTAACACCCGTTTATATAGTGACGGAAGATCAATAGTACGGTATGGAGTGACGGTGTGGCATACTAAGATGCAATGATCAGGGTTTCTTGTTGAAAAGCAGAACCTCGTGGTATGAAGAACATGACTTCACGAGCCTCACAAACCGGTAGAGTCTAAAAAGGGGGAAGGGAACGCAGGGAAAGTAGTACGTTTCTTTCTAGTTAGTAGTCATTTTACTTTTGGAGGATGATGAAATGAGGCACCTCGGATAGGTCCTATAGGACCGGGGAACATGTACTTAGGAATAACTAATCCTCTAAGCTGTATGTGAGGACCGGCCCTGCCATTTCCAAGGGTTAACTGCGGGTAATCCTGAGGCATTAACTAGAGTGTCTCGAATCGGTAAGGAGTCCTCCCTAGCCTGGACTCATGATGGAAACCCAAATTTCCAATACGACCCCGACGGATTTGATTTGTATTACTAGTATTGGAGGCATAATATATGGTACCTATGCTTCCTAGGATTAATACATTGCTTTGAATTGTTTTAAAACATATACACACTAATAATAGTATTAGTTACGTATTTGGCGTATTTAGCATGTTTAACCGCCATAAGGTAAAACTCTATCCTCTTGGTGTGCGTTGCATTGTGTGATGGGACCTGAGTCTTATGGTGGTTCCATTTTTCAAAAGACATTGCGTTGTTGACGACTTATTTAATCATTTATTATGACACTATAGTTATGCACGGCAATCCATTGGTACAACCCGTTCCGCGTTAGCGGCGTGGTCTTTGGATTTGCCTTATTAGTATAAGTTATTTAAGAATTCTCACACCAGTCCCACGACTGACCCATAGTTTGTTTCACCTTTTTGCAAACTTGGGTGCCCTCTCTTCTACACGGGCAGCCAAGTAGACAGGTTCATTCTTTGCTTGGAGTTTTCTTTGAAGCTGCTTATTTTCTCTCTCTTGGATTCTGCTTGGGAGAAGAGGTGATGACTTGGAGCTTGAAGACTTTTTGTTTCTATTGGCATCTTTTCTTTTCTTTTTAGACATCAAACTTATTTCTTTTCTGCAAACTTGTTGTAATAATCTTAGTTTTCTGTGACTGTGGAATTTCTGTGATTGATGACATTATATTTTTCCGCTGCTATAATGTTATTACTCTATGAATCTCCTTTACTATATTGTATCTGTGTTCTGTTTTATTGTATTTATGTTGTATTCCAAAAATGATTTCTCCTGCTTTCACCCGTGGAAGTTTGGGGTCATCACATTTTTCGTGTAACGAATAATAGTAAATTTTGGAAACTGAAAAGAAATAAGTTTCATAACCTTTGCATTTGTAAGATAAGATCTAGGAGCATAATTTATAAGTCTGATTTTTTTTGAAAGCAGTAAATGGTTGAGTATAAGTAATTGGCACAGTAAATGATGAATCAGATATAATAGGTAACTAGAAGTTATCGTAGGAGGACATGTAGGTATGATTACCCGTTAATACATATGAGAACATGGTGCTAGTATAAACAATTTTAATCTTGAATTTGTCGAATAAATAGCTACGATTCCCTTTCCTTTTCGAGGATGGAAAGTTTTATAGGGGGGAGGTGAATGTAAGGATCCAGGATTTTTAACTAATTTAAACTTGGAATTTTTATTACTTAATTTGAATTTGATATAAATATATATGGTTAAGAGTATTTAATAATTTTGATAAGTTATATGATAGATTTTACTTGAATTATAAATAAGAATGATTATTAATGAGTTTGGATTTACTGATACTATTTGTCGTTCAACCGGATTTGCCAAATCGTAACACGAATTAGTAGTGTTAGAATTTAGTGTTGCCTTTAGTTTTCATAACATTTAAAAGAAAGTGCTACCAAAAGATCTTTTTTCTTCTTAACACAAGTGTTAAGACACATGTCTTTATGCACGCTCCTTTCATGCATGATTGCCACTTGCCCCCTTATGTGTATTTACCTCCTTAATCCTCCTTTCCTATATAAGGAGGCTCTTTCTCCATTTTTTTACCATTCCATTTCCATTTCCTCCTTTCCACCTTCTTCTTAAAGCTTATGGCCATGGTTTCCATGGCATAAGTCTTCCTCTTTTCCACCACCACCTTACCAAAGTTCGTCATTCTTCTCCTCCTCTTATAATATAAAGAGAGATTAGTGTATATTATATATATATATATATATTGGTGAAGAAGACGTTGCACTGAAATACTATCTGACAGTTCGCTTAGCTAGGCTCGTCTACCGTGAAGATTTGGAAAGCTGTTAGGTGAGAACTCTTTAACCACGGTTTATATATTTAATTAGTATCTATACTAATTTAAATATAGTGATGAATTATTATTGGTTAATGATGATTGATATTTGTTGTGATGGATGATGGATGCGAAGTTTAGAACACACACTATTAAGCGTTAGTGTTATAATGCTTGTGCACAATTATGATTTATTGAATCATGTTGATGATGGTTGCTATGGATGTTTAGATGGTTGTTGATGTTGTTTTGCATACATTATGACACAACAATTATGGTATCACATTGGTGATCGACAAATCTCCTTCATAATTAAAAGCAATATCATTATTGAAATTGAAGGTTTTTAATTGGAAAAGACCATATGTATGAATACATAAATATTGTTAAAGTCCTTCAAATGAATAAATAAACATCAGAACATTCTAGAATGACAGAGAGGATTTGAAGTTATTTTAATTTAGAAATGAATTGGAATTTATGAAATTTGAATTTTAGATCCAAAATAATTTTATAAGATACTGGAGTTTCCTGCTCTCCCTGGTATCTAACTGATCCGACGAATGAGAAAGTTAATTTGAAGTTATTTTAATTTAGAAATGAATTGGAATTTATGAAATTTGAATTTTAGATCCAAAATAATTTGGAAAGCAAAATTTAAATGACTTTAAAAGGGTTGTATAAGGATATAATGGTTTTCTAAGATATTTTGAAGTATCACAGAATAATGGTTTTTATGGTCAATACAGAGCTTGCCGCATAATGGCAATTTACATATTTTAGATGCAAACTTTAAACGCTTATAACTTTTGCAATCTAAATCGGATTCCCATGAAAAAAAAAACATTTGATTTATATTAACAAGAGATTTTAAATGAGTGAAAGCAGATTTTAAATTCGAGTCATAATTTTCAAGTTATGTTTAAAACCATTTTGGAAAAGGTCGCTATAAGGGAAGTTATCGACCATAACCATAAACAGCCATTTTTAATGTTTCTAAAAATATGGAAAAAATGGTAAAATCATTATAAATTATGTAAAAAATGTTTTGAATTATAAAGTTTAAGTTTTGACTAAGAAAAGCGATATTTTGATCGAAGTAATTAAGATAACTGTTTTGTAACGCTTTTGAAAACACTATTGTAACGCTTTCTTCGAAAACAATCTATTTTGAAGTTTTTAACCTGTAAACTATTTTCCGAACTACAAGTAATCATTTTTAAATAATTAGTGGAATGTTTTCAAAGGTTCAAAAGTATTGGAAATATTTTATATGGAATTTAAATTGATATTAATATGATTTTTCAATTTTAAATAATTGGTTATGTTTGGAGATAAATCTTCGAATGTTTGATATTAATCCGGTAGATGATGATGGTTGGAGATAAATCTTCGAATGTTTGATATTAATCTGGTAGATGATGATTCTTTTTATTTGAGGAAATTAAAAGGTAGTTCACCGTTATTCCGCTTATAGTGTGAGTTGGATATCGAGATTAATATTAAGTACAAGTTGATGGTATTTCTATCCAGATCTAATGTTAAAGAGTTGAATAAATCTTTTAATTAAGATACGAGTTTCCTAAGTTGATTGGGATAAGTTGGATAGAAATAATCTTCAGATATTTGATATGAAATTCTGTGGTGTAAATGTATACTATTTGAGGAATTTGGAAGATATTATTATATCGTTATTCCACCTACAGTATTCGTTGATTATGAGAATTGATATCGAATATAAGTAGATACAATTTCTGCGTAACTTATGTTGAATATCAATTCGTTTGGGTTTTGTCGTGAATCATATCTTCAATAATACCATTCTTGAAACCCAATGAGATTGAGTTATGGAAATTCATATCGTAATTTGAGAATTTAATCAGATCTTTGATTTGAGGAAATAAAAAGTGATGAATTGGAAACTAGGGTTGAAATGTGGGGTAAGGATTTTCGAAGGAAACTGGAATTTTGTTAACGAGTTATCTAATGGAAAATTAATTAAGGCTTTGGGGCTAGATTATCTTGGATTTAAGGGATGTGTTTTAAAGAAGAAGGTTAAATATGGATTTTGTTAAAGATAATTTGAGAATAGATTTAAAGAAGTTTAATTTAACGAAATCCAAAATGGAAGGAGATTTGGTAGAAAGCCTGTGTGTTCTGTGATTGTGTTTTTAATTGCGCTTATTATTTGGAAAGACCAGGATCAGAATTATGTCTGAAAACTATTCCAAGTAATAATACGATGTTGTGGAGCAATTGAAGATACTGGAGGCATCATTGAAGACCGGGACCCTTCGTGTCGTAAGAGCGACTTGCTGAATGTCTCGAATGGATGGCTCCCATTCGCAGATGGATTTTATATATCAGTTAAGTGGCAAGAAGCCCGAACGTATGTGAAGGAATTCCGGATTGTTGTTCCGTTCAGACCCAGAACAGACATGTATGGATTGTGTGTCTGACATTGTAATTGACAACGTAGCAATGAACTTTATTAATATATATCTGCTTGGTGGCGGAGAAATTATTCTCTTGCTTAACACCCTTCTCTAAGATTTATGAGCTTAGAGGTTATATATTGATAGAAATCAGTGATGCGTAGTGAATGGACAATGTGGCATACTTAAGTTATGGGATGAGCTATGGATGATCAAAGCATGGCTTATTTAAGCGTAGCTTTGTATATATCATGAACTCGACGAACCTCACACCCCGGATTGATGGTAAACTAGTGGTCAGATTTTTATGTTCATTTCGTATGTTCGGTGCACCAAGACGTGATGATGAAAGGGTACTACGAAGTACCCAGTCTGGGACGCTATTTGTTGGGTACTCTAATTCATGTATAGTGGGTTAGTATAACGGAGTTCGAGTCTGGACGTTATCCGCGAGTACTGGGATGATGCGCGCAAGAAAGTTTGTGAGCCCACGAATGATCTTTCGTACCAGGAACCATCATGTACGAAACCCAATCTCCACTACAAGCCCGTACGGTTTTGATTGTATAGCCTGCTGGTTACCGGCAGGATTGTCAGTATAATGGTATGGGACATTATGCTGGCTAGGATTAATACATTTATTTGCGAAAAGGTTTTTCACACTATATATAGTAGTAAAAGAGGATTTTCACGTATGAAGGCATTTTTGATTATCATACGGTAAAACTCGCCGATTTGGTGTGTGCTTGCATTGTGTGAAGTAGGACGTGCCTATGATAGCTTCATTTTTTTTCAAAAAGTCATTGTGGATTTCTATGCACTGGTATTCACATGGAGTAAACCCGTTCCGCATTGGCGGCGTGGTCCGGTGAATTAGCTAACTTTAAAATAAACCCTAAAGACAACTGTTTTGAGTTCTCACCATTTCCATGACTGACCTGAAGTTTATTGTTCCCACACCTAAACTCTGGGTGTCCATAATTTTTACACGGGCAACCTAATAGTTTGGTTCGCAGAATTAGCCTTGGAGTTAGTTGGAGCAGGATTCTGGATTAACTGGAGCTATTATGTTTGAAACATTCGCATTCTTCCGCTGAGTTTAGTATCTTTTCCGCTGTGTAACCGATATACTCTAATGTACCTCTTGTAACTCTAATGTAATATTATTTTAATGATAATGGAAAAGTTGTTTTTATTTTGTGCAAATGTGTAAGTGCCCCTAACAATCTGTCCTTGTAAACGATTTAGGTTGGTTTAATTACCGGCGAAAACCGAGCAAAAAGTCGGGTCGTTACAATTTCCTTATTTTAAAATATTCATTCCTTTTGAATTGGAATCAGACCCAATCAAGTACCTTATTATTTATTTATATGGATTTCATACAACATGTACACAACAATAATCGTACACAGCAACCATCTTCCAGAGTGCATTACACAAGTGCATGAGCATTAAATATAAATAATTAATGCTTATAGCAGTCTGTCAACCAATGGATAGACATACAACTAAACAATTGGGATACGTCAGATATCATCCCAATACCCGTGTAGGGTTTCAGACATCAAATAATTATTATTATTTGTGCACTGAGGCGATGTGTTAAAATTATCGTCCCAATCGATATCACAAAAATAGGCGAGCATAAACAAGCCGTCCAACTTGTACATGGATGTGTAAACTTATTTTTATCTATCCAATAAATATATTATTTATCGCAGTTATAAGCTAAAAATAATATTTTCAACTAACTAAATTTTTCTAAAACTTTTACGAAAATTTTGGCAGCATAACAACGCGATATTAAAACCGGAATAAGGTCTAGCCTTATCCCTCGCCTAATACTGGCTCGAGCCGTGCACAAACCAATTTCAATCCAAACAAATAAATCTATTTTCACAATCATAATCAAATCACATAGAAAATATAAATAAATAAATACTCAACTAGCCTAATGTCATTTATGGCACCATAAGTGGCTATTCATGGAGTATGAAATCTGTGTGTCGGTAATATCCATACATCGCTTTCAATTTATGTGATTATGTGAATTCGAGTGTTGAACTCCAGATAATTCAAATCAAACAACATGGTTTGTACAATAAATAGTGTCGCGGGCTTCTAAGCCCCGTCTACAACCTAAAATACTTTTAGCTATAAAATAAATTAAGTGAGAAGGAGTTCTCACATTTGGTTTCCACCCCGCCATTTTTTGATTGTCAATCTTAAATCTTTCCAAAAATCTAGCATGTCTATTTTATAAATAACACACATACGTTAAAAATTAAATTTTTAACTAACAAACAATTTTCCCATGTATGACCATTTTATAAATAGTATGCATAAGCTAAAAATCATATTTTTATCTTTCTAAAAATATTTTCATGTCATACATTAGTTAAAAACCATATTTTTAACTTACGAAGAATATTCCCTTTGTATGATAAAAATCATATTTTTACATCACTAAAAATCGTATTTCACTAAAAAATTTAATTTTACATCACTAAAAATTGAATTTTAACATCACTAAAAATCATATTTTTATATTACTAAAAATCATATTTTTATACTGTTCCATATATATATATATATATAAATCACATTTTTATAACGCTATTATATATATAAAAATCAAATTTTTATAATGCTATTGTATATATAAAAATCAAAATTTTATCTTGCTATTCATACAATAAAAAACATATTTTTATTAGGCTATTCATATAACAAAAATAATATTTTTATTTATAATGCTTTTCTATAAAAAGCTGATTTAAAAACAATATTTTATACAAATAAAAAAATCGAATTTTTAAACAATATATTTTATATAAATTAAAAATTCACCTTTGTTTTCTTGTAAAAAGTCGATCTTTGATGGAGGAGGGTGTTGTAGGGCGACGTTGGGTGCTGTAGGTAACGGGGGAGGCGGTCAGATGATCGATGGTGGTCTGCAAGGGGGTGGCAGTGCGGTTTGTGGAGGATTTGGGGGTTAGCGTTTGAAAAAAGGAGGAGGCTGGAGAGAGGGGCGGCGGCGGGGCGCGATGGACGGAGGGGGGTGCGACTTGGTCGGAGGGCGGTGGTAGGGGAGCGGCGACACCTCCGGGGTGGCGTGCTGGAGGGTGAATGACAGGTTCCCGTCGCTCTTTTTTTGGTTTTGAACAGGAGAGAGAAAGGTGAGGGAGAGAGTATATAATTTATATATTTATTTTAATCCCAAAAGGTATTTTTTTCTTTCGGACTCCGAATCTAACCCAAAGACTGTCGTCCCTAGCTAATTACTCCCATTTTGAACACAATAGGAAATGTACCGCCAGCCAATTCGACTGTTTCGATCAGTTTTCGTCGAAATTAAAATCTAAATCGATATATTGAATTTAAATGTACATTTCCATTTACCGGGGCCACATACTGACTCCAAAAATTACAGAAAAATTTATCTTGCTATTTTTTGATGATACGGTTCTAAAAAAACTAATTTCTTCGAATTTGTAGACCATTTGAAAAATGGTCAATTTATAGTCGATTACATTTAAACTGAATTGACCAAACACGCTTAAAATCACCACGCTCAAATATTAATTCCAAAAATTCCGAAAATTAGAATATAGCATTAATTCGACATTCCGGATCCAACAAAAGTGGTTTTATCGAAGATGGAGGTCGTTTACAAAATGGCTATTTTAAGGGCTATTTATATATTAAAAAATATATAAATTCCATAGCGACTATTTTAAATTTTAAACTAGACAACTTTCAATTCTCATTATGAAATCTGGATTTTTCACGTTCTTTAGAAAGATATTATTAAACAGATTCTAATATTTCTTATTTTACCGAAATCCGATTTATTTTGAATCTTGTACATTCATTTGAAATTTAAAATCGAATTTTTAAACTACCGCGCCATTTCAGGCTTGTTTTATAATTAAAATCAATTTATTTGTTCTAACTTCAATTAAAATAATTTTTTAATTGTTATTATTTAAAAAAACTCATTTTATATTCAAAGTCCATTAAAATTGCTAAAATAAAAATTTTAAATTGGTTCTAAAAATCCGGGTTGTTACATGTGGAGTCTTTATTCCTCTCTTTCCAAATATAATATATCACTACAGTTAACATAACACATGCTTTCTTGAAAATGTTGGACTTGGGCTTAAATGATTTGAAAATGTAATCAATACTACTTCTAATATCAAGAGTGGGGATAGAATGATAGAATCCCAAAGTGCATTGGGAATTATACCAAATGTACTGGGAATAAGGACAATCAAAAAATAAATGATTAGAATTTTATAAAAGAAGCAAGTATTTTCAGAAAAAGAACTCCATTTGTAACATTTTCTCTTGTAGAAGTTTATTATGAATAGTAAAAAGGCACAGTGGGCCATTTTTGGACACTTAGTTTTACACCAAATCACTTTATGCCAATCCACCTCTATTTCATCTCCCCTAAGAAATTAACATGTTTTTTTTGAAAGAGAACTTTACTTTGGAACTAATTTTCCATTCCCAATGGTCTCTAAAACAATTTTTATCAATGTGTATATGTGTATTGCTTCTTTAAAAATAATAGCAGTAGTACTATGTTGTAAGCTCCAACAATTATTTGTAATAATTATTGGAACACTATCTTTCACACCCCCCCCCCCCCCAAGATAAAGATTATTTCAACCAAGTAAATCAATTAGAGAATTCCCATAAATCCATGGATCAAACAATAAACTAGTTTGATTGCCATCTTTCAGCTTTGTATCAATTAATTTTCTCCTAATTTTTCTACAGTCTAAATTTTTTTCCCACACATATGAGTGATGATTCTCTTTTCTAGTAATCCAGAAGCTTTTTTACAAGGCAATAATCCAGAAGTTTTTGTTCTTTAAATACTTCGCTTTCATCCATCTGGCCCATAGTGACTTGCCATCCAAGAATTTCCAGAACAGTTTAAATTTACAAACTTTAGACAAATCTCTTATGTTTCTAAGCCTAAGTCCACCAAAATTTTTTGACTTGCAAACTTTATCCCATGCTATTTTGTGTTGCTTTCCTTTCCAAATGAAGTTTGAACACATCTTTTCAATCTTTTGAATAGCACTAATAGGAATGTTGTGTGTTTGAATCCAATACATGATAACTGTTGTGATGACAGTATGTGTGAGCTCCATTCTACCAGCCAGTGAGAGTAGTTTACTAGACCAACCTTCTAGTTTACTATGAATGATATCAATTAGCCTAGCACAGTCCCTATCTTTAACATGATTGATACTTAATGGAGGCCAAGGTATTTGACTGGAAGATTCCCTTCTTTATAATTCAAAAGTTTTAGAATTTCCTCTTTATGTAAGGCCTCTTTGCTAAAATAAACCTTACTTTTACTTGAGTTAACAGTGAGACCGGTATATTTGTCCATGTTATCCTGAATTCTCTTAATAGAAATGGCATTATTCCTTTTAGCTTTCAAAAAAAGAAGCATATCATCAGCAAATAGTAAATGAGTAATATGTGGCTTATTTCTGTTAATTGGTTTAATGTTTCCCCTAATCAGTTCCACTTCCATTTGAATGGAAAAATATTCCATGATAATTGAGAATAAGTAAGGAGACAAAGGGTCTCCTTCCCAAATACCTCTATTGCTATGAATAAAACCTTTTTGGGAACCATTAATCATTACAGAATATGTCACGTTAGTTATGCATTCTTTAACTAAATCACGTAATTTCTCACTAAAACCCATTTGCTGCATTATGTATATAATGAAATTCCTATTGATCTTATCAGAAGCTTTATGTAAATCAATTTTAATACACATAAGACTTTTATTTTTCTTATTAAAACCTCTTATAAGCTCATGAGCTAATAAGGTATTTTCATAGATTAACCTTCTAGGAATAAAGGCACCCTGATTTTCTGAAATAATAACCTTAAGAAAATATTTCAGCCTACTACATAAAGTAGTAGAGATAATCTTATAAATAAAATTGCAGCAAGTTACTGGTCTATAGTCATCTAATCCTAAAGGATTTTCCACTTTAGGAATTAGTATTAGAAAAGTGTGATTAGTATTTTTCAGCAATTTACCAGAATTAAAAATTCTGACATGGAATCACACAAAATATTTTGTATATCAGACCAATGGGTTTTGTAAAACTTAGCTCCAAACCCATCTGGACCCGGGCTCTTGTCATTATTAGCATTAAAATGGCATTTTTAACTTCTCCTATTCTAACAGGGGCTAATAATAAATCGGTGCTGCTAGCATTTACGGTGTATTTAAAAACAATGTTGGGAAAATTGTTGGAATATTTAGAAGTATTGTATAATGGGAAAAAGTAATATGGCCTCCTTCTCTATATGAGAAGCTTCATTAATTACTTTGCCATTACTATCAATAATCTTCCCAATATCATTTCTATTTCTTCTATTTGATATTCAAGTATAAAATAACCTTCTAGCTTCATCCCCAGTTGTTAACCAATCAATCTTGGCCTTCTGTTTAAGATTAATCTTGTTATCACGTAGCGCATTAACAAGATTGGCTTGTGCATTGAAAAATGATTCAGCCTTAACCTTGTCTGAGCAGTTATCATCTAAGTCATTTTAGAGTCTTTCACACTCAATCCTAGTAGCTTTAATATCACTTTTATTTCTGTTATTATACCAATTTTTGAGATTAGTTTAAACAATTTGCAAATTTTTATTGAATTTGTAATGTACAGTGCCATACAAGTTGTTGAAAAAGCTGCTATTGACAGTTTCCTTATAATTATCTTCATACACCCACCCATTAACACATCTAAGAAGGGTATAGTGATTACCAATTTTATTAATGAGGAAAGAAACTAGAATATGTGTATGGTCACTAGAATTTTGGGGTAATGTACTGCATATCACATTAGAGAAAAGATTGATAAAATCTTGGTTAGATAAAACCCTATCAAGTTCATAGTGTTTACCTGATTTCCAAGTGTATTTGTTACCATGAATAAGGGGTTCTTTTAGGCCAGATTTCAAAATAAACTTAGCAACCCTTTCTAATTTTTGAAATGGGATAGGATTGCCACCTTTTTCCTCATAATTGTGAAACACGGTATTAAATTCCCCCAATAAGATTCAAGAACTTCCAGTAGATAGGCTAAATTGCTCAAAATATTTACACAAATTATTTTTTTCCACCTCAAAGTTTGAAGCATATATAAAAGTGATCTTAAGAGTCAACCCATCCTTATTTTTTAAAATACAATGGATGTACTGAAAATCAATAAAATAATTAATGAGAGACTATATAGTAGGATTATGTAAAACAATAATCTTACCATTGCCTCCCATTAAATTATTGTTAATCATATACCAGTTTGGAAATCTCTTATTTTGATGATCAGCTAATTTCTGGTCATTTAGATTATGTTCTACAAGACCAATAATGCTAGGTTTATACTTGTTCAAAAAAACAGAAAGGTCAAGTTGCCTTTCAGAGGAGTTAAGCCCCCTAATATTCCAAGTAATAATATCCATATATAATAAAATAATTAAAAATTTATTTGGATAAAATTCCAAGGATAAACTACAGCTACAGTGGGCCACTGTGCTTGCTACTTTCCGCTTAAACCTCTTGCCACTTTTTTTGAAGCTAGTGTTATCTATGGCTTTTAACTGTTTGTCCCATTTACTATTTTTTTCCATGTACTTCTTCCTGAATTCATTATCATTTGCATCCTCTGTTTCTTCAGTTGAAGTAATGCCTGTTAGACTTTTTGTTCCGGTCTTCTTCTTTCTTTTAAATGGAATTACATGTTTTAAAGCAAATAAAGTCTGACTGACTGCCTTCTGAATATCAGTATCATAAATAGAGGTCGGTTTGGAAGGAGTTAGCCCATCAGAAAGTAGAGAACTATCGGAAAAAATGGGGTCAGTTGAAAGGAAAGTAGCACATTTAGCTATACCTACTTTTAGAGTATTTATTTTACATGAATTTGTAAAATAACTTGGATCCTTCATATGGGTGGAGGATTCAATGACCTTTTCTATAATTCCCACTTCTGCATTTTTATTTTATTGCAAAATGAATTGAAATGCTCTTTCATGACTGGTGGTTCTGCAGAAGACCCATCGGTTTTGTTGTGAGCATCATCAGTCTGCATGTGCTTGGAAGGATCTATAGGCCCTTGTTTTTGCTAAGATAAGATATCCGGATTAGTATTACCCAATTCTGCTATAGTGTTATCTGAAGTATCCAAATTCATTATATCTCCATTGATTATTGGAGAAAAATGTGCAAGATCTGGGTTTTTATGGTATTGCTTCTGAATTGATCCCCGAAATATTTGAATCAATGTTAGAATCTAGGTTTGTAGCCTCCTTTGGTTTATCATTCCTTTCTTTTTTATGAACACAACCATTTAAGGAGTGGTCAAAGCATTTACAGATCTTGCATCGATCTGGGATCAATTCATAAGTAATTTGTTATGAGATTATTTCCCCTTTGCGCTTATAGATGGATGCTTCGTTGTGTAATTCTGCTTCGGCGTTAATATGCACTAAGATACGAGCATAACTCAATCAAGTTTCCTTTGCTGTTTGCTCGCCCACCTTCAGGGGCACACCAACTAAACTTGTTGTGGAACTAAATGCCTCTTTGTCCCAAAGTCATAAGTTTAATTCTGGAAGCCTGATCCAAACAGGCATTGTACTCAATAAATCTCGATCAAGAACCAGTTTCTTGGTCTATTTCTTGAGTATGATTAAATTGGCATTAATAAAATATAGCACTCCATTTAATAATTTCTCACAATCTTCTGTGTTTATAAATCTAATAATGAAAAATCCATTTTCTTAGGTAAAGCTCTCAAATGAACCAATAGGATTCCAAGTACGAGTTACAAAAGCCCTGAAGTGATGATAGGGTAGTCTATTACCGAAAACATAGGCTATTATCGATAATCCCTATTTCCCTTCAGTTCGACTACTAATCTCCTCGCTCACCACAATAATTCGTTCATCGCTGATGGTTTCCGTTGGAGGAATGAGTTTTAGATCAAAAACTGAATATTGACCACCATTCTTGATCATGTTTTCCCATGATGACGATTTTGAGGCATTTGAAATATAATTCTTTGTCAATTGTCTTGAATTTTGAGCATCTTTTCTTGAAATTTTCGGCTAATATCTACTTCCATTAGACGCAGGAAATGACTTCTGTTTGGGTTTAGAGGGATATTAATTGGATTTACCAATCCCCTTATAGATACAAGCAACAACGTTTGATCTTGCTGCTTTCTTTCGGTTTTGAACAACAGTAAAACCCTCTTCATCGACGATGAATAAAGATGAATTTTTTGGAATACCAGTGTTGAGGCTAGTAATAGGAGTGGAGAGAGGTAGGGAAGGAGGAGAGAAACCCTTACTCTGATCAGGGTTGTCATCAAAAAGAGGAATTTGGTATTTCTTGGAGGCAACCATTGTTGCAGAGAGAAAGCTTTTTTTTCTTCCAATTATCGCTTCTTCACCTTGACAATTATATTAACTTCATTTTAAAGAAATGATATATCAGTTAATTATTATATGCAGACATTGCTTTAACTTTTTATATTTTCCATCTTACATCATACTTTTCTCTTGCACTCAAACCTGGATAATGTTACCTCTTTATCATATAATATTTGACTATTTGGCACTTATTTGACAATTTTCCAACTGTTGTTGATCCTATTTTCCCAACAAAATTTTTGATTTATTTTATCTCATAATGAAGCATGCATATCTTTATATAGAATTTTCTTCTTCTTTTTGGATGCTTCATTATTTTATTCTTTACTTACGAATATATAAAATCTAATGAGTATATTGTTTTGCACAAGACCCAGTGCTCACTTAAAAATTGTCTCAAACATAATGATTTAGATTCATATAGTGAAGGGATCTTTAGTTTTCTTGATTTGCAGTGCTTATGTTTTCTATATAACAATGAACTACAAGAATTACTAAAGGGATTATTTATTCATGTAATATAACAATATCAATGTTAGTATAGATTGTAAAGTATCAATGATAACTTATAATTTAAAAGACATGTATGATTAGTTACTGGTTTTAAAAAATAATATTTATGGTATGGATTTATTTAATTATACAATAACTAACATGGCTCATGATTTGAATCCAGCCTATCACTACGCCATAGATTTCATACTGCAATACCGGAGAAGTGATGCAGGAAATACCAAAAAGTGTTGCTATAGGCAAAAAATGATATGTGGAAACACTTTCTTGGTGTTGCGTTTTGTCGCGTTGCCTTAGAGTCAAAGACAACATCTATGTGACCCTAAAACAACATTGGTACGGGTGTTGCCACAGGTACCACTGCACCAAAAAAAAAAAAAAAAAACTCTTTCACAACTGCCAAAAACAGTTGTAATATGTCTATTACAACTGGCATGCACCATTAGTTATATCCGCAATCCTAATAAGGTCGACCTTTTTTACAATTGTTTCTAGCAGTTGTTAAAATTCGTTTTATAACTACTAAAAGTAACATACCTCAACTACTATTAATCAAAGATTTCATAATATCATAATTATAACCGCTATTTCACTAACAACAAACGTAATTACTCACATTAAGAAAAAACAATTTAAGTTTACACCATTTGTGAATTAGTAACTTCGTTCTAAAAAAATAGTTGAATTCATTACATATGTCAATAAAAGTACACACACTTACTAAATGAGAAGTTTTCTACATAGTTTCATGACTATTTTACTTTCAGTTGTTACACAACAGCATAACATAATAATCATAATAAATTTCTAATAAATAAACATGATCTAATACTATTATACCAGCATTTCTTCTTCTTCTGTACCAACATTTCTTCTTCTACTATACACTTGTTAAAATGATTCACCAGGTTTAGAAATTACCCTTTAATTCCTTGTGATAAGCTCACACAAGTTGTGGTTAGCCTACAAAACAGAGATTTGTGATAAGAAATTGAAGTATGATGCGAAACTTAGCATGTGTATATAGTACATAAATGCATGCTATTTAATTGCAATGGTTCAGAAACTTAGCATGTGTATGACTAGCTTTGATTCATTTTAGTAACATATTGTAAAAGAATTATGCAACTGCAAATCCTACATAATACAAAAGTGCAAGAGACATTATTACAACCAATTTAATATCACAGTAGTACTTTGCTATCGAGTGGTGTAGTTCATTTAAGTTGGACAAGAGAACAAAATTTAAATAGGTCATCCACTCAAAATTATCACAGTAATACATTATTACAAATTCAACACCTGCTATCACAATGTTTGATCAGGTTTTACATTTTTACTCTGCCCTAGGAGGAGAGAACAAAATTTAATGACATTGAAAATGGGTTAGTGGTGTAGTTCATTTAAATTGGATGAGGAAATTGTTTTATCATGAAATAAATTGGGTAGATAAACCACCTCACATTTCTGTGGTAGATAAGCACCATGGTTCATCAGGGACTGTGTAGCATAATATTTTAAATAGGTCGCTCATTACATGTTTCATCGTGCTAAATAAAACATGGTTTTGTTCTTTATTTTTCCTAAATTTATCAAATAACAAAAATAAGCTAGGCAAACTAGGATCAGCTTACAAGTATGGCATAAGCAAATTTGAACTGAACTCATGAGGTGATTCAACGGTGCAAATCAATTGTGTCACCATCTTTGTTAAAATTTTGTGTCTAAATAGACTTTCCCATACACGTGCGTGTGTGCCCGTGATAAGAGGTTGATACTAGAATATGAGGAAGAGGAAGAAAATTAGCTTTGAGGAGGAAGAAACGTAGAAACAGTAAAGCTGGAAAGAAACATTTCATTAATTCATTGTCTACCTTTCATTACCCTACAGCCAAATATATAGAATTCATACAATCATTCTAGAGAATTCCTATAACAGACTAATGACACGTGGTCCAACCAAATTATGAAAACATTACTAGCCACATATTCATTTGTAATAAAGCAAAGGTTTGTTACTAAAGTTAGCAAGTTGCATTTGCTGGCAACGAAAATGCACTGGATATCCTATGCTAGTATTATTCTTCACAGTGTGCATGCTACTTGTAGTCTGCCTAGGCCAATGCCGTATCATTGCCATCCCCTCGAAATTGACCTTGTCCTCAAGGTCGTAAGGTGGTGGTCGGAAAAGCACTTGCTAAACTTATTGGGAAACTTCTTTCTACAACCCTTTATTAAGCTGTTCGATATGGTTAGACCATATACTAAGGAATTCATTAGCATTAAGTACGTCGCCACCGGGATCAAAAATGAGAATTTTTCTTTCACGTTTCAGCTTATTCATTTTAACAAACACTATTGGTGCACTAGTCCATACCAGTCCCAGCTTGTTCATTTCAGCAAACATGTGGTGTGCACCAATCTCTTTTGGCTCAATATGCCATGAAGAATTCTGTGCCGCACACAAACCTTTGTAAAGTGCAGCTCTCGCGTAATAAACATCTGACTGGAAATGAATATTATTTTTCATAGGTGCAAAAGTAGGATAAAGTGGCATTGGAGATGAATTCCTTGGTAGTGGACGAAGTATAGATCTAGCAGCGACAGCAAGGGAAGGTGGAGATGTAGGGGATTCGAGCAAAGGAGGAGCAACTGAAATTGCAGGTGCCTGTATCTCTATGGATTGCTGCTCGATACTTAGATCTTCATCAGGAAGTACAAGAACGATTCTCTTAACAAGACAGCGATGGCCAGGGAAGTCTTTGTTGTTGCAGCCGAGGCATAAACCTTGATCACGGAGCTGCTGCATCTCCAAGTAGGTGAGATGTTTAATGGGGTATGATGATGGTAATGTTGCTTTGATTGCAGCGATAACTTGAGGGTGAATGAGAGTGGTTTCGGTCATGATTTCAGCGGTAACTTGGGTGAACTGGCAAAAAAGGGATGAGAGGTAGGAAAGCAGATCTGAAGTGAGAAGGGAATTAAAATAAAGGAGGTGAGAACATCGGTGAAAGCACCAAATGATAAGAGGTTGATACTAGAATATGAGGAAGAGGAAGAAAATTAGCTTTGAGGAGGAAGAAACGTAGAAACAGTAAAGCTGGAAAGAAACATTTCATTAATTCATTGTCTACCTTTCATTACCCTACAGCCAAATATATAGAATTCATACAATCATTCTAGAGAATTCCTATAACAGACTAATGACACGTGGTCCAACCAAATTATGAAAACATTACTAGCCACATATTCATTTGTAATAAAGCAAAGGTTTGTTACTAAAGTTAGCAAGTTGCATTTGCTGGCAACGAAAATGCACTGGATATCCTATGCTAGTATTATTCTTCACAGTGTGCATGCTACTTGTAGTCTGCCTAGGCCAATGCCGTATCAGCCCGTGCGCGCACACGCGCGCGCGCGCGTGCGCGCGCGCACACACACACACATATATGTATGTATGTATGTATGTATGTATGTATGTATGTGTATACATATATAGAGAGAGATAGAGAGATGGAGGGGACATTCATGTCAAAACCACTTTGTAAGTTAGTATATTGAATTTGATAGTTACCAGTTAGCTGAAATAACCGTTAGTTTACAGTTTCATTCAAGCTCTATGATCTGGGTGGATCTGGCTTTTATGGAAAGGTAAGATGTTAGTTACGTGGCATCCATTACTCACATACATGTTTAAAAGGAATACATAAATTTATTTTAGCTACATGCTTTGTTTAATTTGTTTCCTACATATTTCCAAATGATATGTACATTTATTTATATGTGCGTTTCTAGGTTAAGTAGGTGTTTGTTGCTCTTGTGAGATTTTGAATCAAAAATGTGATTACTGGATGATACAAAATGAATTGTGCTATACAAGGTAATTATCATTGTATAGATAAATGTGAGCGCAATATTTTTTTATGGTTTCATTGTTTGATCCTAGAAATTTTGCAAGCACAGTTACTATATATTACATAAGCTGATTCCATTTTTATCTTTCTTACTACATAACTTAGTTACACATATTAAAAGATAATCACACTTGCACTTTCATTACTATTAAACTATGAAATGGACTTCTATTTTTTGTATGCACAGGTTTGCTTCATCGACAGCAGAAGTTGCTTTATTGATTATACAACAGCTCTAGGTGCCATTACCATGGGCTAATTAGGAATTTAGATATCTGCCTAAGCTGATATACTGACAATGAGAGAATACCATTATGGCCCTGTTAAACATTTCAATCAATTTTCAAAAGTGGATAATACAAGTGTTAAAAATTCGTACAACATACTCAGCTATTTTACTATTGTCATTTATTTGTTTTTACGAAGTCAATTTATGTTCCTTCCTTCATGGGATAGTTTTCAATTGACAATGACGTGTCATAGTAAGAGTTGTTTATGCAAGGTTTGTGAGTATTTTATGCCTTATTTTTAGGAAATGATATATGAGTTCATATATAATAAAGTGTGTTTGCTTTAAATTTTGAGTAAGCTTCAAAAAAAATGTAGGTCGATTCATTCTTAGATTCACTTATCTTATTTAAAGAACTTCTCTACTTTAGTTATATTTCATGTTGAAATCAAAAACATGACCTCAACATCAAAGATGTTTATATAAGACTTCACCAAAAGGTAGGATTTAGAATTATAGAGCCACAAAATGAAAAAACAAGTAAAAACACGAGAATTTTAGAGTGGTTTGACTTAAAAATAGCCTACGTCCACTATTGGAAGAGCTTTCATTATCACTACAACAACAACAAAGTATATAATTTCTCTTTTTACATTTATTTCTCTCTTTTTCAATGATCTTCTACTTTTTTCTCTCTTTTCACTTTATATCTCGCTTGAATTCAAAATGGAATGAGTGAGATCTTTTGATTTGTGACAGTAGTTGTGTAGATATTCAACCACTTGAACACTTAGATTATCTTCATCGGATCCATGACGATTTTGCGTTAGATCTAGGCTTAAGATAGAATTAATCGTAGTTGGAGATCATTTGGATTGAGTTTGAGAGATTTCTAATGGAGTTTGGAGAAGACTTAGTCGATTTATTGTTGAAGGAAGATGGATTGAGCTTAAAAAGCCATTAATGGAGCTTTGAGTGCTAAAGAGTGGTGGAGAAATGATTTGAACAGCCCTTTGAGATCCAAAAATACTTCCCTTGAATGATAGAGAATTGGGTATTTATAGGTGTAGTTTGTAGGCTGTGGCAGAGTCGTAATTTAGGTATGCATAGTGCGGGTCATTCACACATGTACTTGCAAAAACGCCACATGACAACTGGCGACAACTGTAAGACCAAGCCGAATTTTATGACTGATTAGCCACAATATAAAGGCAAATTCTATTTCAACCCAGAAATTTAGTTAGTAGCCCCCATTTCATAAAAAAAATATGATGATCAAAATACCCTTTTTCCATTATAATTTTTTTTCAGTTTTTTGAATACCTCGTAGTTGTACTACGTGGTTTTTCGGTGAACCCCGTAGTAAACCTACGTGGTCCATGAATGAACCACGGAGATCGTCTACGTGGTACTTTGACGAACCACGTAGAACAGCTACGAGGTACAATGAAAAATCACGTAGTAGTCTCCCTACGTGGAAGGGTACTTTTGGTTTTTTTTTTTTAAAACGGAGGGCTACTAACTAAGTTTGGGGGTTTACCAATTATTTCATGATTTGGGGGGCTACTAACTAAATTAGTGGGTTGAAACAGAATTTGCCCAATATAAAATGCACGACCAGAATTTATCGCTCGACCGACCCCTTTAATTATATAGCTGCTTAAGTGAATAACCCTTCAGCAAAAACTCTGGTCAACCCACTTGGCAGTGTATGAACGACCAGAATTATGGTGCTCGATCAACAGTGCGCGACCCCCGGACTGCTTGACCGGCTTCATGATGAACTGAACGACCCCTTATAATGGAGGCACTGGACCAGTGGTGCTCGACTGAGGGCTGCAACTCTGCTCGACCGACCAGCTCAGGCGTTGCTCGACCAACGGAGCTGTTTCATCATGCTCGACCTACAGCGATGCTCGACCAACAGTGGTGCCCGACCGACCACTGAAAAACTGCTCGACCGTCCAGCTATTGCTGCTGCTAGTGGCACGTGTCCTTCCTTGTTTGGCTGCCGACCATGTTACTGCAATGAACAATTTATGTATGCAGGTGAGTGCTTCCAAAGTTAATGTTTGTCCATTCACCGCTTGGAGTTTCTTCACGTTCTGAACAATTTTGCTCCTATATCATGCTCGTATATAAGCATAGTTAACGGAAAAAATTCCTTGTGTTTTAGCAGTAATTAAACGGTAAGTTGAATATTATTTTTCAGGATTACACTATTTAAACCTTGATGTTTACTTATTCCATTAATGTTTGTACTACTATGTTAGTTGTATTTTGTTTATGCTACCTACTTATCATATCGTTTCCTAATTTTTTTTTTTTGTATGAAAAAGTTTATGATATCGGTATGTGATACACTGTAAAACCATCCATAGTTTCTATTATTTCCGTTACTTGATTTTCAATATTTTCATGACGCTGTGCAGATACAACAAGTTATGCTGACTTATAGCGTGTATAACTAATAAACAGCGTTGTCACTGTTTGGTCCATGAAACTGACAACCATATCAGTTGATGGATAACAACCATTAGTATATACAAATTTATTTTCCATATATTACAGCAAGATCAATGCTACTCAAACAACAAGTAGTTTATGTGCGCGTGATGATTGCTTTAGAATATGTTTACTATCAATAAAGCTACAATTTAATATAGAGTTACAGAAATAATGCTGTAGAGAAGCTATAGTTGACACAGAGTACATAGAAAATAAAATTTGAAATTAACTGTCTTTAATCAAAATATAAGCACATATATTGACTTTACTGCAAATAAATCCAAAAAATTGGATGCAATCAGAATAAAAGATCTATGCATGCCTACTGCTGCCAGCTATGTAAAACACCACAATGTCTACAAATCAACATACATACATACATGTGTTTACATGGGATCTAACATTATCACAACAAACATGTTATAGTACGACTAACTGGTCAAGACCTTGGTTGCCACCTTCTTCGCTCTAAGAAACAACCAGGCAACCGGCTTTTTCTACCACCCAGACCTGACCAGAAAAGTTAAACCACATCTCATTTTTAGGTAGCCAGATTGATATACACTAATACTGGATCCACAATATTGGCTTTGTTCATGTAATGTTGTTCATAAGTTATGGAAATGGTAGAAGACTGAAAGAAATGCCAGTAGGAAGGTAAACTACTCAAATTAATGGTTATATTCTTCTGTTTGTTTCATGTTGACATGTAAGGTTCCTTATCTTTCCCTTTAGGCCACAGCTTTGTTGCACCGCAACTGCAAGTGGAATTATCACGACTAATGATATAAGTGATGCAAACCCAGAAGAGTCCATCAACTGCTTTGCACTATCAAAGGATGATTCGTATATCATATCTGCATCAAGTGGGAAGATATCTCTTTTCAACATGATGATATTTAAGGTTTCTTGAATGATTTTGTTCTCTTCTTGCATTTTTGATGATCCCTTGATATCTCAAGTTTAATTTTATTTTTCCTGAATTTTATTTTAAAAAAAGCATAAAAAATAGCGTTTTCGTTGGTCTTTCACATGATTTTCAAACAAAATAGCGTTGGACTGCATTTAAATTTGTTTTGGATTTTTTTCCCAACCATTTCCTTTTTCCTTCTATGTAAAGAAACTTATATGGTATAGCTTGTAAGTTGAAAAATAGGGAAAAAAGATTTTCAAATAAAAATTGGTATGAAAACAAGCTGCCTGGCTCAGACAATAATCGCACACCTGATCCTTGCACATGATTTCGTGATGCACACTGAATTGCATATGTATATGTTGGTAGCATCACAATGTTTTTATTAATAACGATTTTGTATAATATTTAGGTTGTGAATTGGTATGTTGCATCAAATTGGAAAATAAAATGTGATTTGCAGTCAGATCTTTGTAAAATGTGATATTAACAAAGTTTCGGGTCCATAAGGAAAGTAGTTGCAGCTTTTTCTTAGTAACAAAGATTTTCCTGTACCCGAAACTATAAGCTTACTTGTACTTAAAAATCATCTGCATCAAAGTAAAAGTGCTTGCATCATGCATGCTTATTAAACCCTCCTAGTGCGAAAATTTTCAAACAAAGGAGCATGCTAAATTTGAATTTTACATGGCATTACAGATGCCTCTTGATTACAGAGAATGAATTTACAGAAAATTTGTATTTTAAATCCAAAAAACACTATTCGTCTTTTATGCTTAAAGAAGATTCGAAAGACACTAATTGGCTTCATGGTTCCGAGGATAAATCCGACCAGAGCCCTGTATTCGATCACAGGTTTGAGCCATTGCCTGAACCCTTTGGTCTACCTTGACCCCTTCTTTAAAAAAAAAATAACATTTTCTATATAAAATTATCATGTTTTCGTCTGATTCTTTTCATCCTCGATGTTGGAATCTAGATGTGTTAATGCATGTTTTACTGCTGCTCGATCTAAGAACGATGCAAAAATGGTGTCTTCTTCAAAGTTTATAATTAGCTGAGAAGGTTTGTTGGATTGGGATGTGTACAAGTGCTGTTCAATGTAAAATTTTAGATGTAGGCAAAACCCTGTTTTGTATCTATATGTATTACTGTTGTATCATGTATCATACTGGATGCGGCCTTAAAAGAATGAATTCATAGAGTGAATTTCACATATCATGCATCATGTTTTGTTAGTTGGTTTTCATTTACAGAGAATAAATTTCACGTGGCATGAAGCCCCCTGAATTCGGGATGCCTCTTGATTACTTTCTTAATTTGGGTTAAAGATTTTGTCAGGTTCATTCCAGTTTTATGAACCTGAACCATGTCCAAATTTATCATATTCCTTTCTTTCTGTCCAGACAAAACTCCACAACTGGACATGGAAATTTAAATATTTTGAACTAAATATTTTATATTTTGAACATGATGTATATATGCAAGTTTAAATATTTTAGAACTAAATATTGTTTTTTTTTTTTTTTTTTTTTTTTTTTTTTTTTTGTAACAGGACCAAATTGCTTATGATTTAAAGAAAATATCCAAAGCAAAACAAGAGTAAATGGAGCATTCGACTACTTCGTAAGTAACTTGTATATATACGACGTATTATGGACATGGAATGGATGATCAAACAATATGTATGAGTTGTTAGGTTTGGATATGTGAGAAGTAGTTTGAATTATATGTATGAAATATTAAGTTTGAATGATATGTGTGAAATATTATGTTGTAGTTTACATATTTGTTGTTTATGAAAATGTGTTGTGTTTGTATACATTGAGAAAGAGATAAGAATATATATGAATGTTGATCGAATAATATGTATTTAAAAGTAATGAAAGAGCAGAAATGGTGGGCAAATGGTAAATGTTTTGCAAACTGTATCTAATAATATAGCATTTAGAAAACGCTATCAATATATCAGACAAACGCTATACAAGTGTAGTAATAAATGCTATAGAAAAAACAAGAAACGATATAATAAAAGCATAACAAACGCTATAAAAATTAATGAAAACGCTTGAATAGTTTGCAGTTGTATAGGATTTCGTATAGCGTTTTCGTTTAATATTAAAGATAAAATGCTATCGAATTGTTATTTTTCATAGCGTTTTCCTGCGTGCTATTTAAAGCTGATGGCCTAGCATAGCATGTCGTTACATAGTGTTCTTTGAAACACTATGTATGTATATAATAACATTTTTGAAATGCTATCAAATCCCTTTTTCGTTGTAGTGTTACCGTATTGTATATTTTAACAAGCACCATTTATTTCAATTGATCACAATTAAGGTCACTTATGAATATCAGTCATAGTTTCTTAAGACATTAATTGACAATGAAGTATCTTACTTTATTAGTCCCAATATATCTATTTGTTGTACCCTAACAAACATTACTAATTTATTTATTGCCTGATGTATACTTATATTTTATATATGTTTAGGCACAAGACCTCTCACATCAATTTGAGCACTTGTGGATGCTGGATTTGCCGGGTGGTTCCGGGCAGGTTTCCACCACAAGTTGAACTTAACCTCGTGTCTTATTGCAATTATCTACAAATTCCTAATCACTGTAAATTTTTCCATATAAATTAGGCATATCTATTCTTTTCCATTACTCCCAATTTCACTGTAATTTGATTTGCAATATCTTTTTCATTAACAACAATTTCAATAACATACTCACTTTTAGTGTAAATTCCACAATTTTAGTATTATAGTGATTTTTAATTCAACTAACAGATTCATAGAAGAGATCTATACAACAGTAATTTTCTTAACATAATTGAAAATAAATTATACCGCAACTATCACAACTTATAGTTATTTAGTATGTTAAGAATAACGGGGAATGTAAACTACAAATATACCATTATTCAAAAGGTATAATTTAAATCCACCTACCTGACAGCTTTCCAATCCTTGAATCTGATCTATATTTGTTGTTACGTGGTATCTCTAACTGAATCTATTTAAAATAATCACGGATTCACAAACCTGGTGCTAAAAGAAGAGGGAAAGAAAAGGGAGAAACCTAAATAAATCAGATTCAATAACTTACATCACTTTGATCAGCAATCTAGACACCTACATTATAGATTTATGTCTCTTATTTTCAAACCTTGAATCAGAGTCCCTAAGAACTAAAATTTTAATTTTTGAAAAGGTTTGAAGATAAAAGAGAATGGCAGAGCTTAGCCAACATCTAAGAAAATATGAATATTGAGATGTACAGAGAAAGATATAGGTTGTATATTTTGAATGAATATTGTGCGGAGATAATGCGGAGATAGTGGCTCGAAATTTGAATGGGTAAACATTTTGAATGGTTACCACACATTACTCATTCAAAACCTATTGCCTATATCTTTCTTTGCACGACTCAACCCATCTATCTTAAAGTTTATTATTAATGTTTATAAAATATATTAAAAATTAAAATTTGAAATATATATATATGTATATATGTGTGTGTGTACAAGAAAGTCTAGTCTGTTGGATTTAACCACATAAAATCTGAACCATATATTTTAGAAAAACACGTCATCTAAAAACAGATCTGATCCCGGTTGGTTCGACCCCTGGGTCGACACATGGGTCGACCCACTAATACCTAGATTGACCCATCCTGGGTCCAAACGCATTTTTCTACTTCATTTTCATTTCTGTTTTTAACGTTAACCAATAAAGTTAACTTCTAACTGTGTATAATTTATCTGAATTATAATTTTCCATTTATAACACATATATAATTTTAAATGTATGCGTGTATATACGCACATAATCCTTCAATTCCTTGTCTGTTAGTAGCTGCTTAATTAATGCAATTAACAGTGTCATCAATTACTTGTTTTATTCCCTTTAATGCATTCTAATTTCAAAGGTAGCTAATTTCTTGTCCATTTACCATTTATTATGCATTCATTACTTTCTTCTCTTAACCTGCACTTTTTATCTCAGCATTTGAATTTATACGTATATATATATATATATATATATATATATATATACATACACGCGCAACTTTTATCTTTCTTTCAAAATTCAAACTGCGTTATGTCATCGTCTATTTCTACCTATTTTCATTGATTGCAGGTTTACTTTGGATTTCCCTTTCGTATACATATATATGTACACACACATACACGTATATTTTTATACTCACCTTTATGTATAATTTTCCTTATATGTGCATTTATACATATTTTCCTCTTATAATATGCATTTTTTAACCATCCTTGTAAATTAAAAATATGGCGCCAGCTGGACTCGAATTTGCACCATTCACTTAGGAGTGACTTGTCTCTACCAACTGGGCTACGTAGGCTTTTGTTAACAAGACAAAAAACAATGTTGGTCATTATTCTCTTTAGTGTTCTTCTTATATCTTCTTTTCACATTTATTGTAGTATTTCATTTAAAGAAATCTTTTACATCTTAAATATGTTTCCTACAAACCATAGGTCTAAATTTATCAGAAAATTGCCATAGATGCAATGACGCTGATTTCATGACCAAATTCTGAAAGCTTTTCAAATTTTATTTTATTCTTTAATTAAAAATGCAGGGTGTTACACTACTTCCCTAGCTACAATATAGACTTACTGTTTCCATAAAAGTTTTGTTTTCAATTCAAGGCATTGTAAAGAAAAAGGCCATTATAGCCGACAGTTTTTCAGTAAAGACTTCCAAATCTCCATGTTCTTGGTGTGTTTACTTTCTGCGTAATATGTTAAAGTTGTGATTACAACCAACTTGCATGCATGAATGCACAACACTAGATCGACACCTCAGAGATTGGAATCGATCCATCATCCTGAGTCTTTACTAAGACTCAAACCTTGTGGAATGGTCCTCCCTTCACAAGCCAACTCGATTCTCGAACCAACGACGAGATAGAGTGTAAATAACTCGCAACACTTATTAATTTAAGTGTCCAACTTTGTCCATTACTCTTCGGACTTGGGGGCAACCCATCAATTGAGTAAGTGTGATATAGACCGCTTGTGTGGCTAAGCTCGATCCCCAAGATTGGGATCCAGGTGTGAAGGATGAAACCACGACGTTCATCCATGACTCCTAACGACTGAAAGGAAATCTCAAGAATGGATTCGACATGCTCAAACTTTACACGACTTGAGTTTCTCAAGAGTGAAGTCTTGAACAACTTAAACTTGAGTGTAACGGCAAGTTGATTTACATAAGTACAGTATTGAAAAGTGTAAAGAACACTTGAACACTTAAGATGACATGTGATATAAGCAAAGTAAACTAGCTTTCATTAATAAGTCAAAATGTTTCTTTATAACAACATGATGTACATCAAAACTACATCGTGCCTCCAAAAACAAGGATCGTACTCACGTATCCTACCGGCCTACAAACCAGAAACTGTCTATAACTATCACTACGTAGGGCTACTTTTCTTCTTCTTCTCCAATCCTGACTCGGGTGGCTCCTCCCTCGCTTTCACCTCCTTTTTCATTTTCCTCTTGAAGCTACCAATGTCGCTTTCTTTCTATCCCTCCGGCGGAGTAGGTTGGGGGTGTGGCCTTATCTCGAACTCTGGATCCCCTTCAAATAGTAGTTCTTCATCGAAGTCGCTTAGAATATCGATGATGTGGGCTTCTATATCGGGGCCAGGCAAGGCCTTCAAAGATTTAGGCTGGCCCATTGTGGAATGCACAAGAACTATAGACTTGTCCGCCTCCATGATGGCTGCATTCTCAACTTTCCTAGACTCCCTGGAGGCCTTCCTTTTAGCATCCTACTCGACCTTTTTCCAGGCCTGTGCTTCCTCTTTTAGCTTCACCTCCGTGCTTCCTCTTTTAGCTTCACCTCCTCCTCAGCATTTAGCCTCACGAACTCTTCCTCTACCCTCTTCCAGGTCACCGCTTCCTCGGGCTTCTTTCGGGCTTCCTATTATACCTTGGCCCAAGCATCCGCTTCGACCTTCTCCCTAGCCTATATCTGGGACTTAAGCAGGGATTCCTCATCAGTTTTCCTCTTCTCTGGCTTCACCATCATTTGGGCCTTCTGATATTCGGCTACTTTGTTCATAGTCTATCTGTCTTCCTCCGCCTATCCGGTCACTTGGGGTCCCGCTTCCTACTTACCCTCTCCCCTGGAAAGAGTTTATCGAAGTCTTCCATCACTATCTCTCCCAACTACAATCCTGAGAACATATCCGGGTGACCGTGCTCGTTTCCCAGTTGCATTAAATAAACCTCGACATCGAACCTAGGCACGGTAAGCACTGTTGTCTCATACCAGGCTGTTGCCCCTGCTCCAAAGGAACAATTGTGATTAAGTAGAAGACGAGTTAGTCTACTTTGATTTCGTGTTATCATCCTTTTGAGTATCATCGAAGAACTGGATATACCTTCCGTTGCATGCTGCATGGCTTCAATTGGCATTGTGCTCTTGGTAGTTGGTGGAAGAGAGCCTTCATGCTCCAACTCCGGATAGTCATGATCATATTCTCTAAAAATCGCTACTGGCACGGACCGACCACCGTCAGAACCAAGTGGAATGACCTGCTACTGTTGGGAACTGCCGCCTCCAAACTCATAATCGATGACCACCCTCTCCATAACAATTGCTTTTCCCTTTTCAACAGCAAGTCGTTCTGCCTCTTCCACCTTGGCGTCTTCTTTTAGCATTACTTTGCCCTCCACCAACACCCGACGCTCCTCCTCTGTCAGGTACTGGGACATCAACATCGCCTTGTCAACCATCTCCACTTCCTAAATCCTGGCTTTGTACTCCACTAACTTTTTTCAAACCAAGGCAAGCATGAAGGCGTAATATTCAACCTACGAGATTCCATGGAATCGAAGTGTCTTTACGTAGAAGACCTACACCGCTGGCTCCAGCTCCATCTTCACCTTCGCCAGAGCCTCTCTGGCTTCATCTCTTAGCTCTTCTAGCCGGGCCTTTGATGCCTTCCACCTAGCCCGACACTTCTTTGTTTGAAGCTTATGTTGCCTTCTTATCCTTCCTAACCTAATCGAGCTCATAACGATTTAGTCCAAGAAGTTGTCTGAGCTTTTTGCTCTCTTTAATTAGGCATTTCGCCCTCTCATTCTCCTCTCACATCTTCTTATTCTCCATAGTTAGATCCTCTTTGCTTTTCCAAAGCTGCTGCACTTCCTTATTCTCCTCCCATAACCAGATATTCTCTTTAGATACCACCTTATTATCTGTTTCGAGCACCACCGCCTGAGCAACGGTCGAAGCTAGCATATCTTTATGTTCTTCACAAGCCTTGATCATCGTTGCCTTAACCTCCACCAATTTCCTCTTCATTCTATTTGTTTCGGCAATAAAGAGTTAGTACATAAATATGTTACTCGAATATATAGAAATAGACATGAATTAGAAAGATGTTTTAACTATCTTAGCTTCTCAAATTTTGAGACTTTCCCATTTGAATTTAACCTTGAGCTTGAAGCTTTGGATCTCATCATTCTTTTGAAATATTAACTCCGAGAGTCTATTGACATACTTATACAACTCCCCATAATGGTGAGATGTTGTATACAAGGGACCATGTATCTTCATTGATATGCAGTAATATCTGATGCATATCGGGAATCTGTAGCATTTATTCGAAACAGAAGCCTAGAAATGATTTCTTTAATATCTCTTTCTTTTTCGCAATGCTCATCTTGGGGATCTTTTACATATCGGGCATTGTCGAGCCATGCTTCCTCACATCGCTTCTTTCAGTTCTTGAACTTCCTTCGGTCTTGTCTTTTCCTGTAGTCTTAGCAAATGACACTGCATGTGGGACATAATGGGGAGAAATTACCGTCGACTTCTTTGTACTTGTTATTTCTGGTCTTCTTTCTGCTCCAACTGGTTGAGTGCTTGGTGGTAGCGAAGCCGAATGACGGCGTTTGTCCCGACGTTGCCAACTGGTACCATGCTCATAAGATCATAGGAGTTGTGATTGTAAATCCGCACCTCTTATAAAACTGTTTACAGCTCCATCTTTCGGTCGTTGATGACTTCCATACCCATGAGCTCGGTCTTTATCACCATCCCGAGCCATTGCATCTACACAAAGAAAACCATGAGTCGGAAACTAACATCCAACGCACATAAATAAGTGCTGTGTCATGTAGTGCTTATGAGTATATGTGTCCTAAGTGTTCCCTCCACGGACTAGATTTCGACCTGCTTGAAGGGGTAATTTCCTCAATGCTTAGAAATACGCTCTCGACGTTTGTGTCAATGAAACCGAAAGTAAATGTCTTGATGGGGACTATGTCCAAGCCCGAGAATTGATACTCAACCTCCATCGATGCGGTGGTCTCAGAGGTCATTACTAGAGAACTTGTAACTCCTCCTATCCTCGTCTCCTCTTCCGAGGATGGAACGGGAGTCAGCATCAACTCATCTCCTTCGGTGAATTCCTCCTCCTCATCGCCATCGTGGCCACCAACTTCCCACTGAGCTCCTGCAATCTCCTCTTCAACTTGAGGCTCGATGGTATGCACGACAGAGGGAAATTCCATTTGCAGACTCGGAGCAGCCACTTCTCCCTCAGATTATGTATCTTCTTCATCGTCATCCTTATAACCTGTTGAACAGCCTTAGGGAAGTAAGCCTGACACATGGAGGAGATGGTCCAATAGTAAAGTCTAGGCATTGCGATACACATTTGGCACATTCTTTAGCTTCAAGACTCACTCAAAGTAAACACTATTCTCGAAATCTGGGGAATGCCTACCACACATATTTTCAAGTTAGTTTAGAACTTACGTCTCAATTAACTTAGAGAACAACGTAAATTTTAAAACACTTACAACCCATGAGCCATCTGCACCAAATCCTGGAGGGCATTGGATAAAGAACTAGTCGGGGCTGAAGTAGCTAAGCTTGTTCCATGCCCCCAGGATAACGCGATTGTAGGCCTGCGCCTCTAAGAAGATAAGGTAAGTCATCGCACTTCTTCTCTTCATAGAGTAAAGGAATCAGATGTCTTCCCCGGTCAGTTCAATGCCCAACCACTTAATGAACATGATGTAAGTGCCAAGCAGAGAGACATACACATTCATATGAAGCAGCATTGGCGCTAAATATAAGAAGAGTAGAATATCTTGGACGTACGAGCATGACAAAGGCACGCACCCGACATAACACATATGTCTATTCTAGTAAGTGTAGCCCCCGGGAGTGATGCACCCTATCGTCCTTTCTGGAAACCAGAATATCATCCCAAGATATTTCGTACTTTGCATAAATATGCCTCAGTGAAGCTTCATCAATTCGTGAGACAATCCAATCTAATAGATTTTGTAGATTAACGACATCTACCATCACGTCCGATGTAATGAGAACGTCTTCTTGCTCACTGCCAACATCCTCTTCTCCATGTGGCTCCACTCCCATGGATCCTGCCTCTCCATTAATGATGTAACAACCCGTATTTTCCATAACCTGTTATAACATAAATCGAGGCAGAATTTAATTTATAAATCTGAATCAAGGGAAACGGGCTGTGCCATTGCGTTCGTCTCGGAAAAATACGCGAAATAGAGTCCGAGTTTTCGAAAATCGGAGTCCGTATGACCCGATTAAGGCCCAATGAAGTTTTCAGAAAATTTCTAAGTAAAAACAGATTTCAAATGCAAACTTGAATTTGGAAAATTGGGCCAGTTGGGCCAGGCGGGAAAATTCCCGCCACAGTACCCAAGTCGACAGCCCTGTCGACTTGGGAGTCGACTGGGTCTGACCAGGTCGACAGCCCTGTCGACTTGGCTGTCGACTTGGCTCAGACGACCAGTCCTGCCTGGTGCACCATTTTGAGAATGTGTTGAGCTAGGGAGCCAGATTCGGTTTAGAGGGTTGAGATTGGAACTAGGGTTTAATCCTATGGTCTAAAACACTTGCCTAATCTATAAATAAGACCCTAACCTACCCTAAATCATCATTAATCTATCCTACAACTAAACTATGGCAAAATCAATCCTCTCATGGCCTCCACTCTCTTCATAAATTCCTAAATCAATTTTTAAGTGATTTTCCATGCATACAAGTATTTTTAGACTTGTATGATCCTCTTTAGCTTGCATTCAACTCAAGTTGCTATATTTGCATCATAAAGGAAGAGTCTTGATCAATCTTGCTTGCATTTTGGGGTTTTATTGGTTGCATAAGGGTTTTCTTACAATTGCTATACTCACTTGAGTCCTCATAAGCATAGTAAGCCTATTTCTACTCTTGTATTTTAACTATGAAGCTAATATGTTGTGTTGCAAGTTGAGTTTGGGGTTAATCATGATATATGCTTTGATCTTATGATATTATGCATAAGCTTACTCTATGCATGTTAGTAAAGTCATTACCTTGGCTTTAGGCATAGAAAGATATGATCTTTGGTTGGAAGTGTTGCATGATGCAACTTTGAAACTCTCATAAACCTTGTATTGACATGCATATAATGTTATATGCATGTTACTAGTCCTTATCTCATGCTATCTATGGCCATGTTCCGCCTATTTGCCAAGTTTGATGTTATGCATGCATATGAACCTTATGCAAGTTGAAACCATGTTATGCGTGCATATGAACCTTATGAAAGTTGAAACCATGTTATGCATGCATATGAACCTTATGCAAGTTGAAAACCATGCTATGCATGCATATGAACACTATGCAAGTTAAAATGATGTTATGCATGCTTATGAATATTTTGCAAGTTGATAACATGATATGCAATTTTATGATCACATCTTTGTCTCATATGCCACCATGTTTAACTTGTGGCTCCAACACCTTTATGTCATGGTTATGTCAAGTTCCTTCTTTCTATCCTTTATGCGCTATTGCGATATGTAAGCGATGGGATTGCGTTTGGGGTTGGGTAAACTTAAAAGACAAAAAAACATAAGCTTGGGAATTTACCTATTAAGTTAGGTCTACCCATTGGGAATTTACCTATTAAGTTAGGTCTACCCAATTGCTTGAAAACATGTAATGTGTTTTGGAAACATGATGGACATGACACTTAGAAAACATGAGAATGGCCAACTCGAGGTTGGGTTGAGATTGTAGCATAAACCTACCCGGAACCGACCGGCTTAACTAGTGGCTACAAGCAATAGGACCCAATGTGAGTAGTTGGTCATGTTGCACGTGAAACCCGAGGTTAGACTAAGTTGTGGTGTAAACCTACCCGGACCCGCCCGGCCTAACTAGTAACCACAACAAGGTCTAATGTGAGAGGTTGGGTGCATTAAATTAATTAATGCCACATGGTAGGGTTAAGTCATGGACCGCTTGAATGCTTAACCAATTAAACACGATAGGTTGGTAGGGTTAAGTCATGAACCTTGGGTACACTTAACCAACTTGGTACTTGGATGAGTTGGGTTAACCACGTTTAACCCATTAAGGAAACCCTAGTTGCGTGGCCCTTTGCACCAGTAACCCTCTTGGTTGTATCATGATACCCTAAAGACTAGGCTAGGGTGGGGCACGATTACTGGGATGGCATGTAAGCGGCCGAAACGATGGCTGAGTAGGTGCGCCGGTGTAGATTCAGGCGCACCATAGCCGTGCACATGGTCTGGAGTTGAAAAAGCAGGCACGGGCACCCGTAGGTTTAAACTGTGCGTGCTTGGTTTGTGTCAGTGGGTGACACCCTAGGACTTGATACACCCTAGGGTGGACCTAGCACAGTTTAGCTACACTTCGTAGTTGGGCCGTATGACACCGACACTTGACGAGTTAGGCTTTAGGGAGCCGATCGACTAGACCGTACTAGTTGGACCTTGGATTAGGTCATTCCTGATAATGGGCCAAACTTGGGCCTGGGGATCACTTCTTGGTTACACTTGACATGACTTGTAATACTAGTACACTTGGTGCAAACCTCAACCTTGTATATGCGGTGCCACACTTAGTCTATCTAGTTAAGTTTTCACCCTGCCAGTTATCATCTTATGACTCATCCTTGTTTACATATACAGTTAACTTTATTAGTTGTTGTACAATAGTAGGTAGGACTTACCAGTCTTTTGACTGACCCATTTTCTTTTGCCTCTTTTCTTTCGTTTCCCCCCCAGGTTTACAGGGTGGGAATACCGGCACTTAGCTTGGATCTTAGCCGCTTTTCTTGGATAGTTCATGTATGCTTTGGGACTTGAGCTTGCTATGGTTTTCTACCTTGGGGATAGCTACTTTATGTTTTCCTTTCCAGTTTCCAGTTTTATGTTTCTAGACTTTGTTTTATGGAAAAATAATGATCAAGTACTGTGCTGTAACTTAACTTATGGTTTTGATATGCTAGTTTTATCAGCTGCTATATTTACTCTGTTTTATATGTTCTGTCTTGTGATATCTGCATGCATGTTTACCTTGTTTAAACGCCCCTCCAAAGCCGGTGTCCTTGCAAGAGCGGCACTGACGGAGGTGGGGTGTTACATTTGGTATCAGAGCATAAGGTTTACGAGATTGAAAAAAAAAGGGTTTTAAAGTTACTTTTAAAAGCTATTTTCATAACCAATTAAGTATTTTCCAAAGAAAAGTCTAGTTTATTTTGAAAGGCTATCCCCCAAGAGCCATAAGCACTATCCTTCGTTTCCTCGTTCTAAATCTATCTTTTCCTTTTTCAGCATGGTCGATCTCAATCTTCCTGAGGGAGTCACAATTCCCGTATGGTTCCGGAGATACTTGAAAGCTAGGGCCAACAATGCAGGTCCAGCAACCACTCCCACTATCACTGAGGTTCCACCCCCTCCTCCTCCTCCTCAGCAACCACAAGCCGATTTCGCCAAGGTTTGCAAGGACTTCAAGGCAATGGGTGGCAAGAATTTTGTTGGGACCGAGACTTTTGTGGAGGCAAGAAACTGGTTGAAGGAGACCGAAGATCTCTTTGCCATCTTTGATATAGAGGACCGTAGAAAGGTTCTGTTTGCAGTTTGGCTACTAAAGGAGGAAGCTGCTTATTGGTGGGAGGTCACCAATGCTACTAGGCCCATAGAAACCTAGGCCGACTTTAGGGCAAGGTTTGGGCTTAAGTTTCTATCATCTGCAGAGGAAAATTTGCAACTAGAGAAGTTCATAGCCTTGAAGCAAGGAGACATGACGGTGAGAGAATATGTGAATAAGTTCAACCAGCTTGCCCGATTCGGTTTGGACATGGTCAATACTCCCGAGAAGAAGGCTCTACGTTTTGCACGAGGGTTAAATGAGCCATTACAAGGTCTAGCCATGTCACACATACCCATAGGGGCCACTTTCGAGAGCCTAGTAGACATGGCATTGCTGCAGGGAGAGGATAAGAATGGGAAGAAAGAAGTCAAGCCCAATGAAACTCAGCCTAAGAAGACAGACTCCAAGTGGGGAGGGAATCAGAGTAATCAGAACAATAAGAACAACAAGAATGACAAGGGAAACAAGAACAAAGCAAAGGAAACGAGAAAGTGCAACTTCTGTGGGATTGTTGGGCACGTAGTCAAGGACTGTAGGAAGAAGAAAAGGAAATTAGGTGGGTGCTTTCACTGTGGAGAGATGGGACATTTTAGCAAGGAATGCCCTAGGAAGCAGGGGCATGGACAAACTCAACGTGCAGGTTCATCTGGAGGGCAAGTGCATGCTCTCAACGCCGCTCCAGTTCAGGACCGAGGTACTATTTCTGTGGAAAGTCTTGTTTATATTTCTGGTTTTCCTGTTCGCACTTTGTTTGATTCTGGCACATCGCATACCTTTTTTTCTTCTGATATTGTTGGAAGTTTGCACCTAAGTACTAGTCTTGTTGAGGATCCCGTTAGTGTTTCAAATCCGATTGGGGGTTCAGCCCATTTATCTATGATCTGTATGGACTTGAGGATTTCTATCTTGACCGTGGAATTCTCGTGTGATGCTTATGTTCTCGGGTTCACGGGATACGGGTTGATCTTGGCCATGGATTGGTTGTCCAGCTATGGAGCCATTCTCGATTGTGAGCATAGGGTGGTGAGACTCATGACTCGCCTTGGTAATACCCTAAAGATCTCTTGCAACCCGCTAGATCCCGTCATGCTATGTTATCTTGAATCTCTTGACTCGTCCATCGATGATCTGCAATCTGTAAGGGTGGTGCGAGGATACCCTGATGTCTTTGAACAAGTTAAGGGGTTACCCCCTAAGCGAGAGATAGATTTCCGCATTTATCTGGTTGATAATGCTAAGCCAGTCTCCTTACCAGTTAGGCACATGGCCCTGCGTGAAAGGAGAGAGCTCAGTAACCAAATCAAGGAGCTTCTTGAGAAGAATTTTATTAGGCGAAGCATTTCCGAATGGGGTGCTCCTGTGGTGTTCGCTACTAAGGCGGACGGCTCGCTTCGTCTATGTGTTGATTATCGAGAGTTGAACAAGCTGACCAAGAAGAATAGGCATCCATTACCGAGGATAGATGACCTCTTCGACCAGCTTGTTGGTGCTTCTGTTTTCTCTCAGCTTGATTTAGCCACCAGATTTCATCATCTTAGAGTGGCCGAAGACAGCATTGATAAGACTGCATTTAGGACTCCAGACGGATTCTTTGAATGGCTTGTCATGCCATTCGGATTGACTAATGCACCCGCCTACTTCGTAGATTTGATGAGTAGGGTGTTCAGGGAGTTCCTTAACAAGTTTGTTGTTGTCTTCGTGGATGATAATCTGATCTTTTCAAAAGACGAGGAAGACCATGCTAGACACCTCAAGGAGGTGATGGATACGCTTAGAGCCCATCAGTTGAAAGCCAAGTTCTCCAAATGCCACTTTTGGAGAAAGGAGGTCCGGTTTCTTGGGCATATAGTTTCTAAGCAGGGTATAGCGGTGGATCCCGCTAAAGTGGTTGCAGTTCAAGACTGGAAGACTCCTAAGAATGCAATCGAAGTGCGAAGCTTTCTAGGTCTGGCAGGCTACTATAGGAAGTTCATTAGACTTCGCCAAGATTTCGGCCCATCTCACTAGATTGACGAAGAAGAACTTAGTCTTTGCATGGGACTTAGAGTGTGAGCTTGCTTTTCAAAGGCTAAAAAGGGCCCTTACCACAACTCCAGTTTTGGCCTTACCTGATGGCGGTAAGATGTTTACCGTGTACACCGATGCATGTGGCATGGGGTTAGGCGCCGTTCTGATGCAGGAGGGAAGAGTGATATGTTATGGGGGTAGGCAATTTAAAATTCATGAAAAGAACTATCCCACTCATGACTTGGAGTTAGCAGCGATTGTCTTTGCACTCAAGTCCTGGCGCCACTATCTTTTAGGCGAAAGGTTTGAGTTGTACACTGATCACAAATCACTCAAGTATCTCTTCTCGCAGAAAGATCTGAATCTTAGGCAGCAAAGGTGGATGGAATTCTTGGCATCATATGACTTCGAGATAGCTTATACCCCTGGCAAGGGTAATGTAGTGGCGGATGCACTAAGCAGGAAAAGGTTGACTTTGAGTCCCTTGTTTGTTGAGATGAAGTGCCTAGAGTTCCTAGCAACCTTTGATTTCACGACAGCTGTTGAGTCGATGACAGGGTCGTTAGCATCCCTCGAGCTTAGACCCACACTTCTTGATCAAGTAGGGACTTCGCAGAAGGAAGACCCACAGATAGTTGAAATCATGGGTAAGTTGATTCGTGGCGAGACATCTAGTCACCTTGCTAGGTATACTGTTGATGACAAGGGTTGGCTAAGGCGTGATGGGAGACTCTGCGTTCCACAAGTGGGAGATTTGATGCATAAAGTTCTCGAAGAAGCACATCACTCAAAGATGACTATACACCCTGGTGGAGATAAGATGTATAGGGATATGAAGCGCATTTTCTTTTGGCCTGGAATGAAGAAGGATGTGGCAGAGTATGTTTCAAAGTGCATGGTGTGCCAACGAGTAAAAGCTGAGTCGAAGAAACCAGGTGGGCTATTACATCCATTGGAGGTCCCGCAATGGAAGTGGGAGAGCGTCTCTATGGACTTTGTGGATGGATTGCCTAGATCAAGAAAAGGGATTTCGAGCATATGGGTCATAGTCGATCGACTTACGAAGAGTGCTCACTTCATCCCAGTAAAGAGCAAAAGGACCGCATCATGGCTGGCGTCTGTTTATCTTCGAGAAATAGTAAGATTGCATGGGGTCCCTTCTAGCATAGTCAGCGATCGTGACCCAATCTTCACTAGCCAATTCTGGAATAGTTTGCAGGAAGCGATGGGTACGCAATTGAATCTAAGTACAGCCTATCACCCCCAGACGGATGGCCAAACCGAAAGGGTGAATAGAGTGCTAGAAGACCTTCTGAGGCTCTGTGTTCTTGATTTTGGTGGTACTTGGGAAGACCACCTTCCTCTTGTGGAGTTTGCTTACAACAATAGCTATCAAGCTAGCATAGGGATGGCACCATTTGAAGCTTTATATGGGAGGCTGTGTAGGTCACCATCTTGTTGGTGGGAGACAACAGATAAGCTTGTACTTGGGCCCGATATGATACCGGACACATTTGAGAAAGTTGAATTGGTGAGAAGACGGATGAAAGCGGCCCAAGATAGACAGAAATCCTATGCTGATAAGCGAAGGACAGATTTGGAGTTCGAAGTGGGAGACATGGTTTTCGTAAAGGTTTCTCCTTTGCGTAATGTGGTTCGCTTCGGAGCAGTTAGGAAGCTGGCACCCAGATTCGTAGGACCCTTCCCTTTTATAGAGAGAGTTGGGAAGATGGCTTATAAAGTGCAATTGCCCGAGAAGCTGTCCGGAGTGCATAATGTCTTTCATGTCTCGCATCTCCGAAAGTACCTACATGAGTCCGCTGAGGTGGTTGAACCTGGCATTCTTGAAGACGTGGAGGTAGAGAAAGAGGCAACCTTGAGGAGAGCTCCGATTTGCATTTTGGGAACGGAGATCAGAAAGCTAAGGAATCGAGAAGTCAAACTGGTGAAGGTTCAGTGGAGTGAAGCCGAAGAGGATGCAACTTGGGAGACAGAGGAGAAGATACTTGGGCTTTATCCATTTCTTTTTGAGGGTACATTCTCGATCTTTTTTTTCCTCTTTAGCATATCTTTCTTTTGCTATCCATGTTTATCTAGTTATCGTGCTAATCTTGTCATGAGAACCTTAGGTAGAAACCCTTTGGATGAAACATGTGTTTGAAACATGTTATGATTGATGGTTGCAAGTGGCTGCAAGTGGTTGCAAGTGGTTACTCGTGGATGCATTATACACGATTAGGCACTAGATCGGCTCACACACTCCTCATATTGCATATGCATGAGTGTTTATGCTTATTCATGGATGAAAAATCTTGGTGTTATCACATGGATGTTGCATATGGATGTATGTGATGTGCACACATATAGATGTTATACATTATGTTAGGAATTGCATACATATGGATTCATTTCACAAACATAATTTGCATTGATGATATTTGCATTAGATAAGGACATATACACACACCTTTGCATATGTTCATACAGCATTTAGAATCTTGTAAGGACAATGATTGCTCGTGGATGATGTTTTGAGTAGATGGATGATTGGATGGTAGGATACTTTCCTCCTAACTTGAAGATTTCAGGGACGAAATCCTTTTAAGGAGGGGAGAATGTAACAACCCGTATTTTCCATAACCTGTTATAACATAAATCGAGGCAGAATTTAATTTATAAATCTGAATCAAGGGAAACGGGCTATGCTATTGCGTTCGTCTCGGAAAAATACGCGAAATAGAGTCCGAGTTTTCGAAAATCGGAATCCGTATGACCCGATTAAGGCCCAACGAAGTTTTCAGAAAATTTCTAAGTAAAAACAGATTTCAAATGCAAACTTGAATTTGGAAAATTGGGCCAGTTGGGCCAGGCGGGAAAATTCCCGCCACAGTACCCAAGTCGACAGCCCTGTCGACTTGGGAGTCGACTGGGTCTGACCAGGTCGACAGCCCTGTCGACTTGGCTGTCGACTTGGCTCAGACGACCAGTCTTTCCTGGTGCACCATTTTGAGAATGTGTTGAGCTAGGGGGCCAGATTCGGTTTAGAGGGTTGATATTGGAACTAGGGTTTAATCCTATGGTCTAAAACACTTGCCTAATCTATAAATAAGACCCTAACCTACCCTAAATCATCATTAATCTATCCTACAACTAAACTATGGCAAAATCAATCCTCTCATGACCTCCACTCTCTTCATAAATTCCTAAATCAATTTTTAAGTGATTTTCCATGCATACAAGTATTTTTAGACTTGTATGATCCTCTTTAGCTTGCATTCAACTCAAGCTGCTATATTTGCATCATAAAGGAAGAGTCTTGATCAATCTTGCTTGCATTTTGGGGTTTTATTGGTTGCATAAGGGTTTTCTTACAATTGCTATACTCACTTGAGTCCTCATAAGCATAGTAAGCCTATTTCTACTCTTGTATTTTAACTATGAAGCTAATATGTTGTGTTGCAAGTTGAGTTTGGGGTTAATCATGATATATGCTTTGATCTTATGATATTATGCATAAGCTTACTCTATGCATGTTAGTAAAGTCATTACCTTGGCTTTAGGCATAGAAAGATATGATCTTTGGTTGGAAGTGTTGCATGATGCAACTTTGAAACTCTCATAAACCTTGTATTGACATGCATATAATGTTATATGCATGTTACTAGTCCTTATCTCATGCTATCTATGGCCATGTTCCGCCTATTTGCCAAGTTTGATGTTATGCATGCATATGAACCTTATGCAAGTTGAAACCATGTTATGCATGCATATGAACCTTATGAAAGTTGAAACCATGTTATGCATGCATACGAACCTTATGCAAGTTGAAAACCATGCTATGCATGCATATGAACACTATGCAAGTTAAAATGATGTTATGCATGCTTATGAATATTTTGCAAGTTGATAACATGATATGCAATTTTATGATCACATCTTTGTCTCATATGCCACCATGTTTAACTTGTGGCTCCAACACCTTTATGTCATGGTTATGTCAAGTTCCTTCTTTCTATCCTTTATGCGCTATTGCGATATGTAAGCGATGGGATTGCGTTTGGGGTTGGGTAAACTTAAAAGACATAAAAACATAAGCTTGGGAATTTACCTATTAAGTTAGGTCTACCCATTGGGAATTTACCTATTAAGTTAGGTCTACCCAATTGCTTGAAAACATGTAATGTGTTTTGGAAACATGATGGACATGACACTTAGAAAACATGAGAATGGCCAACTCGAGGTTGGGTTGAGATTGTAGCATAAACCTACCCGGAACCGACCGGCTTAACTAGTGGCTACAAGCAATAGGACCCAATGTGAGTAGTTGGTCATGTTGCACATGAAACCCGAGGTTAGACTAAGTTGTGGTGTAAACCTACCCGGACCCGCCCGGCCTAACTAGTAACCACAACAAGGTCTAATGTGAGAGGTTGGGTGCATTAAATTAATTAATGCCACATGGTAGGGTTAAGTCATGGACCGCTTGAATACTTAACCAATTAAATACGATAGGTTGGTAGGGTTAAGTCATGAACCTTGGGTACACTTAACCAACTTGGTACTTGGATGAGTTGGGTTAACCACGTTTAACCCATTAAGGAGACCCTAGTTACGTGGCCCTTTGCACTAGTAACCCTCTTGGTTGTATCATGATACCCTAGGGACTAGGCTAGGGTGGGGCACGATTACTGGGATGGCATGTAAGCGGCCGAAACGATGGCTGAGTAGATGCGCCGGTGTAGGTTCAGGTGGGCCATGGCCGTGCACATGGTCCGGAGTTGAAAAAGCAGGCACGGGCACCCGTAGGTTTAAACTGTGCGTGCTTGATTTGTGTCAGTGGGTGACACCCTAGGACTTGATACACCCTAGGGTGGACCTAGCACAGTTTAGCTACACTTCGTAGTTGGGCCGTATGACACCGACACTTGACGAGTTAGGCTTTAGGGAGCCGATCGACTAGACCGTACTAGTTGGACCTTGGATTAGGTCATTCCTGATAATGGGCCAAACTTGGGCCTGGGGATCACTTCTTGGTTACACTTGACATGACTTGTAATACTAGTACACTTGGTGCAAACCTCAACCTTGTATATGCGGTGCCACACTTAGTCTATCTAGTTAAGTTTTCACCCTGCCAGTTATCATCTTATGACTCATCCTGGTTTACATATACAGTTAACTTTATTAGTTGTTGTACAATAGTAGGTAGGACTTACCAGTCTTTTGACTGACCCATTTTCTTTCGCCTCTTTTCTTTCGTTTCCCCCCAGGTTTACAGGGTGGGAATACCGGCACTTAGCTTGGATCTTAGCCGCTTTTCTTGGATAGTTCATGTATGCTTTGGGACTTGAGCTTGCTATGGTTTTCTACCTTGGGGATAGCTACTTTATGTTTTCCTTTCCAGTTTCCAGTTTTATGTTTCTAGACTTTGTTTTATGGAAAAATAATGATCAAGTACTGTGCTGTAACTTAACTTATGGTTTTGATATGCTAGTTTTATCAGCTGCTATATTTACTTTGTTTTATATGTTCTGTCTTGTGATATCTGCATGCATGTTTACCTTGTTTAAACGCCCCTCCAAAGCCGGTGTCCTTGCAAGAGCGGTACTGGCGGAGGTGGGGTGTTACAAATGACAAGCTCATTTGCACGCTCGCCTGAATGTTGTGGACCCTTTGGTTTCTCCTCCTGGTCGTGCTTGTCATGCGGGCTCATTTGTTATGAAGGGGTGGAATTTATGGAGGTCTCAAGATCTCTTCCTGTAGGCCTGGAATTGTACGAAGATTCGAAAGAACCCGATGAAGGTTCTATTGTTTCGGCTGCGAAGCCTTGAAGTCGTATGGAGCCTCTTTGTGTCATTGAAAACTATACTCTCAAGATAGTAGCGTTGTAACTACATGAAGACCTATACCCCTTGTGTTATTGCGAACTAACATGGAACATGTAGTGTCTTGCATGCTAATGTGATTACAGTAAAACATGTCAGGATGCGACGATATTTCCCAGTCTTATAAACTTAAACCATTGTCGTCGCCAACCAAGATAGTCGAATTCACATCGAGTTGCGACTATGTCATGATAGGGTCGAAAGTTTAATCAAGGGATTGATGATTTAGTCATACATCCATAGTCCGATTTTATGCTTTAATCCTATGTGTGTAACAACCTGTATTTTCGATAACCTGTTATAACATAAATCGAGGCAGAATTTAATTCTAAAATGTGAATCAAGGGAAACGGGCTATGCCATTGCGTTCGTCTCGGAAAAATACGCGAAATAGAGTCCGAGTTTTCGAAAATCGGAGTCCGTATGACCCGATTAAGGCCCAACGAAGTTTTCAGAAAATTCCTAAGTAAAAACAGATTTGAATTTCAAGTTCAAAATTGGGAATTAGGGCAAACTGGCGTCAGGCGGGAAAACTCCCGCCAAGACCCCCATGTCGACAGGCATGTCGACAGGGGTCTGAGGGTGTCGACAGCCCTGTCGACAGCCCTGTCGACACGGGGTGGCCGGGCAGTTTTGCCTGGCGCACCATTTTGATTTGGGCTTGGTTGTGTGGCTTGGTTCTGGAGAATTCCGAAATCTGATGGACCTAATTCAACCTAGGGTTAATCCTATGGTCTAAATCACTAGCCTAATCTATAAATAAGACCCTAACCTACCCTAAATCACTCATTATTCATTCTAGCAACTAAACTATGCCAAAATCAAAACTCTCATGGCCTCCACTCTCTTCATACAATTCCTAAACAAATCCCTAAGAGATTTCCATGCATACAAGTGTATTTAGGCTTGTATGATCCTCTTTAGCTTGCATTAAAGTCTTGTTTCTCCATTGTCATCATAAAGGAGGAGTCTTGATCAAGTTTGCTTGCATTTTGGGGTTTTATTTTGTTGCATAAGGGGTTTCTTACATTTGCTATACTTATTTGAGTCCGCATAAGCATTGTAAGCCCTCTTACCTTCATTTTAGAAACTCTAAAGTTAATATGTGATGAAAGTTGGGATTTATGCATGTTTAATAAGTTATGCATGCTTATGCGAGTTCAATATGCCATGTTACACATGTTTGATAAGTTATGCATGTTTATGCAAGTTCACTAAGCCATGATTTGCAAGTTTATTGAGTTATGCATGTTTATGCAAGTTCACTATGCCATGATTTGCAAGTTTAACAAGTTATGCATGTTTATGCAAGTTCACCAAGCCATGATTTGCAAGTTTATTGAGTTATGCATGTTTATGCAAGTTCACTAAGCCATGATTTGCAAGTTTATTGAGTTATGCATGTTTATGCAAGTTCACTATGCCATGATTTGCAAGTTTAACAAGTTATGCATGTTTATGCAAGTTCACCAAGCCATGATTTGCAAGTTTATTGAGTTATGCATGTTTATGCAAGTTCACTATGCCATGATTTGCAAGTTTAACAAGTTATGCATGTTTATGCAAGTTCACTAAGCCATGATTTGCAAGTTTAACATGTTATGCATGTCTATGGTAATATGCAAGTTCACTATGCTAAGTTATGCAAGTCTAACATGTTATGCATGTTTGTTGTGATATGCAAGTTCACCATGTATAGTTCCCTCTTCCTATCCTTTATGCGTTATTACGAATATGTAAGCGATAGAATGACGTTGGGGGGTTTGGGTAAACTTAAAATACATAGAAATATAAGATTGGGAATTTACCTATTAAGTTAGGTCTACCCCTTGGGAATTTACCTATTAAGTTAGGTCTACCCAAGTAAGTGTTGACTTGTAATTATGTTTTGAAATAAAGTGGACATGACACTTAGAAAACATAAGTGTGGCCAACTCGAGGTTGGGTTGAGTTTGTAGCGTAATTCTACCCGGAACCGACCGGCTTAACTAGTGGCTACAAACAATAGGACCCAATGTGAGAAGTTGGTCATGTGGTGCCAAGACCCGAGGTTAGACCAAGTTGTGGTGTAAATCTACCCGGAACCCACCGGCTTAACTAGGTAACCACAACAAAGTCTAATGTGAGAGGTTAAGGTGCATTAAATTAAGTAATGCCTCATGATTAGGGTTAAGTCAGGGTCCACTAATACTTAACCAATTTGGGGATTCGAGGGATTGAAATGGGGTTAAGTGGTGAACTGTCGTTTACACTTAACCAATTTAATCCATTTGGGGGTTCGGGGGATTGAAATGGGGTTAAGTGGTGAACTGTCGGTTACACTTAACCAATTTAATCCATTTGGGGGTTTGAGGGATTGAAATGGGGTTAAGTGTGAACTGTCGGTTACACTTAACCAATTTAATCCATGATTAGTGAAGGGTTAAATCGCACTTAACCCTCTTAGGAAACCCTAGCAACGTGGTCTGTTCCAGCAGTAATCCCAGTTTGGTATCATCACAACCCTAGAGGCTAGGCTAGGGCGGGGCACGATTACTGGACGGATGTAAGCGACCAAAGCGACGGCTGAGTGGTACAGCGGTGCGGGTCCAGGCGGGCTACGGACGTGCACGTAATCCGGTATTGGACAAACTCGAGGCACGGGTACCAGTAGGTTTGGACTGTGCATTATTGCTTCAGTGTCTGGGGTTGACACCCGAGGGCTTGATACACCCGAAGGTGGACCCAGCACAGTCTGACTACATCCATATGTGGGCCGTATGGACACCAACACTTGACGTGTTAGGCTTATAGGGAGCCGATCGACTAGACCGTTTGGTTGGACCTTATATTAACGTCACTCCATGTTATTGGGTCAAAGCTTGGGCCAAGGGATCAATACCTGGTATGTTGGTTTGCTAGTACAACGTGGTGCAAAACTTAACCTTGTTTATGCGATGACACCTCTATCTATCTTGTAGTTAATTTATCATGCCAGTATGTTGTTATCTATGATCATCTCAGTTTCCATCATGATGTTAACTTTATTAGTTTATAGACTGATCGTAGCATGGCTTACTCAGTCTTTTTGACTGACCTGTTTTCTTTCGCCTCTTTTCTTCCGTTCCCCCCCCCCCCCCCAGGTTCTCAGGGAGGGAATACAGGAGCCTAGCTTGGATCTTAGCTGCTTTCTTGGATAGCTCATGTATGCTTTGGACTTGAGCTCGCTATGGTTTTTCCACTTTGGGGATAGCTACTTTTATGTTTTCCTTTTCAGTTTCAGATGATGTTATTTTATGTACTAGACTTGTTTATTTGGGAAATTGACATTTTTGATGTACCAGACTTGTGTTTTGAAATGGTTTAAAAATCTTCCGCTGTTTTACCTACTTACTCTGCCTATATATATATATATATGTCATGTCCTGCCTTGCTATATCATTATGCATATTTACCTTGTTTTAAAACACCCCACCAAAGTCAGAGTTGCTTGCAAGAGCCACCCTGGCGGAGGTGGGGTGTTACATTTGGTATCAGAGCATATGGTTTACGAGAAGGGATAAAAAGGTTTTTTAAAACTTTTGAAAAACTATTTTCAAAACCAAGTATAAAGTATTTTCCAAAAGTCTAGTTATTTTTAAAAGGCTATTCCCCAAAAGCCATTAGCACTATCCTTTGACCCCCCGTTTGAACTCTTTTCTTTTCGTTTCCAGCATGTCTGATAATCTCATCTTGCCCGAAGGAGTAACAATACCCGATTGGTTTCGTCGGTACTTGGAAGTCACGGCACCGGTCCCGGGTGTCTCTAATGTTGTCTTTCTAGTCAAGGCCGCTGTTCCTCCTCCTCCTTCCTTAGCTGATGTTCCTCTTCTCCCTCAGCCTCCACAAGTGGATTTTGCGGAAACTTGTAAGAACTTTAAGATGATGGGTGGCAAGAATTTTAGTGGAACAGAGACTTTTGTAGAAGCAAGGAATTGGTTGAAAGAGACCGAAGATCTTTTAGCCACCTTTGATATAGGTGACCGCAGGAAGGTTTTATTAGCAGTATGGTTGCTAAAGGAAGAAGCTGCATGTTGGTGGGTAGTCACCACCGCTACTAGGCCAATTGAGACTTGGGATGACTTTAGAGGGAGGTTTGGACTGAGGTTCTTATCACTGAAGCAAGGGGACATGACTATTAGGGAATACATATATAAGTTTAATCAACTGGCTCGGGTCGATTTAGACTTGGTTAATACAGCTCAGAAGAAGGCCCTACACTTTGCTCTAGGATTAAACGAGCCATTACATGGTTTGGCCATGTCTCATATACCCTTGGGGGCGACTTTCGAGAATTTGGTGAATATGGCCCTACTTCAAGACGATAACAATGACAAGAAAGAAGTCAAGGCGAATGAGTCTCAAGGCAAGGGGGTAAATTCCGGGAAACGAGGCAAGAATAACAACAACCGCAAGGACAAGCCAAGAGAGAATAGGAAATGCAACTTCTGTGGTAAAGTTGGACATATATCCAGGGAATGTAGGAAGAAGAAGAGAAAGCGGGGCGAATGCTTTCATTGTGGTGAGTCTGGACATCTTAGCAAGGATTGCCTGAGGAAACAAGGGCAAGGTCAGACTCAGTGTGCAGGACTATCGGGAGGGCGAGTTCATCCCCTCAACACCGTTCTTCCAGCTCATGATAGAGGTAGTGTTTCTGTTGAAAGTCTTGTTTACATTTTCTGACTTTCCCTGTTCGTACTTTGTTTGATTTTGGCACATCGCATAGTTTTATTTCATCTGATCTAGTTGAACGTTTGCACCTAAGTACTAGTCTAGTTGATGATCCCGTATGTGTTTCAAATCCAATTGGGGGTTCTGCCCGTTTGTCTGTGGTCTGAGTGGATTTGAAATTTCTATCTTGAGTATAGAATTCTCATGGGATGTTTATATTCTCGGTTTCAGGGGATATGGATTGGTTCTGGGCATGGAATGGTTGTCCTGTTTTGGAGCCATTCTTGGTTTTTGTATATAGGGTTGTGAGGCTCATGACTCGCCTCGGTAATACCCTAGAAATTTCTAGCAACCCTATGGGTCCCGTCATGTTATGTTATCTTGAATCCCTTGACTCGTCTATCGATAGTTTGCAATCTGTGAGGGTGGTCCGAGAATATCCTGATATCTTGGGTGGAGTGAAGGGGTTACCCCTAGACGTGGGATAGATTTCCGCATTATCTGGTTGGTAATACCAAGCCAGTTTCGTGGCCGGTTAGGCACATGACCTCACGAGATGAGAGTTAAGAAAGCAAGTCAAGGAGTTGCTTGAGAAGAACTTCCCGAGACGAAGCATTTGCGAGTAAGGTGCTCCAGTAGTATTCGTTACTAATGTGGACAGTTTGCTTCGCTTATGTGTTGATTATCGTGAGAAGAATAGACAACCGTTACCAAGGATCGATGATTTGTTTGATCAGCTTGTAGGAGCATCTGTTTTCTTTTGATCCAGCTACCGGATTCCATCAGCTTAGGATGGCTGAGGATGGAATTGACAAGACTGCGTTTAGGACTCTAGATGGATTTGTGGAATGGCTAGTCATGCTATTTGGTTTGACTAATGCACCCGCATATTACGTGAACTTGATGGGTAGGGTGTTTAGGGAGTCCTTGAACAAGTTTGTCGTGGTCGTCGTAGACGATACTTTGATCTCCTTAAAAGAACGAGGAAGAGCATGCTAGACATCTCAAGGAGGTGATGGATACGCTTAGAGCCACCAGTTGAAGGTCAAGTTCTCCAAATGTCACTTTGGAGGAAAGAAGTTGGATTTCTTGGGCACATAGTTCCTAAGTAAGGCTTAGCGGTGGATTCCGCTAAAGTGGTTGCGGTTTAAGACCGGAAAACCCTGAGGAGGGCAATTGAAGTAAGAGGCTTTCTCCGTTTGGCTAGTTAGTTAGCATTCCCTGGGCTTAGACTTACTCTTCTGGGTCAAGAAGGGGGTTTCACAGAAAGAAGACCCGCAGTTAGTCAAGAACATGGACCAGTTGATTCGAGGCGAGATGTTAAGTCACCTCGCTAGATATATTATAGATGACAAGGGATGACTAAGGCGCGATGAGAGATTATGTGTTCCTCGATTGGAAGACTTGGCAAAGAAGGTTCTTGAAGATGCGCATCACTCGAGGAGGTGGCCGAGCTGGTCTCAGGATGCATGTTGTGCCACCAGGTTAAGGCCAAGTCATAGAAGCCCGGCGGGCCATTACCTCCATTGGAGGTTCCGCTAGGGAAGTGTGAAAACATCTCGATAGATTATGAGGATAGATTACCTAGATCAAAGAAAGGGAATACGGGTAGGTGGGTCATAATAGGTAGACTCACGAAGAGTGCTCATTTCAGTCCGGTGAAGAGCGAGAGGACTGCATCATGATTAGCAACGGTTTACCCTCAAGAAGTTGGCCAGTCTTGAAATAGCCTACAGGAAGCCATGGGTAGGCAACTGAATCTAGGTATGGCCTATCACTCATAGGCGGATGGTTCATTTCGATTAAGCATGAGTTATAGAAAATCACGTTTATAAGGGCAATTGGCAACGTGGATTGGTATTTTCAAGAAAAGTTCTGCTGCGTGGAATACTTTATAGTAAGTAGACGAGATCCAGGATTCACTAGTGAATTTTGGAGAGCTTGCATGAAATCATGAGGTTACAGTTATGTTTAAGCCAAGTATACAGAAAGAAGAATAAGTGGAAAAGGAGGACGAGAGGCGATAATGAAATGAGTTCCAACTCGAATTTGGGAAATAAGAGTTAGGAAGCCGAGAAATCATGAAGTAAAAGACGGTCAAAGCACATTGGGGTTAAGCTCAAGGAAACGTGACTAAGAAGAGTGAAGACTAGATACGCGCATCATATCTCTTTTTAAGAGTGCATCCTTGATCCTTGTTTTCCTGTGGAGCTTGCTTGCGAGTTATCTTTTGTATATATCCTCTCGGTCCCATTCTCGATCTTATTTCTGTTGTAAACTCCATAAGGGGGTTATGACTCATCGGTTAGTACTATATGTCAGAGTTTGAATGGATTTCTTGTAATCCAAAAAGGAGTTTATCTAGTTTATCTAGTTTATCGTGTTTATCTTGTCATGAGAACCTTAGGTAGAAACCCTTTGGATGAAACATGCGTTTGAAACATGTTATGCTTGATGTTTGCAAGTGGTTGCAAGTGTTTGCAAGTGGTTACTCGTGGATGCATTATACACATTAGGCACTAGATCGGCTCGCACACTCTTCATGTTGCATATGCATGAGTGCTTACACTTATTCATGGTTGAAACTTGTTGTGCTACCACATGGATGTTGCATATGGATGAATGTTATGTGCACTCATATAGATACTATGAATTATGTTAGGAATTTGCATACATATGGATTCATTTCACTAACATACATATGCATTAAGGAGGTTTACTGTATCAGTAACCGCCTGATCTTTGCATTAGATAAGTACATATACACACACTTCTGCATATGTTCATACCACATTTAGAATCCTTTAAGGACAATGATTGCTCATGGATGATGTTTTGAGTAGATGGATGTTGGATGGTAGGATATGTTCTTCCTAACTTGAAGATTTCGGGGACGAAATCCTCTAAGTAGGGGAGAATGTAACAACCCGTATTTTCGATAACCTGTTATAACATAAATCGAGGCAGAATTTAATTCTAAAATGTGAATCAAGGGAAACGGGCTATGCCATTGCGTTCGTCTCGGAAAAATACGCGAAATAGAGTCCGAGTTTTCGAAAATCGGAGTCCGTATGACCCGATTAAGGCCCAACGAAGTTTTCAGAAAATTCCTAAGTAAAAACAGATTTGAATTTCAAGTTCAAAATTGGGAATTAGGGCAAACTGGCGTCAGGCGGGAAAACTCCCGCCAAGACCCCCATGTCGACAGGCATGTCGACAGGGGTCTGAGGGTGTCGACAGCCCTGTCGACAGCCCTGTCGACACGGGGTGGCCGGGCAGTTTTGCCTGGCGCACCATTTTGATTTGGGCTTGGTTGTGTGGCTTGGTTCTGGAGAATTCCGAAATCTGATGGACCTAATTCAACCTAGGGTTAATCCTATGGTCTAAATCACTAGCCTAATCTATAAATAAGACCCTAACCTACCCTAAATCACTCATTATTCATTCTAGCAACTAAACTATGCCAAAATCAAAACTCTCATGGCCTCCACTCTCTTCATACAATTCCTAAACAAATCCCTAAGAGATTTCCATGCATACAAGTGTATTTAGGCTTGTATGATCCTCTTTAGCTTGCATTAAAGTCTTGTTTCTCCATTGTCATCATAAAGGAGGAGTCTTGATCAAGTTTGCTTGCATTTTGGGGTTTTATTTTGTTGCATAAGGGGTTTCTTACATTTGCTATACTTATTTGAGTCCGCATAAGCATTGTAAGCCCTCTTACCTTCATTTTAGAAACTCTAAAGTTAATATGTGATGAAAGTTGGGATTTATGCATGTTTAATAAGTTATGCATGCTTATGCGAGTTCAATATGCCATGTTACACATGTTTGATAAGTTATGCATGTTTATGCAAGTTCACTAAGCCATGATTTGCAAGTTTATTGAGTTATGCATGTTTATGCAAGTTCACTATGCCATGATTTGCAAGTTTAACAAGTTATGCATGTTTATGCAAGTTCACCAAGCCATGATTTGCAAGTTTATTGAGTTATGCATGTTTATGCAAGTTCACTAAGCCATGATTTGCAAGTTTATTGAGTTATGCATGTTTATGCAAGTTCACTATGCCATGATTTGCAAGTTTAACAAGTTATGCATGTTTATGCAAGTTCACCAAGCCATGATTTGCAAGTTTATTGAGTTATGCATGTTTATGCAAGTTCACTATGCCATGATTTGCAAGTTTAACAAGTTATGCATGTTTATGCAAGTTCACTAAGCCATGATTTGCAAGTTTAACATGTTATACATGTCTATGGTAATATGCAAGTTCACTATGCTAAGTTATGCAAGTCTAACATGTTATGCATGTTTGTTGTGATATGCAAGTTCACCATGTATAGTTCCCTCTTCCTATCCTTTATGCGTTATTACGAATATGTAAGCGATAGAATGACGTTGGGGGGTTTGGGTAAACTTAAAATACATAGAAATATAAGATTGGGAATTTACCTATTAAGTTAGGTCTACCCCTTGGGAATTTACCTATTAAGTTAGGTCTACCCAAGTAAGTGTTGACTTGTAATTATGTTTTGAAATAAAGTGGACATGACACTTAGAAAACATAAGTGTGGCCAACTCGAGGTTGGGTTGAGTTTGTAGCGTAATTCTACCCGGAACCGACCGGCTTAACTAGTGGCTACAAACAATAGGACCCAATGTGAGAAGTTGGTCATGTGGTGCCAAGACCCGAGGTTAGACCAAGTTGTGGTGTAAATCTACCCGGAACCCACCGGCTTAACTAGGTAACCACAACAAAGTCTAATGTGAGAGGTTAAGGTGCATTAAATTAAGTAATGCCTCATGATTAGGGTTAAGTCAGGGTCCACTAATACTTAACCAATTTGGGGATTCGAGGGATTGAAATGGGGTTAAGTGGTGAACTGTCGTTTACACTTAACCAATTTAATCCATTTGGGGGTTCGGGGGATTGAAATGGGGTTAAGTGGTGAACTGTCGGTTACACTTAACCAATTTAATCCATTTGGGGGTTTGAGGGATTGAAATGGGGTTAAGTGTGAACTGTCGGTTACACTTAACCAATTTAATCCATGATTAGTGAAGGGTTAAATCGCACTTAACCCTCTTAGGAAACCCTAGCAACGTGGTCTGTTCCAGCAGTAATCCCAGTTTGGTATCATCACAACCCTAGAGGCTAGGCTAGGGCGGGGCACGATTACTGGACGGATGTAAGCGACCAAAGCGACGGCTGAGTGGTACAGCGGTGCGGGTCCAGGCGGGCTACGGACGTGCACGTAATCCGGTATTGGACAAACTCGAGGCACGGGTACCTGTAGGTTTGGACTGTGCATTATTGCTTCAGTGTCTGGGGTTGACACCCGAGGGCTTGATACACCCGAAGGTGGACCCAGCACAGTCTGACTACATCCATATGTGGGCCGTATGGACACCAACACTTGACGTGTTAGGCTTATAGGGAGCCGATCGACTAGACCGTTTGGTTGGACCTTATATTAAGGTCACTCCATGTTATTGGGTCAAAGCTTGGGCCAAGGGATCAATACCTGGTATGTTGGTTTGCTAGTACACCGTGGTGCAAAACTTAACCTTGTTTATGCGATGACACCTCTATCTATCTTGTAGTTAATTTATCATGCCAGTATGTTGTTATCTATGATCATCTCAGTTTCCATCATGATGTTAACTTTATTAGTTTATAGACTGATCGTAGCAGGGCTTACTCAGTCTTTTTGACTGACATGTTTTCTTTCGCCTCTTTTCTTCCGTTTCCCCCCCCCCCCCAGGTTCTCAGGGAGGGAATACAGGAGCCTAGCTTGGATCTTAGCTGCTTTCTTGGATAGCTCATGTATGCTTTGGACTTGAGCTCGCTATGGTTTTTCCACTTTGGGGATAGCTACTTTTATGTTTTCCTTTTCAGTTTCAGATGATGTTATTTTATGTACTAGACTTGTTTATTTGGGAAATTGACATTTTTGATGTACCAGACTTGTGTTTTGAAATGGTTTAAAAATCTTCCGCTGTTTTACCTACTTACTCTGTCTATATATATATATATATATATATATATATATATGTCATGTCCTGCCTTGCTATATCATTATGCATATTTACCTTGTTTTAAAACGCCCCACCAAAGTCAGAGTTGCTTGCAAGAGCCACCCTGGCTGAGGTGGGGTGTTACAATGTGCATATTCAAATTATCGGTCCAAGTGATTTCGCTATTCAAATGTTGAGGCATATTTGTCAACACATTTGATTCCAAACCCGACCCGATCACAAAACGACGTAAAATGACTCGAGTTCCACAGTTCGAAACTTCTGAAGTTAAAATTTCCCTAAGTACTTCGGGATACTAAAACCCCATTTTGTATCCTGAAGCACTTATGTTTCCTCTACCAAAACTCTAACTTCACCGATCCCGCATTCCTTCCACTTCGGTCAATTCTATTTTGTCTCCCTCTACAACACATGAAAAAGGTATGTTTTAGAATATGATAATCGATTTCGTTTCCCTAAAAATCCTACAGTGTTTGGGATATGAAACTGAATTTCGTACTCCCAAATACCATGTTTTTTCCATATCCACATCGACATTTTGTACTCTGCCACTAATTTTGAGCTCTCCAAGCCTCCACCCCTACGGAAAAAGCCACCCTCTCCTCCTTCACCCTTCACCCTCAACAGCAAATAAAACACTTTCGAAACAAAGAAAATTTGACATAAAACATGGAATCCAAACAAACCTGAATTCTATTGGGAAAGGGTACATAGAAGGGCTTGAAGTGTTTAAGAGTTTTGAATCCTCAAAAGTTCTAAATCTCGAGTATAGAAATAGGCCAGTAAAGGGAAAAAAAATATTAGGTCAGGATTTTATATTTGGGAGTGGAAGGAGTCCAAAAACTTGAGAAATTATCTAAGTGTTTAGGGATCGGTACCGATCTAGGATCAGTAGGGTTGTCAATTGGTCGTGTTGGGTCGGGTCAAGTCGGGTTCAGGTTGATTAATAAATGGGTCGAGTCAACCCATTTATTAAATGGGTCATATTTTCCCAACCCTAACCCGACCCCTTTATAAACGGATTGACCCGACCCGACCCACGTAACTCGTTTAACTAAATGGGTCGTGTTGGGTCGCGTTGGATTGGGTTTACCCATTTGACCCATTGATAGATATTGCCTACTAATATAAGCAACAAAAGAGCCAAATCACCAACATGCACACTGTTATATAATAACAACATGCAACAAGTTGCAAAGTCACCAATAGACAACACATATATAAAGCATGAAATCACCATGTCAAAAATCATTTTCTATACATAAGTATATATTCCCATACTGCATAAATTAAAGACTACCAATATGGAAGAGATAAATTGTTATAAGTAAAATATAACTAACAACATACAAAAATAAATTAGTAAAATATAACATCTTACATATACAAGTGTACTGATTACTGCATACATAAAAGATTAACACTAATAGTACACATAAAAGACTAACAGTATGGAAGAGACACAACATATAATCGGGTTTGGTGGGTCAAAATCGGATTAGCGGGTCAACCCTAAACCCACACGTTTATAAACGGGTCAAATTTGGGTTGATCCAAAAATGACCCGCTAACTAAATGGGTCGGGTTAACCTACTAATTTCCGTGCGGGTTTCGGGTCGGGTCACGGGTCGTGTAGGAAACTGACAGCCCTAAGGATCAGTATCGACCCCGCTTATTAAAAATAAGGAGGAAACAAAAGAAACCTCATCAACTCCGGGATCGGTAGAACATCCAAAATTCAGACTATGGTGATGATCACATATACGTTTTTGAAATCTCAATTGTCGAAACTGGCTTGACTCGCTGACCAATCGCGTACACATGAACCTAAGCATTCTAGAATATGTTCCAAGCAACCGAGTTTCCGATTTGATAAATTTTTGAAAGTCAAATTACGAGATCGCATGCCCGAAACATACCACTTTGGTTACATATTATTGTGAACTCTGATGGTATCGTGCAAAACCATAAGAAAAAGTGCAAGTGCATATGTGACACTGTGCCGATGTGACGCTTGCCACACACCATCATACGTTTTTCCAACTAGCACGGGACGGTCGTCAAAAGAAAGGGGTTTGAAACTATGTATCATCAAGAACCTGTAACACCCCATGTCCATTAATGTCACTCACAAAGGGAATGTACCAATGTCCATGAAGTGTTATTGTTGTATAGAACAGATAAATTACAAGAATAAATAAATAAAACAACACAACGGAAGTTAAAACTTATTTTATAGCATCATAACTCAAAACGAGTTTACATAAGTAGTCTCCAAAACCATTACAACAGGATCACTAGTATTTTCCAAAAACTTCAAAGTACATAAAGAGCAAATAATTAAATAACATAAATGCATAAATCCCCACTGAGCATAAGCAAAGCCATAAAGATGAGAGAGTCCTAAGCGATACATCTACACTCTTCAAGCAACTGAAAAAAATCGGCACTAAGCTGTAGTATTCCCTCCTCGCAAACCTGAGGGGAGGGGGGAAGGAAGAAAAGGGGGTCAGACATAAAGTCTAGCGAGTGCGATAAATTTAACAATATAATTATCAAAATAACTAGGATAAGGCATAAGCTGGAAAAAAGGAAATCACTGTGAACAACTGCGTATGACAGAACAAACAAGGAAATAAGATGAACAAAGATAACATTAAAGGCGCCCCTGATCACTATAAGATAGTTACTATACTGCACCACTACTAGTCACCCTAAAGGTTGATCCCGCCTATAGAACTTAATACTGCTAATGGTAGTTTTGTGTACCCCTAGCTACCTCCATAGGTGTCGTCTGCGCCTATCTCCACTAGGTGTACCACTACCCCCATTCGATCGGCTCCCTAACTCGTAGATACCTCTGCTGGCCCTACAGTGGGGTGTATCACTCCCCAAAGTGGCAACCCGATACAACCAAAATGCACAGCTTATATCTACACGATGCAACAACGTCTTACCTACCAGCCCGGGCCCACACACGCACATGACCCCGTTGGACTTGCGTTGCCACCGCTAACCCGTTTTGGCCTCTTACAGTCAAGCCTAGTATGCGTGTCCCGTCCTCGACTTGGGTCGAGCCCGCAAAGATACTTATGGGTTACTGGTTGAAATGGGCCCCCATTACTTGACACATGCTATCCACCTAAGCTCGGTCCCCTCTAGTACATCCCACTTAACCCTCTTCTTATTCATGTCCACTTACATGTTTCAATTTTGGTTAAGTGTTTCTAATCGTATTTCACAAGCCACCCAAGGCACCCACTAAATTCCACATGCCACCCAAGACACCCACTTAACCCCCTCATGTCCCACTACATGTTTATCTGGTTAAGTGTTTCTTAATTCATTAACACCGTAACCTTGTAAAGACCTCCCACATTAAACTGGCATTTGTGGCAGCTGGATTTGTCAGGCGGGTCCGGGCAGTCTTACACCACAAACGAGCCTAATCTCGTGTCTTTACAATTGTTACGCATTTAATTCATGCCCTTGACCTCTCACATTAGACGGGCATTTGTGGCTGTTGGATTTGCCGGGCGGGTCCGGGCAGTCTTACACCACAAAAGAGCCTAACCTCGTGTCTTAGGCGATTAATTACACATAATTAATTATCCCTATTTTGAATTAATATCCCTATTCAAATTGTCAATCAATTCCAGATATACTTATGTCCATAATTGACTCAATTATGTCCATAAATGCCATTTTTCAATTAACGTCTTAAATTAAAATAAATTAACCATATGCCATTTTAAGGCATTTATGCCAATTCCCAATATTAAATCTTTTAATATTATCCCATTGCCCCATGTTGTACGTTCGTTCGTTTGACATGAATTATACGTTAGACTCGAATAGTCTAACTTATGGAATAAAGAGAAAACATCACAACAAGCATAGAATAAAACTAGATCTAAACATAAGGGGTGAACTTGCATGTGTGAATAAGGTTTTTCATCTAAAACTTGCATAGGCCAAAGTCACAAACTTGCATAAACTATGGATGTCATAGATCTAATCATAAGGTGTAAACTTGCATAGCCAATAGTCACAAACTTACATTACATGATTCATACTCCATATACACACATATACATACATACATACATACATACATACATACATATATATATATATATATACACACACTTGCATATGTGATTTATGCAACATAAACTATGGTGTAAACTTGCATCTAACTCACACATGTCATAGCCTAACTTTTAGATCCAATTTACACATAATCTAAGGTTGTATATGATTCTCACTAACTTGCATATGATTCATATCTAAATTAACATCTAAACTTGCATATATACATATGATTTAACATATGAATTACTTTCACAAACATAACCAAACTTAGCATATGAAGCATCATTATGAATTGATTGTACATAAGCCAACCATTAACATAGATTTACAACATAGATAATAGCATCATAGATTTACAACATAGATAATAACATCATAGATTTGCAACATAGATAATAACATAACGGTCAATGATTCACAACATAACCATATACTCCAAATCAAATCTCAACCCAATTAAATTGTTAATTGTCTTATTAAAGAAATCGAACTCACAACTCAAAGAAGGTCTTGATTTCTGGAATCTGAGTTCTGAAATTGATTTAGCTCGCCTTTGTAGTAGATTTATTATTTTTTAGATTAAAGTTGAATAGAATTGAGTTGATTAGCTTCGATTTCCCTCTAGTTGGTGGCGGCTACTCTAGGTTACAAGATGACTGCATGATGGCCATGATTCCAGTTTTTATTTGATTTTAGGGTTTGAGTCTACACATGTTTATATAGAATTTCAATTTAATTATAGCTGTCGGATGAAATTAGGGTTAATCAAATCCATTTAGTCAGGATAGGGTGACACCTCAGCCCTAATGACTCAGCAAGGAGTCAGAAAGGACTCAACAATGAGTCACAGTATGGATTAGATCACACCAGAGAGCTGTGCAGGCTTCCTGCTCGGCCTGGGCGCACTTGGCAAGTGCGCCAGTGCAATTTTTGTACTGGCGCACTTCCCAAGTGCGCCAGTGCATTTATATTTTTTTCTGGTTTTTCCGCCTAACTTCGTTCATCCATATCTCCTTCATCCGGTATCCGTTTTACGCAAACTCGGACACTATCTCAACCAGAATTCCGAGACGAACCCAATGGCGCAACCCATTTCCCTTAATTCTCACATCTGAGATTAATTATTCTTAAATTTAGTTAATTCAATCATTCAAAAATTCAGGATGTTACATTCTCCCCTACTTAAAGGATTTCGTCCTCGAAATCTCTAAGTCAAGAAGAACATATCCTACCATCCAATCATCCATCTACTCAACTATCAACCGCTAGCAACCATTGTCCTTAAAAGATTTCTAATGATTTTCATGTACATATGCATAGTGTGTGTATATGTCCGTATACTAATGCTAAATCAGGCGGTCCACTGATTCAGTCGACCTCTTTAATGCAAATAATGATAGTGCCATGTATCCATCATGTTTGCAAAGAATCCTATACATATCATTACTACATGTGTGCACAACCATACATTTAAATGCAACATCCATATGATACACACATTCAATGTACATTCATTTTACTAAATACATCCATTTATAAGCAATATGCAATATGAAAGTGACTGATCGATCTAGTGCCTAAAGTGTGCGTATATGCATCCACGAGCAACCACTAGCAAACACTTGCATCCACATGCATCCATCATACATAACATGTCTCAAACACATGTTTCAACCATAGGACTACCCTATCTAAAGGTCAAAGGTACTAGCGAGAGGTCATACTGAAGATAAAAGAGTACAAGCTAAGCGATAAAGGAGAAATTAAAAGACATACCCTTGAAAAGAAAAGTGTACAATGAATGCTTCTTCTCTTCCGTCTCCCAAGTAGCGTTGCTCTCATTATCTCCCCATTGCACTTTGACTAGCTTGACCTCTAGATTCCTCAACTTCTTAATCTCCGACCCAAGAATGCATGTAGGAGCTCGTCGAATCGTCGCATCACGCTCTATATCCAACTCTCTAAGAATGCTTCGCTCTACCACTTCCGCGGTCTCGTGCAAGCATTTCCTCAAATGTGATACCTGGAATACGCCGTGTACACCACTAAGTCTCTCGGGAAACTCCACTCTATACGCCATCTGTCCAATCCTTTCCATAATAAGAAACGACCCTACGAACCTTGGTGCTAACTTCCCAACGGACCCAAAGCGAATAACATTCTGTAATGGAGACACCTTGATAAAGACCATGTCCCTAATATCAAACTCAAGATCTGTCCTCCTCTTGTTCGCATAAGATTTCTACCAATCTTGCGCTGCCTTCATCCTCCTTCGAATCGAATCGATCTTTTCCGAAGCCTCTCTAATCATATCGGGCCTAAGTACGATCTTATCCGTAGATTCCCGACATGTAGGCGAACGACAAGGCCGTTCATAAAGAGCCTCGAAAGGTGCCATGCCAATGTTAGACTGAAAGCTATTATTATATGCGAACTCCACCAAAGGAAGATGCTCCTCCCATGTACCTCCGAAGTCTAAAACACATAGCCTCAAAAGATCCTCTAGAATACGATTCACCCTCTCGGTCTGGCCGTCCGTCTGAGGATGATATGCGGTGCTCAAACATAACTGAGACCCTATCGCATCTTGCAAGCTCCTCCAAAACTCGCTAGTAAAGATAGGATCGCGATCGCTCACTATGCTAGAAGGAACACCATGCAAACGAACTATCTCTCGAATGTATACGGAGGCTAACCATGGAGCAGTCCTCTTACTCTTCACTGGAATGAAATGGGCACTCTTAGTAAGTCTGTCTACCATGACCCAAATCCCCATATTACCCTTCCTCGATCTCGGTAACCCGTCAACAAAGTCCATCGAGACTCTCTCCCACTTCCATTGTGGGATCTCCAATGGGTGAAGCAACCCACCGGGCTTCTTTTTCTCTACTTTTACTTGTTGGCACACCAAGCATCTAGCGACGAACTCGGCCACATCGCACTTCATACCGACCCAAAAGTAAACTCGTCTCATGTCCATGTACATCTTGTCCCCGCCGGGATGAATGGTCATCTTCGAACGATGTGCATCATCAAGAATGGTCTTCAGCAAGTTCTTGTCTCGTGGTACGCAAAATCTACCGTCCCTACGTAACCAACCCTTATCATCTAGGGTATACCTACGGAGATGGCTCGATGACTCCCCCTTTATGAGTTTATCTACTAACTCAACCAACTGTGGGTCATCTCGATGTGCCTCACCAATCCGTCCCAAAAGCGTAGGTCTGACCTCTTAGGATGCTAGCAAACCGGGTACAAAGTTAATGGAAGGTCTAAAGTCAAATGTGGAGATGAACTCTAAGCTTCACCGCTCAACAAACAACAGACTCAAGGACAACCTTTTCCTACTTAAGGCATCTGCCACCACGTTACCCTTGCCAGGGGTATATGCTATCTCGAAATCGTAGGACGCTAAGAATTCCATCCACCTTTGCTGCCTTAAGTTTAAGTCCTTCTGAGAGAATAAGTATTTTAGTGATTTGTGGTCAGTGAACAAGTCGAATTTCTTGCCAAGAAGATAATGGCGCCCAGATTTAAACGCGAAAACAATAGCGGCCAACTCTAGGTCATGCGTTGGGTAATTTCTCTCATGTACGCTCAACTGCCTTCCTCCATAGGCTATTACCCTTCCCTCTTGCATTAAGACTGCGCCTAGTCCTGTCCCACAAGCATCGGTATAAACAGTAAATGGCTTACTCCCATCTGGCGACACTAAGACTGGGGCTATGGTCAAAGCTCTCTTTAAACGTTGGAACGCATCATCACAATCTACGTCCCACGTGAAAACTAGGTTCTTCTTCGTCAAGCGTGTCAATGGGGCTAATATTTTTGCGAAGTCCTTGATAAACTTCCTATAGTAGTCAGCCAACCCCAAGAAACTTCTCACCTTAGTAGCATTTTTAGGGACCTTCCAATCTTGGATGGCCACCACCTTCGCGGGATCCACAGCTATCCCTTCTTTGGAAACCACGTGCCCTAAGAATCGCACTTCCTTCCTCCAAAAGTGACATTTAGAAAATTTAGCTTTAAGGTTATGCGCTCGAAGGGTCTCCAACACTTCCCTAAGATGTAGGGCATGCTCTTCCTCGCTCTTAGAAAAGATCAAGATGTCATCCACAAAGATCTCCACAAATTTACTAAGGTACTCCCTAAACACCCTACTCATCAAGTCAACAAAGTATGCGGGGGTGTTTGTCAAACCAAAGGGCATCACAAGCCACTCATAGAAACCATCCGGAGTCCTAAAGGCAGTCTCGTCTATGCTATCCTCAGCCACTCTCAACTGATGAAAACCAGTTGCTAAGTCCAACTGCGAAAACACTGAGGCGCCAACTAACTGATCGAAGAGATCGTCAATCCTCGGAAGTGGGTGCCTATTCTTATTAGTAAGTTTATTAAGTTCTCTATAGTCCACACAAGGTCTAAGGGACCCATCCGCCTTCGTGGCAAATACCACTGGAGCACCCCACTCCAATATACTATGTCTTATGAACCCATTCTCAAGCAACTCCCCTACTTTCTTATTGAGCTCCCTCCTCTCACGAGGAGCCATGTGGCGTACTGGCAGAAATACTGGTTTTGCATTGTCTACAATATAAATATGAAAGTCTAACTCACGTTTTGTGGGTAGACCCCTCACCTCATCGAAGACATCAACATATTCATGGACTATACGAACAGAATGTAAGTCATCATTGGATGCGTTAAGTGACTCAAGATAATTAAGCATCACCGATCCTCTAGGGTCACAAGAAATATCAAGGGTCTTTCCACTACGAGTCAACAATTTTACTACCCTTCGTTCACAATCTAGGATGGCACCATATCTGGCTAGCCAATCCATCCCTAGAATCAACCTATAGCCTATGAAACCAAGCACAAAAGCATTACATTCAAAACCAACGCCTAAGATAGACAATCTCAAATCCCTACAGACCATGGATAAATGAGCCGACCCACCAATAAAATATGAGACTACAATGGAATCCACAACAAGACTAATATTTAAGTGCAGTGTTTCAACTAATGATGTAGAGATAAACGAATGTGATGCTCCAGAATCGAATAAAGTATGGACAGGATGATCAAACAGAAAAACTAAACTCTCAACGGAAATGTTTCTAACTCGTTCTTGTAGCGGTGGGATCGCGAGAGCCTGAACCTGCTCCCTTGCCTGCCCTGGTGCCACGAGAGCCTGAAGCTGCCCTCCAGAAGTTCTTTGCCCGTGCCCCTGTTTCCTTGGGCAGTCCTTAACTAGACGACCTGCCTCTCCACAGTGGAAACATCCAGTTTTCTTCTATTTCCTACAGTCTTTACTCAGATGGCCTGGTGTCCCACAATTAAAGAACTTCTTCTTTCCTTTGCCATTATTGTTCTTCCCGCCTTTCTTGTTTTGTTGTTGTTGCTACAGTTTCTTTTGATCCCCTTTCTTCTCGGGTGCCTTATTAGCATTGGCACCTTTCTCCTCTTCATGCATAAGTGCCATATCAACTAGCCTCTCAAAGGTGGCCCCCATAGGGATGTGGGTCATAGCTAACCCATGTAGTGGCTCGTTCAAACCCTTAACAAATCTCAAAGCCTTCTTTTCGGGTGTATTCACCAAGTCCAAGAGAAATCTCGCTAACTGATTGAACTTGTTGACGTATTCTTTCACTGATAGATTCCCTTACTTCAACGCCAAAAATCTTTCCATATATAAATTCTCTTCAGCCCGTGAGAGAAACTTTGCCTCAAACCTACGCCTGAAATCAAGCCATGTATCAACTGGATGCTCTCCATTAGTGACCTCCCACCAAAACGAAACTTCGTCCTTCATCAACCAAGCAGCCAATTGGACCTTCTTACAATCGTCCAAATCGAAAATGCCAAACAGATCCTCCACTTATTTCAACCAATTTCTAGCTTCAATGAACGTTTCAGACCCACTAAAAGATTTTGCGCCCATCAAACAAAAGTCTTTACATATCTTGGAGAAAGTATCTCCACGCGGAGGAATGACTGGAGCGGGGGGAGGAGGAGGAACGTTGGCCGGACCCGCGGCAGCGGCCCTAGCCTCGAGATATTGACGAAACCAACCAGGTACATGAACACCCTCTGGTATCTCAGATGCTCCAGACATGCTGAAAAGAAAAAGAAAGAGTTTTCAAACAAGGGAAGTGAAAGAGAGATGTATGGCTTGCGGGGATTAAGCTCTTTAAAGTAATCTTTCCTTAAAAATAGCTTCTTTAAAACAAGTTTTTGAAAATACTTTCTAGGAAAATAATACTTTTGAAAACACTTTTCAAAACTTTTTATCTGTTCTTGTAACCATAGCTCTGATACCATCTGTAACACCCCATGTCCATTAATGTCACTCACAAAGGGATGCATCAATGTCCATGAAGCGTTATTGTTGTATAGAACAGATAAATTACAAGAATAAATAAATAAATAAAACAACACAGCGGAAGTTAAAACTTATTTTATAGCATCATAACTCAAAACGAGTTTACATAAGTAGTCTCCAAAACCAATACAACAGGATCACTAGTCTTTTCCAAAAACTTCAAAGTACATAAAGAAGAAAATACTTAAATAACATAAATGCATAAATCCCCACTGAGCATAAGCAAAGCCATAAAGATGAGAGAGTCCCGAGCGATACATCTACTCTCTTCAAGCAACTGAAAGAAATCAACACTAAGCTGTAGTAATCCATCCTTGCAAACCCGAGGGGGGGGGGGAAGGAAGAAAAGAGGTGGAAAGCAAAGGGGGTCAGACATAAAGTCTGGCGAGCGCGATAACTTTAACAATATAATTATCAAAATAATAAGGATAAAGCATAAGCTGGAAAAAAGGAAATGACTGTGAACAATTGGGTATGATAAAACAAACGAGGAAATAAGATGAACAAAGATAACGTTAAAGGCGCCCCTAATCACTATAAGATAGTTACTATACTGCACCACTACTAGTCACCCTAAAGGTTGATCCCGCCTACAGAACTTAATACTGCTACTGGTAGTTTCGTGTACCCCTAGCTACCTCCATAGGTGCCGTCTGCCCCTATCTCCACTAGGTGTACCCTCTACCCCCATTCGATCGGCTCCCTAACTCGTAGATACCCGTGTTGGCCCCACAGTGGGGTGTATCACACCCCAAAGTGGCTATCCGATACAACCAAAATGCATGGCTTATATCTACACGATGCAACAACGTTTTACCTACCATAACGGGCCCACACACGCACATGACCCCGTTGGACTTGTGTTGCCACCGTTAACCCGTTTTGGCCTCTTACAATCAAGCCTAGTATGTGTGTCCCGTCCTCCACTTGGGTCGAGCCACAAAGATACTTATGGGTTACTGGTTGAAACGGGCCCCCATTACATGACACAAGCTATCCACCTAAGCTTGGTCCCCTCTAGTACATCCCACTTAACCCCATTCTTATTCATGTCTTCTTACATGTTTCAATCTTGGTTAAGTGCATCTAATCGTATTTCACATGCCACCCAAGGCACCCACTTGATTTCACATGCCACCCAAGGCACCCACTTAACCCCCCATGTCCCACCACATGTTAATCTGGTTAAGTATTTCTTAATTCATTAAAACCGTAACCTTGTAAAGACCTCCCACATTAGACTAACATTTGTGGCTGCTGGATTTGCCGGGCGAGTACGGGCAGTCTTACACCACAAACGAGCCTAACCTCGTGTCTTTACAATTGTTACGCATTTAATTCATGCCCTTGACCTCTCACATTAGACTGGCATTTGTGGTTGCTGGATTTGCCGGGATGGTCTGGTTAGTCTTACACCACAAAAGAGCCTAACCTCGTGTTTTAGGCGATTAATTACACATAATTAATTATCCCCAGTTTGAATTAATATCCCTATTCAAATTTTCAATCAATTCCGAATATACTTATGTCCATAATTGACTCAATTATGTCCATAAATGCCATTTTTCCAATTAACGTCTTAAATTAAAATAAATAAATTATATGCCTTTTTAAGCCATTTATGCCAATTCCCAATATTAAATCTTTTAATAATATCCCAATGCCCCACGTTGTACGTTCGTTCGTTTAACCTGAAATATACGTTAGACTCGAATAGTCTAACTTATGGAATAAAGAGAAAACATCACAACATGCATAGAATAAAACTAGATCTAAACATAAGGGGTGAACTTTCATGTGTGAATAAGGTTTTTCATCTAAAACTTGCATAGGCCAAAGTCACAAACTTGCATAAACTATGGATGTCATAGATCTAATCATAAGGTGTAAACTTGCATAGGCAATAGTCACAAACTTACATTACATGATTCATACTCCATATATATAAATATATATATATATATATGTATATATATATATATATATATATATATATATATATATACTTGCATATGTTGTGATTTATGCAACATAAACTATGGTGTAAACTTGCATCTAACTCACACATGTCATAGCCTAACTTTTAGATCCAATTTACACATAAAATAGATGTCATGAAACATGTAAGGTTGTATATGATTCTCACTAACTTGCATATGATTCATATCTAAATTAACATCTAAACTTGCATATGATTTAACATATGAATTAGTTTCACAAACATAACCAAACTTAGCATATGAAGCATCATTATGAATTGATTGTACATAAGCCAACTATTAACATAGATTTACAACATAGATAATAGCATCATAGATTTACAACATAGATAATAACATCATAGATTTACAACATAGATAATAACATAACGGTCAATGATTCACAACATAACCATATAATCCAAATCATATCTCAACCCAATTAAATTGTTAATTGTCTTATTAAAGAAATCGAACTCACAACTCAAAGAAGGTCTTGAGTTATGGAATCTGAGTTCTGAAATTGATTTAGCTCGCCTTTGTAGCAGATTCCTTATTGTTTAGATTAGAGTTGAACAAAATTGAGTTGATTAGCTTCGATTTCCCTCTAGTTGGTGGCGGCTACTCTAGGTTACAAGATGACAGCATGACGACCATGATTCCAGTTTTTATTTGATTTTAGGGTTTGAGTCTACACATGTTTATATAGAATTTCAATTTAATTATAGCCGTCAGATGATCTTAGGGTTAATCAAAACCATTCAGCCAGGATAGGGTGACACCTCAGCCCTAATGACTCAGCAAGGAGACAGAAAGGACTTAGAAATGAGTCACAGTATGGATCAGATCACACCAGAAAGCTGTGCAGGCTTCGTGCTCGGCTTGGGCGCACTTGGCAGGTGTGCCAGTGCATTTATATATTTTTTTCTGGTTTTTCCGCCTAACTTCGTTCCTCCATATCTCCTTCATCCGGTATCCATTTTACGCAAACTCGGACACTATCTCAACCAGAATTCCGAGACGAACACAATGGCACAACCCATTTCCCTTAATTATCACATATGAGATTAATTATTCTTAAATTTAGTTAATTCGATCATTCAAAAATTAGGGGTGTTACAGAGCATGTAGTATATCTCACAACGCATGAAATACAATATAATAATATAATAACTTGATATAGAACAGGCGATAAAGTGCATAAGCTGAAATATAAACCATATCCATCAGAGTAGAGGAATCCAAAATACAGCTTATGATCTAAATCATTATTACAACTTCAAAATACTATCTCTAAAGCAAAATAGGAAAGATACACTACTAATGCCCAAAGCAGTGACCAGCAAAAACACAGGGAGAATATATGTAAATAGTATGTGGAAGCCTCCTGCTCGTCTCCGGACATCTACTCGTGCATAACCACCTAAAATGTAGTCAGCTCATTTAGGAGAACCCAGAGTAATAAGAAGAGACATAAAACTCTAGGTCAGACAAAAGTCTGGTATGAGCGATAATAGTAAAATAAAACAATAACAGACATAAATAATCATACCTGACCTGGACCTACAACCAAAGAGTTAGCACAACAAGATGTACAATACTCTAAGGTAACACTAACATATAATGTAAAAAATGAGAGTGTGCGTGTCATAGTGATAGCAACATCAAACATAGGTATCATCCTCACATCTCCCACTCAGTGCGTAAAGCACACAATTATCCACTGCTTTGATCACCATATCTATTGGGGCCATGACGGAGTCCCACTTTGTACAACTATTGCAATGACCATACTTCCCTTGTCTATAGTCAATAACCCTAGCCAGTCCACACATCCTTGGCTCTAGGTTGAGGGCCAACCAGTCCACACTTCCCTGGCTCTGGTTCGTCTGCATGCCCGTCTCTCAATGGTGAACCAAAGTTATAGACATCGATAACCCCTTTGCATATGTCCCACAGCAAAGTCGAATTCTAGAAGTTAACTCGTTGGTTCCCGTCTGGATCCTAAGTAATAAGTTCAGATTTGGACTTCCTTTACATCTTGGGTTTTTGGTTAGATTGGAGTTGATCTTCAGAAGAGTTCACGGTCATCGTCGCGTGGTAAACATTTAAATCCAACTTCGTTCGGAGTCACTATCAAGTCTTCGTTCACGCTCATCATAGAGGTCGGGTCGTGATCGTCCCTGGGCGGCTTGTGGTCCCCCTTCAAAGGGAGTTCGTGGTCCCCCGTTCGCCGCACTCCGGTTCGTGGTCCCCTGTTCGCCGCCCGGTTTGTGGTCCCCTGTTCCCCTCTCGGTTCGTGGTCCATCATCTTGGAGCGGTTCATGATCATCATCTTGGAGCAGTTCGTGACCATCATCTTGGGGCGGTTCGTGACCCCCTTGGCGGTTCGAGACCCCAGTTCGTGGCCCTCTCCTGGGGGGGTCGTGAGGCATACCCCCTTTAGGAACCGAAATCCTGCAGTTTTCCAACAAACTAATTTCGCCAAACGAAGGCGTTTTCAACCATTATAACTTTCATATGCAATGATAAAACACACCAAACAACATTAATAACATGTAGAATCAACCAAAAACATCAAAATAATAATTCCATAAGTTAATTTAGATCAAACATGCCCAAAACTATGATTTTTTCCTTAACCATGTTTAACTATATCCAACAATAGGATTAGAAAACTTAATCCAAACTAACCCAAATTTATATCAGCAACATAAAATAATATTTTAGAATTTTCACATATTTTTCCAGAATTTTTAGATGTATAATTTCGCTAATTACCACTGATCACCCCTAATTAGCCACAATTATTGAATAAACGTGCAAATCACTCACCTTAGACACAAACGAATGTTAGATCTGAAACTTATACTGATATGGCATGGATTTCTATGTAGTGCAGCAGCTCTACCTCGAATTTGATGCTAATTTGACTTGATTTGATGTAGTTTTGCTTAATTAGTGATTAAAAATAATTAGGGAGTGATTTAGAAGATGGAGGTCATTTCTAGGATTAGAGAAAGGTTTGTGGTGGCTAGGAAAATGAAAGGAGATGATTCTCCAAATCCTTTCAGCCCTCCCATAACCCTAATTCTGAAACGGGTTATGGGCCTAGCTGCTACTCACCCTATTAAGCCCGATTAGGCTATTTTTCCATCTTCAAATCTTTTTTCAGCCATATCTCCCAAACAGTAAGTCCGTGTGATTAATGTGACCACTCTACGAGATGGGAAGCCATCATCTGAATCCAATAAAAGTGATTTCAGGTGAAAACTTCTTACCAATCAAAAGTTATTGGCGAAATAAGATTCGCCAGGGGAAAACGACCATTTAAAATTTGGCAAAAATCGTGTATGTGGGAAATGACCCCAATAGTCGTTTCCCAAAGTTAAACAACCATATGATTTTGTATGTAGATAAAATAAATATTCTACGATCCTATAATGTGGAGAGTATGGGTCGTTACACTCTCCCCCTTAAGAAATTTCGCCCCAAAATTATGTAACCAAGAAAACATACAATGGTGCCCCGTATGCCTATCAACCATTTCAAACAATCAAACATACATAATAAACACGACTATCCTAGCATGTGGTTTACTAACAAGGGAATAACTATAACGCGGTTAAAATCTTACCAGGCAAAGAGTTCTGGATATGACTTCCTTATGCTCTCCTCGGTTTCCCAAGTACAGTTATTCTCATGATCACCCCACTGGACCTTAACCCGTCTCACCGTCTTCCTTCAAAGTTGTTTCGTATCATGTCTGACAATACGAATTGGTCTACGGTTTCCAACTGCCTCGAGTTCTGCCTCGATATCATCCAACTGATATGGTGAAATAGTCATATCAAAATCGTGCACGACCTTCCTTAAATGAGAAACATGAAAAACGTTTTGCACTCCCGCCATCTTGTCGGGTAATCCAACTTTATATGATAAATTTCCAACTTGTTCGAGAACTGGAAATGGACCAACAAACCTTGGTGTTAATTTACCTCTCCTACCAAACCGAATCACACTCTTCAACGAAGGAATCTTGACGAATACCAAGTCTCCAATGGAGAATCTTAAATCTCTTTGCCTTTTATCAGCATAACTCTTCTGCCTATCTTGGGCAGCCTTTATTCATTGTTGAATAACCTTGATTTTATCGGAAGTTTCTCTAATTACATCTGGCCCAAGCACAAATTTCTCACCGTTTTGCAACCAACATGATAGTGAGTTGCACGGTCTTCCGTACAAAGCTTCAAATGGAGCCATACCAATACTAGACTGATAACTGTTATTATATGCAAACTCAACTAAATACAAATGGTCATCCCATGACCCCCCAAAATCCAATATACAAGCTCTCCAGAGATACCCTAATACATGATTTACCCTCTCTGTTTGACCATCGGTTTGAGGATGGTATGCAATACTGAGATGTAATTCTGACCCTAAAGCCTCTTGTAAGCTCTTCCAAAACCCACTAGCAAATAAGGGATCTCGGTCACTCACAATACCTTTAGGTACCCTATGAAATCTCACTACCCACTTCATATATAGTTCCGCTAACTTGGTTGTCGTTCTATTCGACTTGATCGGTTTAAACCTTGCACTTTTGGTCAATCGATCCACAATCACCCGAATGCTATCATGACCCGATCTAGTCCTCGATAAACCATCGATGAAATCCATTGAGACTTGTTCCCATTTTCATTCGGGAACTTCGAACGGTTGTAACAAACCACTAGGCTTCTTTTGCTCATCTTTAACTAACTGGCAATTCATGCACTTGGTTATAAACTTTCCAACGTCTCTCTTCATCCCTTCCCAGTAGTATGTCTGTCTCATGTCTTGATACATATTGTTACCACCGGGATGTATAGTCACTTTTGAGTGATTATACTCTCTAAGCACTTCATCTCTCGATCAATTAACGTTGGATATAACTAGTATCCCATTCTTTTGAAGCCATCCTTCTCTATCAAGTCCATACTTGTTCATTTCCACACCGTCGATACCCATCTCTACCTTGGAGATGATTTCCAATAGGTTAGGATCGTCCCTTTGACTGGAACTGATCCGCTCAATCAAAGTCGGTCTAATCGTCAAACTTGGTAACATCTCTGGACCAAATTCACACTTAGGTCTAAAATCATATCTCACGACATACTCCAGTTGCTTTCATTCTAGAAACATAACTCCTAAACTGGCATGTCTCCTAATCAATGCATCATCTACCGCATTGCCCTTCCCGGGTGTGTATGCGATATTGAAATCATATGAAGCCAAGAACTCTAACCATCCCTGCTAATGAAGATTTAAATCCTTTTGAGAGAAAAGATACATTAAAGATTTTTGATCGGTAAACAATTCAAATCTTTATACCAAGAGATAATGCCTCCACATCTTTAATGCAAACACGATCGCTACCAATTCTTAATCATGGGTAGGATACCTTTTCTCATGTGGTTTCAGTTGCTGACTTGCATAAGCTACAACCCTAGCTCCTTATACCACAGGCATCCATGTATACCATCATCTCTTCGTTCCCCTTAGGAATAACTAACACTGGTGCAAACGTTAACTTCTCCTTTAGACTCTTAAATGCATTCTCACACCTTCCGCCCCAACGAAAGATTGATTACTTTTGGTCAACTGAGTTAACGGTGCTGTTATCTTAGAGAAGTCTTGGATAAACTTACGATAATATCAAGCTAAACCCAAGAAGCTTTTCATGTCCATTGCATTCTTCGGCACAGACCAATCTTGAACCGTAGCCACCTTCGCAGGATCCACAACAATACCATTCTCTGAAATAACATGGCCCAAGAACCTCACTTCTATCCTCCAAAAGTGGCACTTAGAAATTTTTGCTTTCAATTGGTGTTTCCTCAACACCTCCATCACTATCCTCAAATGTCCCTTGTGTTCTTTCTCTATCCTCGAGTAAACCAAGATATCGTCCACGAACACAAGAACAAACTTATTTAACTGATCTTTGAAAACCCTATTCATAAGATCCACGAAATATGCGGGTGCATTGGTCAATCCGAATGGCATGACCAACCACTCATAGAATCCGGACGGCATCCAAAATGTCGTTTTAGGTATACTCTCAGCTGCTACTCGAAACTGATGAAATCCTGTTGCGAGATCCAATTGGGAAAACACTCTTGTTCCATTTAATTGATCAAACAAATCATCTATCCATGGAATAGGCTACTTATTCTTACTAGTAGCCTTCTTTAACTCGCGGTAGTCCACACATAAGCGAAGGGAACCATTGGCGTTAGTAGCAAATACAACTGGTGCTCCCCACCGGAAAACACTTCTTCGGATAAATCCCTTCTGCAAAAGATCACCTACTTGCACCTCGAGCTCTCGCTGCTCCCTTGGTGCCATATGAAGAAGGGGCATCACTATAGGTCTGGCATCTTTCATTAAATCAATCCAAAACTCGATCTCTCGTTGTGGTGGAAGTTCGGTCACTTCCCGGAAGATGTCCGGATACTCGCCAACAATAGGCACATCTGATAACTCATCACGCGGGATGTCAAGGGAATTTAGAAAACTAGCCATCACCTTATCACTAGGTAGGCAACCTAATACCACCCTTTGCCCATCATCCGCCATAATGGTCACTGAAGATCTCTCACAGTCTACCACCACCCCATACCTTTGGAGCTAGTCGACTCCCAAAATAATGCCAAACCCAATAAAACCCAAAACAAAGCAATTACAAGCAAACATACATCCATGACTCGATAAGAGAAAATTACGACAAATCATACAAAGGCTAGTCGAACCACCGATCGGGTTCATCACAACTAAAGGTCTATCGACAATCTGGGGTTCCAATTCCAACCTCTCTACCGGATCGCTAGATACGAAGGAATGGGAAGCCCGGTATCAAACAATACTCGAATAGGAACATCATAAATAGAAAGCATACCTTGAAAAATGACACCCTTTCCCTTATGCGCCGCAGTTGGGACATTCGACTAAGAAGGAACAACGTTTAGCATATGCTTTCACGATTTGCTTCTCCTTAGGAGATTGTGGACATTTATTCTTGAAATGTCCCACTTGATCACAGTTGAAGCACTTCTTTTCCCCTGGCTTTGCTCGACAATCTTTGGCATAGTGGCCCTTCTTGCCATAGCTATAGCACTCGATATCTTTCTTATTCTTCTTTTTCTGATCATCTTTGGTTTTGTTCTATTTTCTTTTATTCTGGGAATTCTTATTGCCTTACCCGCTCGCCTGCAGTTTTGGCTCCCCTGCAAATGTAGTTGCAACCTCGATATTCGACTTAGGGTAAGGCTCTCTGATCTCAAGGCCTTTCCCACAATAGATTCGAAGGTCTCATCGATATGGTTTATAAGTCTTCCCCCCAAGTACCCATCCAAGACAGTTATGAACTTCTCGTTCTTCTTCTCGGCAGTATCGATAAGGGATAATCCATATTTCGATAAGGTATCGAATTCAGCAATATACTCCGAGACTTCCCTACATTCTACTTAAGCTCCCAAAACTTCCTAAACAATTCTGATTTCTGAGTGACTAGAATAAAATTATCACTGAAGCGAGTCTTAAACCGATTCCAAGTAATTTGATCCTCAGGAGTAGCCTCTTTATTGGCATTCCACCAATTCATAGCCCGTCCTTGAAGCTGACGCGATGCTAACTTTCTCTTCATTGCATCATCGATCCCCAAATCCTCAAAGATGGGCTCACAACTATTAAGCCAATCCTGAACCTCCATAGCCGATTCTGTTCCATGGAACGGCTTTCCACGAAGACTAGTATAATCCATGCTAAGCTTGGTGAAATCGACCCTAGGCACCTGCTTTACTGCACCGCCACCATTAGCCGCATTAGGGACTGCTCCCTGAGCATCCCTAAGCATCTCTCGCATGAAGGTAGTAAACATCGTCCTGGTACATTCCCATTGTTGGTCCCTGAACCCGCTCCCCCATCAACTCCCGGTGCAGCGTCCCTTACCATACTCCTCGTATTTCGGCTCAATGTTCAATCTGTAAAGAGAAAACGATTAACCATCTCCTTTAGTGGTGCCAGTGCAATGCGAGTTCATCCTTAGATATACGAATAGTATATATATAGTTTTGAAAACAAAAATATCACAAGTACGTGCTCTCATATACATATACTATCTCTCCTTGGCGTCTTCCCCTAGATTAAACTATGCAACCTAGGCTCTAATACCAAGTGTGACACCCGCCACGCGCTATCAGACATTTTTCCAAGTAGCACAGGACGGTCATCAAAAGAAAGGGGTTTGAAACTATGTATCATCAAGAACCTGTGGTATATCTCATAGCGCATGGAATAAAATATAATAATAACATAACTTGATATTGAATAGGCGAGACAATGCATAAGTTGAAAACTAAACCATATCCATGAGAGTAGCGGAATCCAAAATACAGCTTATGATCCAAACCATTATTACAACTTCAAAATAACGTCTCTAAAGAAATATAGGAAAGGTACACTAATAATGCCCAAAGTAGTGACCAGCCACAACACAGGGAGAATATATGTAAATATTACGTGGAAGCCTCCTGCTCGTCTCAGGACAGCTACTCGTGCATAACCACCTGACCTGCCTCTAGTCTTCTCATTTAGGAGCACCTAGAGTAATAATAAGAGACATAAAACTCTAGGTCAGATAAAAGTTTGGTATGAGCGATAGCAACAAAATAAAACAATAACAGGCATAAATAATCATACCTGACCTGAACCTGCAACCAAAGAGTTAGCACAACAAGATGTACAATACTCTAAGGTAACACTAACATATAGTTAAAAATGGGAGTGTGTGTGTCATAGTGATAGCAACATCAAACATAGCAATCATCCTCACATCTCTTACTCAGTGCGTAAAGCATACGATTATCCACCGCTTTGATCACCAAATCTATTGGGGCCATGTTGAAGTCCCACTCCGTACAACTATTGTTATGACCATACTTCCCTGGTCTATAGTCAATAACCCTACCCAGTCCACACATCCCTGGCTCTAGGTTGAGGGATAACCAGTCCACACTTCTCTGGCTCTGGTTCGTCTGCATGCCCCTTCTCTCAATGGTGAACCAAAGTTATAGATATCAATAGCCCCTTTGCACACGTCCCGCAGCAAAGTCCAATTATAGAAGTCAACTCATTGGTTTCAATTTGGATCGTGAGTAACAACTTTAGATTTGGACTTCCTTTGCATCTCGAGTTTTTGGTTAGATTGAAGTTGATTTCATAAGATTTCACGGTCGTCGTCGCGTGGTAAACATTCAAATCCTTCTCGGTTTCGAAGTCAACATCAAGTCTCGGTTCATGGTCATCATCTAGGTCGAGTCGTAGTCCTCCCTGGGCGACTCGTGGTCCCCCTTCATAGGCGGTTCGTGATCCCCTGTTCGCCCCCTCTCCCCTGTTTCGTGGTCCATCATCTTGGAGCGGTTCGTGACCATCATCTTGGGGCAGTTCGTGACCCCGGTTCATGACCCTCTCCTAGGGGCGGTTCGTAAGGCATACCCCCTTCAAGAACCGAAATCCTGTAGTTTTTCCAGCAAGCTAATTTCTCCAAACGATGGCGTTTTCAACCATTCTAACTTTCCTATGCAATCACAAAACATACCAAAGAGCAGTAGTAATATGTAGAATCAACCGAAAACATCAAAATAATAATTTCATAAGTTGATTCGATCAAACATGCCCGAAACCATGATTTTCCCCTTAACCATGTTTATCCATATCTAACAATAAGATTAGCAAACTTAATCCAAATTAACCCAAATCTATACCAGCAGCATAAAATAATATTTTAGAATTTTCACATATTTTCCCAGAATTTTCAGATGCATAATTTCTTGTTACCACTAATCACCCCTAATTAGCCAAAATTAGTGAATAAACATCCAAATCACTCACCATAGCCACAAATGAATGTTAGATCTAAATTTATACGGATTTGGCATGGATTCCTATGTAGTGCAGCAACTCTACCTCGAATTTGATTCTAATTTGACTTGATTTGATGTAGTTTTGCTTAATTAGTGATTAAAAGGTGATTAGGGAGTGATTCAGAAGTAGATGGAGGCCATTGCTAGGGTTAGAGAAAGGTTTGTGGCGGCTAGGAAAATGAAAAGAGATGATTCTCCAACTCCGTTTAGCCCTCCCACAGCCCTAATCCCGAAATGGTTTATGGGCCTAGCTGCTAATCACCCTATTAAGACCGATTAGGCGGTTTTTCCATCTTCAAATCTTATTTTAGCCATATCTCCGAAACAGTAAGTCCGTTTGATTAATATGACCACTCTACGGAATGGGAGACCATCATCCGAATCCAATGGAAGTAGTTTCAAGTCAAAACTCCTTACCAATCAAAAGTCATAGGCGAAACAAAATTCGCTAGGGCAAAACGATCATTTAAAATTTGGCAAAAATCGTGAATGTAGGAAATGACCCCAATAGTTGTTTCCCAAAGTTACACGACTATATGACTTCGTATGTAGATAAAATAAGTATTCTAAGATCCTTTGATGCGTAGAATGCGGGTCGTTACAGCCGACAACGACTCATTTACATTTCGACGTAAACGGGAGTCAGAGACTAATGTTTAATTCCTTGAACCAACATGAATGAGACAATCATTTGAGAAACCAGACAGGTTCCGGACCGAGCAGCGAAGCTCAAAGCCACTAGAATTCTTAACACTGTGGGAACCGCGTACTTACTCCAATGAGCTTTGACAAAGCATCTCGGCTACTTAACGAAAAGGTCATGACCGATCGCTCAAAAATATTTGGAGAAATTTCCGACTTCTAGAAATACTTGTCTCAACTCAAAGCACGTCATGCTAGCATAAGACATCCTTTGGGAGTAAAGTGTTACTTGAACTTTTGGCCGAGATACCAAAAGATGTCCAAGCCCATACAACTCGGCCCATCGCAAGGTGAAAAACCCCAGAATGGTCGCTAGGATACCCAAGAATTAAGATGGAATGAGGTTGTAAAAATATAGTTGTAACAACTCGTTGAAACTTCTGAAAATCACCTTTGTGCTTCGGGGTCGGTAAAGCCTCCTCCAACACATTTCGTATCCAAGGCCTTTGCACAAGCATTAGTTTTCCTCATTTTTCAGTTTTGTACCCATCCATCCAACTTTTCGTATAATACAGTGTCATCCTTCTTTCATATCCCACATTCCCATGTTATTTCGTATCCCTACTCAAACAACTCTAGAAACCAACAAAGTAGCAGGGTCAGTGGAGACCCCTTCGTATCATGGGATACGAATAAGAAGTCAGCAAGTGATGGGACATGAAGATTCAAAGTTCGTAGCAAAACAAAAACCAAGACTTGGGATACCTACTGACCTCGAGGTCGGTACCAATCCCAGGATATAAAAATTTTAGCGTGTGCTTCCCATCCTCTGCTTCCTACCTACTCCTACCTGCTTCTTCCCCTATAAATACCCTTTATTATGTAGTGTAAAAAATGATTGAAACCTTGCTCATTTGACACTTTTATGAAGAAGATCTTGCCTCATTAACCTCCAAGCTTTCTCCCTCACTCTGAGAAGAAGAAGCTTACCTCTTTTTGGACACTTGGACATTTTGGACAACTTATGCATTTTGGGAAGGACTTGGGCTTCATTTTGGACCTTGTAGAACTTTATTTCCACCATTACCCATGTATTCACAGGGAACTACGGTGCCCACATTGTACTTTATAAAAGGGAATAAAAATGGGCAAAACCTTCACAGTGGACATAGATTCTCGTGGACCCAACCACTATAAAACACCGTGTTAATTTACTTCTTGCATAGTTTTCAATTTGGACATATAGTTTCATTATCTTGGAACTTTTTCGATGTTGTGCTAACTTTTGCGCATCGACAATTACTTAGATTTTCTTTTTGTTAAAATTCAAAGTTTGGCTTACTGAAACCTATGTTTTAAATTCATACTGTATATATAGTCAATATGCCCAAAACATTTATATCCGGTCAATCGCATTAATATCTAGATCAATATAATTCTTAACTATTATTAATGTTATTAAGTTTAAGTTATCATTTTATTCATTTCACCTATTTTTAGGTTCAATATTTTTCCAAAGTGATTAAGCTCAAACTCACATGAACATAAATAGTTTTATTTGCTTGACGAATATGTTTAAGTCAATGTTTCCTAAATTTCTTTAACTTCATAAGTTTAATATAAATATATTTCACAAGTCATTATTCCTTTTACAAGTTCATATACAGGTAAATCAGATCTTTATAATTTCATAAATACCCTTTTAAACATCAGATTAGTATTCCAAGCTTATGAAATATAATTAATATTATCCTTATTAGGAATTTGTTCACGTACTATTTCATATAAAATTTATGAATTCAATTAACTCAATTATTAGCAAAATATCATCTTGTAATCTATTTTGTATAAATTTCCTTAGTATATCGTCTTTAAGTCTTAACATATAACCATTCACGGTATGTTTGGAAGATTCATTTATCAAATGTTACAATTACCATTTAAAAAAAATTATGCTATAAGTATTTTCAAATTACTTTGCTTCGAATCATTTGTCGATAAGTTGAGTGAATATTACTAAGTTTATCTAAATATTATTATATTCTAATTTCTAAATTTCTTATTTTGTTAACTCTCTGAGATAATTTATACTTATATTTCTTCCAAATAGTATTTTTATTCCAACTTAAGTATGTACATGAATTATTAAGCCAAATTTGTTCACTTAAGGATAACATTCAAGAGGGTTAAACCACTCGATATAATTAAATATACTTAAGTTTATAAGATAGATTTACTTATAATTTTGTTAAACACCTTTTTATAATTAACCTTATCAGTTAGCGCTTATAATAACTTAAGCATACACAGTCAAAAAATTTAGATATTACTATTTCCTAACAATTCTTTTATCTATAAAATATTGTAGGTAAAATTATTTGTATTTACCCATTTCAAAACAATACTATGTCGGTTTGTCTTATTAAGGGTTTAGAAATCCCTATCAATTCCATAATGTCCCATTTATTGATTGGAATTTATAAATACTCAACAGAACAAACTAAAACAATACAAAACATTTTTGTAACACTAACAAATACACTCTCTTACATATACACACACACACTCTCTCAAACTCATATATGGCACCTCGTTTCTCTATCTCTTATGAATTACACCGACAGGTTTAGTATTCCCTTAACCAATGCTCTAATGACAATTGTAACGACCCACTATTTTCAAACAATTTTATATCGATAATAAGCCACACGTGTTCGACCCAAACTATTCAAAATAGTGGATTGTTAATCAGGATTCAATATAAGAAATAAAAGATAAGAGAAAGAACCAGAATAAAGAATTTCACAGCGAAAGGAAAAAATATAATAAGAACATGATTAAAACATTAATATTTCATAGTATACCTTTTCATCATCAGAGTTAAACAATCATCGACATACCAAAAACTACATGGGGATAATACTAAACAAATATGTCTATTGTGCTCAATCGTTATCATCATAGCAGGGTCCTCACTAAGCTGAAACAAATTGGGTTGAATCGAGCATAATGAAAAGAATACACTAGAGTTTAACCTAAATTATCTCATGAAAGTCAAATCAAAAGTATGATATAAGAGTGTTGTAGCATAAGAGATGTTTACGGGTTTTCTATCCCCTATAAATGCATAACGTGCATGTAATAACTTAAGAGATGTTATGGGAATTTCAATCTCGTAGAGATCCGTTAAACTACTAGCTTGTAATACAAATTGCTTTATAGTAATGTCTGTTAGTAAAGTATAGTATTCAAAATAGCATTAAGGCATTACCATTATTGTCCTTAACACATTTTATATTAGATTTATAGTATATACATGTACTATAAACTCAAGCTAAATTAGTGCACAATCAGGGAACACTCCATTGGTTGAACACAAAACAAAATCGTAGTGGGCTCGATCAGGATAAATATGACAAGGCACACAAGGCAAAATCCACAATAGGAATCTACTGTTTTCACTCTCTGACTTGTGATAATGCATAGTCGCAGCTACTGTCCACCTCGAACAATAATCCCATAATCATAAATGCACATCAAATCAAATTAAATCGAGGAACTGAGATAATAAAAGAAGAAGCTTTGTCGATCGGGATAGCTAAACCAATTGGTCACAATATAGGTTTTGTTTTAATCATTTTAAGTATGACCCGAAGGTCAAGAATATACCACCATCGTTCTCTTACTTCATTCTAACGAACATTCGCCAATCCATCGTACTTCGTTCTGAATCCTCCACCACATACATAGTTGTTAAAGTGTTTCCCGATATTGACATAGAGTATGAGAATATCCAGCTCTGGTCTCTTTAAAAACCAAACGGTTATTTCAAACCATAGCTATATATATTTGAATTAATTATATTTCGTATCATAAATCAATTGTATCAAGATTGATTTTATTATCGGTTACTCAGTTCAATTCGATATTAGATTCAGTTTCTAATTTCAAGTCCATATTATAGAACGATTTATCGTCAAAATTCATATTACGATTTTAGATTTCAATATTACGAATATCGTTGTTCAAAGAAATCTTATATTAAAATATTTGGACTTAAATAGTTCGGATTGAAAATAAACTTTATTTAAGTTAGTTAAATTATATATATAGTAGTTTTAATTTAAAATAGTTAAATTTAATATAAAATAGTTTGATTGAAATAGTTATAAAACTAAATAGCTAAATTAATACAAAATAGTTTTTATTAAAACAGCTATATAAGATAATTTTAAATTTAATAAAAAATAATTTAATTAAAATACTTATAAATATTTAGTTGTTAAATTTAATATATTAAAATAATTTAATTAAAAATATTTATAAAGTATGTGAAAGTTAAATTAAATATATAATGGTTTGATAAAAATAAAAGTATATAAAGTTAAATTTAAAATTTTGCAGTTTTAATTAAAATATTTAAATTTAATATAAACTAGCACTAAAACATATAATAGTTTAATTTCATACAAAATAGTTTAATGTAAAATATTTATTAAAATATATAATTGTTAAGTTTTTATATTATAGTTCAAGTTAAAAATAGTTATTAAAATATAATAGTTAAATTTTTATATAAAATAGTTAATATAAAATATTTCATTTGATCTCGGTGTCAGTATTTAATTTACTACCATATGGCTAAGTGGTCATTTAATTTTAAATTTCAATTTCGTAAGTATATATCATTTCAACTCGTATCCGATGTCATATATATATATATATATCATTTCAACCTATTTCTTAATTGAAGTATTTGATGTCCAAGGATACAAATTATCAGTTATTCTATTTTAGTGACATAGAGGATGTTAGGATACATTATAAACAATAATCGTCAAAAACAACATGCATTCAACCATCATAACAACAAATAAACATAACGTGTAATCATCGTCTAAACAAGCAATATATCAAAATAGTATCAGTTATTAAATATTGACATTTAACTAGCAATTTAATATTAAAACTAATTAAATATCAATTCAAATAAACGATAATTTACTGGCAACTCAAATTTAATCCATTTAAGTTTAATTTTAAACAAAAATTAAATTTGCAAACAGTCAATCAAACATTATTTCACATCCATGTCAATTTATCACATATCATGTATCAATCAGTAGTTAAATCAATTTTGTTGTCAAATTAAATTCCAAATGTCAATTAATTGAATGATAACATATTATAAATTTAATTTAACTTGCATACATATTTTTAGTATGTCATGAGTGGGATAAAATACTTACTTTTGATTTTACATCAAATATGCAATCCAAATGAACGCCAAAAATTCAATATTCTCTAAATCCAATCAAATCAACTCGATACGAACTCGGTGGAGAAAGTCGCATGTCAATCTAACCTCTGACCACCACCATTAGAAAGCCCATACCATCCTCCACCGACTGAACCTTCAATCTGATGGCCCCCCCCACAGGCTGCGTCATTGCCTTTAAATCTAGGGTTTTCGATCTTCAGTGCATCAACTCTGACCACCTCAGTCGATTATAGACTGCGAGACTACCACCATTCAAATTTAATCACAAATCTCTACAATACCCATATCGTAATTTCTTCCAGTAATCGTCCGAATAAAAAACATGTACTTTGAAGCTTATGATTTCATGAATTTGAACTTTGACCACATTTCTGAATGAAACCAAGTGTCAAACTGAAAAAAGAACTACAGATCTGAGTTGCCTTCATCGATTCATTTCCAATGATGTATAATATAACATGGTTTGAAACATTTAAATTTCGATGTTCACTTTTAGGTTTGATGTTTGAGAAAAAGAAAATGACGACTAGGGCTACAGAAAATCCAAATATATATACAGGTGATAATGTGTATGTTAGGCCACAACGGTTACAACAACCCAAAAGCTTACATTCACCGTTAAATCATATTACATTGTTGTATATTCCAAAATATAGGTTTTTGGTATTTTTAAATACGATGGAATTATAGAGATTCACTAAAACACAATCCAACTCAAGTTTTTAAATTTTATGTTGTAAAATTCAGTTACATTAAAACATTATTTTTATTTGAAGCAAAAAGCGTGTTTCTAAAGTTAACTTCTTAATCACAAATTCAGCACTACTATTCCAAGTTCAATTTAAATTACAATAAATTTGATGCTTTGAGATTATCATAAAAAAACAACTTTCATTTAATTTATTCAACTAGACTATAATTTACAAATTTGTAAACCGTTTCATAAAACTATAATAACATTCGTCCAAACACAAGTTAGATCAATGAAATTTAAAATTTCCATTTAAAGTAACAAATTTAAATGGTTAAAAAAATTCAGGTCATTACATTTGTAAAATCAAAGTGAAGAAAGAATGAGAGGCGATAAGGGTTTTGTTTTAAGGAACAACCTTTTTCTTATTTTACTCCTTTCATAATCTTCCTTATTAACCTTAATGCATCATCACATTAGATTATTATTAAGGCATGACTTGATTACTAATCAAGTATCATTCTTTACATCATCACAAATTATTTATTTTATTTATCAATATAAACATCCTAACAATGTGGCCATAATATCATTGATGTTATGGGTGGTCCAGTAAAATTCTATCCCTAGCTGGTACAATAGAACTAATTTGCAAGGTCACTACTGCAATTATTATGTACTAGATCGAATCTTACAACGTTTGAGAAAAGGCAGTTCACAAAATAGGAAGAAAATAAGTATGCAAACTTTTTTCAAAAAGAAAACAACATAAAATTGGATGGGACAAAGTTTGCACATCAAAGAAAGTAGGTGGGCTGGATTAAGAAATATTACTGAAAGAAGCATTAAGCTTATGCTTATTCGGAAGTAGCAAGCCCTTACGGGCAAAATGGATGAGGGCTAAATACCTTTGAAAAAAAACCTAACTGCAAGTATTGAAATTTGTGCTTATTTCATTTGGAAAAGTATACTTGCTACAAATATGTGGTTTTCTGACCCCCTTTTTTGCATCATTAAGGCATTGCTAAGTTTTTTTAGTGACCCTTAATGACGCCAAATGCACGTCAGAAAAACAAGCATTGCTAAATTACTAGGCGTCGCTGCGGTGTCATAGAAATGACACCGCTATGGCATCACTAAATTTTGCCAACGCCATAATGATGCAAATGATTGGTAAATATTCGTGTCGTTATGTCATCAATAAACTTTACTAACGCCCTTGTGACACAACTAGAATATCAAAATATTGGAGTCGCAACATTGTCACTAATACATAGAATTCTAAATACTATTGTAAAACTAAATAAATAGGTTTAATCCTAAATACTATTATAAATTAAAATTTCAGCAATTGAAATACAAAAAATTTATTGATTCAAACAACTCTTTATATTCAATATCATATTCTTTTTATATATAACATTTAAACAATAATATAACAACACTCTGATGTGTCATATCTTATACAGACACAAAGCTTTGTCTCTACTACAATATCACAACTCCTATCATTACATTATCTAACTATGCTACTCCCAACATACAAGAAAGCGTAGTTCCTTGATGAGATACTCCCTATTGATGTACTTACCAATACGTATAGCATTAACTTTAACTTGTCTATTTCCGTCGCTTATGTATTTAATTACAAGTTGACACATTCAGCTTACAATAGCTACAACAGAAGAACTGTTTGTGTAACACCCCGTAATTTAAAGTACATTATAATGATAAACCAAAGGGTGCTTAATTAAATATTGGAAACTAAGTAAAACAGACTGTATCATTGCATTTGTCTTGGAATTATGGTTAAGATAGACTCCGAGTTTGCGTAAAACGGACATCGTATGAGAAAGATATAAAAGTTAGAAGTTTGTATACATACAAGTAGAGTAGATATAAATAAAACAAACCAGAATTTTCAAAATAAATCAAACAGCGAAGCGGGAAACCAAGGAGGGAAGTTGACCCATTGGGGGTTGTGATGGCCCGCACCAACCGACATTTACTCCAAAGGTGCGCTGTACACATGTCCAGTTAGCACGGGACGGTCGCCAAAGAAGGAAAGGAAAGAAGAGAATGAACTAACAAGGAACCTGTAATATGTCTCACAGCGCATAGGATAAAATATAATAAAAATATACTTGACACAAAACAGGTGAGACAGTGCATAAGCTGAAAATAAACTAACATAGCAGCGGAAAATCCAAATACAGCTTATGATCCAAAGCCAACATTATTACAACTTTTCAAACTGTCTCAAAAACAAAAGCAAGGTAAAGGAGGTACACTACTAATGCCCAAGTAGCGACCACCAACGACATAGGGAGAATATCTATATATCATACGTGGAAGCCTCCTGCTCGCCTCCGAATCAGCTACTCGCGCATCACCAACTAACCTGTCTCTAGTCTGCTCGTGTGAGCACCCAGAGAAATAAGAAGAGACATAAAACTCTGGGTCGGACATAAAGCCTGGTATGAGCGATAAGCATCTAAACAGAACAATAACAGGTAGACTAAACCATACCTGAACCTGGACCTGCAACCAAAGAGTTAGCACTACATACTATACAACACTCTAAGGTGCCATTTCAAATGGTGTGAAGATAACGGGGGTGGGGGTGTGCATGTCATAGTGATGGCAAACAATCAAGCATAACAACCATCCTCACATCTCTCACTCAGTGCGTAAAGCATACGATATTCACCACTTCGATCACCCAATATACTTTGCTATGATCACTTTGCCCCATGAAGTCATAAATGGCTTCACTGCACTGATACATAGCCACCAATCCTTCGCTATGTCCACTTTGCCCCATGGAGTCGCAATGACCCCAATGCACTGGCTCATAGCCTCACTAATCCTTTACTATGTCCACTCTGCCCCATGGAGTCACAATGACCCCACTGCACTGGATCATAGTCTTACTACGCATCACTTTGCCCCTCGAGTCATAATGACTCTACTGCACCGATAACGTAGTCTTGCTACCATCACCTTGCCCCTCGAGTCATAGTGACTCTACTGCACTAATAAGTAGTCCATCATTCATTTTCAGTGGTGAATCGAAGTTATGAACGTCAACATCTTCTTAGCACACGTCCCGCAGCAAAGCCCAACCATGAAGTGAACTCATTGGTTCCCAACTGGATCCTGAGCTCTAACTTCCATTTGGACTACCTTTGCATCTCGGGTTATTGGTCATCACCGGATCGGTTCGGATCGTCGTCTTCATGTCATAGCGGTTTGGATCAGCCTTCAACATCCTCCACTGGATCGGATCAGGTGCATCGAGCTCCCTCACAGTGCATCGGTTCGGATCGGTAGTCATCACCTCCAGGCGGATCGGGTCGGGGTTCTTCAAGTCCAATCACCACACATCGGTTTGGTTCTGAGGTGGCCATGCGGGTCGGATCGGAAGGTACCATCGGTTCGGGTCGGAGTCTCCAAGTCGCATTGCCATACAATGCCACGGATCGGATCGGAGCTTCTTCATATGATAAAGGGTCGAGGCTTTTGAACTCGCATGGGAGGTGGTTCGGATCGGGTCCCCTCCTCCGTTCCGATCCGGATCGGCCAATTTTCTGCACTTTCTCCAGCAAGCAGTTTACGCCACTCGATGGCGTTTTCGACCATTCCAACTATTCTAATCAATACAAAGCATACCATACAGTCATAGCAACATGTATAATCAACCACAAACACCAAAACAACAATATGATAGGTTAAAATGGATCAAACATAACCAAAATCCCATATTTCTCCTTAAGCATGTTTAGATGAAACTAATGATGTGATTAGCAAAACTTAACCAAATTAACCCAAATTCATATCAGAGGTCTATAACATCATTTTGAATTTTATAAGTATTTTTCCAGAATTTATTAGTGTATAAATTCGCTAATCTTCACTAATTATCCTTAATCAACCATAATTAGTAAGGAACTATGCAAATCACTCACGTTATCCACAAATAAACCTTAGATCTGAAATAAATCTCTGATTTGGTGCGAATCCCAATGCTAAACAGCAGCTCTAATCTTGATTTGGTGAAGATCTACCTTGATTTGATGTTGCTAAGCTTAATCCTTGATTAGAAGATGATTTGGAGGTGATTTAGAGATTGGAGGCCATTTTTAGGGTTTCTAAGAGGTAAGTGGAGGCTAGAAAATTGAAATGGAATGAATCTCTAACTCTTTTCAGCCTCTCCATAACCCTAATCCCGAAATGGGTTATGGGCCCATTCGCTAATCACCCTATTTGGCCCGGTTAAGCAGTTTTTCACCTTCCAAACGTTATTTCAGTCATATCTCCCAAATGGTAAGTCCATTTTTCACATGTGACCACTCTACGGAAAGGTAAATCTTCAAACGAATCTAATGGAAGTGGTTTCAGGTCAAAATTCCTTTCCAATCAAAAGGTATGGCCGAAACAAGATCAGCTAGGGGCAAAATGGTCATTTAAAAATCGACAAAAATCATGAACATGGGAAATGACTCTAATGATTGTTTCCCAAAGTTACATAACCTTACAACTTCGTATGTAAAAGAAATAAATATTCTACGATCCTCCGATGCGTAGAATGCGGGTTGTTACAGGGGTCGACCCATGACCTGGCTGGGTCGACCTATGAGTCGACCCAAGTGCATGTGGGTCGAGCCATGGGTCGACCCCGGTGGGGTTGGGTCAACCAACACTCGATCTGGCCGAATTCGTTTCTATGAACCTGGACTTGTTTGGTGACTGGGTTCTTTGGAGATAGCCTATATGAAGGACAAAATTTCTAATGTTTTTCTACACCTAAAACAATGGGGACAATGAAATGCTGCCTATGCTTGGATTGAATCAGACTATCTTCTTCAACACCAACCTATACATATACAAGAATCTCTTCTATAATATCAGCATATTATTCTCTGTTCTTTAGATCCAATCTCTGTGAGTTCATGTTACTTTTAGATATAAAAATTTAACAGTAACCCTGTCATGTTTATAAACTTGGATTGAACCTATGCCTATTAAGAATCTGATTCATACATAAACTGTTTTGTTACTACATGTATTCTTCTATACACCTGATCTGTTGTTCAGTTCAAATATGCCTATAATTGATATGCCTTTTTTTTATTATATGCCTATTTATGATCTTCTCTTACTTATTCCCTTTTTATTTTTGTAGCTTAGGGTATCTTTGAGCCTAGGCTAATATCGCGGAAATATGCGTAAGAACGAAATTGGGAATAATAATTTGGGGGAATATCCTGTATTATGAATCATGACTGGGATTTGGGGGCATAACCTATAGTGGGAAATATGACTAAAATTTGGGGCATATGTTATACTGTGAATTATGACTGGAATTTGAGGGAATATAAATCTTTAGGCTTCATTTAAAGATTAAGCAGAACATGTCAATGAAACTGTAAGTAACCTGTGAATTCTTTTTAATCTGTTGAGGGTTATGAAAACCTGTTTAATCTATTGGGATTAAGTAAACCTTTTTAATCTGTTGGGGTTAAATAAACCTGTTAACCTGTGAAAATTTAACCTGTTAATCCGTGAGGGTTTGCAAAACCTGATAACTTGTAGGCTTAACCTGTTAAAAATCCTAGTTAATTTGGGGACACAAGTTTATGGGTTTTCTGCTATGTGGGACCCATATCGGTCCTTAACCCATTCTATTAATAAACGAGGACCCCACACTAGGTAGGGGTCATGGCACGCATACTGAACTAATTATAAGACGTTCATCTGAAAAAGGGTGTATACGGGCGTGTTTCAACGGAGTCATGTGCATGCATAAGTCTGGTTTGTAGGAGGAAAATAAGCCGCTGTAGCACCAGTAAATAGGTCTGTGTCCTTCTATAGGTTTCCACTTTAGGAAGTAATGCATCCTACTTTTGGGCCGACATAGGGTATTTATAAGTTAGGGGGCCAACCAATCACTTGGAGGTAGTAATTAGGGTACATATTGTCCTGTCTATTTCTATTGAGGTACATATTTTCTATTTAGGGTAACACCCGTTATTTCTGTTGAGGTGCTTGTTGTTCTGCTTGGATAAACCCCGTTACTAGAGAACACTTAGAACTACCATTATGTTTCTGTTGGGATCATTCTGTTTTTGTTAAGTAATTAGGGGACACCTAATCCTCTCATAATCTGATATACTAGTATTGGTGCAAAGAAAGTAACTAAGAAGAATTGTTGACCCTGCCTATTCTGCTTATTCTTTTCAGTCTGTTCATACCTATTACATGACACTGTTGTCTCTCATCCAGATTATATACCTGTCATGATGCTTTTACTTCTTTATATGCTAAAATTCAATGGACTTGCCAGACTTTATGTCTGACCTTTTGTTTCCTTTTATATCTGTCTTCCTTTTCCCACCCCCAAGGTTCTCAGGGTAGGAACGATCAGGCTTGATTAGGATCCTCCCTTCTATTTCTGCTTGGATTTGGATCTACTTTGATGTATCTCTTTGACTACTTATCTAATTTATTACGGCTATTACCGGGGATTATGATTTTACATTTCTATACTCTGATGGTTTTTAGCGCAAGACAGATGTTTTGTTTTGACGTAATCAGTTTCAGTATTTTATGCATGATGTTGTAACTGGTTTTGAGACTACGATGTTTTCGGCAAAGTAATGAAGTTTTAAATTCCCACTGCTATTTTATATCTGTCTTGTAATACTCTGTTTCTGTTTACTATAGCGCTTCACAGAACTTTGTGCATTTTGATAAAGAGTGACATTAACGAACATGGGGTGTCACATTTGGTATCAGAGCTGAAGGTTACAAGATTGGATAAAAGGTTTTTGAAAATTGTTTTAAAAAAAAAGTTTCAAAAATAAAGTATTTTCAACGAAAGGTTTGTTTTTGAAAAACATATTCCTCAAAGCAATATAAAATATCTTTTGATTCTCTATTTGAATCGCCTTTTTCTTTTTTTAAGCTTGTCTGGGGAACTGAATCTTCCTGAGGGAGTTCATATACCGGCTTGGTTTCTTAGACATCTTGAGGCTACGACACCTACCGGAGGCTAAGGAGACCCCCCTTACCCAGTTGTAGCCGTTGTTCCTCCTCCTCCGCGAGCGGATAATTTCTCTAAGATATGCAAATATTTCTATGCTATTGGAGGAAAGCCATCCCGGGGAGCTAAGAACTTTGTGGAAGCACGGAATTGGCTAAAAGAGACAAAAAATTTGTCTGGGCTTCTCGAGGTTGATGACCGTAAAAAGATACAGTTGGCTGCATGGCAACTTAAGGACGAGGCTTCGTTCTGGTGGGAGGTGGCGCAAGTAAGGCGTCCAGTTGATACTTGGGATGATTTTTGATAGAGATTCAAGACGAAGTTTCTTTATCAGGCAGAAGAGAGTATGCAAATGGAGAGGTTTCTGGCAATTAAGCAACGTAGCATGGCTGTTAAAGAATATGTCAATAAGTTTAATCAGTTGGCAAGGTTTGGCTTGGAGCTAGTGAATACCGCACATAAGATATCTTTAAGGTTTGCAAGAGGACTAAATCAACCTCTTCAGGCATTGGCATTATCTCACATTCCGATGGGGGTTACTTTTGAGAGACTGGTTGATATGGCATTGATGCACAAGGATGGTAAGGATGAGAAAAAGGAGGCTAAGACTAATGAGACGCAAAACAAGAAAGTGTGGCCCAAGAAAGAACAACAGAAGAAGGGCAGAAAGAATGATAATGCTCAAGGCAAGAAGAAATGTCATGGTTGTGGAAGCTTGGGTCATTTGGTCATAGATTGTGGAAAAGGGAAGAATGATTGCTTCAACTAGGGTGAGGTTGGACACTATACTAAGGAGTGCCCAAAGAAGCAAGGACGTGACCAATGGGCAGGATCTTCTGGAGTGTAGGTGCATGCTCCCGATGCCATTGTACCGGACATAGGTAGGAAGGTTTCTGTTGAATGTTTGATTTCTCCTTCCGATCATCCAGGTATGACTCTTTTTGATTCTGTCACTTTTCACTCTTTTATATCTGATTCTGTGGTTAAGTCTCTATACCTTAGTGCTAGTATTGTTTCTGATCCTGTTGTTGTCTCAAACCCCATCGGGCGCACGACTCATCTATCTTTGATATGTCAGGGTCTGAGGATCTCTGCGTTGGGCATCGAGTTTGAGTGCGATGCATATGTGCTTGTTTTTATGGGTTATGGCCTAATTCTAGGGATGGATTGGCTAGCCATGTATGGAGCTATTCTAGACTGTGAGATGAGGGTCATTAGACTTTTGACTTGGCGAGGAAGGACTCTCGAGATTTCCAATGACCCAAAGGGGTCTTTCATGCTTAGTTTCCTAGAATCACTTGATGCTTATGTCGATGATTTGCGATATGTACCTTTAGTTTGTGAGTATCCGGATTATTTTGAGGAGGTTAGGGGCTTAACTCCGAGGCGTGAGATTGATTTCCGGATATACTTGGTGGATAATGTGAAGCTAGTCGCATTGCTTGTGCGCCACATGGCTTCCAGGGAAAGGAGGGAGCTTAGCAATCAAGTAAGGGAGCTACTTGAGAAGGGGTTTATTAGGCGAAGTATATCAAAATGAGGTGCTCCAGTCATCTTCTCTACCAAGGAGGACGGTTCACTTCGTCTATATGTAGATTATAGGGAGTTGGATAAGCTCACCAAGAAAAACAAGCACCCACTTTCGAGGATTGATGACCTGTTTGACCAGCTTGTTAGTGCATCTATTTTCTCTCAGTCAGATTTGGCTACGGGATTTCATCAGTTGAGGGTGGACGAGGATATTATAGACAAGACTGCTTTCAGAACTCCAGATGGTTTCTTTGAGTGGCTAGTTAGGCCTTTTGTGGATCTAATGAGTAGGGTATTCCAGAAGTTTCTGAATAAGTTCGTTGTAGTTTGTGTGGATGACAAACTAATTTTCTCGAAGAGCGAGAAAGAGCATGCCCTACATTTAGGGGTGGTTTTGAGGATTCTCCGAACACACCAGCTTAAGGCGAAATTCTCCAAATGTCACTTTTGGAGAGAGCAAGTGAGATTTCTAGGCATGTGGTCTCCAAGGATGGGATAGCGGTGGATCCCGTGAAAGTAGTTGTAGTTCAAGATTAGAAGTTTCCAAAGAATGCAACGGAGATGAAGAGTTTTCTCGTTTTAGCGGGCTATTATAGGAAGTTTATCAAGGACTTCACAAAGATATCAGCCCCACTCACCAGACTGATGAAGAAGAATTTGTCCTTTTATTGGATCATTGACTATGAGAATGCTTTTAAGCGATTGAAGAGGGTTGTGACAATAGCTATAGTTTTGACTTTGCCTGATGGGAATAAAGTGTTCACCGTGTACACTGATGCATGTGGCACATGGCTTGGTGTCGTCTTGATGCAAGAGGGAAGGGTAGTATGCTATGGTGGTAGACAGTTCAAAGTTCATGAGAGGAACCACCCTACCCATGATTTGGAGTTGGCTGCTATAGTGTTTACGCTAAAAAACTAGCAACACTTTCTACTTGGAGAGATATTCGAGTTGTATACGGATCATAAATCTATCAAGTATCCGTTCTCGTAGAGGGATCTCAATCTGAGACAGCAAAGATGGATGGAGTTCTTAGAGTCCTATGATTTTGAGATTGCTTATACCCTTGGCAAGGGTAATGTAGTGACGGACACATTGAGTAGGAAGAGGATGACTCTGAATCTTTTATTCACAGACAGGAGGATTTTGGAGTACACATCGACCTTCTATTTTGGGCCATCTACGGATCTTACACTTGGTTTGTTGGCATCCTTAGAGGCGCGACCTACTTTTATGGATCAGATAGGATCTTCGCAGTGAGAGAACCCACAGATTGCAAATATCTTGGATAGGCTTAGTAGGGGTAGACTTTTAGTCACCTTGGTAGATATTCCACGGATGATAGAGGGTGGCTATGAAGGGATGTGAGGCTTTGTGTTCCCCGAGTTGGAAGTCTGTTGAAGATAGTCCTTGAGAAAGCCCATCATTTTAGGATGACTATTCATACGGGCGGTGATAAGATATATAGAGATACTAAGAGGGTTTTAGTTTGGGCTGGGATTAAGAAAGATGTAACAGAGTTTGTCTCTCGATGCTTAGTTTGCTAGCAGGTTAAAGCTGAACAAAGGAAGCCCAACAGTTTGCTCATTCTTTGGAGGTCACATAGTGGAAGTGGAAGAGTGTCTCTGTGGATTTCATCGATGGTTCGAGGAAAGGCAACACTAGTATTTGGGTTATAGTACACAGGCTTACTTAGAGTGCTCATTTCATTCCTGTTAAGAGTAAGAAAACGACAACATGGTTGGCATCGGTTTATCTTCATGAGATAGTCCGCCTACATGGAGTACCTTCTAGCATAGTGAGTGACCGTGACCCCATCTTCACTAGTGAGTTCTGGAAGAGCCTGCAAAAGGCATTTGATACACAGTTATGTTTGAGTACCGCATATTGCCCTCATATTGATGGGCAGACTAAGAGGGTGAATAGAGTTTTTGAAGATCTTTGGAGGCTGTGTATCCTAGACTTCGGAGGGACTTAGGAGGAGCATCTCCCATTGGTTGAGTTCTCCTACAACAATAGTTATCAGGCTAGTATTGACATGGGACCCTTCGAGGCACTATACGGGCTACCTTGCAGATCACCAACTTGTTGGTGGGAGCCCACAAATAGGCTTCCACATGGACCTGAGATGATTAGAGAAACTTCAGAAAAGATTGATTTTATCCGTAGATGCATGAAGACAACTCAAGATAGGTAGAAGTCCTACCCAAATAAGAGAAGGACTGACATTGAGTTTAAGGTGGGACACATCACTATAAGAAAATGAGTTATCTACAATTGCAACTCACAGCCTTTTGGTCTCCATGCTATAGAAATAACGCAGGAGTACGTTGGTTTTATATTAAAACACCGAGATAAATTTAAGCGGGAATGAATTTTCACTTCCCTCCACTTTAATAAAATCGTCCGCGAATCCATAATATTTCCCTAAAATTTTAAATTCTTAATTACTTTTCCATCAAGTTTTCGTTGTCCGCCTGGTCTCCGTCTCACTTTCGAATCTCCAGTCACTTCGCACTGTTGCTCTATGTCTCTCGGTTGTCATAATGTAAGGCAATTGGTTCCAGTGGAGGAATTTCTATTCCAGTGGAGGTCGGACCCATAAATCCTGTTCAGTCTTCGTCGTCCTTAAGTCGTTGTAAGCGTCGCCTTTATTTTATCTTTTTGATTGATTAGCAAATGTTCAGCTTTTTCTAACATCTAGTATGCCTGCTGAAAATGTTGACTGTGTAATTAGCAGTTTATAAGTTGCTGTGTCTCATTTAGTATCACTGTTTTATTTAAGTAGTTATGTTAATTTTCTTGTACTCAACAACAGACTATTACTTCAAATTATAGAAATTTGTTTGCTTATGTAGTAGACGATGATGGATAAAAAATGGGTAAATCTACACAGGCAAATACGTAATTCCCAACATAAATATAGTTTGAAAATCATATCCTATACTTTAACGGAAGCTAAAAGATATTATTTTTCTTCAAAGAACTGGTAGTGAGTATCAGCAAGGAGTTCGGAAGTTTGTGCATACCGCTATGAAAAATTCTGGAAAAGTAGAAAAAATTCTATGTCTTTACTTAGATTGTCGAAATCTTAGTCATCAATATGAGAAGTTGGTAGTAGAGCATCTGATTATAAGAGGAATGGATTGTGTATATAAGACAAGTAGGTGGTATTGTCATGGTTAGCACATAAATATAAGCACAGATGTTAAGTTCGATGACATATATGATTTAGGCTAACTGACAATAACAAATTATTTAGGCTAACTCATATTTTGCTATAGCTATAACTGTACTTATATGTTTTAAAGTCTCCTAAACTACCATTATTTGCTGTGAAAAGCAATGTTGCTTTCCTGTAAATGACATATTGAGGTGTAGCATATTCAGGATGGCCCTAGTGCACAAGTGTTTGGATTGTATTGTTCTGCTATATATCTTATGTTTTTCCTCATGTTTTAGTAATAGGAAATGAGGCCAATAATGCGATAACAGAAAAGAAGCAAAGGAGCCAAAAATATATTATACATTCCTAAAAAACAGAAGAAGCATATTGAAGACAACAACGTTCAAAGCGAGGGCAATCCACAAGTAGTAGTAGAAGATAATCCACAAGTAGTTGTAGATAATCGAGCATAAGCAGTAGAAAATAATCCACAAGTAGTAGAAGATAATCGAGCATAAGCATTAGAAAATAATGCATAAGGAGTAGAAGATAATCCTAGTGCATATGAGAACTATACAATGCAAAACGAACAACACGTGGAAGCCGATGGACCAACTGAAAATGCAAATGTAGTCAGCCAAAGAAAAGAAAGAGTAGAGGTCCTACGAAAATGAAGAGACTTCCTTCAAACTTCGCAAATCGTGTTGAAGTTGAATTTAATGAGAATGCTGAACCAATAGGTCAAGGATCAGTCCATTTATCATCTTCTTTAGGACCACTTGTACGTGGTCATGTTCCAGTCACACTTAGTAATTGGAGACACCTTGACGTTTGTTTGAAAGCCATTTTAGTAATGTGTCTATTTAACTCATTGTTTTATACCAAATAAAAAAATCTAGACGTTTGGATTTAATATCAGACGTCTGGATACCTATTCAGGCATAATATTTTAGGCCCAAAAAAATATAAGACGTCTGGATAAAATACTCAGACGCCTTAGTACTTTTTCAGGCTTAATAGTTTAGCTAAGAAAAAAATCCAGACATCTAGATAAAATATCAGACATCTGTATTCTTCTGTAGATATAATTCTCTAGCCCGAGAACACTATCAGATGTCTAGATAAAATATCCAGATGTCTGAAAACATCTTCAGGCATTTTACTTTAGATCGGAGAAAAATCCAGACATCTGGATAGGTTTTCAGACGTCTGATTGATATTTAGATTGCTTTCTTTTTCTACTCTCAGACGTCTGAAAAAATATCCAGACGTCTTACACACCTGTTTCACCTGTGCATGTCTTCCTTGTTGTCGAGCTATAGCCATGTATAATTAAAGTTCCATATCCACAATATTTTCCATTCACAATAACATACCCGAATTACATAACAATAGCATATCCGAATTACATAACAACAACATACCCAAATATCATAACGAACATAACAACAACATGTCTGAATTGCATATTGAACATGACATATCCAAGTTGAAGGTTTTAACTTAATTTTTGGTTTAGAATTTACTCGGTGATTCACTAGGTGGATGCATTTTAGCACACGCACCCAACCGGGATTTCATGCTTATTAACTTTATTCAAGTGACAAATGTTGCTTCACTTAATGTAATGAAAATTGCAACTCCTTGCAGTTCAGCAATTTATTTTGAAGCAACCTTTACTATATTTGAAGCAAACTGTGTAGTGGAAGTAATATACATTTGTGTTGCTGTACATCGGACATGGGGTTATCTGGTTTTCCATTTCTACAAAAGAAAAAGAGATAACCTCAGGAAAACACTTCCCTACAGCAACACAAATGTATATTATCTACACTACACAGTTTGCTTCAAAGATAGTAAAAGTTGCCTCAAAATAAATTGCTGAACTGTAAGTAGTTGCAAATTTCATTACGTTAAGTAAAGCAAAATTTGTCCCTGGAATAAAGCTATTAAAGCATGAAAGCCTGATTGGGTCCATGCACTAAAATTCATCCACCTATTGGATCACCGAGTAAATTCTTCAGCTTGGTCACACTTCGTCTGCTTCATAGTCTGTAAACAGTTAAGATACATGCATTAGCACGTCACTCAATCAAAAAATACACAACTAAATATGGATAACTTGAACTTTAATCACAAGTTTAATTTTAAACATACACATGCAAGCTTTATACAACAAAGTTAGGCAAACTTACTAGTAGGAGGCGGTTGACAATAGGAGGACGTCAATGATGTTAAATTCAGAGGAAAATTTTTATTTTTGGCCATTGAAGTCAATTTTAGGAGGCCAATGAACTTTATAACCAAATGAGACCTAAACCAGCAATTCATATCCATTATAAGTTCTTAGAAGAGGGCTAAATGCAAATTTTCCTTTTTTTTTAATTACAGGCTAGATTTGTGTTGAATGAGGAATGGAAAAAGGTCCCCACATTTCGGCAAATGGGGTGTATTTTTAGGTGTTCAAAATGCATGTTAGTTAATAAATTGGTCAAAGCAAAGTCCAAGGAGGAAAGACTTAAAATGAAACCAGGTAATATCAAAACTATGACGGAGTGGAATGATTTTATCAACTTGAAAAGTTTAAGGTAAATTATGTATAAATGGTCATCTTCGTATATGTGAATTAACTAGTCAGTATATTTAAATTTTTTATTTCAGCAACAAAGTGAAACATTCAAAGCCATCAGACGCAGACAGATGCCACATACATGCAGCCGTAAAAAAATGGCACGCTTAGCTGCTGATTTGGTCAGAAATAATTTTAATGTTGTGATCTTGTCATGCCATTTATAGAGTTATGATAAATTAATTTATTCCAATTTTTATTACCGTAGAAAAACGAGAGTCCAGATCCATCTTTTGTCGGTCGATCTGATGTTTGGATTAAATCTCACACTCGAAAAAACGGTGAGCCGACGAGCTCGGTTGTCGAAGAAACAATTGTATGTGATTTAATTTTAAATTGACGTATTACAAATGATTTTAGAGTGTGATAATGTTGCAAGTTACAATGTATGATGTCCTTTACAGGAGAAGATTAAATTTTTTAATGCTGAATCACAAGCTACCTCGACAACTTCTGTGACAGAAGATGCTCTTTTAGCAGTGCTGGGAAACAATAGACCAGAATGATTAAGAGGAATGGGAAGAGATACAACCCACACCAAGTTTGTTTTGTCACATGCTAATCAAAAACAAACAATGCAACTACAAAACATAGTTGTGGATTTGGAGAAGATGGTTCAAATGTTAGTATCACAAAACTAGGTATTTCTAAAACGAATGGCAATAAGTTATAACTTGTACGTAGCAATTAGTTATTTGCATTTTGTGAGTTTAGAATCGTAGAAAATCATTGAATAAACTCTTTGTTGAGTAATGACTACATAAATAATTCATAATAAAATTCAAGTTGTCATGTAAACCCAAAAATAAAACAAAGATTGAGTACATGCAGCATTTTCATACTTCACTTTTCGCAAAACCAAAAGATAAATCTAGAGATAGAATAAATTCAAGTTGGACACTACTATATGTACAAGCTTGACACTACTGCATGTACACATAGTTTCTATATTGTGGTATGCTCAAAAGGTGAATCATGGCTATATGCCAAAACATAAAAAGTTAGACCATGTTCATAAAAGATGAATCAATATGTGTATATACATGTATCTGCTCATCTAGAACTTATCAAAATGAGCTGCATGTACACGTTGTTCCTTATCAGAAATGAGCTGGCTCTTTCATCCATATCTAAAACTTATTAGTAGAGTTACTTCTTGTCTTCACCATACTTCAAAATATTATGATAGACCACACTCATAGTAACTTAATGACACAGCCCTACTGTCTTTAAGTTACTTCTTTCCTATTACACAAGCCTTATTACCATGTCAGTCATGAAACAGTGATGTCATGCTCGCATCTATTGGGTGCAAGCCATGCCGCCTTTGGTTAATTAAAGCCAATCTGTCTTGGTTAACGTTAGTACTATCATGAGGTTATTTTCAGATCCATGTAGAGGGGTATCCATTACCTTAAAGATACTAAATACCTCATCTACGTGGTTCTGAAAATAAACTTTGTGGCAGCACTGCTTAACATTTTAAGGGGTTACACTGCTATCATATATCGTTGTGTCCAATATATTGTTTTTTATATTTGATCAATTTGTCCAATATATCATTGTATTCTAAATGTATATCAATTTGTCCAATATATCGTTGTGTTCTACATGTATATCAATTTATCCAATATATCACTGTGTTCGTTATGATATTCAATGCTTCTTTAGACATTATTTTAGGCTGAGAAAATATCCAGATGTCTGGATAAAATATCCAGACGTCTGGATAAAATATCCAGACGTCTGAATGATTCTTCATGCATAATATTTTAGGCCGAGATGTAATTTCTAGTTGCTGCTTCATTTACAATATTTTAGGCTAAGAGAAATTTCAGACGTCTGGATAAAAATTCCAGACGTTCGAATACTTCTTCAGGAATAATATTTTATACAGAGATGAAATCCAGACGTCCGGGTAAAATATTAGATGTCTGATTATCATTCATATGGTTTTATGGTTTTGGTATTAGACGTCTAACACATCAAAATCACTTGTGCATGTCACAAAATCATTACATCTTGATATCCGTCCGTATCCGAAAATAAAGAAGATACGGTTATCCGATATCCGGAAATTAAGCGGATTATCCGCTATCCAAAAATAAGTCTGGATACGGATACGGATATCTCGCTATCATCAAGTTATCACAAGCTAACATACGTTAAAGTCATAATCAAAACACAACCATCAAATTCACAATCAAAACACAACAAACTAACATCATCTACTTATCACAAGCATAGCACACATAAAAGTCATAATCAAAACACAACCATGTCACAAAATAAAGTTTAATACATAGAAAATTTTCATAGATTGTAAATTAAGCGTCGGCGTCTTTAGTTTCGACTCTCGCTTTTGTTGAGTCGATATCCCCCTCTTTATCTACCCCTATGTCCACCTTGTCATCAGATTTCGTTGAATCTTCTTTTTCCTCAGGTTCGATGCTCGCTTCTTTTGGGTCGCCTTCCCTCTCTTTTTCTTCCTCTCTCTCCTCCTTGTCATCGGATATCTTTGGATCTTCTTTTTCTTTAGGTTCGATGATCCCTTCTTTTTGGTCACCTTCCCCCTCTTTTTCTTCCTCTATCTCCTTCTTGTCATCAGATTTCTTAGGTTTGATGCTCGCTTCTTTTGGATCGCCTTGCCCCTCTTTTTCTTCCACTTTCTCCTCCTTGTCACCAGATTCATTTGAATCTTCTTTTTATTCAGAATTATGTATTGAAAAGGTTAGAGATGGTGGAGATTGCGGAGTCCGTGGTCGATTACGTTGTAAAATTTCAGTGAGAGACCATGTTGTTGCACCTATTGTATTCTCAATAGTAGCGAGACGAGATGCTAGTGTAAGTTCCATATTCGCAACACAATTCCCCAAGGCAACTTGATTTTGATACAATTGTTGATCCCTAAAAAACCATACGCGCATTAAACTACAAAATCTGAGCAGAAACTACAGAACGAGCGCCATCAGGGTTGCTCATGTATATTGATTGACCAAGGCGCTTAAGCGACTCGTAAAGAATAGGAAGCAACCATAGAGAACAAGATTTAAATGTCTGTCCTTTAAAGGAACGAATCTGAGTTAGAACTACAAAGCAAGCACTCACAACGTTTTTATGTTCCTATAACTCAAACCAAAGCCAAACACAAGTCGTGACCTGATCGCGGAAGCAAAGGTCGGTCATTCGTATTAGAACAAAGCCGCTCGAATGGTAAAACAAGCTGAGCCATTCACTTAAACAGATCAGGAGCGACCACATAGCATAGCCACACTGAGAAACGGCGTGGTGAATAGGCAGTAAGAATGAATATCCTCAAGCAACCTGCTAAGAGCGTCCAAATGAGAGAAAGTCGCACATTCGTAAACCAAGGAATTCAGTCAAGCAAAGCACAAAGAAGAATTGATCCCAGTCTTGTACTTCACTCCATAGTCGCTCGACTACGAGTACAATCCTAGTCACCCACTCATTTTACAATCAATCGAATCAGATAACTATTCACCAAATGCCAGATATAGCCACGACTGAAGAGCATTGACTAAAGTCGCTCACATGAATACTCAAAGCGACCGCTCCTATAAAGTTGCTCGCACATCCTCCTTCTCAATCATCCATCCGCATTCTCCTCCTCAAACTCTACCATTTTCTCATGAAATCCCAGGATTGATATGTATGAATTAGATTATGTTGAGTGAATATAAAGACGTATGAGAAAAGAGAGTCGGTGTATTTTGTAATCTCCGTTTTAAGAATGCAAGTAATCTTCATAGTGGATGTAGGCCCGGCACAAGGCTGAACCACTCTAAATCTCGTCTCTATTTTTCCTTATTCGCAATTTTACTTTCAATTGTTACTAAGTATGGCTCCATTTATTTTCTTACCGTATCGATGAAGTACAATTCGAGTACCTTTGGTGTTTGAGCCATTTTTTGCTGAGTGGGGCCGTATTTACATCTCCCCCTAATAAGGTCTGATGAGATTCTCCGAGAAAATTGTGCTTGGAACCATGGACATCCTGAGGGAAGTCACTGACGATGTCAACAGCTTCATCAACTGTAACACCCCAAGTCCATTAATGTCACTCACAAAGGGAATGCATCAATGTCCATGAAGCGTTATTGTTGTATAGAATAGATAAATTACAAGAATAAATAAATAAAACAACACAGCGGAAGTTAAAACTTATTTCATAGCATCATAACTCAAAACGAGTTTACATAAGTAGTCACCAAAACCACTACAACAGGATCACTAGTCTTTTCCAAAAACTTCAAAGTACATAAAGAAGCAAATACTTAAATAACATAAATGCATAAATCCCCGCTGAGCATAAGCAAAGCCATAAAGATGAGAGAGTCCCAAGAAATACATCTACTCTCTTCAAGAAACTAAAAGAAATCGGCACTAAGCTGTAGTATTCCCTCCTTGCAAACCTTGGGGGGGGGGGGGGAAGGGAAGGAAGAAAAGAGATGGAAAGAAAAGGGGGTCAAACATAAAGTCTGGCGAGTGCAATAACTTTAACAATATAATTATCAAAATAACTAGGATAAGGCATAAGCTGGAAAATAAGGAAATGACTGTGAACAACTGGGTATGACCGAACAAACAAGGAAATAAGATGAACAAAGAAAACGGTAATGGCGAACCTAGTCACTATAAAATAATTACTATACTGCACCACTACTAGTCACCCTAAAGGTTGATCCCGCCTACAGAACTTAATACTGCTAATGGTAGTTTCGTGTACCCCTAGCTACCTCCATAGGTGTCGTCTGCCCCTATCTCCACTAAGTGTAACCACTACCCCCATTCGATTGGCTCCCTAACTTGTAGATACCCGTGCTGGCCCCACAGTGGGGTGTATCACTCCCCAAAGTGGCAACCCGATACAACCAAAATGCACGGCTTATATCTACATGATGCAACAACGTCTTACCTACCAGCCCGGGCCCACACAGCACATGACCCCGTTGGACTTGTGTTGCCACCGCTAACCCGTTTTGGCCTCTTACAGTCAAGCCTAGTATGTGTGTCCCGTCCTCCACTTGGGTCGAGACCACAAAGATACTTATGGGTTGCTGGTTGAAACGGGCCCCCATTACTTGACACCAGCTATCCACCTAAGCTTGGTCCCCTCTAGTACATCCCACTTAACCCTCTTCTTATTCATGTCCACTTACATGTTTCAATTTTGGTTAAGTGTTTCTAATCGTATTTCACAAGCCACCCAAGGCACCCACTTAACACCGTAACCTTGTAAGACCTCCCACATTAGATTGGCATTTGTGGCAGCTAGATTTGCCGGGCGGGTCCAGGCAGTCTTACTCCACAAACGAGCCTAACCTCATGTCTTTACAATTGTTATGCATTTAATTCATGCCCTTGACCTCTCACATTAGACTGGCATTTGTGGCTGCTGGATTTACCGGGCGAGTCCGGGCAGTCTTGCACCACAAAAGAGTCTAACCTCGTGTCTTAGGCGATTAATTACACATAATTAATTATCCCCAATTTGAATTAATTCCCTATTCAAATTGTAAATCAATTCCAAATATAGTTATGTCCATTATTGACTCAATTATGTCCATAAATGCCATTTTTCTAATTAACGTCTTAAATTAAAATAAATTAACTATATGCTTTTTAAGGCATTTATGCCAATTCCCAATATTAAATTTTTTAATATTATCCCATTGCCCCACGTTGTACGTTCATTCGTTTAACGTGAAATATACGTTTGACTCGAATAGTCTAACTTATGGAATAAAGAGAAAACATCACATCATGCATAGAATAAAAACTAGATCTAAACATAAGAGGTGAACTTGCATGTGTGAATAAGGTTTTTCATCTAAAACTTGCATAGGCTAAAGTCACAAACTTGCATAAAACTATATATGTCATAGATCTAATCATAAGGTATAAACTTGCATAGGCAATAGTCACAAACTTACATTGCATGATTCATACTCCAAACATATATATATACTTGCATATGTGATTTATGCAACATAGACTATGGTGCAAACTTGCATCTAACTCACACATGTCATAGCGTAACTTTAGATCCAATTTTACACATAAAATAGATGTCATGAAACATATAAGGTTGTATATGATTCTCACTAACTTGCATATGATTCATATCTAAATTAACATCTAAACTTGCATACATACATATGACTTAACATATGAATTAGTTCCTCAAACATAACCAAACTTAGCATATGAGGCATCATTATGAATTAATTGTACATAAGCCAAAAATTAACATAGATTTACAACATAGATAATAACATCATAGGTTTACAACATAGATTTTTTTTTGAAAATGGGTAAACCGCCTCGTTAAAAACCCGGACTTGAACTCAGCGTGAGAACTAGCCGAGAAAAAAGAGTGCGGTGCTTTATTGACGTCGCATTAATTAAAATTACAAAGTGTACAAGGTTAGCAATACATCAACCAACAGCTAACCGATAAACCCATAAAAACAAAACAAGAAAACCGGTAATAACCGGTAATGCAAGGCACGCAACAGAAGTGCCAAAAATAAATAAATACATCGGGTTCTAAAAAAGGAAATAAACAGTTGAAGCTCCCTCTTCCCACATTAAACTCCTCAGTAACCCTAATTTGCGCCGTCGCTCTTCCCTTTTAGCCTGTGTCTAGAATTTCTACGCCCCATCGTCTTCCGATATCCGTATCCAGACGGCTGAAGTTTTTCAATCTCTTCGACTTGGCAAGTAAGTATCTAACCTCTATTTCAATAAAATCCCAACGTTTAAATTTGTCCCATCGTTTGTTATTGTGAATACGCAAGTTCCGTTCATTCCAGATATGGTATACAGTGGTAGTGATTGCGCAAAAGGCTGCATCTTGGCTGAACGAGGCTGTTCCGAATGTATTCCTCAACATGTTCATTTCATCCTCTAAAAGCAAGGTACTATTCGGAGATGGAGGTGGTCCCAACTTAAGTCGGCACCTGACCCAAAGATAAGCAGAATAAGGACAGTGGAAAAAGAGGTGATTTCTTGTTTCCAACTCTTCATTACATAGAACACACACAGGATCAGTCTCATATCCCCAAGTTAGCATAGTATCTTTAGTACTTAGGCGATTTAAAATAGTTTTGTACATACATAAGGACATTTTTGGGCTGTTTATGTAGTGCCACACAATTTTGCACCACACAGGCTCACTATAGTGCCTTCTAGCAGTATCCCAAGCAGAGTAAAACGTGAAGCCATTCCTCTTGTCAAACCACGTCCAGTAATCGGAATCCCCATTAGTCTGTAACTTAACCTCATTAATTCTGGATGAAATTTGTCGTGCAGCAGCTAAACAGAAAGGATTTAGTTCACCATCCTGAATAATGCAGTTAACCTTATAATCATCCCCTCCAAAAAGACTTAAGTGATCCCAGCCAAGCAATTTCACCATTATATCACTGTTTATCCATGGATCGAACCATAGCATAGTTTCATCCCCGTTCACAATGCATCTATTTATACATTGTAGACTTTTTTGTCTGTGCTTTAGAATAGCTTTCCACGTCCCCGAGCTGTTGATATCAATATTCATTACCCAAAAGAGTTTTCCAACACAATATCTTCTCATCATCCACTTTTTCCACAAGCTGTTGCCATTAACAAAATGCCATAGGAGTTTAAGAGTTGCAGCGGTTTTAATGTCTTTAAAATTTCGTAGCCCCACTCCTCCTTCGGCTTTAGGGGTGCACATTTTGTCCCATGCAATTTTATGTCTTTTTCCTGCCCAAATAAAATTTGCACAGAGCCTATTTATCTTGTCAATCGTGGCCATTGGCAATTGGTACGTCAACATCCAATACATAACTATAGGAGTGATAACAGTTTTAATCAGCTCAATTTTCCCTGCCATCGATAGAAGGCGACAATCCCAACTATCCATCCTTCCTCTTAATTTATCAATAAGCTCCCCACAATCCGAAAAATGCAAATAATTATTAGAAAGCGGGACACTAAGATATTTAACAGGCAAATTTCCTTCCGACATATTCAACTCATTCAGCTCCATATTTTTATTATTAACCCCTTTACTAAAAAACACCTTAGACTTCATGTTATTAATTTTCAAGCCTGCATTTTCTTTTAGAATGTTTAAAATGGAATTTATCTTTTTAATCCCACAAGACTTAGCCTTAGCAAAAATCATCAAGTCATCAGCGTATATTAAATGAGTGATAGCTGGCTCCTGATTATATATGGGCTGAATTATCTTAGCATTAGCTGCCTTGAACATCAGAATAGAAAAATATTCCATAGCCACGCAAAAAAGGTAAGGAGAAAGAGGGTCTCCCTGCCTAAGACCTCTATTACTGCTCAAAAATCCTTTGGGACTGCCTTGCACTAATATAGAAAAAGTAGGTGTAGTGATACAACTTTTAATGATGCGTACAATCTTCCTAGGAAAATCCATTCTCATTAACATGTGACAGATGAACTTTCTGTTAACCATATCATACGCTTTCTGAAGATCAATTTTTATACACACTCTCCCACTACCCTTCTGATTAAATTGTCTAATTTGCTCATGTGCTAGCAGGATATTTTCAGCAATATATCTACCCAGAATGAAGGCGGATTGATTTTCAGAAATCAGATATTTGAGGTAAGGTTTGATTCTGTTGCAAATTACTTTAGAGATAATCTTATATATTACATTACAACAAGAAATCGGTCTGTGGTCAGCGATAACACTAGGTTTATCAACCTTAGGTATTAAAATAATAAATGTATGATTTATACCCTTAGCAAATTTACCAGTATTGAAAACCTCCTGTATCATCTCTAGAAGATTTAATTTGAGCTCGTCCCAATGAAACTTGTAGAATTTAGCAGAAAAACCATCCGGCCCCGGACTTTTATCATCTGGAATTGAGAAGATAGCTTTCCGAATCTCCTCCAAGCTAATCTCTTCAGATAAATGCAGCCGACCCCTATCATTAATTATATTAATACAATTAATAGAGGGAAAAGAATCAATCATAGGAGTATCCGAATTAAAGATTTTAGAGAAAAAAGGATAGCCTCTTGTTCGATAATATCTGCGTCATGCACAAGTTCCCCATTTCTCATGAGCAAATTACTCCAGTTGTTGACATGTCTCCTTAGAGACATTTTAGCATGGAAAAATTTGGTGCACGCATCCCCCTCAGTAAGCCAATTAATTTTTGCTTTCTGTTTTGCGTTACAAACTTCAATATAGCTCTGATCTTTCCATTTAGTGTACGCGTCTCGAAGCTTATCAAAATTAAGCTCATTTGTTGGGTTGGCATCAATCTCTTCGAGAGCTATCCTATAATTTTCCTCCAACATCTTAAGCATGTCTATACCCAATTGAAGGTCAACGATTCACAACATAACCATATAATCCAAATCATATCTATACCCAATTGAATTTTTAATTATCTTATTAAAGAAATCAAACTCACAACTCAAAGAAGGTCTTGAGTTATGGAATCTGAGTTCTGAAATTGATTTAGCTCGCCTTTGCAGTAGATTCGTTATTGTTTAGATTAGAGTTGAATAGAATTGAGTCGATTAGCTTCGTTTTCCCTCTAGTTGGTGGCAGCCACTCTACGTTACAAGATGACAGCATGATGACCAAGATTCCAATTTTTATTTGATTTTAGGGTTTGAGTCTACACATATTTATATAGAATTTCAATTTAATAATAGCCATCGGATGATCTTAGGATTAAGAAAAACCATTCAGTTAGGATAGGGTGACACCTTAGCCCTAATGACTCAGCAAGGAGTCCAAAAGGACCCAGCAATGAGTTATAGTATTTATCAGATTACACCAGAAAGCTGTGCAGGCTTTCTGCTGGACCTGGGCGCACTTGGCAGGTGCGCCAGTGCAATTTTTGTATTGGCGCACTTCCCAAGTGCGCCAGTGCATATATATATATATATGTGTATATATATATATATATATTTCTGGTTTTTCCGCCTAATTTCGTTTGTCCATATCTCCTTCATCCAGTATCCGTTTTACGCAAACTCAGACTCTATCTCAGCCAGAATTCCGAGATGAACACAATGGCGCCACCCGTTTCCCTTAATTCTCTCATCTGAGATTAATTATTCTTAAATTTAGTTAATTTGATCATTCAAAAATTCGGGGTGTTACATTCTCCCCTACTTAAAGGATTTCGTCCTCGAAATCTCTATGTCAAGAAGAACGTATCCTACCATCCAATCGTCCATCTACTCAACCATCAACCACTAGCAACCATGGTCCTTAAAAGATTTCTAATGCTTTTCATGTACATATGCATAGTGTGTGTATATGTTCGTATACTAATGCTAAATCAGGCAGTCCACTAATTCAGTCGACCTCCTTAATGTAAATAATGATAGTGCCATGTATCCATCATTTATGCAAAGAATCCTATACATATCATTACTGCATATGCGCACAACCATCCATTTAAATGCAACATCCATATGATACACACATTTAATGTACATTCATTTTACTAAATACATCCATTTATATGCAATATGAAAGTGACTGAGCCAATCTAGTGCCTAAAGTGTGTGTATATGCATCCACGAGCAACCACTAGCAAACACCTGCATCCACATGCAAACACCATACATAAAATGTCTCAAACACATGTTTCGACCATAGGACTACCCTATCTAAAGGTCAAAGATACTAGCGAGAGGACATACTAAAGTTAAAACGAGTACAAGCTAAGCGATAAAGGAGAAATTAAAAGACATACCCTCGGAAAGAAAAGTGTACAATGAACGCATCTTCTCTTCCGTCTCCCAAGTAGCGTTGCTCTCATCATCTCCCCATTACACTTTGACTTGCATGACCTCTCGATTCCTCAACTTCTTAATCTCCGACCCATGAATGCATGTAGGAGCTCGTCGAATCGTCGCATCACGCTCTATCTCCACCTCTCTAAACAAGCTCGGGTCTACCACTTCCATGGTCTCATGCAAGCACTTCCTAAAATGTGATACATGGAATACGTCGTGTACGCCACTGAGTCTCTCGGGCAACTCCACTCTATACGCCATCCGTCCAGTCCTCTCCTTAATAGGAAATGGCCCTACGAACCTTGGTGCTAACTTCCCAACGGACCCAAAGCGAACAACATTCCGTAATGGAGACACCTTGATAAAGACCATGTCCCCAATATCAAACTCAAGATCTGTCCTCCTCTTATCTACATAAGATTTCTGCCTATCTTACGCCGTCTTCATCCTCCTTTGAATCAAATCGATATTTTCCGAAGTCTCTCTAATCATATCGGACCCAAGTAAGATCTTATCCGTAGATTCCCACCAACATGTAGGTGAACGACAAGGCCTCCCATAAAGAGCCTCGAAACATGTCATGCCAATGCTAGACTAAAAGCTATTATTATATGCGAACTCCACCAAAGGAAGATGCTCCTCCCATGTACCTCCGAAGTCTAAAACACATAGCCTCAAAAGGTCCTCTAGAATATGATTCACCCTCTCGGTCTGGCTGTCCGTCTGAGGATGATATGCGGTGCTCAAACATAACTGAGTCCCTATCGCCTCTTGCAAGCTCTTCTAAAACTTGCTAGTAAAGATAGGACCGCGATCGCTCACTATGCTAGAAGGAACACCGTGCAAACGAACTATCTCTCGAATGTATACGGAGGCTAACCATAGAGCAGTCCACTTACTCTTCACTGGAATGAAATGGGCGCTCTTAGTAAGTCGCTCTGCCACGACCCAAATCCCCGTATTACCCTTCCTCAATCTCGATAACCCGTCAACGAAGTCCATCGAGACACTCTTCCACTTCCATTGTGGGATCTCCAATGGGTGAAGCAACCCACCGGGCTTCTTTTGCTTTGCTTTTACTTGTTGGCACACCAAGCATCCAGCGACGAACTCGGCCACATCCCTCTTCATACCGGCCCAAAAGTAAACTCGTCTCCTGTCCATGTACATCTTGTCCCTGCCGGGATGAATGGTCATCTTCGAACGATGTGCATCATCAAGAATGGTCTTCCTCAAGTTCTCGTCTCGTGGTACACAAAGTCTACCGTCCCTACGTAACCAACCCTTATCATCTAGTGTATACCTACTGAGATGGCTCGATGACTCCCCCTTATTTGCTTCTCTACCAAGTCAACCAACTGTGGGTCATCTCGTTGTGCCTCACCAATCCGTCCTAAAAGCGTAGGTCTAACCTCTAAGGATGCTAGCAAACCGGGTACAAAGTCAATGGAAGGTCTAAAGTCAAACACAAAGATGAACTCTAAGCTTCGCCGTTCAACAAACAACAGACTCAAGGACAACCTTTTCCTACTTAAGGCGTCTGCCACCACGTTACCCTTGCCAGGGGTATATACTATCTCGAAATCGTTGGACGCTAAGAATTCCATCCACCTTTGCTGCCTTAACTTTAAGTCCTTCTGAGAGAACAAGTATTTTAGCGATTTGTGGTCAGTGAACAATTCTAATTTCTGGCCAAGAAGATAATGGCGCCAAGACTTAAGCGTGAAAACAATAGTAGCCAACTCTAGGACATGCGTATGGTAATTTCTCTCATGTACCCTCAACTGCCTTCCTCCACAGGCTATTACCCTTCCCTCTTGCATTAAGACTGCGCCTAGCCCTGTCCCACAAGCATCGGTATAAACGGTAAATGGATTACTCCTATCTGGCAACACTAAGACTGGGGCTGTGGTCAAAGCTCTCTTTAAACGTTGGAACGAATCATCCCAATCTACGTCCCATGTAAAAACTAGTTTCTTCTTCGTCAAGCGCGTTAATGGGGCTGATATTTTTGCGATGTCCTTGATAAACTTCCTATAGTAGCCAACCAACCCCAAGAAACTTCTCATCTTGGTAGCATTTTTAGGGACCTTCCAATCTTAGATGGCCACCACCTTCGCGGGATCGACATCTATCCCTTCTTTGAAAACCACGTGCCCTAAGAATCGCACTTCCTTCCTCCAAAAGTGACATTTAGAAAATTTAGCTTTAAGGTTATGCACTCGAAGGGTCTCCAATACTTCCCTAAGATGTAGGGCATGCTCTTCCTCGCTCTTAGAAAAGATCAAGATATCATCCACAAAGACCACCACGAATTTATTAAGGTACTCCCTAAACACCCTACTTATCAAGTCAACAAAGTATGCGGAGGCGTTTGTCAAACCGAAGGGCATCACAAGCCACTCATAGAAACCGTTCGGAGTCCTAAAGGCAGTTTTGTCTATGCTATCCTCAGCCACTCTCAACTGATGGAAACCAGTGGCTAAGTCCAACTGTGAAAACACTGAGGCGCCAACTAACTAATCGAAGAGATCGTCAATCCTCAGCAGTGGGTGCCTATTCTTCTTAGTAAGCTTATTAAGTTCTCTATAGTCCACACAAAGTCTAAGGGACCCATCCGCCTTCGTGGCAAATACCTGGAGCACCCCACTCCGATATACTATGTCTTATGAACCCTTTCTCAAGCAACTCCCCTACTTGCTTATTGAGCTCACTCCACTCACGAGGAGCCATGTTACGTACTGGCAGAGATACTAGTTTTGCATTGTCTACAAGATAAATACGAAAGTCTAACTCAAGTTTTGGGGGTAGACCCCTCACCTCATCGAAGACATCAACATATTCATGGACTTTACGAACAGAATGTAAATCATCATTGGATGCGTCAAGTGACTCAAGATAACTAAGCATCACCGATCCTCTAGGGTCACAAGAAATATCAAGGGTCTTTCCACTACGAGTCAACAATTTTACTACCCTTCGTTCACAATCTAGGATGGCACCATATCTGGCTAGCCAATCCATCCCTAGAATCAACCCAAAGCCCATGAAACAAAGCACAAAAGTATTACATTCAAAACCAACGCCTAAGATAGACAATCACAAATCCCTGCAAACCATGGATAAATGAGCCGACCCACCAATAGGATTTGAGACTACAATGGGATCCACAAGAGACTAGTATTTAAGTGCAGTGTTTCAACTAATGATGTAGAGATAAACGAATGTGATGCGCCAGAATCGAATAAAGTACGGACAAGATGATCAAACAGAAAAAACAAACTCTCAACGGAAATGTTTCTACCTCGTTCTTGCAGCGGTGGGACCGCGAGAGCCTGGACCTGCTCCCTTTCCTGCCCCGGTGCCACGAGAGCCTGAAGCTACCCTCCAGAAGTTCTTTGCCCTTGTCCCTGTTTCCTTGAGCAGTCCTTAACTAGATGACCCGCCTCTCCACAGTGGAAACAACCAGTCTTCTTCTTTTTCCTACAGTCTTTACTCAGATGGCCTGGTGTCCCATAATTAAAGCACTTCTTCTTTCCTTTGCCATTATTGTTCTTCCCGCCTTTCTTGTTTTGTTGTTGTTTTTGCGGTTTCTTCTGATCCCCATTCTTCTCGGGTGGCGCCTTTCTCCTCTTCATGCATAAGCACCATATCAACTAGCCTCTCAAAGGTGGCCCCCAGAGGGATGTGACTCATAGCTAACCCATGTAGTGGCTCGTTCAAACCCTTAACAAATCTCAGGGCCTTCTTTTCGGGTGTATTCACCAAGTCCAAGCCAAATCTCGCCAACTGATTGAACTTGTTGACGTATTCTTTCATTGATAAATTCCCTTACTTCAACGCCAAAAATCTTTCCATATATAAATTCTCTTCAGCCCGTAAGAGAAACTTTGCCTCAAACCTACGCCTGAAATCCAGCCATGTATCAACTGGACGTTCTCCATTAGTGACCTCCCACCAAAATGAAGCTTCGTCCTTCATTAACCAAGCAGCCAATTGGATCTTCTTACAATCGTCCAAATCGAAAATGCCAAATAGATCCTCCACTTATTTCAACCAATTTCTAGCTTCAATGAACGTTTCAGACCTACTAAAAGATTTTCCACCCATCGAACGAAAGTCTTTACATATCTTGGAGAAAGTATCTCCATGCGGAGGAATGACTGGAGCTGGGGGGGGGGGAGGAGGAGGAACGTTGGCCGGACCCGCGGCAGCGGCCCTAGTCTTGAGATATTGACGAAACTAACCGGGTACATGAACAACCTCTGGTATCTCAGATGCTCCAGACATGCTGAAAAGAAAAAGAAAGAGTTTTAAAACAAGGGAAGCGAAAGAGAGATGTATGGCTTGCGGGGATTATGCTCTTTAAAGTAAACTTTACTTGAAAATAGCTTCTTTAAAACAAGTTTTTGAAAATACTTTCTAGGAAAATAATACTTTTGAAAACACTTTTCAAATCTTTTTATCTGTTCTTGTAGCCATAGCTCTGATACCACGTGTAACGCCCCAAGTCCATTAATGTCACTCACAAAGGGAATGCATCAATGTCCATGAAGCGTTATTGTTGTATAGAACAGATAAATTACAAGAATAAATAAATAGAACAACACAGCGGAAGTTAAAACTTATTTCATAGCATCATAACTCAAAACGACTTTGCATAAGTAGTCTCCAAAACCATTACAACAGGATCACTAGTCTTTTCCAAAAACTTCAAAGTACATAAAGAAGCAAATACTTAAATAACATAAATGCATAAATCCCCACTGAGCATAAGAAAAGCCATGAAGATGAGAGAGTCCCAAGCGATACATCTACTCTCTTTAAGCAACTGAAAGAAATTGGTACTAAGCTGTAGTATTCCCTCCTTGCAAACCTAAGGGGGGGGGAGGAAGAAAAGAGGTGGAAAGAAAAGGGGATCAGACATAAAGTCTGGCGAGTGCGATAACTTCAATAATATAATTATCAAAATAACTCGAGATACCCGTGCTGGCCACTACCCCCATTCGATTGGCTCCCTAACTCGTAGATACCCGTGCTGGCCCTACAGTGGGGTGTATCACTCCCCAAAGTGGCAACCGATACAACCAAAATGCACGGCTTATATCTACACGATGCAACAACGCCTTACCTACCAGCCCGGGCCCACACATGCACATGACCCCGTTGGACTTGTGTTGCCACCGCTAACCCGTTTTGGCCTCTTACAGTCAAGCCCAGTATGCGTGTCCCGTCCTCGACTTGGGTCGAGCCCACAAAGATAGTTACTTACACCACAAACGAGCCTAACCTCGTGTCTTTACAATTGTTACGCATTTAGTTCATGCCCTTGACCTCTCACATTAGACTGGCATTTGTGGCTGCTGGATTTGCCGGGCGAGTCTGGGCAGTCTTACACCACAAAAGAGTCTAATCTCGTGTCTTAGGCGATTAATTACACATAATTAATTATCCCCAATTTGAATTAATTTCCCTATTCAAATTGTCAATCAATTCCAAATATAGTTATGTCCATTATTGACTCAATTATGTCCATAAATGCCACTTTTCCAATTAACGTCTTAAATTAAAATAAATTAACTATATGCCTTTTTAAGGCATTTATGCCAATTCCCAATATTAAATCTTTTAATATTATCCCATTGCCCCACGTTGTACGTTCATTCGTTTAACGTGAAATATACGTTAGACTCGAATAGTCTAACTTATGGAATAAAGAGAAAACATCACATCATGCATAGAATAAAAACTAGATCTAAACATAAGGGGTGAACTTGCATGTGTGAATAAGGTTTTTCGTCTAAAACTTGCATAGGCCAAAGTCACAAACTTGCATAAAACTATATATGTCATAGATCTAATCATAAGGTATAAACTTGCATAGGTAATAGTCACAAACTTACATAGCATGATTCATACTCCAAACATATATATACTTGCATATGTGATTTATGCAACATAGACTTTGGTGTAAACTTGCATCTAACTCACACATGTCATAGCCTAACTTTAGATCCAATTTTACACATAAAATAGATGTCATGAAACATGTAAGGTTGTATATGATTCTCACTAACTTGCATATGATTCTCACTAACTTGCATATGATTCATATCTAAATTAACATCTAAACTTGCATACATACATATGACTTAACATATGAATTAGTTCCTCAAACATAACCAAACTTAGCATATGAGGCATCATTATGAATTAATTGTACATAAGCCAACAATTAACATAGATTTACAACATAGATAATAACATCATAGATTTACAACATAGATAATAACATCATAGGTTTACAACATAGATAATAACATAACGGTCAATGATTCACAACATAACCATATAATCCAAATCATATCTCAACCCAATTAAATTGTTAATTATCTTATTAAAGAAATCGAACTCACAACTCAAAGAAGGCCTTGAGTTCTGGAATCTGAGTTCTGAAATTGATTTAGCTCGCCTTTGTAGTAGATTCATTATTGTTTATATTAGAGCTGAATAGAATTGAGTTGATTAGCTTCGTTTTCCCTCTAGTTGGTGGCGGCTACTCTAGGTTACAAGATGACTGCATGACGACCATGATTCCAATTTTTATTCGATTTTAGGGTTTGAGCCTACACATGTTTATATAGAATTTCAATTTAGTTATAGCTGTCGGATGAACTTAGGGTTAATCAAAACCATTCAGTTAGGATAGGGTGACACCTTAGCCCTAATGACTCAGCAAGGAGTCAGAAAGGACTCAGCAATGAGTCATAGTATGATCATATTACACCAGAAAGCTATGCAGTCTTTCTGCTCGGCTTGGGCGCACTTGGCAGGTGTGCTAGAGCAATTTTTGTACTGGCGCACTTCCCAAGTGCGCCAGTGCATTTATATTTTTTTCTGGTTTTTCCGCCTAACTTCGTTCGTCCATATCTCCTTCATCCGGTATCCGTTCTACGCAAACTCGGACTCTATCTCAACCAGAATTCCGAGAAGAACACAATGGCGCCACCCGTTTCCCTTAATTTTCTCATCTGATATTAATCATTCTTAAATTTATTTAATTTGATCATTCAAAAATTCGGAGTGTTACATCAACGGTGTTAATATCATCACATCGTCTATTACCCATTCCGGGGCAGGAGAACTGCCTGGAGTTGAGGAAACCATAACCAGGAAAGAGTTGGAAGGAGCAATGACAGGATTAACAAGTCAAATAACTATTGTGAACAATGCAATGATAAAGAAACTCGAGTCAACACTCACTATTCAAGCCGCCGCCGCGAAAGCGGCGCTAAGGGCCACCTATTCTCCATCCACTCAAACGCGCCACAGATCTGTGGCACAATTCTCTGATTCGAACTCGAAATAGGAAAATTCCATTCAAGAAGTTGCATATCACATCGATCGGGATCATGGAAAGAACAAAGCATCCGAGCGTGACTACTTCGATGACATAATCTCGGAGCGGCTAGACTGCTCCGCCACCAGAGGGAGAGTCCTCCCAAAAGAATGCCCAAATTCCTAGACTCCAGATCACAATTATACACCTAAAACAGAAGTTGGCAAGGAACAGGGCGCACAGTCCGTGGATCAGAGCAGAAAGAAGAAATACAATTCAGGAATGGCACATGAAATTGTGGAAGAAAGTCTAAAGAAGAAGGACGATCGAAAAGAATGAGAATCCTTTCCAACTAAAATCCCACTTACTGAAAGGATTAAGAAGACTGTATATCCTCAGAAATTCAAACCTTCAAAGTTGCAGTCCTATAATGGGACAAGCGACCCTAACATATTCCTCTGCAAATATGATCAGTATATGAATGGGGCATGCGCTCTCGATGAATTCAAGTGCTTATATTTCCCGACTTATCTAGAAGGCATGTCTTACCTATGGTTCACAAAGCTACCGCCAAAATCTGTGGACGACTTTACTACCCTGGCTAAATTATTCAGTAAGCAATTCAAACTCCAGGCACCCAGTATTCGGGATGTCATGGAGTTAAGTGAACGACGACAGAGACCATGAGTGTCCATCAAAGCTTTTCTCACTCGCTTTAATATGGCAGTGGCTGAAGTCGAAAGTTTCGTTCCCCGCCTAGTCCTGATGGCTTTGAAAGGGGCCATATGTAGAGAGACCAGATTAAGACGGTGGATCAAGAAGAAGAAACCGAGTACACTGGAACAATTGCTCAATAAAGCTGAATAATACATGAGTATTAAAGAAAATTCAGCATATTGAAAATAGAGAAGAAAGGTAATGCGCAAAGTAGCTCTAGTAGTCATAAAAAGAGCAATGTAGGGAAAAACAGTCGGGCTAAAAAGAAACGACGTTTTTTCAAGAACACCTAGTTCACTCCTCTTAATGATATTATTGGAAATATCTTCATGGCGGCTAAGGACACCGAGAGATATCCAGTCTTGAAACAAAGGCAGGTCAAAGATGCTGCTATGAAATCAAGAAGGATTTGTCAATTCCATAAATAGCCAGGACACGATACCAACGACTGCAGGCATTTGAAGTCATTAATCGAGGATCTAATCAGGAAAAACCATTTGCAACAATACGTACGAGTCCATGAAAATTGTTCCGGTTCTCCACGAACAAGGGGCAACAAGATTTAAAGAAAAAGGGCCAAACCAATCCAGAACCAACGGTTGCTTAAGGATCAGTAACTAGTGTCCTGATTATGGAGACTTAGGCAAAAACCCCCACTACTTTACTTTACTACTTTCCTTTTATCTTATTACTGAAACTGATTTACCTTGTTTTGTTACTTGTTATATTCATGCAAATGTTTAACAATGGTTTACTTATAAAAATTCCTGCGCATCAAAATCAATCATGTGCTTACCTGAGTAACATATTTATCAGTTCATTCTAAAACCGATCTCTTGGAATATAGGCATGATAGAAGCAATTGATCATATAAAACTAAATTGGGACGGGAAGAATCTCAAAGCACATTTTAAGCAAAGCGACTTGAAAACAACAAATATCAGGCAAAATAAAAAAGGATGAATAGGCGAATCGCCTCAAGAGAATAAGCTGTTCTAAGATAAACAATGAGTCAGAGGGCTTTACTTCCCATTGCGAAATATGCCGAACTCTTAGCAAACATCCATTCAAGGGATCGACATTAGGCTTCTATAGAGATGTAAGAATATTACCAAATCTGTCCCACAGATAGAAATTGCTAGTCCCGAAGAGGCACCTTGTTAGGTGCAGGACACGAACTCCTTAAAATCGAAACCAAATTCGGTAACAAGGATTAGTGTCCACCTCCTAGGGGCAATGCAATAATGAAAAAAACTAGGCTGGAAACCCCAGTCCTAGTGTCGGAAATCCTAGCCGCAAGGGGGTAACGGAAATCCTAGTTGCAAGGGGATATCCATTCTAGACCTTTTTTGAAAAAAAAATCATATCAAACAAGGCCTAGAGTGGGTCAAAAACTTATAACCCAAGACCTCCCCAGGGGGCACGTATTCAAAACCAGTCTCCGAAGGGCTTGGTCCACCAAGTCAGTTAGACGCGGGTTTGAATACAATTTAACAAAAAATAATAACAAGCACGCTTATGAGAATACAAAGAAGCACGTAATAACCGACGGTAAATAGCAAATCATCAAGACAAACTGATAAAAAACCATAAATCAAGTGTAACCGCGCGATTAAAAGAGCACCCGATCAAACATGAAAATTAAAATGAAGGGGCAACGTGCGACACACCAACGTGTAGCCGGTTGGGTTAAAAAAAAACCCGCAGCACACTAAGGTCCAAAACCGGCCATAAAAGTCACCAACATGAGCATACGATAATAGGTGAGGCTGGCACCCGCATATACAAGCCAAGCTAAAGTATCATCTTAAAACAACATCGAAAATAATAAAAGATAAAACTAAAAAAGGCACAACATTCAGATAAGGGAGGCAATGATCTTCTCCCGGGATTAAAGGGCCTTGACGAGCTCGAGTCTATCTTTTTCCAAAGCATAGATTCGCTCAACATTCTCTTTATTCGACTTCTGAAGATCTATAATAAGAGTATGCCAAGCACCCAATTTCTTTACAATGTAATTCTTGACCTTTATGATAAGGCCCTCAACCAGGTTCGAATGCGCCTCCAACTGATTAAATTCAGCTAATATGCAATCCTTCATAGCATCCATTTTTCCTGCAATAATCCATCGATCGAACTAGTCTATGTACACATCAGAATATGTACCAAGTGGGCACCAACCCTAAAATCACTTAGCAAGTTCAGGATTACAAGGATTGGGAACACAAAGAGGACTCAGAACAGTCGTTTGAAAGTTCACAGGGTTTAAAGTAATGGACGGAGAAGCCAACGGGAGTTGATCAGGGGCAACCTGAATGTCTGAGACTGGGAGTTCATCCAATGAATGATAGCTTTGCATATCATTTGCACCCAAGTTCTTTTTACCTTGAAGCGTCTTTTTGCTGCCGACCCTTCTCACCGGTTTCTTCTTTAGTCTATTTGACATAAAGAATGTCACCCTTGGGCGGCCTATTTTAAAGAAAAAGAGGAAGAAAAGGAAAATCAATATGGACTCAAACGACAATCATAAACGACCGAAAGTAACCCAACCAGACTCAGACGTGAACAAAAACATTTCACCCAGAGAAGCCTGGGGTATTCAATCGAACAACTTGTGAGGAATACCAACATCTATATCACAAAAATCAGCAGGTGATTCAGATTCTTCAAGATAATTGCAGAAATGGGATCTTAGCTAGACAAAATCTGATTATTATCAGGATCCAATCCATACTTAAGCCACTCAAACTAAACTTAAAATATCTTAGCTTGGTGATATAGTACTCCAGACAAAATGAAGCAAAATGAAGAAAAAAACTCACCCAAAAAGATCATGATGCTTCGGGTCCAAGAGAGAATTGCTTTGATTGAACAGGTGTTACTGTAAACACTAAGCAAGATAATAAGGAAAAATAGTGTTTGAAGAAGGCTGAGCAAAAGAAAAAAAAGTGAATTACCTAGTAAAATTCTCGAAGAGAACGGTTACAGTCTAAAAGATTTTTGAGGAGAAGATGTAAAATAAAGAATGTTAAAAGTAAATAAGAGCGAAGACTAAAGGACATACATTCAGAGCATTCTCGCCACGTCAACCCATGCTCGATCGCACATATAAGTGTCCCATCAAGATCCAGCTAGCATCCCACAACTCGACCATTTGCAACAACGAAAAGATATTACAGGTGTCTCGCTCACGGAAAGGGACGATATCAATCCACTACACCGGAACAATCTTAAGTTTTTCACAAACGATCCTTTAAGAAGTCAGATCAAACCTACCAAACGGTGTTGCGATCAATCATGTCGGAGCCAGTAACTTTCTGCCAGAAAATTACAAGCTTTGATGGGCAAGTGTTGATCCCTAAAAAACCATACACACATTAAAATACAAAATCAGAGCAGAAACTACAGAACGAGCGCCATCAGGGTCGCTCATGCATACTGATTGACCAAGGCGCTTAAGCGACTCGCAAAGAATAAGAAGCAACCATACAGAACAAGATTCAATTGTTTGTCCTTTAAAGGACCGAGTCTGAGTTAGAACTACAAAGCAAGCACTCACAATGTTTTTATGTGCCCATGACTCAAACCAAAGCCAGACGCAAGTCGTGACCCGGTCACGGAAGCAAACGTCGGTTGTTCGTATTAGAACAAAGCCGCTCGAACGGAAAAACAAGACAAGCCATTCACTTAACCAGATCAGGAGTGACCAGCATAGCGACACTGAGAAACGACGCGGTGAAAAGGCAGTAAGAATGAATATCCTTAAGCAACCTTCTAAGAGCGTCCGAATGAGAGAAAGTCGCACATTCGTAAACTGAGGAATTCAGTCAAGCAAAGCACAATGAAGAACTAATCCCAGTCCCGTACTTCACTCTAGAGTCGCTCGACTATGAGTATAATCCCAGTCACCCGCTCATTTTACAATCAATCGAATTGGATAACTATTCACTAAGTGCCAGATATAGCCACGACCGAAGAGCATTGACTAAAGTCGCCCAAACGACTACTCAAAGCGATCGATCATATAATGTTGCTCGCACATGATAGCTAGATCTAGATATAGACAATTGGGAATAACTAGGCAGTGGCATTTTGGTAATTACCAGCTGAAACGATCTGTCGCTTACATATATGAATTTCAGCTCATTTCTTCGGCGAGGCGGACCTATAAATAGGCCATGGATACCAACATAAAGGGGATCGAATCTTTCGAACCAAAAAGTGCTGCAAAATTCTATCTTCAATCATTCCCTAAAGATTTGGATCATCTTCTCCATCTAGAGGTTCATCACCGATTTGGCCATGGCGTCCAGTACAACCTTGTAATCGAAAAATAAAAGACATCCACCTTCTCAATCATCCATCCGTCATTCTCCTCCTCAAACTCTACCATTTTCTCATGAAATAGCAGGATTGTTATGTATGATTGAGATTATGTTGAGTGAATATAAAGATGTATGAGAAAAGAGAGTTGATGTATTTTGTAATCTCCATTTTAAGAATGCAAGTAATCTTCATAGTGGATGTAGGCCCGGCACAAGGCTGAACCACTCTAAATCTCATCTCTGTTTTTCCTTATTCGCATTTTTGCTTTCAATTGTTATTAAGTATGGCTTCATTTATTTTATTACTGTATCGATGAAGTACAATTCTAGTACCTTTGGTGTTTGAGCCATTTTTTGGTGAAAATAACAATATTAGTTGATTATGAATGACGATGTGATGAAATGATTCGTTTGGAAGAATTTGTGCCTTGGGAGAAGTCATACATTCAATAGTTCGATATTGAAAAGCTTGTTGGGAGGAAGATTCTGGCATATCCTGAATATGCTCTTAAGGTTGCTCTTGCAGCGGAACTTGTTTATCTTGACAATTATCTCTCCATTCGTCCAGAGTGCAAAATGTTGGTGGTTCTTCTGGAATACACATCAAGGAGAAGAATTTTTTACCTGCTTTCTTAACTGGAATTTCTTCAAACGTTGATAAATAAGTCGGAACTTCTTTTGCCTTTAATTATCTCATAATAAACGGAGCATAAATAATTTTTTGTCGAGACCTACTCCAAAATTCCTTTAGTTCATCAAAGATAAATTGAGCCTAATTAACTTTAATGCCACCAAATATAGCATATAAGGCCCTATGCTCTAGATCAAGTATTTTTTCATGGCTTCCAAGCCGAGGAAACACTGTATTTATAAGAACTTGGGTAAGAAATCTCGCTTTTGGTTTTAAATATTTAGTAGAAACTAAGGCATATCATCTTCCCAAATTTGATGAGTAATGTTATCCCATGGCTTAAAACGCATATTGGGAATATCATTAATATTTGTACCGGTGTTCGAACATTGCAATACATCTTCTTTGTCCTTAGCTGTGAATCTAGCAGTAACCCCGCTAACAATTGACCAAATCCAATCTTTTTCTACTTGAGGATTCCAAAAACCTATACTATCTAAGTTTGCATAGAATAGAAATACGGAGAGCTGGTCAATGTTAAGGTGATTAGAAGGGAATGAGACCAGTGTTACAAGACCAGGATCCTGGCATAAGTTTTGTAAATCATTCATCGGAAAATCAATGAGACTGTAGAATGGACCAGTGTGTAGGATTTTATTCTGCATTAATCCATATCTTTCTATTGCCAAGGGTGCTTTGTTCATCCATCTGTCGATTCATGATTGCGAAACTGGTTGGGGTGTTTCTTCAGTAGTTTGTGGAGGATTTGATGATTCTTCATCTTCCTTCTTTCATTTTGATGAAACTTTTTTTTAGGACCCATGATTTGAAAAGGATTTGGGATTTTAGGGTTACAGAAGTTTCAATTTGATCGGTGAAATGGAAGAGTGAGGAATAAAAGGTTGCGGTTATTTTTGTATAGAAATAACTGAAGTTTTGTAAATTAGACCTCTGGTTTGAAAAATAGATGTTTGATTTAGGTTTTTTTTCAACCAGAGGAAGTTTTCAGAAGTTTGGGAATAGTTTCAGACGTCTATGTTGGAAGATTTTTAAATCCGTATTTATTTTCAGGGGTCTTCTAATTTTTTCGTACGTCTGATTTTAGTTTTCCTATTATTTATTTTAACTTTTCAAACTTCTTGTTTATTGATTCAGACGTCTGGTTTTTAATTTTTTGTGAGATGTCCCCTTAATTTGCATAATTGTTTACATAATTGCATCACGATCACCACTAATTAATAATTACTTGCATAATTGCTTATTAGGTTAAAGGAAGCAGTAGGGATGAGAGTCCATCTCAAGTGGTACAAATGATTTATATTATTATTGCCATAACAATGGAATTTATTTTGATTTAATATATAAAATAAATGATTTTGACTAAATGTAGAGTAAGTATGACCAACCGAATGTCAGATGTAATTTGCTGGATTGGACTGGGATGGATGAAATAGTAGCTGAAGGAAGCGTTCTTTCAAATGACCCTAAATAGCTTTTATACGATATTCCACTTGGACCAAATGCCATGAAAGTTTTAATAGAAATCCTGAAGAAATTGGATGCTTATTTATGGAGGTCTACTCCTAGATGATCTCACATATTGGAGAATCTCAAGATGAGATAGTAGCATGGCCATTTGACAGAGTTGTACTCCACACTACGATTGTGACGGCCTGCCCAGCACCAACCGACATTTCCTCTAAAAGTGCATTGTACACATGTCCAGTTAGCACGGGACGGTCGCCAAAGAAGGAAAAGAAAGAAGGAAATGAACTAACAAGGAACCTGTAAAATGTCTCACAGCGCATGGTACAAAATATAATAATAATATACTTGACATAAAATAGGTGAGACAGTGCATAAGCTGAAACAAACTAACATAGCAACGGAAAATCCAAGTACAGCTTATAATCCAAAGCCAACATTATTACAACTTACCAAACTATCTCAAGAAGCAAAAGAAAGATAATGGAGGTACACTAATAATGCCCAAGTAGCAACCACCAATGACACAGGGAGAATATCTATATATCATACGTGGAAGCCTCCAGCTCGCCTCCGAATCAGCTACTCACGCATCACCAGCTAACCTGTCTCTAGTCTGCTCGTGTGAGCACCCAGAGTAATAAGAAGAGACATAAAACTCTGGGTCAGACATAAAGCTTGGTATGAGCGATAAGCATTTAAACAGAACAATAACAGGTAGACTAAACCATACCTGAACCTGGACCTACAACCAAAGAGTTAGCATTACATACTGTACAACACTCTAAGGTGCCATTTCAAATGGTGTAAAGATAACGGGGGTGGGGGTGTGCATGTCATAGTGATGGCAAAAGATCAAGAATAGCAACCATCCCCACATCTCTCACTCAGTGCGTAAAGCATACGATATTCACCACTTCGATCACCTCAATACTTTGCTATTATCACCTTGCCCCATGAAGTCATAAATGGCTTCACTACACTGATACATAACCACCAATCCTTCGCTATGTCCACTTTGCCCCCATGGAGTCGCAATGACCCCACTGCACTGGCTCATAGCCTCACTAATCCTTTACTATGTTCACTCTGCCCCATGGAGTCGCAACGACCCCACTGCACTGGCTCATAGCCTCACTAATCCTTTACTATGTCCACTCTGCCCCATGGAGTCACAATGACCCCACTGCACTGGCTCATAGTCTTACTACGCATCACTTTGTCCCTCGAGTCATAGTGACTCTACTGCGCTGATAACATAGTCTTGCTACCATTTTCAGTGGTGAATCGAAGTTATGAACGTCGACAACTCCTTAGCACACGTCCCGCAGCAAAGCCCAACCATGAAGTGAACTCATTGGTTCCTAACTGGATCATGAGCTCTAACTTCCATTTGGACTACCTTTGCATCTCGGGTTATTGGTCATCACCGGATCGGTTCGGATCTCCCATAATTATCGATTCGGTTCGTATCGTAGTGCTCCTTCTTCACTGGATCGGATCGGGTCATCACCAACCCTGTCGGATCGGGTCGGGGTTACCAGCTTGCCACGGTTCGTATCGGCCTCTTCTAAAGCACCCCGGGTCGGGTCGTAGTCTCCAAGCCCAGTCATAGCACATCAGTTCGGGTCGGGGCACCATGGCGGATCGGGTCGGATAACACCAGGCGGGTTAGATCGGATGATGCATGCCACGAGAAGTGCAAGTGGATCGAAGTGTGAAGTGTGAGAGCGGATCGGGTCCTCCTAACCAATCTGATCCGGTTCGGGTGTCTTCCTGCACTTTTTCCAGCAAGTAGTTTACGCCACTCGACGGCGTATTCGACCATTCCAACTATTCTAATCAATCACAAAGCATACCATACAATCATAGCAACATGTATAATCAACCACAAACACCAAAACAATAATATGATAGGCTAAAATGGATCAAACATAGCCAAAACCCCATATTTTCCCTTAAGCATATTTAGGTGAAACTAATGATATGATTAGCAAAACTTAACCAAATTAACCCAAATTCATATCAGAGGTCTAAAACACCATTTCGAATTTTATAAATATTTTTCCAGAATTTTATCATGTTTAAATTTGCTTATTAACACTAATTACCCTTAATTAGCCATAATTAGTGAGGAACTATGCAAATCACTCACTTTAGCCACAAATAAACCTTAGTTCTGAAGTAAATCTCTGATTTGGTGAAGATCATAATGCAAAACAGCAGCTCTAATCTTGATTTGGTGTTGATCTCTCTTGATTTGATGTTGCTAAGCTTAATCCTTGATTAGAAGATGATTTGGAGGTGATTTAGAGGTTGGAGGCCATTTTTATGGTTTCTAAGAGGTAAGTGGAGGCTAGAAAACTGAAATGGAATGAATCTCTAACCCTTTTCAGCCTCCCCATAATCCTAATCCCGAAATGGGTTATGGGCCCATTCACTAATCACCCTATTTGGCCCGGTTAAGCAGTTTTCACCTTCCAAACCTTATTTCAGCCATATCTCCCAAACGATAAGTCCGTTTTTCGCATATGACCACTCTACGGAAAGGTAAACCATCAAACGAATCTAATGGAAGTGGTTTCAGGTCAAAACTCCTTTCCAATCAAAAGTTATGGCCAAAACAAGATCAGCTAGGGGCAAAACGGTCATTTAAAAATCGACAAAAATCGTGAACATGGGAAATGACTCTATTGGTTGTTTCCCAAAGTTACATGACCATACGACTTCATATGGAAAGAAATAAATATTCTACGATCCTCCGATGCGTAGAATGCGGGTTGTTACATTATTCCCCCCTCCCCCCCTCTTAAGAAATTTCGCCCTCGAAATTTCCTAACCAAAACACACAAAGGGTCCCGCATGCCTATCAGTTATAAAACAACAATCAAACATGCAAAACAAGCAAAACAAGTCTATCTTAGCACGCAGAATAACTAAATTGCAAAGTAAATCTTACCAGGCAAAGAGTTCTGGATACGTCTTCCTAATGCTCTCCTCTATCTCCCAAGTACAATCATTCTCGTTCTCGCCCACTGAACCTTGACTAGTTTCACCGCCTTCCTTCGAAGTTGCTTCGTATCGTACTCGACAATACGAATCGGCTTGCGGTTCCCAACCGCCTCGGCTTCTACTTCGAAGTCCTCTAACTGATCAGGTGAAATAGTCGTATCTGGGTCGTGTACGAACTTCCTTAGTTGGAAAACATGAAATACGTTGTGAAATCCCGCCATCTTCTCTGGTAATTCAACTCTATACGCCAAATTCCCAACTTGTTGGAGAACCGGGAATGGGCCAACAAATCTTGGTGCCAAGTTGCCCCTCCTTCCAAATCGTATCACGCTCTGCAATGGAGAAATCTTGACAAACACCAAGTCACCAACAGAGAATTTTAAGTCTCTTCTCCTCTTACCAGCATAACTCTTCTGCCTATCTTGGGCAGCCTTCATTCATTGTTGAATGATCTTAATCTTGTCCGAGGTTTCTCTTACCACATCTGGTCCAAGCACAAACTTCCCACCAGTCTCTATCCAACATGATGGTGAGTTGCACGGTCTTCCGTACAAAGCTTCATATGGAGCCATACCGATACTGGATTGGTAGCTATTATTATATGAAAACTCTATTAGATGCAAATGATCATCCCATGATCCACCAAAATCCAATGTACAAGCTCTCAAGAGATCTTTTAATATACGATTCACCCTCTCCGTCTGACCGTCGGTCTGAGGATGATATGCGGTACTGAGATGTAATTCTGACCCTAGAGCCTCTTGTAAGCTCTTCCAGAACCTATTAGTGAACAACGGGTCTCGGTCACTCACAATGCTTTTAGGTACTCCATGAAATCTCACTACCCACTTCATATACAATTCTGCTAACTTAGCTGCCGTTTTGGTCGATTTGACTGGTATAAATCTTGCACTCTTAGTCAATCGTTCCACAATTACCCAAATGCTATCATGTCCCGATCTAGTCCTTGGTAAACCATCGATGAAATCCATCGAGACTTGCTCCCATTTCCATTTGGGAATTTCTAATGGTTGCAACAAACCACAAGGATTCTTTTGGTCGGCTTTAACTAGCTGGCAATTCATGCATTTGGATATGAACTTCCCAACGTCTCTTTTCATCCCTTCCCAGTAGTAAGTCTGTCTCATGTCTCGATGCATCTTATCACCACCGGGGTGTATAGTCAGTTTTGAGTGATGACATTCTCTAAGCACTTCATCTCTCAAACCATTCATATTGGGTACAACTAGTCTTCCATTCTTTCTAAGCCATCCATCTCGATCAAGCCCATACAAATTCATCTCCTCACCGTCGATATTCATCTCTAACTTAGAGATGATTTCCAATAGATTAGGATCGTCCCTCTGGCTGGAACCAATCCGCTCTATCAAAGTGGGTCTGATCGCCAAACTAGCTAACATTTCTGGATCCAATTCGCACTTTGGTCTGAAATCAAACCCTGTGATATACTCCAGTTGCTTCCATTCAAGAAACATAGCCCCTAAACTGGCATGTCTCCTACTCAAGTCATCGGCTACCGCATTACCTTTCCCAGGTGTGTATGCGATATCAAAATCATACAAAGCCAAGAACTCTAACCATCTCTGCTGGCGGAGATTCAGATCTTTCTGAGAGAAGAGATACTTTAACGATTTATGATCGGTAAACAACTCAAATCTCTCTCCCAAGAGATAATGTCTCCGCATCTTCAGCGCAAACACGATCGCTGCTAGTTCCAAATCATGGGTAGGGTACCTTTTCTCATGTGGCTTTAGTTGCCGGCTAGCATAAGCTACAACCCTACCTCCTTGCATCAATACAGCACCCAGTCCGTTACCACAAGCATCTGTGTATACCGTCATTTCTTCATTCCCTTTTGGAACGACTAACACTGGTGCACGCGTCAACTTTTCTTTTAGACTCTTGAATGCATTCTCACACACTCCGTCCCAGACAAAGGCCTAATTCTTCTTAGTCAACTGAGTCAACGGTGCTGCTATCTTGGAGAAGTCTTGGATAAACTTACGATAATACCTAGCTAACTCCAAGAAACTTCTTACATCTGTTGCATTCTTGGGCGTATGCCAATCCTGTACCATGGCCACATTTGCAGGGTCCACGACAATACCATTCTCTGAAATAATATGGCCCAAGAATCTCACTTCCCTCCTCCAAAAATGACACTTAGAGAATTTCGCTTTCAATTGGTGTTTCCTCAACACCTCCATCACTATCCTCAAGTGTACCTTGTGTTCCTCCTCTGTCCTTGAGTAAACAAGGATATCGTCTACGAACACAAGAACAAACTTATTCAACTGATCTCTGATTACTCGATTCATAAGATCCACAAAGTAAGTTGTCCATTGGTCAACCCAAATGGCATGACCAACCACTCACAGAATCCAGACGACGTCCTAAATGCCGTTTTCGGAACACTCTCATCCGCTACTCTGAGCTGATGAAATCCTGTCGCGAGGTCCAACGGGGGAACACTCTTGCTCCATCCAGTTGATCAAACAAATCATCTATCCGCGGTAGATGATACTTATTCTTCCTCGTCACCTTATTCAACTCGCGATAGTCCACAGACAAACGAAGGGAACCATCTACCTTAGTGGCAAACACAACTGGTGCTCCCCACTCGGAGACACTTCTTCTAATAAATCCCTTCTTCAAAAGATTGCTGACTTGCACCCTGAGCTCTCGCTGCTCCCTTGGTGCCATAGGACGAAGTGGCATCACTATAGGTCTGGCATCTTTCACTACATCAATATGGAACTCAATCTCTCGGTGTGGTGGAAGCCCGGTCACCTCCTCGAAGACGTCCGGATACTGGCCAACCACGGGCACATCTGACAACTCATCATGAGGGATGTCGAGGGAATTTATAAAACTAGCCATTACCCCATCACTAGGTAGACTACCAAACACTACCCTCCGCCCATCATCCGCTCTAACTGTCACCAAAAAGCCCTCACAGTCTACCACCACACCGTATCTTTGGAGCCAATCGACCCCCAATATAATGCCATACCCAGTAAAGCCCAAAACAAAGCAATCACAAACAAACATACATCCATGACTCTATAAGACCAAATTTCAGCAAATCATACTAAGGTTAGTCGAACCACCAATCGGGTCCGTCACAACCAACGGTCTATCGACTATCTCGGGTTCCGGTCCCAACCTATCCACCAGGTCACTAGATATGAAGGAACAGGAAGCCCCAGTATCAAACAAAACTCGAACTGGTACATCATAAATAGAAAGCATAACTTGAATGACGACATTCTTTCCTTTCTCCGCCGTAGTTGGGGCATTCGACGAAGAAGGAACATCATCGATTGCATATGCTTTCACCATCTGCTTCTCCTTAAGAGGTTGCGGACACTTATCCTTATGATGTCCCACTTGGCCACAGTTGTAGCACTTCCTATCTGCTGGCTTGGCCCGACATTCTTTAGCATAATGGCCCTTCTTACCACAGCTGAAGCACTCAACATCTTTCTTGCTCTTTTTCTGGACATCCTTAGATTGGTTCTGCTTCCTCTTATTCTGGGAGTTATTCTTGCCTCCACCGCCTGCTTGCGGCTTCAGCCCTTCTGCAGATGCAGCCTCGGTCTTTGGCTTAGGGTAAAGACTCTCTGATCTCAAAGCTTTCCCCACAATCGATTCAAAAGTCTCATCAATGTAGTTGATAAGCCTTTCCCCCCAAGTATCCATCCAACCCAGTAATGAACTTCTCATTCTTCTTCTCAGGAGTATCGATAAGAGATAGTCCATACTTCGACAAAGTGTCGAACTCAACAATATAGTCAGAGACTGCCCTGCCATTCTGCTTGAGTTCCAAGAATCTCTTAAACAACACTGACTTCTGGGCAGCTGGAATGAACTTCTCGCTAAAGCGAGCCTTGAACTGATTCCAAGTAACATGTTCTTCTGGAGTAGCTGTTCTAATGCAATTCCACTAATTCATCGCTCGCCCTTGTAGCTGACGAGACGCTAGCCTTCTCTTCATCGCATCCTCGATAACCAAGTCATCGAAGATACGATCACAGCTATCCAACCAATCTTGAACATCTGTGGCCGATTCCGTTCCGTGGAACGGCTTCCCACCAAGGTTAGTGTAATCCTTTCACAACTTGGCGAAATCGACCCTAGGCGCCTGCACTACATGACCACCACCATTTCCAGGATTGGGGACTGCCCCTTGAACATCGCTAAGAATCTCCCTCATAAAGTTAGTGAACTTCGTCCTCATGTCAGGAGCATTTCCATTATTGGTCCATCTACCAGCACCCCTCGTATCTCGACTCATCGTTCAATCTGTAAAGAGAAAACGATTAACGATCTCATACTGGTGCTGGTGCAGCGCAACTTCACTCTTATACTACTAATAGTATATATACATATATAGCTTTTGAAAACCAAAGTAATCACAAATACGCTCTCTCATATACGTACTATCTCTCCCTAGTGTCTTTCCCTAGGTTAACTACACAACCTAGAGCTCTGATACCAAATGTGACGGCCCACCCCGCACCAACCGAAATTTCCTCCAAAAGTGCGCTATACACATGTCCAGTTAGCACGGGACGGTCGCCAAAGAAGGAAAAGAAAGAAGAAAATGAACTAACAAGGAACCTGTAAAATGTCTCACAGCGCATGGTACAAAATATAATAACAATATACTTGACATAAAACAGGTGAGACAGTGCATAAGCTGAAACAAACTAACATAGCAGCGGAAAATCTAAGTACAGCTTATAATTCAAAGGCAACATTATTACAACTTTTCAAACTGTCTCAAGAAGCAAAAGCATGATAAGGGAGGTACACTACTAATTCCCAAGTAGCGACCACCAACGACACAGGGAGAATATCTATATATCATACGTGGAGGCCTCCTGCTCGCCTCTGAATCAGCTACTCGCGCATCACCAGCTAACCTGTCTCTAGTCTGCTCGTGTGAGCACCTAGAGTAATAAGAATAGGCATAAAACTCTGGGTCAGACATAAAGTCTGGTATGAGCGATAAGCATCTAAACAGAACAATAACAGGTAGACTAAACCATACCTGAACCTGGACCTGCAACCAAAGAGTTAGCACTACATACTGTACAACACTCTAAGGTGCCATTTCAAATGGTGTAAAGATAACAGGGGTAGGGGTGTGCATGTCATAGTGATGGGAAAAGATCAAGCATAGCAACCATCCTCACATCTCTCACACAGTGCGTAAAGCATACGATATTCACCACTTCGATCACCTCAATACTTTGCTATGATCACCTTGCCCCATGAAGTCATAAATGGCTTCACTGCACTGATACATAGCCACCAATCCTTCGCTATGTCCACTTTGCCCCATGGAGTCGCAATAACCCCACTGCACTAGCTCATAGCCTCACTAATCCTTTACTATGTCCACTCTGCCCCATGGAGTCGCAATGACCCCACTGCACTGGCTCATAGCCTCACTAGTCCTTTACTATGTCCACTCTGCCCCATGGAGTCACAATGACCCCACTGCACTGGGTCATAGTCTTACTACGCATCACTTTGCCCCTCGAATCATAGTGACTCTACTGCACTGATAACGTAGTCTTGCTACCATTTTCAGTGGTGAATTGAAGTTATAAACGTCGACAACTCCTTAGCACACGTCCCGCAGCAAAGCCCAACCATGAAGTGAACTCATCGGTTCCTAACTGGATCGTGAGCTCTAACTTCCATTTGGACTACCTTTGCATCTCGGGTTATTGGTCATCACCGGATCGGTTCGGATCTGCCATAATCAACGATTCGGTTCGGATCATAGTGCTCCTTCTTCACTGGATCAGATCGGGTCGTCACCATCCCTGTCGGATCGGGTCGGGGTTTCCAGCTTGCCACGGTTCAGATCGTCCTCTTCTAAAGCACCCCGGGTCGGGTCGTAGTCTCCAAGCCCAGTCATAGCACATCGGTTCGGGTCGGGGCACTATGGCGGATCGGGTCGGAGAACACCAGGCGGGTCGGATCGGATGATTCATGCCATGAGAAGTGCGAGTGGATCGAAGTGTGAAGTGTGACAGCGGATCAGGTCCTCCTAACCGATCCGATCCGGTTCGGGTATCTTCCTGCACTTTTTCCAGCAAGCAGTTTACGCCACTCGACGGCGTTTTCGACCATTCCAACTATTCTAATCAATCACAAAGCATACCATACAGTCATAGCAACATGTATAATCAACTACAAACACCAAAACAATAATATGATAGATTAAAATGGATCAAACATAGCCAAAACCCCATATTTTCCCTTAAGCATGTTTAGGTGAAACAAATAATATGATTAGCAAAACTTAACCAAATTAACCCAAATTCATATCAGAGGTCTAAAACACAATTTTAAATTTTATAAATATTTTTTCGAAATTTTATCATGTTTAAATTCGCTAATTAATACTAATTACCCTTAATTAGCCATAAATAGTGAGGAACTATGCAAATCACTCACTTTAGCCACAAATAAACCTTAGATCTGAAGTAAATATCTGATTTGGTGAAGATCCCAATGCAAAACAGCAGCACTAATCTTGATTTGGTGTTGATCTCTCTTGATTTGATGTTGCTAAGCTTAATCCTAGATTAGAAGATGATTTGGAGGTGATTTAGAGGTTGGAGGCCATTTTTAGGGTTTCTAAGAGGTAAGTGGAGGCTAGAAAACTAAAATGGAATGAATCTCTAACCCTTTTCAGCCTCCCCATAAACCTAATCCCGAAATGGGTAATGGGCACATTCACTAATCACCCTATTTGGCCCGGTTAAGCAGTTTTTCACCTTCCAAACCTTATTTCAACCATATCTCCCAAACGTTAAATCCGTTTTTCGCATGTGACCACTCTACGGAAAGGTAAACCATCAAACAAATCTAATGGAAGTGGTTTCAGGTCAAAATTCCTTTCCAATCAAAAGTTATGGCCAAAACAAGACCATCTAGGGGCAAAACAATCATTTAAAAATCGACAAAAATCATGAACACGGAAAATGACTCTAATGGTTGTTTCCCAAAGTTACATGACCATACGACTTCATATGGAAAGAAATAAATATTCTACGATCCTCCGATGCGTAGAATGCGGGTTGTTACATCGATAATCTCTGAAAATCCAGTATACTTAATTCTTTATGCACTCATTAGCTCTATGATTTAATATAAGAACCTTATAATATTTTTTTTACTAGAGTAAAACTTCATCAACAAATAAGAAATGCAAGTTTTATGATTGGGTTGGAAGCAAAGAATTAGTTGCCGAAGGGTGGTTGTACTCTACTGATCCAAATCAACTCGTGGATAATATTCCACCTGGACAGTCTACTGCGCTTGTTTTGATTGATGCGGCAAAAAAATCAAATGCATTCTTATGGAGAGCACCATTTGGTATGACATATGTTGGAGAAGCTATTGGGTGCAAAGTAGCTTGACCGCAAAAAAATGTCGTTCTTGCGGATATTAATGCTACGGAATCCGATGATATGCTAAATATAGTATCACATTCAACGGTGATGTGTAGTTTTTGTATTTAATTTATAAAAACATGCAAGTACCTTAGTACTGTTTTAGTATTATAATCACTTCTGTTTTGTAGAAAACATATTTAAACTATTTCAAATATTGCGTGATAGACCACTAATTTCAAGTCAAACATTAAATGCAAGTTGATTAGTGCTCATGGAGAGAAAGAAGCTATTGCTGAAGGACGCGTGCCTTCGACTGACCCAAATGCGATGGTCCATTTTGTTCATTTGGAAGAAGGTGTCGTTAAAGTTTGGGTTGATATTGTTAAAGTTCCAAATGCACCTTTATGGAGACCTACATCTGAGTTTGAGTTTATTGAAGATGCGATTGGCTCTACTATAGCTTGGCCTTCGGTAAATGTCGCCGCAAAATCGTCTTCAAGTAAGAATGACTTATACTTATCTTTACTTATCGTCAGTATGAATGATGGAAATACTACTTATTATGATTGTTTTGGTAGAATTTTACTGTAAATATGATTTCCCTTTTCACCTCTTAAAACTGAATTAATATTTAAACCTCTTAAAATCGAATTTTACTGCAAACATTTTGATCTTATACAATTTTTCTTTCTTGCAATTTTGTCATAATAAGCCGTACGCATATTTGTTGAGACAAGAAATGTTGCGAAGTTTAGGATGTTGGTTGGAATAAAAATATGTTGCCTGTGCATGGAACTGAACCATGTTTAATAACCCGGAAATTTGAGCCAATTTAAAATTTTTATTTTGGCAATTTTAGTGAATTTTGAATATTTAAAATGAATTATTTTAAATAATAACGACGAAAAATTTATTTTCGACAAAGTGAAAACGAATAAATTTATTTTAATTATATAACGTGCCTTAAATGGCGCGGTAGTTTGAAAATTCGATTTCTAATTTCAAATGGATGTACAGAATTCGTTTTAAGTCGGAATTGGATGAAACGAGAAATATCTAAATCTGTTTGATGATATCTTTCTAACAGATGTAAGAAACTGAGATTTCACTTTAGAAGTTGAAAGATATGTCCAGTTTAAAATTCAGAAAGGTCGCTGTGGAATTTATATATATTTTAATATATATAAAGGCCCTTTAAAATAGTCATTTTGCAAACGACCTCGGTTTTCGACGAAACTAGTTCTGTTGGATCCGTGATGTCATGTTATTGCTAGGTTTCAAAATTTGTAATTTTTCGAATCAATATGTGAGCGTGGCAAAGGAAAACGCGTTTGACCGGTTTTTGTTGATTTTAATCGACTGGAAAATGACCATTTTTCAAACGGTCTCAGATTTGATGAAATTAATTTTGTTAGGACCGTATCGTCAATACGAAGCTAGAAAATATTTTTCAAGAACTTTTAGAGTTCGTATGTGGCCCCAGTAAATTGAAATGCGCGTTCAAATTCAAGATATAGAGTTATATGTTGATTTTAACGAGAACTGATCGAAATGATCGAATCAGCTTACGACACATATCCCGTTGTGTTCGGAATGAGGGTAATTAGCTAGAGGCGACAGGCGGTGGGTTCGATTTCGAGGTCGAAATTTAAAGTTGCTTTTTAGAATTTAAAATAATTAAATATATATATATGTATATATGTTTGTGGAAAATAGTCATAAGTACAAACTTTGGAAAAAATTTAGTTTGAAGGATGTCAAGTTTTATTTTTAGGCTGAAGGACAAACTTTGAAAAAAATTAGGCTGAAGGACAATGCTAAATATAGTTAGCATTTTCTGCAGTGTAAAACTGAATAATGCTAGTTAAAACTAGAATTTTCGTGTAGTGTAAAAATTGAATATAATGCTAATTACATTTAGCATTTTCCTTCAGCTTAATTTTGGTTCAAAGTTTGTCCTTCAGACTAAAAATAAAACTTGGTGTCCTTCAGCCTAATTTTTCGGCAAAGTTTGTCCTTCTCCCTAATTACCTCTATATTATATTATATAATCCCTCAATCCCTCCCTCTCTCTCTCACTTTTCAGATAATAATAAAAAAACGGCGAAGCCCTGGCGCCGCCGCCGACCATGTCGCGCCTCCTCTCAACGGCGCCTCCACTCTCCTCTGTTCGCCCCTTCTTCCACCAGTCCCCCTCCTCTTCTCGATCTCCTTCGTCTCCCACTCCTCTCCCTTGTTGTTCAAAGACCGCGCCCTCCTCCGACGCGAGCAGCGTCGATCCCCTACCCCGACGCGACCCCCCTGCTTCGCGCTCCTCTCTTCCCCTTTTTCCTCCTTCCCTGGCCCCACCTTCAGCGCCACCACCACACCTGGCCAACCGCGAAACCCCCCCGGCAGCAGCTCGTCGCCCCTCTCCCCTTCAATAAAAATTGAATGAAGGTGTGTTCTTTTTTTATTATTATTTACATTTATTTTGATTTTCTTTTCACTTTTGAATTCAAATTTTTTATAAGAGAAAACTCAATTTTTTGTATATAGATATAGTTGATTTTTGATTTGAAAAGATTATATTTTTATAGGGAGAAAAATTGTATTTTTATAAGTGAAAGATTAGATCTTTGTTTAGGAGAAGAGATTTGATTTTTTATATTCGATAAAGATATAATTTTTATGAAGTAATAGTGAATATAAGAATATGATTTTTATATTAGTAGAGTACTAAAAAATATGACTTTTATATTATAAAAAGAATAAAAATACGATTTCTATATTAAATAGGTAGTAAAAATTTGATCTTTATATAGGTAGCGAAGTAAAAATCTGATTTTTATTATATATATGTTGAAATAAAAATGGGAATTTTATAGCGATGATATGAAAATTCGATCTTTATATTAGAAGTAGATATAAAAATATATTTTTTATATAGAGAATAGTGTGATAAAAATATAATTTTTATTAAATTACTAGCAAGGTAAAAATAGAATTTTTATCTATATAGTAGCGGTATAAAAATATAATTTTTATCTATATAGTAGCGGTATAAAAATAGAATTTTTATCCGTATAGAGCAATTATAAAAATGTGATTTTTATATACATAGCAACAATATAGAAATGTGATTTTTATATATGTAGTGAATGCGGACAATGAAATTGACAAAAGGCGAGCACGATGAAGATTTCTACATAAGAAGAGTCATGACGTTTGGTTTAGCTAGTCGGTGAGAACTCCTCACTTTTATTTTATATTTCTAGTTTGAAATATATACTAGGATGCAGACGGTGCTTAGCAGCACCCGACACCCATCACCCACAGACAATGGATGACTTGTTTGTTTGATTGCTGTGTTGTGAAATTTGATTTTGTGATGTGGAATGAAATAAAATATTTTATAGTGGAAAATATTTTATAGTTAAAAATGTGATTTTTAACGTGTATATAAAATAAATATTTATAAACAAATCGGCCGATTTGTTTATATACACTGATTTGACTGATATTGATTGGGACGATAATTTTTACACATCGCCCAACTGCACAAATAAAATCTGTGTTTGTTGATTTGAAACCCCACACGGGTATTGGGATGATATTTGACGTACACTAATCCCGATTGTTTAGTTGTATGTCAATCGATGGGTTGACAGACTGTGTATGCGTTCATTATTAATATTTAATGCTTATGCAGTTGTGTGGTGCACTCTGGATGATGGTTGATTATTTATCGTTGCTATTATATACATATGTTGTTGAAAATCCATATAATTAACATTATATGGTAATTGATTGGGCCTCATTCCAATATAGGAAATAAATTCAGGTGTTGAATAGAAAATAAATCCATGTGTTGAATTGAATAATATTCATGTGTTAAATAGAATAAACATTCATGTGTTGAATAAAAGCCGTGTTGATTAGATTGACGCCATTTTGACGTGAATGATATTCATATCGATTTAATTCATTTTTCAATGAATATTGAAAGTGATTTCAAAATTCGAATTAAATTAAAATGAATTCGAATTGAAATTGAATTGAAATGAATTCGAATTGAAATTGAATATAAATGAATTCGAATTGAAATTGAATTCGAATTGAAAATGAATTCGAATTGAAAATGAATTCGAATGGAAATCGAATTGAAATGAATTCGAATTGAAATTGAATAAATTTGAAATTCAAATTGAATTGAAAACGAACTGAAATTGAATTAAAAATTGATTTGAATTGAAATCAATTTGAATTGAAATCAATTTGAAATGAATTTAAAACAAATTTATATTGGAATGATTCAATTTTGATTTGAATTTGAGATGGAAGTTGAAATCGTTTTGAAAACAAATTTGAAACGATTTATAAAATACGTTTTAAAAGGATATCGATGAAATATATATAATATATATATTATATATATAATGGCCTGAATAGAACGCGGCGCGCTGCGGCAGTTCGTGATTTTCGACCATTGACTTCGAATGGACATTGCGGGAGATCCGACTATCGGATTCTCCTAAAACCGGAACCGTTGGGTTCGTATCGAAAAGAGATTTCTAACGAATATTAGAGATTTGAAATCTAACAGTTGGATTTGGAATTATGTCCAAATCAATTTGGAAAAGGTCGCTGTAAGTGCAGTTCGATGGCCGCTGATGGAAATCGACTGTACGGGCCTTGATAAAATTATTAAAAATAGTAATAATTTGTGTAGAATCATAAGAAACGATTTGGGAAGAATTGGGATGAAAAAAATCCATATTTGAAAAGATAGAAATAGATTTTATCGAAATGAACTAGTTTTGAACTAGAATTATAATTTATTTATTTTTAAATAAATAAATTGGATTTGAAAGGGTTTTAAAAGTAACCAGAAGTTTTAATAATTGGATTGGAATGAATCTGAATCGAAATTGTCTTCGGAATATTTCGACGTTGGATTTCGTGATGATAAAGATATTGTTATGGGAATTTGTAAGATATATTAATATTGTTATTTCCAATACGATATTTGTTGGCCGTAGAATTTGATATTGAATATAAGCCGGTATATTCTCTATTCAGAGCCTTGTATTTAATATCAAATGGGATTTGGGTTTGTCGTGAATGGTGACTTCATTAACACTGTTCTTAAACCCAGTAGAGGAAAAGATTAAATCCTTTTATTTGGATTTAATGAAGTATGCCAATTAAATAATATTTAATTGGAATTGAATTGAAACTGATTTTCGGGTTTATCGTGAATGGTGTTTTAAATAACACTTGTTCTTTAACTCAATAATTAATGTAATGTGATTTTGGGTTGTCGTGAACGGTATCTTCAATAATAATGTTCTTAGACCCAACGGAGTTAAGAAAATCAGAAACTAACTAGATATTAGTTAAGTTGAATGGTTTCTTAGGTATTGATCTGATGTTGGTTTCGGCCTTCGGGGTTAATACTTAGGGAATTGCTCACTTGCTATTTTACGGTTAAAAGCTGATAGAATGGAATGTGATTTTGGGTTTACCGTGAACCGTGTTTTAAATGACATTGATTCTTTAACTCAGTTAAAGATTAAAATTAAATGGAGTTTTAATGAATCTTTAATTAGATTGAAAAGATCGATAATGGAGTATCACCAGTTTTACTCCAGGCGATAGTTAAATCTTTAATTAGATTTGAACGTGAAATGGTAATTGAATTTACCAATAACACCGCGGTGTTAGATATGAAGTATTACCAGTTTTACTTCATGGGATGAATAGGTTGGGTTGGGAAATTAAAAACAAATGATTACTTCGGTAAGGTTCGTTAATCCCGACTAGTTTGAAGTGATATTCAAAAGAATATTAAAGAATAAATTTAAAAGAATTTATCTTTGTTAAAATTAATGGGAATCTTTCCCTTAGAATGTGAAATCTAGAAACTAACTGGAGGTTAGCTAAGTAGAATGGTTTCCTGGGTATTGATCTGATGTTGGTTTCGGCCTTCGGGGTTAATATTTTGGGAATTGTTCTCTTACTAATTTACGGTTAGTGACTGATGAATTGGAATGAGGCGTATGTTGTGTTTGTGTAACACTTGTTTATTATATATGCGAGTTATTCAGAAAGACCGGGTTTATCCCATTCTGAATAACTGATTCGACGATTAGTCAAAAATGAAAACGGTGGTTGAAGACCGGAAGTCTTCACGTCATTTGGATAATTACTGATGATCTTGATTGGGCCGTACACTCAAGAGGAGGGAATCAGTTAGTGGTCGTCCAGACGTACTTAGAGATCGATGGATATGCGAGGAATAAGGTTCCTCCGGTTTCGTTCAAACCAAGAACGGACTTGTAAATGGACTGTGTGTCTGACATTGGATATCATTCTGTGTGATTGATGAATATCGGTTGCATGGAGTGGTATAAAGACGATAACAACGTTTCTAACCCATATAAAACGCAGTTATATATGTGATGAAGGAGGAATAATTTGTGTAAGCTATGCAAACACAACAACAAAAAATGCTGTGTAAACATAATGACAATGCCTATTAAAACGTTGTACAAAACATAACAACAACACCAACTAAACCCTGTAGTATCTCATTTTTCTACAACATTTTCAAAGTATTGTGATAGTCCCATGACCTATAAAAATGTGTCGGTAGACAGCGTTCTTCAAAATGCCATAAAATTATATAACAACGTTTTTTCAACAATGTCAATGAACATATTTGTTGTAGTGCATGGTTTTCATCAAAGTACCACCTCTGAGTAATGTGGTTCACTTTGGATCTATAGGGAAATTGGCGCCAAGGTTTGTAGGGCCATTTACCATAGTAGAAAGCATAGGTCAAATGTCCTATAGGGTGAGGCTATCAGAGAGATTGGTGCGTGTTCTTGATGTTTTCTGTGTCTCTCATTTGCAGAAATGTCAACACGATACAACAGAGGTTGTTGAGCTGGGTGTTCTTAAGGAAGTAGAGGTAGAAAGGGAGGCGATAGTTAAACGAGTTCTTACCTATATATTTGGATCAGAGGTTATGAAATTACGCTATAGAGAGGTTAAGTTGATGAAAGTGCAATGGTGAGAAGACAACGAGGATTCAACTTGGGAGACTGAGGACAAGATTCATGCTTCTTAACCTTTTCTTTTCAAGGGTATGTCTCAACTTTTTTCCAAGCTTTTATTCGTACTTGCTTCTGTCATTTGAGTATGTCCTATCGATCAAATCTTTGACCTTTACGTATGAAACCAATGGATATAAACATGTGTTTGAGACATGTTATATTTGATGGATGCAAGTGTTTTCTAGTGGTTTCTTGTGGATACATATACACACACTAGGCACTAGATCGGCTCAAAGCACTCTCATACTGCATATAGATGTGTGTGCATTTTTCTTTTCATGGGTGAAACTAGATGTATCATCATATGGATATTGCATTTGGACAAACGATTGTACAAATATATGAAGTTAACATGATATACTAGGACTATTTCCATACATTTTGGATTCATGGCACAAACATTTATTGCATTAAGGAGGTCGACTAAATCAGTGGACCGCCAGATTTTCGCATTAGCATCGGGACATATACACACACGTTTACATGTATTCATACAAGCAACAGAAATCTCTTAAGGACAATAAATGCATGTGATTGATGGATGAGTAGATGGTTGATGGATATTAGGATAAACATTCTTCTTAACTTGGTGATTTTATGGACGAAATCCTTTAAGTAGGGGAGAACGTAACACCCCGTAATTTTAAAGGACATTATAATGATAAAGTAAATGGTACTTGATTAAATATTGGGAATTAAGTAAAACAGACTGTACCACTACGTTCATCTCGGAATTCGAGTTAAAATAGACTCCAAGTTTGCGTAAAACGGACATCGTATGAGAAAGATATAAAGGTTAGAAGTTTGTTTACGTATAAGTAGAGTATATATAAATAAAAAAACCAAAAATTTCAAAATAAATCAAACAGCGAAGCAGGAAACCAAGGAGAGAAATTGACCCGTTCGAGGTCGACTCATGACCTGGCTGGGTCGACCTATGGGTCGACCCATGGGTCAACCCAGGTAGGGGTGGGTCGACCAACACTGGATCTGGGCGAATTCGTTTCTCTGAACCTGGACTTGTTTGGTGACTGGGTGCATTGGAGAAAGCTTATATAAAGGACAACATTTCTATTGTTTGTCTACGCCTAAAACAATGGTGGCAATGAAATGCTGCCTCTGCTTCGATTGAATCAGACTATCTTCTTTAAACCAGCCTATACATATACAAGAATCTCTTCTGCAACATCAACATATTATTCTCTGTTCTTTAGATACAATCTCTATGAGTTCATGTTACTTTTAGTTATACAAATTTAACAGTAACCTTGACATGTTTATAAACTGTAACGATACGGATTACACCCGGACCTAATCGATCGCTAAATCGACCAAGACCGTTCGAATCCCGTATACGCTAACTCTAGGCATACCACACATCTGAACAAATAATAGAAGACTTCTATAAACATCATAATAATGTTGCATCAGAGTACATAATATATCAGAGTATATCGAAATATAATACAGCGGAAGATTAATTTACATCAAATGTAATACAATGCACAGCGGAAAATAAATAAAGTAACACAACGGAAGACTATCAATGCTCTGGACAGCTTTAAGCTTCAATTTAGAATCCTGCTCATATATCTGCAACATAAACTACTCGACTGCCCGTGTGGAAAATAGGGGCACCCGAGTTTGCAAGGGAAAATTAAACTACAGGTCAGTCATGGGACTGGTGTGAGAAACTCTAAACAGTTAAAATTAACTTATTTAATAATTAGACAAATCATAGGACCATGCCGCTAACGCGGAACGGGTTTACCCCCATGAACGCTAGTGTATAAATAACAATCAGTAATATAGATATGGATCTACTATGCATCTATCAACATGCAATATCCCAATCTACCCATTTAGATTAATCACCACACTTAGATTTCCCAAATCAATTCAATTTACAGAAATTATTCCATTGGGCTTTATTTCCCGATTTCTATTTCAATTCATTTGAAATACATATCTAACTTTTATATCAAAGTAGATTTCACTTCGGGATTTCAAACCAAATCTTCGGAAATATGAATTCCTAAAACAATAACAATGCATACAAACAAGTATGCAGCCAAATATCGGGCTCCCCTCAAACAAGGCAAAGGGCACATATCTAAGCAACTCGATATATATATATATATATATGTATACATATATATATATACATATATATATATATATATATATATGCAACTCCCAAACATGGAGCAGGCTACACACTAACCACTTACCCTAAGGCACTAGATCCTACCCATATTTTTAGTAGACTTGGTTACCAAATCTTTAGCCACATACCAAATCATTTCATATCCCGAAGTAGGGAAAATCATTTCACAACATAATAATCACAAATACTTTCATAATATATTACTTCGCATCAACAGTTCACACATATGATCAGTCACTATTAATCACATAACCTTTGAGCTCGTATGTCTCAAAGAAGGGTGTTAAGCAAGAGAATAAATTCTCCGCCACTAAACAGATACATCTTTAGTATCAACTAATCAAATATGTGATGAACTACAATGTAAAACCATAATACATTTCCAAATCATTTCCAAATCATCGGGTTTTAGCCCTCGAAATCCTTTCTGTTTTATAAAACATTTTTATAAAACATTCCCTGTCCAAAAGCGGGAATACATTTCTTTTCACTTAAGAAAAATATCATTCCAAAATCATTCATTAAATTTAAAATGAACTCAACATCTTCGCTAACACCTCATAGTCAAATCGTGAAGTGTTTCACCAGGCGTTAGCATACCAACATTTCTACCCAACCCAATGCTAAATGTAAAGGCATATTTTGCTCATAAACTGGTCGAGCACAATCCAAACAATCAATCAATCAAAATCATGAATATCAACAACTAAGTAAATTTGGTTTAATCACATCACGTGTTTTGGTAAATTCAATTACCATTTATTCATTCACCATATAATTAGAGATTTATTTAAATTCCAATTGGTTTCAACCCAAATTATTTCCTTATTGATTGTTCAACTTTATGGAAATTAATCCTGCTTTAACTGGGTTAAAGAACTATTTTCATTTAAACACAGTTCTCGACAAACCCAAAATCCAATTCGATATTAAATACAAGGCTCTAAATAGAAAATCTATCGGCTTATATTCAATATCAAATTCTGAAATCAACAAATATCGTATTGGAATAACAATATATATATCTTCCAAATTCCTCCACAATGTCCGTATAATCACGGAATCCAATATCGAAATATTTCGAAGATAATTTCGATTCAGATCCATTCCAATTCATATATTGGAAATTCTGGTTATTTAAAAATATTGGATTATAATTCTAGTTCATCACTAGTTCATTTTGATAAAAATATATTTTTATCTTTTCAAATATGGAAATCTTCATCCTAAATCATTTCTTATGATTTTACACTAATTATCGATATTTTTAATAATTTTATTAAGGCCCGTACAGTCGATTTCCATAAATGGTCATCGAACTGCACTTACAATGACATTTTCCAAATTTGATTTGGACATAATTCCAAATCCAACCGTTAGATTTCTAATTTCTTGTATTCGTTTGAAAGCTCTTTTCGATACGGATCCAAAGGTTCCTGGTTTAGGAGAATCCGACGGTCGGATCTCCCGTAATGTCCATTCGAAGTCAATGATCGAAATTCGCGAACTACCGCGGCGCAACGCGTTCTATTCAGGCCATTATATATGTAATATATATTATATATATTTCGTCGATTTCTATATAAAACATATTTTATAAATCGTTTTTAATACGATTTCAACTTCATATTCAATTTCAAATCAAAATTGAATATTCCATTACATGAAAATTTTATACATCTCATATATATGTTATAGATTATATTTTGGGTGCGTTTTTTAGAGGTCCCTATTAAGTTTCAAAATATAAAAAAAACCCGGTCATAAACTTATTGTAAATTTAGTCCCTATATTTCGAAAATTCATAAAAAAATATAAAAAAAATGTAAAAAAATCATTCGTATTTAAATTAAACATGTACTCGCCCAAAAATTCAGATCATAATAAAATCAAAACATGCATCAAAATCAAAAAAATACAGAAAACAACGAAAACTGCAGTAATTTGCATCAAATCATGCACATATTTGGAATACTTGCATTCATCTGTGCAAGTATTTTTCTGTTATATTTTTACATGCAATACTTGCATACATGTGTGCAAGTATTTATAATAGTTGCATACATGTATGCAAGTTTCTGCACACATTTTATTTTCACATTTAAATACTTGCATACATGTGTGCAAGTATTTCAAATAGTTGCACACATGTATGCAAGTTTCTACATACATTTTCAACTAAAACAGCTTCAGAAATACTTGCATACATGTATGCAACTATTGGCAAAAGTTGCATACATGTATGCAACTATTTGCAAGTTTTAAATTCACACCACATCCCTGTAATGTTCTCTGTAAACCCGCCCCCTATTTTAGCTGCCGCCTGGAATCTTCCGCCTGCCACTTTCCATACCTCCGCCTCTTTCGTTTTCTGTCCAAATTTTCAGGCGCTATCACTTAAAAAAAAAATTCTAAAATCTCTAAATATTCTCGGAAGTCCACAGAAATTTAAAAAAAAAAGTTGCATAAATGTATTAAAACTTTTACGAATAGTTGCATACATTTATGCAACTATTCGAATACATATGCATATATTTATGCACGCCTGTTTGAAAAATTGCATACATGTATGCAGTTTTTCTATGTAACTGCATACATGTGTGCATATATGTCAAAATATATGCAAACGTGAGTAAATTGCATGTAGGTATGCAGTTTTTAAATAAATGCATCAGCAGATGCATGTTTTAACAATATGTGCATACATGTATGCATTTATACTGCAGTTTTGACGCAGATTTGAAATAAATGCATACATGTATGCAACTAATCGATTTATATGCATGTTTTGATGCAATTTACTGCATTTCGTTGATTTTCTGTATTTCATGATTTTGACGTTGTTTTTAATGTTTTTTTGATCTGATTTTTTTCACGATTAATTGTTTTAATTAAATACGAATTTACATGGTTTTTTAATATTTTTTTTGTATTTTTTTGATGAATTTTCAAAAAATAGGGACTAAATTTACAATAAGTTTATGACCGGGGGTGAGCCTAATTAAGTTTCGTTTTAGGGATGTGTGCCTAATATTCACTTATATTTTTAACAATCAAATCATTTTCACTTTTCGTATATATATATATATTGATTTCACATTTCATATATACATATATCATTTCCATTTCAAATATATATTATTTTCATATTTCATATATGTATCATTTTTCATATTTCATATATATTCATTTTCAAATTTCATACATATATCGTTTTCATATTTCATATATATATATATATATATATATATATATATATATATACCGTTTTCACATTTCATATATATATCGTTTTCATATATATATATATATATATATCGTTTTTGTAAGGACCCGTATTTTTACGGTATATAAATAATTTATTTAATTATTTAAATAATTGTTTTGATTATTTAAAATGACCAGGATTAGATAGTATTGAATATTTAATTAAAATAAATAATATAATAATATAATTAATTTCTAAAATAGTCAGAAATTGTTGAATTCACAATATGGTGTGAATTGGATCAACTGTAATATTTAATTCAGTTTAGAACTGAATTAGAATAACGAATATATTATTTTAACGACAGTTGAACGTATAATTTATATTATAATTATAATCGAGCTTGAAATGGTGCTGCAGTTCGTAATTTGGTGATTTGAACTTCAACTGAATGTACAGGATTCGTTTTAAATTGGATTTCTATGAAACAAGAAACGCTGGGAGCTGGTGAAGTATATTTTTCTGATGGAAAAGAAAAATAGGGATTGTGTAGATTTTGATTTATGTCCAAATCAAATTTTAGAAAAGTCACTGTGGAATTTCCTTTATAATTTATATCGATTTATTTATATTATAAAAGGATTTTTAATATAAATCGAATATCGATATAACTGGGAATTTTGAAATATCGAGTTATAAATCCAATTGAAGCTGTATGGTATTCCACTATGAATATATACGATAATATTTATTTTTAAACATTAAATTTAATTGTTTTTAAATATATTTATATATTTAAATGGGTTATTTAGAGCTTTAAATATAGTCAGTTTTTCGAACGACCTCAGAATTCGACGAAACTAACTTTGTTGGATCCGCAATATTAAATTATCGCTAGATTTCAGTTTTCGTGATTTTTAGAGTTAGTGTGTGGTCTTATAGGATTTTAACGTGAAAAACAGTCGATATTCTGACGGTTAAAATTACGTTGTGTGAGCAAACGATGTCGGAATTCGACGAAACTAGTTTCGTTGGGTCTGCAATGTCGAACAGTAGCTGCATGTCCAGTTTCATGATTTTTGGGTATCGTATGTGATCACAGGAATTTTAGAGGACAAATATAAACAACGATTGCTTAAATTAAAATAGAATAATCGAATAAAAATAATAATAAAACCCTCCTATAAAATACCTTTACCTTTCCTGACCCGAACCCCATTTTTTTCAGCAGTAAAAAAACTTACGCCGCCACACCTACAAGCTTCAACAGTGAAGAATCTTCTCTCAAAAATCCATATAAAATCAAATAAAGACAAAAAAAATCCAATACACTTATATTTGAATTCACTAGTGCTTCCTCTTCACAACCGTACCAAAATTTCTGAGTTCGAACATGTTCCGTGAAATGTCAGGTTGGAGGGAAATTTAGGGCTCGACTTCTTGGAAGTTATAGGCGACTAGGGTCATTTTTAAGGTCGTATTGGAGTTCGGTTTGGATATGGTAGCCGTTGGTATTTTTGGATGGAGTTTGGGGTTGGAAAGTGTCGATCAAAGTTCATGGGAGCTCGCAAAAGACTAGGTATCCCGTTTTGATGATGGCGATCGAACCTATCGTTTTTAGTATGGGTTTGATGAGATTTTGATGTGGAGTATGATCGTGGTTTCCGTTTGTAAATCCATGGAGAGACGGGGAAGCAATTCAAGATGAAAGGGTCGAAAATGGTGGAGACTAAAGGCTCCTGGAGTTCACGACTTAATTGTGGGAGAAGGGTTACTGTTCACAACGAGTTAAGGGTAAGGAGATGGGCAGGGTTCTAAAACTAAGGCCCAGTTTTTTTTTTTAATTAGTTAATTTAATTTAAATCAAATGGGATAGTAACTTGCATAAGTCATAACTATTACATATGTTATCGGAATTCAGTGGAACAAGATCCATTGGGATCGTATGGACAGTGGCTACACCATGGAACTGACCGAGAGTGAATTGGAGCTCGTTTGGATTTATGGTGAAATTAAACGCCTGAATCAAATCAATGACCAATTATCGTTATTTGACGATAACCGTCCAATGTGAGTAACTCTCACTAACACTGCTCAACTTATATTTTTATAACGTATTTTTAAAACTGATAAATACTGGTTGTTGCTGTGTGTTGGTTGTTTGGTTGAACTGTTAGTTAAATTGGCTAAAAATATCGATAACGATATATATAAATCGTTAATCGAATATTGATTCTGGTTATCAGAATATTTTACTCGTGTTATTTATGTTGATTAACATCTGTGGATGCAGGGAAACAGGTCGGAGGGACCCAACTGGGTTCCTCAACATTTATTTTACTGTTTTTTTCATATATTATGATGTGATATGAAATTTTTTGTTGATTTTGTATGGTTGAATGATGTCGATCATTGTTATATGATATGTTAAATACCATAAGGAATACTGGAATGTTAAAAAGGAATTTTTCAATGTTATATTGAAAAAGAAATATTTATAAAACGAAATGATTTTATAAAAAGAAAACTATTTATTTAGAAAATAAATAGATTAAAAAGGAATATTTATTTGTTAATCAAATAAATAGAATTGAAAAAGAAATATTTGTAAACCATTTACAAATAGAATTGAAAAGGGATATTTGTTTGGAAAATAAATAGAATAGAAAGAGGAAATATTTGTAAAACAAATAAAAAAGGGAATAGCTAGATTATCAAAGGAATTACTTATAAAATCAATAGATTTTATAAATAGAAAATATTTTATAAACTAAATAGAATTATCATAAAGGGGATTTATTTTGTAAATAAATAGATTATAAAAGGGAATACTTGAAAAGTGACTAGAATTGTATAAAAGGAGAATTTTACATTTGAAAGGTTTAGACCCGTGCTTCGCACACGGGTGTAACATGATATGAATTTAAAGCAAATATTTTAAATAGAATTTATTCTAACAGATAGATTGAGAGTTAGAATTATATAGAGAAGTAAGAATCGATTTCAACATCGATATTTGAAACTGAATAAAAGTAGAGTCAATCAAAGGAGTTAATCAGTTAGAGTAAATCGATTAGAGTTAGAATTAATCGAATTAGAGTTAATTGAACATAGTTAATCAAATGAGAATTAATTGAATATTAGTTATTCAATTAGAGTTGATCGATTATAGTTATTTGAGATAGAGTTAGTCAAACATAGTTATTCAGGATGAGTCGCCATTTCATACGACTGCTAGCGTAATTCACAGGGCTGCAGATAGCCTACGGCGGTTGGATGTTTCCTGAGGGAATCAGGCGTAACCATTGTGATCGCTGCGATCTAGAGTCAAGCGAATAGGGTTAAGTCGAATATTAGCTAATCAGTTAGAGTTATTCAGTTAGAGTTAACCAGTTAGAGTTAATCAATTAGAGTTAACCAGTTATGGTTAATCAATTAGAGTTAATCGATTGGAGTTAAGTCGAATTAGAGTATTCAAATGGAGTTAATCAAGTTCGAGTTAGTCGAGTATTAGTAAATTGTATAAAGTTAGTCAAAAGGAATTAATCGAATATCACTTATTCGAAGTAGAATTATCGAATATCACTTATTCGAAGTAGAGTTGTTAAATATAGTTTATTCGAGAAGAGTAATCGAATATAGTTCATTCGAAGAGAGATTATCGAATATAGTTATTCGAAGAAAAGGATTATCGAATATTAGTTTTCGAACAGAGGAATCGAATATAGTTTATTCGAAAGAGAGTTATCGGATAGTGATTATTCGAGAGTGAATTATACATTAGAATTCGATTATATCGAACTAATGGAAGAAATGTTTACTTTCCGTTTCAAATCAAGTTTTACTTCTTTGTTAATAAATTAGTTGTTTGTTTATTGATCCAAATTAAGATATAAAATTTAATATATTTTGAAAGCATGGAATTACAACATTATAGTTATAATCAAATGATTTTGTAAAGGAAGCGGATTCATAAATAGGATCCGAGAGTTTTCATAAGGAAGTTTCTTAAAGAATTAAAGTTTGAACTTTGTCTATGTCGAGGTTGGAAATGTCATTCAGTTAAGGTCTGAGAGGCAATTATACCCCAACTTGATTGACTTCAGTTTTAACTAAGAAGTGGTTAAGGTTCGATAGTGAAAGTTGGTTAAGTAAATTGAGTTAATGACCGTAATGGGTTAGGTTAGCATAACGATGTTTTATTTAAACATCTGTTTAAATTTAGTAAAGGAGATTTGGAAATGTTTTCCAAATACGGATCAAAAATGTTTTCCAATATAGGAAAGAAGAAATGGAAGTAAATATGGTGATGTTTTCCAAAGGTTTATTAAGTATATTTTCTAAATTTAGAAAATAAAATATTTACGAATATATATAGAAATGGTTAAATTAAATTTAAATTTAATATAAAGAGATAAGTGTTGATTGATGATTGATCAATAGAATTTCCATCTGGAAATAATATCATTGGTTGTACACCTATTTTTCTTTGATAGTTAAATCACCGACTATCGAAGTTTTTGACCATTTTTCCATCGTCAATACGGAGAGACCAGGATCAAATTCATTATCTGAAAACCACTCTTTATGGACGTTAGGGTTGCGATCAAATATGATGGAGATAATGAAGACGGAGTTATGCAAGGGCTATCCTGTTTACAGAATAGTGCCTTTAGTTTGTCTAGTCCCAGGACAACGTGAATGGACGAATGTCTGACAGAGTATATCTAACGGATCGCGTAAGTTGATCTCTTCAAACGTACTTATGTTTGGTGGCGGAGCAATTCCCTTCTCTTAGCTTTATACCCGTGGTATTTTTGAGAAAATCAATTTGTGATTTGGCGGGTATGACGATGTGGCATTCAAAGTAAATGAATGTATGATCTGTCAAAAGATACGTCATGACCTCAAGCCTCATCAACCGGGAAATGACAGAAATCGGGCAGGCAGCATGGCTAAGTGGGTCGCTCCCATTAGGGTGTATATCACCTATCTAGGGAAAATCCATTTCATTCTTATATCTATGATCGATGTTGTCCCTTTTCGGAAAACGGTGGGTAGCTCCCAACCGTTGGTAGTATACATTCGATACACTCAAGCGAAATGAGTGGTCGGTCATGTGTGGGCCTGGTTGCAAGACGTTCTTGTTGAACCCAGTGTATTTGCCTCTAGAGATACAATATCGGCAGGTGGTCCCATACCTTGTCATAGTCGGAATCCAATCTCCAATAAGCGCCCGCGGTTTGGTTTGTATACTATATATGTGGAACATGAGATGCAAGTGTTCTGCTAGATTGTTAATTACTTGTGATTAGACATTATTATAATATCAAAAAAGTATTGATTTCCAAAACTGTTTTGGGTTATCGTAAGGTAAAAACCATCTGTGTTTATGTGTGGATCGGTCTTACGATTATCATTTCTTTTGAAATGGAATCAGAAAAGTTAAAACGAATGATTTGAGTTTACTCACACCAGTTGTAACGTCCCGTATTTTTGGCATCCAAATGATTTATTTATTTATTTTAAATATTTTATTTGGAATATAAATGGATTTTAATATTTAAATCGCTATTTAAACGAAGTTGAACGATATATATTCATATATAAAATAAATCGAGCTCAGAACGGCGCTGCAGTTCATAAAATAGAGTTTTAAACTTCAACTGGATATACAGAGTCCAATATAAATCGGATTTCTGTGAAACAAGAAACGTACGGAGCAGGTAAAGTATATTTTTCTAATGGAAGAGAAAAATCGGGATTTCGTCGTGTAGATTGGAAGTTATGCCCAAATCAATTTGGCAGAAAAACAGCGGCGTACTCGTTTATCGACCGTAACGGTTTATTGGATATAACTGCATATCGGTTTCGAATTTAGACAAGATTCTTTTGAGGCGTAGTGATAATTTAATTTTTAGAATTTTATGGTAATTTTTAATTAATTAAATAAGCAACTTTTTATGTGGAGTATTTTGCACCCTGTAATCAACATTTTGGGGTTTCACAATATGAGTCAAACTATCGGTATTATTATATTTTTGGAATCCTGGCACATCGCTGATTACAACGGTATTTTTATTTTCGTAGATTGAGGTCCGAAAAACGAGTGGAGCTTTCTTTTGAAACAAGGGTAACTTTATTTGAATGGTTAACTGGTCAAACGAACCCCAAATTCAACGAAACAAGTTTCATACGAAACCTTAGGAAGAGGTCTGGTGAAACGTCAAGGCCTCATATTTTTAGGATTTTTTTAGTAATTTTAAGAAATTAATTCTCGGTGTTTTTCATCGATATTTTCTAAAGGATTTTCGCAAACGGTGTCGGAATTTGACGGAACCTGTCCCATTGGATCCGGAATATTTTTTTATGTTAGGAATAGGTGTCCTCATCTCAATTGGAGATCGTATGTGGTAGTTTTTAACCGGATTTCTCACATGCAAGTTTAGTTATATTATTATATTAATAAAAACAAACCAACTTTCTCTTTTACTGTAGCACACTTTTGCCTGTAGCCTTTTAGTGCTTGCGCCCAAAACTTTTAGTGTTGCTTGCGTCCAAATCTGCTCTGTAGCTTGCGCCCAAACACTTGCGCCCCAAATATATATTAATTAATACGATGCCTTGCTACCCACAACATCGATGCCTTTCCATCCAAACCTTCAGTAACTTTAACCCCACTCCTTCAATAACTTTGCACCCACGTAACCGTGTTCTCCACGGAAGCCTCTACTATAAAAGACTTGCACTTCTCGCTTTTCTCTTCTCGGCTTCATTGCTGAGGGAAAAAAAATAGTGTTGAGCGTTAAAAGAAGAAGGAAGGGGAGGCACAATGGGTATGTTTAGTAGCTAGAATCAGGAAGGAAAGAAGGGCGCGCATGAGGAGGGAGGTGGCGGAGACGAGTGTTGCAGTCCGTGGTGGTGTGAACAAGAAAAAAAAAGAGAAAATATATATATATAAGTTGCAGCGTTTTGAAATAGGAAGTTGGCGCAGCTTGGTGTATTGAGTTCAGTGAAGTGCGGATGAGAGAAGCAAGAAAGTCAGTGGAGAAATTATGCAACAGACTGCAGTTGAAAATCAAAATGCAAAATGCCGCAACCATGGAAGAGATGAACAGTAAGAAATTGCCTAATTATATTTAATAAGTGTCTAATGAAGAACTAAGACAAGTTACATTGGTATTTGCCTAATCACTTTTATAAATTATAACGTGACCTTATAAATAGTACACTAGGTAGATTAGGAAATTAAAACATGCCGAATGCATATACTTCATTTTGTTGTTTAGTTCGGTTTGTACAATCAGGTCGGTAGCAAAGAAGCTATAAATTGGTTAGTGATATGCCTAATGAAGTTTAAGCAAAGTAAATCTGGCTTAGTAATAATATATATTCAGTAGTATAACATGGCCGGTAGTTAATTTTTATCATACGCCTAGAACAAGTTTTTACATACCAAATTCTAAGATTTATTAATATGACAGTAGGCGCCTTGGGAATTGGTTTCAAGAATGCCTGATCACTATTGTAGTAGGCCTTATCATGTTAAGTGATGCCTAACTTATGATTCAATTAGCATAAATAAGGGTTTAAGTTAAATAAAATATTATTAAGATATTTATAATATTAATTAAATTAAGTACGTAACGTCTAATTTATAACATTGTCATCCAGTGACAAGAGACTGAATGAAACAAAGGACGTCGGGTGTGGACGAACGTGACATTTTAGAGCTAGAGTTTGGTCAGAGTTGGGCGCAGCTGAGAATTTTAATTAAATTAAACACTTGTTTAATTTAATTAAAACGAATTATTTCAACGTCAAATGAGATCGAGGTGAGTTAAACTCACTCAGTTTTCCCCTCTTATATTTTATATAAGTCGGGTTTTATAATTGTGTGCTATGGTTGCTAATGAGTGTTTGTTTGTTTGTTTGTTGTTGATTTGATATTCATATATGGACTGACACAGTTAAATTAAACGTTCGTTTAATTTATTTGAAACTCATCGTTATTTATAACGATTAAATCCAAGTGAGGTAACTTACCTCAGTGGTTACGTTTATAACCCTATAAACGTTAAAATCAAATAGTTGAATGCTTGAACTGCTGCTATTATCCCAGTATTGACTGTTACGGTTATTATTGACCGTTATTAAACTGTTTTATTTCATCTGTCTAGATGAAAACGAATATTGGACTGAATAATTTAAATTTGCGATAACCCACGGTTTTACAGGAAATAACAGTTGATATTGGTAACGTTTATCAATATGATCATGTTGCTTGTATGGAATGTGAAATTGGTTTATATTCCACGATTTGGTACTATAGTAACCGTTAGCCTCTTTAGTACCGTCAATCAAAAGAAATGATTTGTCGAGATCAATGATAATGGATTTTGAATGGTTCCAAAGATATGAATATATTTTTATGTGAATTCAAACTACGATTTTATGGTAAAAATAAATGTCAAAGTTAAAACTTCCAATTTTTGTTTATATATATATTATAACTAAGAGAGATGCAAGATGTATTGAATAAGTGGCTAAATGATATAATTTATCGTGTTGATTATTTAAATATTGAAATGGTTTTGGAAAGGGCCTTACGGTCGTAAAAGAAGTTTTAAATTAATTTCAAAATAGAAAATGGAATAGTTAAGTCATGGGTATACGGGAACGGGTAAAAGAGAAATGTTTTGTAATAAATGATCATTTTTGACAAACGGCGTTTCAAACAAATACGAAATGTGATAACAATTCGTGTATGAGATTAATAAATCAATGGGTTGGAAATGAGTGGTGATCTTGATAATGGGGTTTCATATTTAAATGAAATCGAAGTTGAAGTTATGGATATGAATTTATAAATGGAATTTATAAATGAGGTTCAGTTAAATAAATAGAAGTGAGCTTTTATTCCGATGTTCGGAATATGATATTCTAAAAGTTCGGAATGTCAACTGAAGGTAGAAATATAAATGAAGTTAAAAATTTGAATAACGACAACGAATATTAGTTATCGATAAAGAATTGAAAATGAGATTTTCAAAATGCAGTTAAAGATGTGCAAATGAAAACGATTGATAAGTTGTCATAATTAACTTACAAAAGATTTTGTAAATGGAAATTTAAAGTTTTAGAAATGGAATCAAATTGGTAAATAAAGTTCGTGGTTTGCAAATATGTTTTGTGACGTTGTAACAAAGGACATGAACTATTTTAGATATGAGATTTTATAAAGAATTATTATATGGTTTGGACAACGAATAAGTTGTCGAGTATAATCTAAGAGGGAATGTGATAAATTTAAGTTAATTGTTTTGGAAAATATAAATATAAGAATTTGGAACAATTATCGATATGATAATGGTATAAGATATCGATATAAGATTTGTAAAAGCTTTGTTTTTAAACAAATGGGGTTGAGTATTGAAAATGATTTGTAATAATTTTTATAAGGATTCTATCCGTAATAGAATCGAAGCTCATAGGATAATTTAAATGATTTTTAACATAAATCAAAGGGTTTAATAAGAGTTTATTTAACAATTAGTTAAGTAAAAGTGGTCGAGATCTAAATAAGTTCCAAGAGAAACGTGTGGTTAATAAACTTCTATTTATCCTGAAGATATGAATGTTGTTGGTCAAGGTCTGAGAGGTAAATAAAATACCCCAACTTGAACGACTCCAGGGTTATCCAAGGATGATATTAGTTTATAAACGTGAGTAGTTGAGGAAACATAAGTTATGATTTCCGTAGATGATATTATAAACTGTTTTCGAAAAGTTTATAAGATTGAATAAACTGAATCTGAAGGGTATTCTTATTTTATAAAAGCGATGTTTCAATTATTGGAAAAGTAAAGGATATAATTAACGGACGGTTCGTTAAAAAGGCTGAATAATACTGAGTATGAAATCAGTGAATCCATTTTCTTTTATGGATGAATGGTTGTTTTATTTGATAGTTAAATAACCAACTATCAAATTTGGCCCATACGATTGTTGGTACGGAAAGACCGGAATCGAATATATATTCGAAAACCATTCCGTCCAGCAAATACGAGTACGTTGAAGATGCTAATTCGAGATGAAGCTATAGAAGACCGTTGATCTTCATAAGCGGAAGGATCACTTAAAATCTCTGATTACAAGCAGAGATATACTGTAATTCTGTCATGGTTGAAATCTGTGGATTCGCAAGGACTTTTCGCTACTGATTCTCAGGGTGATTCCTAGAATGCAGTAGGAAGGTGCCTTCGGTTCATCCTGTTCTTGAATGACTTGTATGGATGAATGTCTGACAGAGTATTTCCAGAAAGGTCACGTACATTGATTTCTTCAACTGTACCAAGAGTGGAGGCGGAGAAGGAAACTTCTTTTAGCTAACACGTAATGTATTGTTGTGGACGTCAATTAGTGACTATTGATGGATCTGACGATGTGGCATTCGAAGTGAATGTGATGTGCTGATAAAGCGTAGCCTCAAGCCTCATCAACCGGGTAATGACAAAAATCGGGCAGGCAGCATGGCTATGTGGGTCGCTCCCATTAGGGTGTATAATCACCTATCTAGAAAAATTCCTTTTGTTCTTATTCTATCGATTCTGCCCATTCGGGAACGGTGGTTTGAGTCCAACCGTTGGTGGTATACATTCGATACACTCAAGCGAAATGAGTGGTCGGTCATGTGAGGGCCGGGTTGCAAGACGTTCTTGTTGAACCCAGTGTATTCGCCTCTAGAGATACACTATCGGCAGGTGGTCCCATACCTTGTCAAGGTCGGAATCCAATCTCCAATAAGAGCCTGTGGTTTTGATTGTATACTATATATGTAGAGCGTGAGATGCAAGCGTTCCGCTAGATTTATATTTACTTGTATTTAGACACTATTATAATATCAGATTAGATATTGATTTCAAAACTGATTTGGGTTATCGTAAGGTAAAAACCGCCCGTATTTATGTGTGGATTTGGTCTTACGATTACCTTTTTCTTTTGAAAAGATTTTAACTTTAAAATCAAGTGTGTTATACCTTAATACTGTGCGAGTTTATCTCACTCTGGTTCACCAGACTGATCCGGTGTTTTGTAAATGCTTGGGTTAGACCGGGTTGTACAGGTTCAGGTTATCGACTGATGTGAAGAGACCAGTTGGAGAAGTTCAGACGCATTATATATATGTTGTGTACTCCACTGTGTGATTGTATATGAGGACAGGTGATTATAATTGTCCAGATGTGTGATGTACTCTGATGATTGTAAGTATTTTTAAAGCTCTCAGTAAAGATTTATTTCCATATTATATTTTGTTCCGCTGCGATGTGAGACTCTGGGTTGTGTTGTGCTTCTTCTTCTTCTATTCTAATATTTCTTTCTTTCTGACCTCACCCTCTAACTTCTTTCTAATAACTGTCTGGTGTTTTCGACACTGGAGTTCTGGCAAGTAATACGGGATTGGCGTATTATTATCGGAATTCGGGCGTCGAATTTCCCTGGGTCGTTACAGTGGTATCAGAGCTATTGGTTTAGTAATAACCTTGGCTCTGTTGTGCGACTCAATAGAGATGGGGTTAGCAATACCCTAGATTGAGTTTGAGTGTATATATATGAGCGCGTATTTGTTATTTGATATAAAAGTTGTTTTATATTGTGTAGATTTATTGGTTGAGTTGTTTATGAGTTCTGGTCGATCAGTTTGATCCAATGTATCGATAGGGGTTTCTAAACACTCAAGTACGATAAACCGACATAGTATGTTTTAAAAGAGGGTAAATGGGATAATTTTATCCCAATTATAATTTTTGTATAGTAAATAAATAATTTTATCAGAGTATTTAGATATTGGTGTGTTTGGTTGGTAAGAATGAGATTCAAAAGGAAATTTGAATTTGAACGGGTTAATAAAATCCGAAGAACATATGAAAAATTCAAATATCTGATTAGGTAATTCAGAAGTTAACTTAAAAAAATAGTTATTGTAGAATGACTTGATTATGTTGTTAGTGAAAATTTTGTTTGTGTGTTGATTGAACAATAAGTTGGTTGAATATTTATATATGGTATTGAATTGGTTTTTGATTTATAATAAACTAGATTTAGAAATTAATGAGTCGTAACGTTCTTCCTTACCTTAGCAATTTCGAGGACGAAATTATTTTAAGGGGGAAAGAATGTAACGTCCCGTATTTTTGGCAGCCAAATGATTTATTTATTTTAAATATTTTATTTGGAATATAAATGGATTTTAATATTTAAATCGCTATTTAAACGAAGTTGAACGATATATATTCATATATAAAATAAATCGAGCTCAGAACGGCGCTGCAGTTCGTAAAATAGAGTTTTAAACTTCTACTGGATATACAGAGTCCAATATAAATCGGATTTCTGTGAAACAAGAAACGTACGGAGCAGGTAAAGTATATTTTTCTAGTGGAAGAGAAAAATCGGGATTTCGTCGTGTAGATTGGAAGTTATGCCCAAATCAATTTGGCAGAAAAACAGCGGCGTAATCGTTTATCGACCGTAACAGTTTATTGGATATAACTGCGTATCGGTTTCGAATTTAGACAAGATTCTTTTGAGGCGTAGTGATAATTTAATTTTTAGAATTTTATGGTAATTTTTAATTAATTAAATAAGCAACTTTTTATGTGGAGTATTTTGCACCCTGTAATCAACATTTTGGGGTTTCACAATATGAGTCAAACTATCGGTATTATTATATTTTTGGAATCCTGGCACATCGCTGATTACAACGGTATTTTTGTTTTCGTAGATTGAGGTCCGAAAAACGAGTGGAGCTTTCTTTTGAAACAAGGGTAACTTTATTTGAATGGTTAACTGGTCATACGAACCCCAAATTCAACGAAACAAGTTTCATACGAAACCTTAGGAAGAGGTCTGGTGAAACGTCAAGGCCTCATATTTTTAGGATTTTTTCTGTAATTTTAAGAAATTAATGCTCGGTGTTTTTCATCGATATTTTCTAAAGGATTTTCGCAAACGGTGTCGGAATTTGACGGAACCTGTCCCATTGGATCCGGAATATTTTTTTATGTTAGGAATAGGTGTCCTCATCTCAATTGGAGATCGTATGTGGTAGTTTTTAACCGGATTTCTCACATGCAAGTTTAGTTATATTATTATATTAATAAAAACAAACCAACTTTCTCTTTTACTGTAGCACATTTTTGCCTGTAGCCTTTTAGTGCTTGCGCCCAAAACTTTTAGTGTTGCTTGCGTCCAAATCTGCTCTGTAGCTTGCGCCCAAACACTTGCGCCCCAAATATATATTAATTAATACGATGCCTTGCTACCCACAACATCGATGCCTTGCCATCCAAACCTTCAGTAACTTTAACCCCACTCCTTCAATAACTTTGCACCCACGTAACCGTGTTCTCCAAGGAAGCCTCTACTATAAAAGACTTGCACTTCTCGCTTTTCTCTTCTCGGCTTCATTGCTGAGGAAAATAAAAAAAATAAAAAAAAATAGTGTTGAGCGTTAAAAGAAGAAGGAAGGGGAGGCACAATGGGTATGTTTAGTAGCTAGAATCAGGAAGGAAAGAAGGGCGCGCATGAGGAGGGAGGTGGCGGAGACGAGTGTTGCAGCCCGTGGTGGTGTGAACAAGAAAAAAAAAGAGAAAAAAATATATATATAAGTGGCAGCGTTTTGAAATAGGAAGTTGGCGCAGCATGGTGTATTGAGTTCAGTGAAGTGCGGATGGGAGAAGCAAGAAAGTCAGTGGAGAAAATATGCAACAGACTGCAGTTGAAAATCAAAATGCAAAATGCAAAATGCCGCAACCATGGAAGAGATGAACAGTAAGAAATTGCCTAATTATATTTAATAAGTGTCTAATGAAGAACTAAGATAAGTTACATTGGTATTTTCCTAATCACTTTTATAAATTATAACGTGACCTTATAAATAGTATACTAGGTAGATTAGGAAATTAAAACATGCTGAATGCATATACTTCATTTTGTTGTTTAGTTCGGTTTGTACAATCAGATGTGTACAATCAGGTCGGTAGCAAAGAAGCTATAAATTGGTTAGTGATATGCCTAATGAAGTTTAAGCAAAGTAAATCTGGCTTAGTAATAATATATATTCAGTAGTATAACATGGCCAGTAGTTAATTTTTATCATACGCCTAGAACAAGTTTTTACATACCAAATTCTAAGATTTATTAATATGTCAGTAGGCGCCTTGGGAATTGGTTTCAAGAATGCCTGATCACTATTGTAGTAGGCCTTATCTTGTTAAGTGATGCCTAACTTATGATTAAATTAGCATAAATAAGGGTTTAAGTTAAATAAAATATTATTAAGATATTTATAATATTAATTAAATTAAGTACGTAACGTCTAATTTATAACATTGTCATACAGTGACAAGAGACTGAATGAAACAAAGGACGTCGGGTCTGGACGAACGTGACATTTTAGAGCTAGAGTTTGGTCAGAGTTGGGCGCAGCTGAGAGTTTTAATTAAATTAAACACTTGTTTAATTTAATTAAAACGAATTATTTCAACGTCAAATGAGATCGAGGTGAGTTAAACTCGCTCAGTTTTCCCCTCTTATATTTTATATAAGTCGGGTTTTATAATTGTGTGCTATGGTTGTTAATGAGTGTTTGTTTGTTTGTTGTTGATTTGATATTCATATATGGACTGACACAGTTAAATTAAACGTTCGTTTAATTTATTTGAAACTCATCGTTATTTATAACGATTAAATCCAAGTGAGGTAACTTACCTCAGTGGTTACGTTTATAACCCTATAAACGTTAAAATCAAATAGTTGAATGCTTGAACTGCTGCTATTATCCCAGTATTGACTGTTACGGTTATTATTGACCGTTATTAAACTGTTTTATTTCATCTGTCTAGATGAAAACGAATATTGGACTGAATAATTTAAATTTGCGATAACCCATGGTTTTACAGGAAATAACAGTTGATATTGGTAACGTTTATCAATATGATCATGTTGCTTGTAAGGAATGTGAAATTGTTTTATATTCCACGATTTGGTACTATAGTAACCGTTAGCCTCTTTAGTACCGTCAATCAAAAGAAATGATTTGTCGAGATCAATGATAATGGATTTTGAATGGTTCCAAAGATATGAATATATTTTTATGTGAATTCAAACTACGATTTTATGGTAAAAATAAATGTCAAAGTTAAAACTTCCAATTTTTGTTTATATATATATTATAACTAAGAGAGATGCAAGATGTAATGAATAAGTGGCTAAATGATATAATTTATCGTGTTGATTATTTAAATATTGAAATGGTTTTGGAAAGGGCCTTACGGTCGTAAAAGAAGTTTTAAATTGATTTCAAAATAGAAAATGGAATAGTTAAGTCATGGGTATACGGGAACGGGTAAAAGAGAAATGTTTTGTAATAAATGATCATTTTTGACAAACGGCGTTTCAAACAAATACGAAATGTGATAACAATTCGTGTATGAGATTAATAAATCAATGGGTTGGAAATGAGTGGTGATCTTGATAATTGGGTTTCATATTTAAATGAAATCGTAGTTGAAGTTATGGATATGAATTTATAAATGGAATTTATAATTGAGGTTCAGTTAAATAAATAGAAGTGAGCTTTTATTCCGATGTTCAGAATATGATATTCTGAAAGTTCGGAATGTCAACTGAAGGTAGAAATATAAATGAAGTTAAAAATTTGAATAACGACAACGAATATTAGTTATCGATAAAGAATTGAAAATGAGATTTTCAAAATGCAGTTAAAGATGTGCAAATGAAAACGATTGATAAGTTTTTGTAATTAACTTACAAAAGATTTTGTAAATGGAAATTTAAAGTTTTAGAAATGGAATCAAATTGGTAAATAAAGTTCGTGGTTTGCAAATATGTTTTGTAACGTTGTAACAAAGGACATGAACTATTTTAGATATGAGATTTTATAAAGAATTATTATATGGTTTGGACAACGAATAAGTTGTCGAGTATAATCTAAGAGGGAATGTGATAAATTTAAGTTAATTGTTTTGGCAAATATAAATTTAAGAATTTGGAACAATTATCGATATGATAATGGTATAAGATATTGATATAAGATTTGTAAAAGCTTTGTTTTTAAACAAATGGGGTTGAGTATTGAAAATGATTTGTAATAATTTTTATAAGGATTCTATCTGTAATAGAATCGAAGCTCATAGGATAATTTAAATGATTTTTAACATAAATCAAAGGGTTTAATAAGAGTTTATTTAACAATTAGTTAAGTAAAAGTGGTCGAGATCTAAATAAGTTCCAAGAGAAACGTGTGGTTAATAAACTTCTATTTAACCTGAAGATATGAATGATGTTGGTCAAGGTCTGAGAGGTAAATAAAATACCCCAACTTGAACGACTCCAGGGTTATCCAAGGATGATATTAGTTTATAAACGAGAGTAGTTGAGGAAACATAAGTTATGATTTCCGTAGATGATATTATAAACTGTTTTCGAAAAGTTTATAAGATTGAATAAACTGAATCTGAAGGGTATTCTTATTTTATAAAAGCGATGTTTCAATTATTGGAAAAGTAAAGGATATAATTAACGGACGGTTCGTTAAAAAGGCTGAATAATACTGAGTATGAAATCAGTGAATCCATTTTCTTTTATGGATGAATGGTTGTTTTATTTGATAGTTAAATAACCAAATATCAAATTTGGCCCATACGATTGTTGGTACGGAAAGACCGGAATCGAATATATATTCGAAAACCATTCCGTCCAGCAAATACGAATACGTTGAAGAATCTAATTCGAGATGAAGCTATAGAAGACCGTTGATCTTCATAAGCGGAAGGATCACTTAAAATCTCTGATTGCAAGCAGAGATATAATGTGATTCTGTCGTGGTTGAAATCTGCGGATTCGCAAGGACTTTTCGCTACTGATTCTCAGGGTGATTCCTAGAATGTAGTAGGAAGGTGCCTTCGGTTCATCCTGTTCTTGGATGACTTGTATGGATGAATGTCTGACAGAGTATTTCCAGAAAGGTCACGTACATTGATTTCTTCAACTGTACCAAGAGTGGAGGCAGAGAAGGAAACTTCTTTTAGCTAACACGTAATGTATTGTTGTGGATGTCAATTAGTGACTATTGATGGATCTGACGATGTGGCATTCGAAGTGAATGTGATGTGCTGATAAAGCGTAGCCTCAAGCCTCATCAACCGGGTAATGAAAAAAATCGGGCAGGCAGCATGGCTATGTGGGTCGCTCCCATTAGGGTGTGTAATCACCTATCTAGAGAAATTCCTTTTGTTCTTATTCTATCGATTCTGCCCATTTGGGAACGGTGGTTTGAGTCCAACCGTTGGTGGTATACATTCGATACACTCAAGCGAAATGAGTGGTCGGTCATGTGAGGGCCGGGTTGCAAGACGTTCTTGTTGAACCCAGTGTATTCGCCTCTAGAGATACACTATCGGCAGGTGGTCCCATACCTTGTCAAGGTCGGAATCCAATCTCCAATAAGCGCCTGTGGTTTTGATTGTATACTATATATGTAGAGCGTGAGATGCAAGTGTTCCGCTAGATTTATATTTACTTGTATTTAGACACTATTATAATATCAGATAAGATATTGATTTCAAAACTGATTTGGGTTATCGTAAGGTAAAAACCGTCCGTATTTATGTGTGGATTTGGTCTTACAATTACCTTTTTCTTTTGAAAAGATTTTAACTTTAAAATCAAGTGTGTGATACCTTAATACTGTGCGAGTTTATCTCACTCTGGTTCACCAGACTGATCCGGTGTTTTGTAAATGCTCGGGTTAGACCGGGTTGTACAGGTTCAGGTTATCGACTGATGTGAAGAGACCAGTTGGAGAAGTTCAGACGCATTATATATATGTTGTGTACTCCGCTGTGTGATTGTATATGAGGACAGGTGATTATAACTGTCCAGATGTGTGATGTACTCTGATGATTGTAAGTATTTTTAAAGCTCTCAGTAAAGATTTATTTCCATATTATATTTTGTTCCGCTGCGATGTGAGACTCTGGGTTGTGTTGTGCTTCTTCTTCTTCTATTCTAATATTTCTTTCTTTCTGACCTCACCCTCTAACTTTTTTCTAATAACTATCTGGTGTTTTCGACACTGGAGTTCTGGCAAGTAATACGGGATTGGCGTATTATTATCGGAATTCGGGCGTCGAATTTCCCTGGGTCGTTACAGTGGTATCAGAGCTATTGGTTTAGTAATAACCTTGGCTCTGTGGTGTGACTCAATAGAGATGGGGTTAGCAATACCCTAGATTGAGTTTGAGTGTATATATATGAGCGTGTATTTGTTATTTGATATAAAAGTTGTTTTATATTGTGGAGATTTATTGGTTGAGTTGTTTATGAGTTTTGGTCGATCAGTTTGATCCACTGTATCGATAGGGGTTTCTAAACACTCAAGTACGATAAACCAACATAGTATGTTTTAAAAGAGGGTAAATGGGATAATTTTATCCCAATTATAATTTTTGTATAGTAAATGAATAATTTTATCAGAGTATTTAGATATTGGTGTGTTTGGTTGGTAAGAATGAGATTCAAAAGGAAATTTGAATTTGAACGGGTTAATAAAATCCGAAGAACATATGAAAAAATCAAATATCTGATTAGGTAATTCAGAAGTTAACTTAAAAAAATAGTTATTATAGAATGACTTGATTATGTTGTTAATGAAAATTTTGTTTGTGAGTTGATTGAACAATAAGTTGGTTGAATATTTATATATGGTATTGAATTGGTTTTTGATTTATAATAAACTGGATTTAGAAATTAATGAGTTGTAACGTTCTTCCTTACCTTAGCAATTTCGAGGACGAAAGTATTTTAAGGGGGAAAGAATGTAACGTCCCGTATTTTTGGCAGCCAAATGATTTATTTATTTATTTTAAATATTTTATTTGGAATATAAATGGATTTTAATATTTAAATCGCTATTTAAACGAAGTTGAACGATATATATTCATATATAAAATAGATCGAGCTCAGAACGGCGCTGCAGTTCGTAAAATAGAGTTTTAAACTTCAACTGGATATACAGAGTCCAATATAAATCGGATTTCTGTGAAGCAAGAAACGTACGGAGCAGGTAAAGTATATTTTTCTAGTGGAAGAGAAAAATCGGGATTTCGTCGTGTAGATTGGAAGTTATGCCCAAATCAATTTGGCAGAAAAACAGCGGCGTAATCGTTTATCGACCGTAACGGTTTATTGGATATAACTGCATATCGGTTTCGAATTTAGACAAGATTCTTTTGAGGTGTAGTGATAATTTAATTTTTAGAATTTTATGGTAATTTTTAATTAATTAAATAAGCAACTTTTTATGTGGAGTATTTTGCACCCTGTAATCAACATTTTGGGGTTTCACAATATGAGTCAAACTATCGGTATTATTATATTTTTGGAATCCTGGCACATCGCTGATTACAACGGTATTTTTATTTTCGTAGATTGAGGTCCGAAAAACGAGTGGAGCTTTCTTTTGAAACAAGGGTAACTTTATTTGAATGGTTAACTAGTCAAACGAACCCCAAATTCAACGAAACAAGTTTCATACGAAACCTTAGGAAGAGGTCTGGTGAAACGTCAAGGCCTCATATTTTTAGGATTTTTTCTGTAATTTTAAGAAATTAATGCTTGGTGTTTTTCATCGATATTTTCTAAAGGATTTTCGCAAACGGTGTCGGAATTTGACGGAACCTGTCCCATTGGATCTGGAATATTTTTCTATGTTAGGAATAGGTGTCCTCATCTCAATTGGAGATCGTATGTGGTAGTTTTTAACCGGATTTCTCACATGCAAGTTTAGTTATATTATTATATTAATAAAAACAAACCAACTTTCTCTTTTACTGTAGCACATTTTTGCCTGTAGCCTTTTAGTGCTTGCGCCCAAAACTTTTAGTGTTGCTTGCGTCCAAATCTGCTCTGAAGCTTGTGCCCAAACACTTGCGCCCCAAATATATATTAATTAATACGATGCCTTGCTACCCACAACATCGATGCCTTGCCATCCAAACCTTCAGTAACTTTAACCCCACTCCTTCAATAACTTTGCACCCACATAACCGTGTTCTCCACGGAAGCCTCTACTATAAAAGACTTGCACTTCTCGCTTTTCTCTTCTCGGCTTCATTGCTGAGGAAAAAAATAAAAAAAATAAAAAAAATAAAAAAAATAAAAATAAAAAAATAAAAATAGTGTTGAGCGTTAAAAGAAGAAGGAAGGGGAGGCACAATGGGTATGTTTAGTAGCTAGAATCAGGAAGGAAAGAAGGGCGCGCATGAGGAGGGAGGTGGCGGAGACGAGTGTTGCAGTCCGTGGTGGTGTGAACAAGAAAAAAAAAGAGATATATATATATATATATATATAAGTGGCAGCGTTTTGAAATAGGAAGTTGGCGCAGCATGGTGTATTGAGTTCAGTGAAGTGCGGATGGGAGAAGCAAGAAAGTCAGTGGAGAAAATATGCAACAGACTGCAATTGAAAATCAAAATGCAAAATGCAAAATGCCGCAACCATGGAAGAGATGAACAGTAAGAAATTGCGTAATTATATTTAATAAGTGTCTAATGAAGAACTAAGATAAGTTACATTGGTATTTGCCTAATCACTTTTATAAATTATAACGTGACCTTATAAATAGTACACTAGGTAGATTAGGAAATTAAAACATGCCGAATGCATATACTTCATTTTGTTGTTTAGTTCGGTTTGTACAATCAGATGTGTACAATCAGGTCGGTAGCAAAGAAGCTATAAATTGGTTAGTGATATGCCTAATGAAGTTTAAGCAAAGTAAATCTGGCTTAGTAATAATATATATTCAGTAGTATAACATGGCCAGTAGTTAATTTTTATCATACGCCTAGAACAAGATTTTACATACCAAATTCTAAGATTTATTAATATGTCAGTAGGCGCCTTGGGAATTGGTTTCAAGAATGCCTGATCACTATTGTAGTAGGCCTTATCATGTTAAGTGATGCCTAACTTATGATTCAATTAGCATAAATAAGGGTTTAAGTTAAATAAAATATTATTAAGATATTTATAATATTAATTAAATTAAGTACGTAACGTCTAATTTATAACATTGTCATACAGTGACATGAATGAAACAAAGGACGTCGGGTCTGGACGAACGTGACATTTCAGAGCTAGAGTTTGGTCAGAGTTGGGCGCAGCTGAGAATTTTAATTAAATTAGACACTTGTTTAATTTAATTAAAACGAATTATTTCTACGTCAAATGAGATCGAGGTGAGTTAAACTCACTCAGTTTTCCCCTCTTATATTTTATATAAGTCGGGTTTTATAATTGTGTGCTATGGTTGTTAATGAGTGTTTGTTTGTTTGTTTGTTGTTGATTTGATATTCATAAATGGACTGACACAGTTAAATTAAACGTTTGTTTAATTTATTTGAAACTCATCGTTATTTATAACGATTAAATCCAAGTGAGGTAACTTACCTCAGTGGTTACGTTTATAACCCTATAAACGTTAAAATCAAATAGTTGAATGCTTGAACTGCTGCTAGTATCCCAGTATTGACTGTTACGGTTATTATTGACCGTTATTAAACTGTTTTATTTCATCTGTCTAGATGAAAACGAATATTGGACTGAATAATTTAAATTTTCGACAACCCATGGTTTTACAAGAAATAACAGTTGATATTGGTAACGTTTATCAATATGATCATGTTGCTTGTATGGAATGTGAAATTGGTTTATATTCCACGATTTGGTACTATAGTAACCGTTAACCTCTTTAGTACCATCAATCAAAAGAAATGATTTGTCGAGATCAATGATAATGGATTTTGAATGGTTCCAAAGATATGAATATATTTTTATGTGAATTCAAACTACGATTTTATGGTAAAAATAAATGTCAAAGTTAAAACTTCCAATTTTTGTTTATATATATATTATAACTAAGAGAGATGCAAGATGTATTGAATAAGTGGCTAAATGATATAATTTATCGTGTTGATTATTTAAATATTGAAATGGTTTTGGAAAGGTCCTTACGGTCGTAAAAGAAGTTTTAAATTGATTTATAAAAAAAAAAAATGGAATAGTTAAGTCATGGGTATACGGGAATGGGTAAAAGAGAAATGTTTTGTAATAAATGATCATTTTTGACAAACGGCGTTTCAAACAAATACGAAATGTGATAACAATTCGTGTATGAGATTAATAAATCAATGGGTTGGAAATGAGTGGTGATCTTGATAATGGGGTTTCATATTTAAATGAAATCGAAGTTGAAGTTATGGATATGAATTTATAAATGGAATTTATAAATGAGGTTAAGTTAAATAAATAGAAGTGAGCTTTTATTCCGATGTTCGGAATATGATATTCTGAAAGTTCGGAATGTCAACTGAAGGTAGAAATATAAATGAAGTTAAAAATTTGAATAATGACAACGAATATTAGTTATCGATAAAGAATTGAAAATGAGATTTTCAAAATGCAGTTAAAGATGTGCAAATGAAAACGATTGATAAGTTGTCGTAATTAACATACAAAAGATTTTGTAAATGGAAATTTAAAGTTTTAGAAATGGAATCAAATTGGTAAATAAATTTCGTGGTTTGCAAATATGTTTTGTAACGTTGTAACAAAGGACATGAACTATTTTAGATATGAGATTTTATAAAGAATTATTATATGGTTTGGACAACGAATAAGTTGTCGAGTATAATCTAAGAGGGAATGTGATAAATTTAAGTTAATTGTTTTGGCAAATATAAATATAAGAATTTGGAACAATTATCGATATGATAATGGTATAAAATATTGATATAAGATTTGTAAAAGCTTTGTTTTTAAACAAATGGGGTTGAGTATTGAAAATGATTTGTAATAATTTTTATAAGGATTCTATCCGTAATAGAATCGAAGCTCATAGGATAATTTAAATGATTTTTAACATAAATCAAAGGGTTTAATAAGAGTTTATTTAACAATTAGTTAAGTAAAAGTGGTCGAGATCTAAATAAGTTCCAAGAGAAACGTGTGGTTAATAAACTTCTATTTATCCTGAAGATATGAATGTTGTTGGTCAAGGTCTGAGAGGTAAATAAAATACCCCAACTTGAACGACTCCAGGGTTATCCAAGGATGATATTAGTTTATAAACGAGAGTAGTTGAGGAAACATAAGTTATGATTTCCGTAGATGATATTATAAACTATTTTCGAAAAGTTTATAAGATTGAATAAACTGAATCTGAAGGGTATTCTTATTTTATAAAAGCGATGTTTCAATTATTGGAAAAGTAAAGGATATAATTAATGGACTGTTCGTTAAAAAGGCTGAATAATACTGAGTATGAAATCAGTGAATCCATTTTCTTTTATGGATGAATGGTTGTTTTATTTGATAGTTAAATAACCAACTATCAAATTTGGCACATACGATTGTTTGTACGGAAAGACCGGAATCGAATATATATTCGAAAACCATTCCGTCCAACAAATACGAATACGTTGAAGATGCTAATTCGAGATGAAGCTATAGAAGACCGTTGATCTTCATAAGCGGAAGGATCACTTAAAATCTCTGATTGCAAGCAGAGATATACTGTGATTCTGTCGTGGTTGAAATCTGCGGATTCGCAAGGACTTTTCGCTGCTGATTCTCAGGGTGATTCCTAGAATGCAGTAGGAAGGTGCCTTCGGTTCATCCTGTTCTTGGATGACTTGTATGGATGAATGTCTGACAGAGTATTTCCAGAAAGGTCACGTACATTGATTTCTTCAACTGTACCAAGAGTGGAGGCGGAGAAGGAAACTTCTTTTAGCTAACACGTAATGTATTGTTGTGGACGTCAATTAGTGACTATTGATGGATCTGACGATGTGGCATTCGAAGTGAATGTGATGTGCTGATAAAGCGTAGCCTCAAGCCTCATCAACCAGGTAATGACAAAAATCGGGCAGGCAGCATGGCTATGTGGGTCGCTCCCATTAGGGTGTATAATCACCTATCTAGAGAAATTCCTTTTGTTCTTATTCTATCGATTCTGCCCATTCGGGAACAGTGGTTTGAGTCCAACCGTTGGTGGTATACATTCGATACACTCAAGCGAAATGAGTGGTCGGTCATGTGAGGGCCGGGTTGCAAGACGTTCTTGTTGAACCCAGTATATTCGCCTCTAGAGATACACTATCGGCAGGTGGTCCCATACCCTGTCAAGGTCGGAATCCAATCTCCAATAAGCGCCTGCGGTTTTGATTGTATACTATATATGTAAAGCGTGAGATGCAAGCGTTCCGCTAGATTTATATTTACTTGTATTTAGACACTATTATAATATTAGATAAGATATTGGTTTCAAAACTGATTTGGGTTATCGTAAGGTAAAAACCGTCCGTATTTATGTGTGGATTTGGTCTTATGATTACCTTTTTCTTTTGAAAAGATTTTAACTTTAAAATTAAGTGTGTGATACCTTAATACTGTGCGAGTTTATCTCACTCTGGTTCACCAGACTGATCCGGTGTTTTGTAAATGCTCGGGTTAGACCGGGTTGTACAGGTTCAGGTTATCGACTGATGTGAAGAGACCAGTTGGAGAAGTTCAGACGCATTATATATATGTTGTGTACTCCGCTGTGTGATTGTATATGAGGACAGGTGATTATAACTGTCCAAATGTGTGATGTACTCTGATGATTGTAAGTATTTTTAAAGCTCTCAGTAAAGATTTATTTCCATATTATATTTTGTTCCGCTGTGATGTGAGACTCTGGGTTGTGTTGTGCTTCTTCTTCTTCTATTCTAATATTTCTTTCTTTCTGACCTCACCCTCTAACTTCTTTCTAATAACTATCTGGTGTTTTCGACACTGGAGTTCTGGCAAGTAATACGGGATTGGCGTATTATTATCGGAATTCGGGCGTCGAATTTCCCTGGGTCGTTACACCAGTCCCATGACTGACCCAGAGTTTATTTTGTTTTGTTTTCCCTAAACTCTTGGGTGCTCAAATTTGTACGGGCAGTCAAGTAGTTCAGGTCTTTACAGATATACTTGGAGGAGCTTGAAGCAGGAGGCTTCAGGATTATATAGCTATTGCTATTTCCGCTGTGTGTAAGTGTTGTACTCTGATTATGTTATTGTATATATAGATATATACTGTTTTATTTCAAAGTTATGTTATGTATTATATTTTATTCGTTCCGCTGTGAGATTCGTGTTACTCTGATTGTGTTCTTCTTCTTCTTCTATTCAAATTTTCTATCTTATTTATTCTCACCCTCTAACTTCTTTCTATTAATGATCAGGAATTTCCGATGTCTGAATAGTCAACATGGGTTTTGTGTTGATTTTCGGAGTCGAAAACCCCAGTTCGTTACAGTTTTCATATTTCGCATATATATATATCGTTTTTACATTTCATATATATTGTTTTTATATTTCACATATATATATCATTTTCAAATTTCACATATATATATATATATATATATCATTTTTATATTTCACATATATATCGTTTTTATATTTCATATATATATCGTTTTTATATTTAACATATATATATATATCATTTTCATATTTCACATATATATATATATCGTTTTTATATTTCACATATATATATATCGTTTTTATATTTCATATATATATATATATATCATTTTTATATTTCATATATATATCGTTTTCATATTTCACATATATATATCGTTTTTATATTTCACATATATATATTGTTTTTTTATTTCATATATATATATATCATTTTTATATTTCATATATATATATATCGTTTTTATATTTCATATATATATATCGTTTTCACATTTCATATATATACATTTTTACATTTCATATATATATATATCGTTTCCATTTCAAATATATATATTATATCCATTTCAAATACATATTATTTTCACAATGCATGTATAGATATTTGTACATCACAATTACAATCACAACATTATACAGTCAAACAAGTCGTCCATGGTCTTTGGACGACGGGGAGCAGTTCATATATGCAGTTACAAAATAAATGACTATACAGAAATAATTTTAGTGAGAAGTTCTCACCTTGGGTTCCACTCCGTCAGTTTTTATCTGAATTTCGGTTCTGCTTGGATTCGAAATTTCCTGAAATTCTAATTTGCTCCATTTTGAACGCGATCAATTTTGTTGTGAAGCTCTCATCCCCACGATCGCAACGGATCCAAGTTTGTAATTTTTCGACCTCGTATGAAAAAGTTACGCTAATTTATACATTGGACAACATAATACGGTCATTAACGAATACTTAAATAATTAATTAACCTTAATAAAATTAAAACCCCTTCTTCTTCCTGGAAATACATTGACCCCCGTTAAACCCATCCTCGTTCGAGAACTCCCCCCACGCACGTCGAAATACGCCACCGGCCGACCATCCGGCAGCTCCTCTCGACGCGTCTGAGCTTAACCATCTTCCGTCGACCAGGGCATCGCACTCGCTGCCCCCAATAGTGCCAAAAACCCCCCCACAAACAAACCAACTTCGAACAGGAAAATCGAGATGTATAGACCATAAAACATAATCACCACCGTTGAGTTTAACAATCTCGTTGAGCTCTTTGATTTCCCTTTTGAAGCTTCTGCAATCGTTGAATGAATCGCGAGATTGAAGGGAAAGAAAGGGGGACGATTTTGATCGCTCATTTTTGGGGATGTCGGCTGAAGCACGGGTTTGACCGAGGAATGATGTTGACTAGGGTTTTGACCCAAGTGTTATATATATAATTATATGTGAATATTAGGCTCACGTCCCTATTTTGAAACTTAATTAGGCTCACATCCTCCTGTTTCAAAACATATAAATTACATCCCTAATTTCAAACAGCGGCTGATGTTTTTACAAAAGTGCCCTTTTTCTTAATTCACGCCGTATTTACCTAGGTCACTCCAACTCATTACGTAATTAGTTTTTTTTTTCTTTTCCAGAAACCTAATTTTCGTTCTCAATGGCGGCGGCGGCTCCAACGAAATTCATGGTCTCTAATCGGTGGCTGCTTCCTCCATCGCCGCCTGAGGTGTATACCGTCACCGCCTTCAACCTGCATCTCGTCCTCAATATCTCAGCCTCCAGCAGTTTTGGTTCTCGTTCAGCAATCTGGTTCTCAATCTCGTTCTCAATATCTCGTTCAGCAGTTTTGGCCTCCAGCAGTTTTGGTTTCAGCAAACCAGATCCGACGCTCGGCCTCTAGCAGCCAAATCTGACGTCCCAGATCAATCGCTCGGCCTCCAGCAGCCAAATCCGACGTCCCAGATCAATCTCGTTCTCAATATCTCGAAGTTTCCCAGATCCGGTTCCAGATAAATTGCTCAGCCTGGTGCTATAATTGTCGGGCAGCGAGGAACTAAGGTACCATAATACTTTTTTTTATTGATTTGCGTAAATTTTCTGTCTGGTAATATGTGTTGTTTAATGTTGTTATGATTATGAGAAGGAGCGATTGGACGTCGAACTTTTTTTTACTGTTATGCCTTCATATTCTTTGCGCAACTTTTTTTTACTGTTATGATTATGAGAAGGAGCGATTGGACGTCGAACTTATGATAAAAAGTTGCGGACAAATATGCAGCTATTCTTAATATATGCATATATGTATGCAATTTTTTATCAAACAAACAGCAAAGCATATTATTTTACAAATATATTCATATTTCTATGCATAAATCTGGAATACTTGCATATAAATATTCAGAAATTATTGTGTAAGATGTAGGAAAATATCTTTGATTTTTGGTGAACTTCTGAATAAAAGTTGCGGACAAATATGCAGCTATTTTTGATATATGCATATATGTATGCAATTTTTTATCAAACAAACAGAAAAACATATTATTTTACAAATATATTCATATTTATATGCATATATTTGGAATACTTGCATATAAATATTCAGAAATTATTGTTTTTGCTGAATTGTACGCATGTATTTATATTATTTTGAAGTAGTGTTTGTAATTTAGGTTACTACACATTAAGCTTATTAATGTTGATTTTTTTTTTGATAACAGTGTTCCGGTGGATATTGGTGTAGTGGTGTTGTTGAAGCTTGGTCCTCCATCCTTTTCCAAATAATTGAAATCTGTAGTTGTTTCTACAGAGACTACTAGATGTGGTTTGCGCAATAAGCTGGGTCTTAACAAAATTATTTGTTTTTCAAAAGACCATCATCTCTGCTTTGTAAATGTTCTGTAATTTCTGATGTAGTACATGTAAATGTGGTCTGTACTAATTTTTTGATGTGGTACATGTAAATGTTATGAAAATTTTCATGTAAGTATGCACATATTTCTGTTATTTGCGTATATATATACATCTTGTTAAAATCATATGTATTTATTTTTTTGTCATTTCGTTTGTTTCAGCAATTATGCAGTACAGTTCTGTATATGTATGCAATTATTTCACTTTTTTGCATAAATGTATGCAATTTTTCGTAAAAATCAAATCTTAAAAAAAAATTTGTAGTCACTACATTCAAGTAAGAATTTATTTCTGTATAATATTAATATATGTATGCAATTATTTTACTTAGTTGCATAAATGTATGCAATTTTACATAATATTTGAATTTAATTTTCCAGTTTTTCGTTAAAAAAAAATTGTTGGAATGATTGACGGTTTTCCAAAATTGTAGGATTAGATTTTTGAGCGAGATTATAGGAGCGGTGGACTGAGTAAATGAGGACAAGTAGTTGTTGGAAGGTTTTTTAGGTGCATAAGGGTAGATCAGGAATTTTTTTAGCGGAAATTCAAAAATAGGGATGTATTTTATAAGTTTTTTATCATCGGGTTTTTTTTATATTTTGAAACTTAATAGGGACCTGTAAAAAACGCACCCTAATTATATTCCATATTATTTTAATTTCAATTTAACTTGTTTAACGTTCTGAACCCCAACTCAAACCCAACGACTGTCGCCCCCAGCTAAATACCCTCATTCCGAACACAATGGGATATGTTTCGTAAGCCAATTCGACTGTTACGATCAGTTTTTCTTTAAATTAAAATATAAACATTTAATATTCAATTTGAACGTACATTTTAATTTACTAGAGCCACATACTAACTCTGAAAATTCCAGAAAAATAAATTTGGCTATGTTTTGACGATACAGTCCTAACAAAACTAATTTCATTAAATTTGGAGACATTTGAAAAATGGTCATTTTCTGGTCGATCCAAATTGATTGAAACTGACAAAACGCGTTTTCTTTTTCCATGCTTACATATTGCGTTCAAAAATTATGAATTTTGGAATCTAGCAATAATTCGACATCCCGGATCCAACAAAAGTGGTTTCATCGAAAACGGAGGTCGTTTGCAAAATGCCTATTTTTAAGGGCCATATATATATTAAAAATATATAAATTCCACAACGACTTTTCAGAATTTTAAACTGGATGTATCTTTCAACTTATAAAGTGAAATCTCAGTTTCTTACATCCGTTAGAAAGATATGACTAAACAGATTCAAATATTTTTGATTTCACTAAAATATGGTTTATTTTGAAACCTATACATTCAATTGAAACTTAAATCAAATTTTCGAACTACCGCGCCATTTTCAATTCCTTTTATAATTGAATTAAATATTTATATTCCAACTTTGATTTAAATAAATATATACGTTCTAATTCTATCAAAATAAATTTCTAGTCATTATTATTTAAAATAAATCATTTTAAATATTCATAATTCATCAAAATTGCCAAAATAAATTTTTTAAATTGGTTCGGATTTTCTGGGTTGTTACATAAACCTAGATCCAAACCTATGCCTGTTATGAATCTGATTCATACCTAAATAGTTCTGTTATTACATGTACTCTTCTGTACACCTGATCTGCTGTTTAGTTCATATATGCATATTTCTGTTATTATACGCCTATTTATGTTCTTCTCTCTCTCATTCCCTTTTTATCTTTATAGCCTAGGCTATCTACGAGCCCACGCCAATATCACTAAAATATGTGTACGAACGAAATTGGGAATGATAATTTGGGGGCATATCCTGTACTATGAATCATGACTGGTGTAACGACCTAGGGAATTTGCGATCTCGGTAATCGACATACAACACCATGTCGACAATTCAAGAATCAAAAATACCGGAAAGTTAATAGAAAGAAGTTAGAAGGTAAGAATAGATAAGATAGAAAATTAGAATAGAAGAAGGAGAAGAATATAACAACTGAATCAGAGTAACACGAATCTCGCAGCGGAACGAATAAATATATTATATAATATAACTTTGAAATAAAACCAGTATATGTATACATTATCATTATCGGTGTACAACACTTACAACACAGCGGAAATAAACAGTATCTATATAATCCTGAAGCCTCCTGCTCCAACTCCCCAAGTATATTTATAAAATCCCGACTACTTGACTGCCTGTACAAAATTGGGCACCAAAGAGTTTAGGGAAAACTAAACAAAATAAACTCTAGGTCAGTCATGTGACTGGTGTGAGTAAACTCCAACCATTTGTTTAACTTTTAAAATTCTTTTAATAGAAGGAATAATCGTAAGACCGACCCGCACAGAAACATAAATGGTTTTTCCCTAAAGATAACCCAAAATATTCTTTATATCAAGGCTCTTCTGTAATTATAATAATGTCTAAATCAAATAAATAGCAATCTAGTAGAACGCTTTCATCTCACGTTATACATATATAATATACAATCAAAAATTGCAGGCTCTTATTGGATAATGAATTCCCAACTATGACAAGGAATGGAACCATCTTCCGATCAGTGTACTCTAGAAGTGATACACTGGAGTTCAACAAGAACATCTTGTAACTCAGCCACACATAACCGGCTATTCATTTCGCTTGAATGTTCTGAATATATTGTCACCTTACGGTTGGTATACCAACATAACCGTTCCCGGGAGATACATAATTGAAAGAAGTAACAAATATGAATATTCTCTAGATGGTAACAATATACCCTAATTGGGTGCGACCCGCTCAACCATGCTGCCAACCCGATTTCTGTCATCTCTTGGTTAATGAGGCTTGAGGTCATAACACATCATTATACAGATCATATCTTTATTTCCTTTGAATGTCACATCGTCATACGCGCAAAATCACAAATTGATTTCTCCAAAAATACCATGGGTATATGTAACACCCCACCTCCGTTACGGTCACTCACAAAGGGAATGCCTTAACTTTGGTGGAGCATTTTAGTAAACAGAACAGAAACTTACAAGACAGATAAAACAATACTTGAAAGATTTTAACTTTATTACAGCGGAAACAGAAATTAATATGGTTACATCCTTTCAATTTCAGAATTCAAGTACAAAATATCAGTCTTGTACAAAAGCCTTCAAAATGCATAGTTTAAAATCATAATCCCCATGGAACGGAAGCTATACAGAGCCAAGCCATACTTTAAGCACTTCAAGCAAAGAGAAATCCGGATCAAGCTAAAGTATTTCCCTCCTTGGATAACCTGGGGGGGAAACGGAAGAAAGGAGGCGAAACAACAAGGGTCAGACAAAAAGTCTGGCAAGTCCAGTGACTTTCAGCATATGAACAGATAATAATAATATGATATGAACATAAAACTGGATGTGAGATAACTATAACAGGTGTAGCAGATATAACAGAAAAACAGAATGATATAAACTATTGTTTTACACTTCTCTGCACTAATACTAGTATAGTAAAATTAGGTGTCACCCTAATGTCTAAATTGAAGCAGGAACGGGTACAGAATACTTTAACAGAAACAGAATGCTAATAATGGGCCTTTACTACCCGATCAGAAACAGACAGAAGAAGAAACAGATTTATCCCTATGGAGACAGAATGTGGAATTAGGTGTACACTAGTAATGGGCCTTTACCACCCGAACAGACGGTACCACACAGAAACAGACAGGTGTTACCACCCAACAGAAACAGACGGTACCAACAGAAACAGACAGAACTAAGCGTACCCTAAAACCCTACCCCAAGCGATCGGCTCCCTAATACATAAATATCCTGTGTCGGCCCCACAGTAGGGTGTATCACTCCCTAAAGTGACAACCAATTGGCACAGACCTATTTACAGATGTCACGGCGTCTTACATCCTCAGAGGCAGACCGGGGTCCATGCACGCACATAACCCGGTTGGAACGCACCATCAACACCCCTCGCCATTATCAGAGTGAACCACTTATAATTAGTTCAGTAAGCGTGCTCGGACCCTACCTACTGTTGGGTCAAAGTTTTGATACCAGAAAGGGTTACTGACTAATATGGTTCCCAAACAACAGATGACACAAGTAATTCCCCTCCTAACCTTGTGTCCCCAGACTAACAGATTTCAGATTGACTTGTTTACAAGTTCAGACATACAGAATTCAGATTTACTAATTCACAAATTAAGTTAACAAGTTTTCAGACTAACAGGTCAGATGTACAGATTTTTCAGATTTGTCTAACTTTGTATTGGGCCTACAGATTCATGGACGGGTTTTACTACATCTATTAATCCCTTTGGTTTAACCCTATTTTCCCCAATACGTTTTAGACGTCATTCTTATCTTAGATTTTGCATTAATTAATTATTAATGCACAGACCTCTCACATTAGGTCGGTAGCTTGTGGCCGCTGGATATGCCGGGCGGTTCCGGGCAGACTTCTGCCACAAGCCAGACCTAACCTCGTGTCTTACGCATGTTATGACTAACTTCTCACATTAGAACCTATTGTTTGCGGCCACTGGATGTGTCGGGCGGTTCCGGGCAGATTTACGCCGCAAACTCATTCTAACCTCGAGTTAGTCATGTTTATCTTTGCGGCCAATTAATTAATAATTTACCGTTTATGCGCACGCCCAATATATATGCCAATTCAGATTATATCAATAACAGGATGATTATATCAACATAGCAGATAATAGATTTTATATGACTTAACGGATTTAACAGATTTAGCAACTTAGCAGATTTTGGCATATAACAGGTTAGGCATTTCAACCGACAAATTTAACAGATTAGGCATTTCAACCTAATTAGCAGTCTAGGCAATATAACAAAACTAGTAGTTTAGGCAACTTGACAAATTAGCAGATTTAGCAAATTTAATATTTCTAAAAGTTCTATTTGCATGCCTTGCCCAATCATAAATTGGCCTAAATTCATATGCCTACATAATTGTCATGATTCACAACATATACTCCATGTTTGCATAAGCGCAGAATATGGACATAATTTGCCATATAACATATGTTCCAATTTTTGTTAAACTAGCATCTTACAGCAGATTCATATATAAATTATACCAAATATAACCATTAATTTCAATGCATGCCATATATCCAAAAATCCCTATTTATGTGTAATCACAATAATAGATATCCTAATAAATTTTTACACCTAAGTTTCCATATCTTCTTCTTTTTGAGTCATGAATCATTATGCAAACTATACCCAACAATATAAATCTTTAAATCATATCTTCTAAAAATCAGATCTTGACTTTTATATGCATTTTGTCCAAAGTCGCAAATCATATGTAATCTTACAACGGTTCCTCTTTTCTTCTATCATAGAATATGCATAGATCCAAATCTAGTTTACAACATATGCTCATTAATTACAGTTCTAAATTACAACATAACTATGCATACAACATGCATAAATTATATGTTCATAGTCAAATTTATGCATATGTCCAATATATTTTATGCCTCAGACCTAAAGTCATACATTCAATTTGTCAAATTTCGCATCATTCATTATTTATCCCAAAATTTGCGTTCATACGTTCATCTCTTATGAGATTAGGCACAGGCTCGTGGTAGCCTGGCTATAAAAACAGAAAAGAAGAAAAGGGATACAGAACAGTCATAGAAAAACAAATCTGACAGAAGAGAATATATATAAAATCTCAGATTCAGAATTAAAAACATACCAAAATTATAATTAACGTTTATAGCGGAAAATAACTGTACTTGCCTTGATTGGATTAAAGAAAGAACTTTAACTTGTTGTAGAATCTTTGCAGAAACTTTAATCTCTAGTTTGAATTGAGTTGCTTAGGCTGATGTTGATTATGTTCTAGTTTTAATTCCAGCAGAGTAGCGACGCCATTTTTATTTTTTTATTAGAAGGAGAGAGCAATGGAGGCTAGAGAATTGTATAAGAAACCTAGGTAGAGTCTAGGGTCATTTTTATAGAGTTTATGAACTGATTAGGACCATCGATGTTGCTTGGATTGATCGTAGCCATTCATCCTAAGGAGAGACCAATTAGAGCCTGCCACCTAGCCCTAATGACAAAGCAGACTGCAGAAAATCGACCAACATAGAATAGGCCAGGCAGGTTGGGCTGGGTTCGACCTGGCTCTGGACCAGGTCGACAGCCCTGTCGACAGCCCTGTCGACCTGGCTAGACCAGGTCGACAGCCCAGTCGACCTGGGTGCCTTAGGCGGGTGTTCTTCTGCTCTAGCCCATTGGGCCCTACTTCGGAATTTAAACTTGATTTTCTGAGCTATTTTATTCTATTTGAATTTTAAACTTAATTCAGAAACTTCCGAAGGCCATATCTTCTTCATACGGACTCCGTTTTTCGAAAACTCGGACTCTATTTCGCGTATTTTTCCGAGACGAACGCAATGGCGTATCCCGTTTCCCTTAGTTCTTTGATTTCAAATTAATTATACTTTAATTTGTTAATTCCACAGTTATAGAATACACGGGGTGTTACAGTATATAGCTAAGAGAAACGAATTCCCCGTCAACAAATGTAAATACGTTTGAGGAGATCAAGTTACGTGATCTATTAAATATACTCTGTCAGACATTCTTCCAAACAGGCAGTCCTGTGGCTGGACAAACCGAAGGCATTATTCTATAAACCCATCTTAGGAAATTTCTACCTAAGATTGCCAGAATAGCCCTTGCATAAACTCCTTCTTCAATTATCATCATCATATTTGATTGGCAACACTAATGCCCATACGGAGTGGTTTTCAGATAATAAATCTGATCCCGGTCTCTCCGTATTGACAACGGAAAAATGGTCAAAAACTTTGATAGTCGGTTCTTTAACTATCAAAGGAAAACATGTGTACAAACAACAGTCGTATTTCCAAATGGAAATCTTACCGAGAAAATCATTAATCAACACTGATCCCCTTTAAATTAACTTGTCGTTCAATTATCCATTTCCCTATTCTAGTTTCCATATATTCGTAAATTCTTATTTTCTAAATTTAGAAAATATACGTTATTAATCATTAGAAAACATTTCCATATTTACTCTCATTTCTATTTTTTTATATTAGAAAACATTTTTGACTCTTATTTGGAAAATATTTCCAAAAATCCTTCATTGGATTTAAATAGATGTTTAAATAAAGCATTGCTATGCCAACTCAAACCATTACACTCATTAACTAAATTCACTTAACCAACCTTCACTATCGAACCTTAACCATTCCTTAGTTAAAAATGAAGTCAATCAAGTTAGGCTATAACTACCTCTCTGACCTTAACTGAACAATATTTGTGACCACGAAATAGAAAAAGTAGCCTTTTAAATCTTTAACAGACTTCCTTACGTAACTCTCAGATTCTATTTACGAATCTACTTCTTTTACAGAAATCATTTAATTATAACAATAGTATTATAATTCCATGCTTTCGAAATATAATAACTTAAATATAACTTTTATTTATTAATTTGAATAAATAAACAAACAACTAATTTATTAATAAATAAATAAATCTTGATTAAAAACGGAAAGTGAATAGTGCTTTCCCGAATTCGATAAAAATCAAATTTCAACATATAATTCTCTCTTGAATAATCTCTATTCGATAACTCTCTTTCAAATAAACTCTGTACAATAAATCTTTTCATCAAATAAACTATATTCAATAATCTCTCTTTCGAATAAACAATATTAGATAATCTTTTTTCGAATAACTATATTCAATAACTCTTTTCTTCGAATAAACTATATTCGATAATCTCTGTTCGAATAATTAATATTCAATTTAACTCTATTTGATTAACTCTACTCGATTAACTCTTATTCGATTAACTAATATTCGATTAACTCTATTCGATTCAACTCTATTCGAATAACTAATATTCGATTAACTCTATTCGGTTTAACTCTATTCGAATAACTAATATTCGATTAACTCTATTCGATTTAACTCTATTCGAATAACTAATATTCGATTAACTTTATTTGATTTAACTCTGTTCGAATAACTCTATTTCCTATCCCATTCATATTCCTATTTGAATTCCTATTTCAAACCCAGTTTTCCTTATAAATGTTTTAATTTATGAAATATTTATTTTAATCCATTATTCACATTGAATGTGAAAAATATTTCTTTTATATAATCAATTCAGTTTTGATTTTGCATTTAAAATAATATCCCATGTTCCAAATTCTATGTATATTTCTATTTATAGAATTAATAATGCAAAATCTCCTTTTTACTTGTAACACTAAAAGTCTCATTTATAATTCCCTTTATAAATGGTAAGTACAATTTCTATTTAAAATATCGGTGTTAAAACCGATTTCTACTCCTCTATATAAATTCAGACTTATATATTCACTTTATCCCATGATAAACTATTTTAATTAATTTATAAAAACATTACTTATAAATTAAACTTCTCCATTTATCATTAAAACAAATTTATATTTAAAAATCTCCTTTAAATCCATCATCTCATAGTTCTTTTATATCTCGCCAATTTTCTTTTTATACTTCTATTTATTTTCCAAATAATTCCTTTTATAATTCTATTTATTTCAAATAAATATTTCCTTTTATAATATCCTATTTATTACATACGAATTTTTCCTTTTATAATATCCTATTTATTTCATATGAATATTTCATTTATACTTATATTTATTTCCCAAATAAATATTTTTATTTTCAATATACACTTTGAAAATTCCCATTTTACATCCCAGTATTACTTATGGTATTTTAGAAATACCAAATCACAGTTCCAGTGTCATCCACACATACAAAATCAATCAAAGAAAATATATCACATCATATATCATAATATATGAAAATAAACAGTAGTAATATTTGAGGAATCCAGTTAGATCCCTCCATCCTGTTTCCCTACATCCGTAAATGTTAAACAATATAAATAACATCGATTTCATTTCAATATGAAATATTCTGATAAATAGAATCAATATTTGATTAACTATATATATATAATTTCAACCACTAAATCAGAATTCAACCAAACAATCATCACACCACAGTCAATCATCATTTATCAGTACTAGATTATATTTATAAAAATATAAACTGGCAGAGTTAGTAAGTTTTACTAACATTGAATGGTTATCGTTAAATAATGATAAGCGATCGTTGATCCAGATCAAACAATTTATTTCACTATAAATTGTAACGATCTCCAATTCACTCCCAGTCAATTCCATTGTGTAGTCGTCGTCCATACGATCCCAACGGATCTTGTTTTACTGAATTTGGATAAAGTACGGAAAAGATATAAATGTCACAAGCTTATATAAACATTAATAGTTTTAAATTAAAACTAGGTTATTTCATTTATAAATTGGGCTCACACTCTCAAACTCGGCCCACTCAAAATCCAAACCCGCATCGCAATACCAGGCCTCTTCTTCCTTCTTCGATCAGTTGTGATACCCGCTCCCCCTTCTGGCTATTACCATAGTTTCCTCAACTCCAACTCATCCATCTCAACACTTAAATTCATGGGGAAAAAAAATACCGTAATTCATCCCTTCGCATTCTCTTTGATTCCAGCCTCATTATGTACAACTCGACATGATCATTAGAAACCCAATCGAAACTTCGTCGCGCTCTGTACATATTACTTGCGACATTTTTTCATTTCGATCTACTCCAAAAATTCAAAACTCCATCCATTCTTCACCATGATTAGAAATATAACTACCAAACACCACAAGTTGTTTAAATCGAGATTTAATTGGAACCCTGGCTACTGCGTGAACCCTAAAACAATATGCGCAACCCCTAAATTTTGCACAATGTGCAGAACTGAATACCCTCATCTCAAAAATCATGGCTTTTTTATTTTAGAAATTTTATTTAGATTTGTTTGAATTTAGGAAGATCGAATAAATTTACTGGAAAATAAAAATATGACGGCAGGTTCTGCTTTTGACCAAAGAGAAAATAAGTTTAGGGTTTAGAAATAGTGTAGGGTATATACAGGATAGTTTTGGCTTCCATTAGAAGCTTAATTCATTTTTTATGTTAATTTATATCCACTTTCTATTCGTATTTGTCATCTAAAAATCCGCATGATCACGCACGATATCCAAAAATCATGGAAATGGGCATGCAGCTACAGTTCGACATTACGGACCCAACAAAACTTGTTTCGTCGAATTCCGAATCCATTTGCTCACACAGCGTATTTTTAAAGTCAAATTATTGACTATTTTTCACATTAAAATCCCGACCACATACTGATTCCAAAAATCACGAAATTGAAATCTAACAATAATTTAATATTCCGGATCCAACAAAATTAGTTTCGTTGAAAACAGAGCTCGTTTACAAAAGTGACTATTTTTAAAGCTATAAATAAAACCATTTAAATATTAATATATTTAAAAATAATTAAATTTTACATTAATAAATTAATATTATTGTATATATTCACATAAAATATAATATAGCTCCAAAATATTCCTATCTGAATTTATAACTCGCCATTTCAAATCCAGATTAAATCAGTATTCAATTTATATTAAAAATCCATTTATAATATAAATTAATCATTATAAATTATAAAGGAGTTTCATAACGACTTTTCGAAAATTTGGTTTGGTCATAACTCAAAATCTACACAACGAAATCTCGATTTTTCTCTTCCATTAGAAAAATATACTTCACCAGCTCCGAACGTTTCTTGTTTCATAGAAATCCGACTTAAAACGGATTATGTATATTCGTTTAAAGTTCGAATCGCCAAATTACGAACTACCATGCCATTTCGAGCTTGATTATAATTATAATATAATTTATACATTCAACTGATATTTATAAATAAATTCATTAATATAAATTAATTCTAAACTGGATTAAATATTTTATATTATCCAATACACACAATATTGCCAGTTCTACTATTTTCAACTCTTTAGAAAATTAAATATATTATTCTATTAATTATATTAATTAAATATTCAATATAATTTAATTAAACAACCCATTTAAATCTCTGAATCACTATTTAAATAATTAAATAAATTAATTATTATGCCGTAAAAATACGGGTCGTTACATTCTTTCCCCCTTAAAATAATTTCATCCTCGAAATTGCTAAAGGTGGAAAACAAACCCTATTGACTGGGTTAAAAATTATTTGTTTAATTCTTTAACTTCAGTTCCAATTGAACCAATAAATTTTAATTAAATTACTAATTCATTCTTATTAACAAAATTTTCAAAAATTCTGAAAATTTTCCAATAATCGAAATTTTCGAAAAATTTCGCCAATACCTCCTTTGTACAGATCAATCGGTACAACTACAACTCGTCTCCCTAGGCCTTCTCCAAACCAAAAGAAAATCAAATAGCCAAGCGGCTTGCCAAATCGGCTCATAAATACCAAATCTAAATGAAACATGTACCTTTTGTTGAACATACCATTTTATTTTTTGCACTTGCTTCTACTAAATACCTGCTGATCATGTATCCATCTGTACCAATCGATTTCCAATCAATTTCAATCAATCAAATCTCAACACAATTATTCGCTTATATCAAAGCCAAATTTCATTCTCAACTCAAATGCCATTAACAATTTCAACTCTTAACTTACCAGTCCAATATAATTCCAGATTCTCTTCTCACAATCCAATTTTACTCGATATCATTCGATTTCAATTTAATTTCAGTTAACACTTAACTGGCTTTACTTTAATTCCAATTTGCTTTTACAAAATTCAGTTCAATTTGGTTTTAAATCAAACAATCTTTCTTTGGGAATTTTAAATAACTTAGCTTTTCTAAAATCAAATATCCCTTTTTGGAATTCAAAACAACTTGCTTTTCTCAAAACAATCTCTTTGGTAGTTATCCGTCACTTACACACTCGAAAATGGACGCTGATGATGTGGCCAGCATCATCAGGGTTATTTCCCAGCTACAGTAGTGAGTTCAATACTATATCACCTTTCAGACTCATATTTAAACAATTTCATTTTGAAATCAGTTCAAAATACCATTCACACTGTTTATAAAACAATTTAAAATCTCCTAGGATTTTAAAATTCTCATGTATTTAGTCCAAGTCCATTTACAAACACTTCTCCAAATTTGTAGGGTTTTAATTCAAATTCTGGTTTAAATTCAGATTGTATCCAGCTGATTTATATATTACACATTAATATGAATTCCGATTGGTTATATCTAACCTTTTCACTTTTTATAATCTTATTCGATTATAATAACAAACAATATATCCAATATATTATAATAATTCCAATATAAATCCTTTATCTCAAAATATAATTTGGGTAAAATTATTTAGTTTACCCTCTTTTCAAAACATACTATGTCGGTTCATCGTATTCAAGTGTTTATAAATTCCTACAGATACATTGGATCAAACTGATCGACTAGAACTCATAAACAACTCAACCAATAAATCTCCATAATATAAAATCATTTTTATATCAAATAACAAATACGCGCTCATATATATACACTCAAACTCAATCTAGTGAATTACTAACCCCATCTCTACCAAGTTACACGACAAAGCCAAGGTAATCACTTAACCTTCAGCTCTGATACCACTGTAACAACCCAGGGAATTTGCGATCTCGGTAATCGACATACAACACCATGTTGACTATTCAAGAATCGAAAATATCGGAAAGTTAATAGAAAGAAGTTAGAAGGTGAGAATAGATAATATAGAAAATTAGAATAGAAGAAGGAGAAGAACCTAACAACAAAACCAGAGTAACACGAATCTCACAGCGGAACGAATAAATATATTATATAACATAACTTTGAAATAAAACCAGTATACAGATATACTACCATTATCGGAGTACAACACTTACAACATAACGGAAATTAACAATAGCTATATAATCCTGAAGCCTCCTACTCCAGCTTTCCAAGTGTATCTGTAAAATCCCGATTACTTGACTGCTCGTACAAAATTGGGCACCCAAGAGTTTAGGGAAAACAAAACAAAATAAACTTTTGGTTAGTCATGTGACTAGTGTGAGTAAACTCCAACCATTTGTTTAACTTTTAAAATTCTTTTAAAAGAAAGAATAATCGTAAGAACGATCCACACATAAATACGGATGGTTTTTACCTTACGATAAACCAAAATATTCTTTATATCAAGGCTCTTCTGATATTATAATATTGTCTAAATCAAATAAATAGCAATCTAGTAGAACTCTTTCATCTCACGTTCTACATATATAATATAAAATCAAAAATCGCGGGCTCTTATTAGATAATGAATTCCCAACTATGACAAGGTATGGAACCACCTTCCGATCAGTGTACTCTAGAAGCGATACACTGGAGTTCAGCAAGAATATCTTGTAACTCAGCCACACATAACAGGCCATTCATTTTGATTGAATGTTCTGAATATATTGTCACCTTATGGTTGGTATACCAACATAACCATATCCCGGGAGATACAGAATTGAAAGAAGTAACAAATATGAATATTCTCTAGATGGTGACAATTTATCCTAATTGGGTATGACCCACTTAGCCATGCTGCCTGCCCGATTTCTGTCATTTCTCGGTTGATGAGGCTTGAGGTCATAACTTATCATTATACAAATCAGATCTTTATTTCCTTTGAATGTCACATCGTCATACCCGCCAAATCACAAATTGATTTCTCCAAAAATACCGCAGGTATACAGCTAAGAGAAACGAATTCCCCGCCACAAAACGTGAATAACTTTGAGGAGATCAACTTATGTGATCTATTAAATATACTCTGTCAGACATTCTTCCATACAGGTTGTCCTAGGATTGGACAAACCGAAGGCACGATTCTGTAAACATATCTTAGGCAATTTCTACCTAGGATTGCCAGAATAACCCTTGCATAAACTTCGTCTTCAGTTATCATCATCATATTTGATTCGCAACGCTAATGCCCATACGCAGTGGTTTTTAGATAATAAATCTGATCCCAGTCTCTCCGTATTGACAACGGAAAAATAGTCAAAAACTTTGATAGTCGGTTCTTTAACTATTAAAGGAAAACATGTGTACAAACAACGGTCGTATTTCCAAATGGAAATCTTACTGAGCAAATCATTAATCAACACTGGTCCCATTTAAATTAATTTGTCATTCAACTATCCATATCCCTATTCCTTTTTCCATATATTCGGAAATTCTTATTTTAAATTTAGAAAATATATGTTATTAATCATTGGAAAGCATTTCCATGTTTATTCTCATTTCTATTTTTTTATATTAGAAAACATTTCTAATTCCTATTTGGAAAATATTTTCAAAACTCCTTCATTGGATTTAAATAGATGTTTAAATAAAACATTGCTATGCCAACTCAAACCATTACACTCATTAACTAAATTCACTTAACCAACCTTCACTATCGAACCTTAACCATTCTTTAGTTAAAAATGGAGTAAATCAAGTTGGGTATAACTACCCCTCAGACCTTAACTGAACAATATTTCCAACCTCAAAATAGATAAAGTACCCTTTTAAATCTTTAACAGACTTCCTTATGTAGCTCTTGGATTCTATTTACGAATCCGCTTCTTTTATATAAATCATTTGATCATAACAATAGTGTTATAATCCAATGCTTCCGAAATATGATAACTTAGATGTAACTTTTATTTCTTAATTTGCATAAATAAACAAACATCTAATTTATTAATAAATAATTAAATCTTGTTTATAAACGAAAAGTGAATAGTACTTTCCCGAATTCAATAAAAATTGAATTTCAACGTGTAATTCTCTCTCGAATAAACTCTGTTCGATAACTCTTTTCTTCGAATAAACTATATTCGATAATCTCTCTTTCAAATAAACTATATTCGATAATCTTTCTTCGAATAACTATATTCGATAACTCTTTTCTTCGAATAAACTATATTCGATAATCTCTCTTCGAATAACTAATTTTCTATGTACCTCTATTCGATTAACTCTACTCGTTTTACTCTTATTCGATTAACTAATATTCGATTAACTCTATTCGATTTAACTCTATTCGAATAACTAGTATTCGATTAACTCTATTCGAATAAATAATATTCGATTAACTCTATTCAATTTAACTCTATTCGAATAACTCTATTTCCTATCTCATTCAAATTCCCATTTGAATTCCTATTTCAAACCTAATTTTCCTTATAAATGATTTAATTTACAAAATATTTATTTTAATCCATTATTCACATCGAATGTGAAAAATATTTCTTTTATATAATCAATTCAGTTTTGATTTCACATTTAAAATAATATCCCCTATTCCAAATTCTATTTATAGAATTAATTATGCAAAATCTCCTTTTTACTTCTAACACTAAAAGTCTCATTTATAATTCCATTTATAAATGGTAAGTTCAGTTCCTATTTAAAATATCGGTGTTAAAACCGATTTCTACTCCTTTATATAAATTCAGACTTATATATTCAATTTATCCCATGATAAATTATTTTACTTAATTATAAAAACATTACTTATAAATTAATCTTCTCTATTTATCTATCAAAACAAATTTCTATTTAAAAATCTCCTTTAAATCAATCATCTCATAGTTCTTTTATGTCTCGCCAATTTTCTTTTTATACTTCTATTTATTTTCCAAATAATTCCTTTTATAATTCTATTTATTCAAATAAATATTTCCTTTTATAATATCCTATTTATTTCATATGAATATTTCCTTTTATAATATCCTATTTATTTCATATGAATATTTCATTTATAATTATATTTATTTCCCAAATAAATAGTTTTATTTTCAATATACACTTTGAAAATTCCTATTTTACATCCCAGTATTACTTATGGTATTTTAGAAATACCAAATCATAGTGCCAGTGACATCCACACATACAAAATCAATCACAGAAAATATATCACATCATATATCACAATATATGAAAATAAACAATAATAATATTTGAGGAATCCAGATGGATCCCTCTAACCTGCTTCCCTACATTCATAGATGTTAAACAATATAAATAACATTGATTTCATTTCAGTATGAAATATTCTGATAAACAGAATTAGTATTTGATTAACGATATACATATATATATATATATATATTTATCTATAATTTCAACCACTAAATCAGAATTCAACTAAACAATCATCACAAAGCAATCAATCATCATTTATCAGTAGTAGATTATATTTATAAAAATATAAACTGGCAGAGTTAGTGAGTTTTACTCACGTTGGACGGTTATCGTTAAATAATGATCAGACAATTTATTTCGCTATGAATTGTAACGAGCTCCAATTCACTTCCAGTCAGATCCGTTGTACAGCCGTCGTCCGTACGATTCCAATGGGTCTTGTTTTGCTGAATTTGGATAACGTACGGAAAAGATATTGATGTCACAAGCTTATATAAACATTAATAGTTTTAAATTAAAACTAGGTTAGTTCATTTTTAAATTGGTCTCACCATCGCAAACTCGGCCCACCCAAAATCCAAACCTGCACCGCAATACCTAGGCCTCTTCTTCCTTTTTCGATCAACTGTGATACACGCTCCTCCTTCTGGCCATTACTGTAGTTTTCTCAACTCCAACTCCTCCATCTCAACACTTAAATTCATGGGAAAAAATACCATAATTCACCCCTTCGCATTCTCTTTGTTTCCAACCTCATCAACTCGACATGATCATTAGAAATTCAATCGAAACTTCATCGCGCTTTGTACATATTACTTGCGACTTTTTTTCATTTCGGTCTTCTCCAAAAATTTGAAACTCCATCCATTCTTCACCATGATCACAAATATAACTACTAACACCACAACGTTGCTTAAATCGAGATTTAAATGGAACCCTAGCTGCTGCGTGAACCCCAAAACGTGATGCTCAACCCCTAAATGTTGCACAGCGTGTAGAACTGAATCCCCTCATCTCAAAATCATGGCTTTTTGATTTTAGAAATTTAATTTGGATTTGTTTGAATTTAGAAAGATCGAATAAATTTACTGGAAAAAATATGACGGCGGGTTCTGCTTTTGACCAAAGAGAAAAATAGTTTAGGGTTTAAAAATAGTGTAGGGTATTTATAGGACAGTTTTGGCTTCCATTAGAAGCTTCATTCAATTTTTATATTAATTTATATCCATTTTCTATTTGTATTTGTTATCTAAAAATCCACATGATCACACACGATATCCAAAAATCACGAAAATGGGCATGCAGCTACAGTTCGACCTTACGGACCCAACAAAATTTGCTTCATCGAATTCTGAATCCGTTTGCTCACACAGCATAATTTTAAAGTTAAATTATTGACTATTTTTCACATTAAAATCCAGTACGGCCACATACTGACTCCAAAAATCACGAAAATTGAAATCTAACAATAATTTAATATTACGGATCCAACAAAATTAGTTTCATCGAAAACATAGCTCATTTACAAAAGTGGTTATTTTTAAAAATCTAAATAAACCCATTTAAATATTAATATATTTAAAGATAATTAAATTTAATATTGATAAATTAATATTATCGTATATAATCACATAGAATATTATATAGCTTCAAAATATTCCTATCTGAATTTATAACTCGACATTTCAAATCCATATTAAATCAGTATTCAATTTATGTATAAAATCCGTTTATAAAACAAATAAATCGTTATAAATTATAAAGGAATTCCATAACGATTTTTCAAAAATTTGATTTGGTCATAACTCAAAATGTACATAATGAAATATCGATTTTTCTCTTCCATTAGAAAAATATACTTCACGAGCTCCGAACGTTTCTTGTTTCACAGAAATCCGACTTGAAAGGAATTCTGTATATTCGTTTAAAGTTCGAATCGCCAACTTAAGAACTGCCGCGCCATTTCGAGCTCGATTATAATTATAATATAATTTATACTTTCAAATTATATTTATAAATAAATTCGTTAATATAATTCAACTATAAAATGGATTAAATATTTCATATTGTCCAATAAACATATAATTGCCAGTTCTACTATTTTCGACTATTTCAAAAATTAAATATATTATTCTATTAATTATATTAATTAAATATTCAATATAATTTAATTAAACAACCTATTTAAATATCTAAATCACTATTTAAATAATTAAATTAATTAATTATTATACAATAAAAATACGGTTTGTTACAACTGGGATTTAGGGGCATAACCTATACTGGGAAATATAACTAAAATTTAGGGCATATGTTATACTGTGAATTATGACTGGAATTTGGAGGCATATAAGTCTGTAGGCTTAATTTAAAGATTAAGCGGAAAATGTTAATGAAAATGTAAGTAACCTGTGAAATATGTTTAATCTGTTGAGGCTAAGTAAATCTTTTTAATATTTTTGGGTTAAATAAACATGTTAAACTTTGAAAACTTAACCTGTTAATCTGTGGGGGTTAGGCGAACATGATAATCTGTAGGCTTAACCTTTAAAAATCCTAGTTAATCGGGCGACACAAGTTTAGGGGTTTGACTTGTGTCATCTGCTATGTAGGACCCATATCAGTCAGTAACCCATTTTGGTATTAGACGGGGACTCCACACTAGGTAGGGGTCAGGGCACGCATACTGAACTGATTATAAGAGTTTCATCTGAAAAGGGTGTATACAGATGCTTTCCAACAGAGTCTTGTGCGTGCATATGTAACGAACTGGGATTTTCGACTTCGAAAATCAACACAAAACTACCATGTTGACTATTCAGACATCGGAAATACTTGATCATTACTAAAAAAAAGTTAGAGGGTGAGAATAGATAAGATAGAAAATTAGAATAGAAGAAGAAGAACACAATCAGAGTAAACACGAATCTCACAGCGGAACGAATAAAATATAATCTATAACATAACTTTGCAATAAAACAGTATAATACCATTATCAGAGTACAACACTAACAAACAGCGGAAATAACAATAGCTATATAATCCTGAAGCCTCCTGCTTCAAGCTCCTCCAAGTATATCTGTAAAGACCTGAACCACTTGACTGCCCGTACAAATTTGGGCACCCAAGAATTTAGGGAAAACAAAACAAAATAAACTCCGGGTCAGTCATGGGACTGGTGTGAGTAAACTCAAATCATTTGGTTTAACTTTTCAAAACCCCTTTCAAAAAAAAGAGATAATCGTAAGACCGATTCACACATAAACACAGATGGTTTTTACCTTACGATAACCCTAAACAGTTTAGGAAATCGATACTTTTCTGATATTATAATAATGTCTAATCACAAGTAATTAGAATCAAGCAGAACGCTTGCATCTCACGTTCCACATATATAGTATACAAATCAAAATCGCGGGAGCTTATTGGAGATTGGATTCCGACTATGACAAGGTAAGGGACCACCTGCTGATAGTGTATCTCTAGAGGAAAATACACTGGGTTCAACAAGAACGTCTTGCAACCCGGCCCACACATGACCGACCACTCATTTCGCTTGAGTGTATTGAATGTATATCACCAATGGTTGGGAGCTACCCACCGTTTCCAAAAAAAGGACAGCATCGATAATAGACAAAAAATGAAACGGATTTTCTCCAGATAGGCGATATACACCCTAATGGGAGAGATCCAACCTAGCCATGCTGCCTTCCCGATTTCTGTCATTTCCCGGTTGATGAAGCTTGAGGTCATAACGTATCTTTGATATAACTGACCACCAATCACTTTGAATGCCACATCGTCATACCCGTCAAATCACAAACTGATTTCCTTAAAAATACCACAGGTATAAAGCTAGGAGAAACGAATTCCTCCGCCACCAAACGTAAGTATGTTTGTAGAGATCAACCTACGGGATCCGTTAAATATACTTTGTCAGACATTCGTCCATTCACGTTTGTCCTGGGACTGGACAAACCGAAGGCACTATTCTGTATACAGGATAGCCCTTGCATAACTCCATCTTCAATTATTTTCATCATATTTGATCGCAACGCTAACGTCCGTGCAGAGTGGTTTTCAGAAAATATATCTGATCCCGTCTCTCGGTCTCTCCGTATTGACGACGGAAAATAGTCAAAAACTTCGATAGTCGGTGATTTAACTATCAAAGAAAAATAGGTGTACAACCAATGATCTTATTTCTAGATAGAAATTTGATCGGTCAATCATCAATCAACATTTATCTTTTTTATTTATCATTTAATTATCATTTTCCATTTCTATATACTCAATATTTCTTATTTTCTAAATTCAGGAAATGTACGTCATCAATCATTGGAAAACATTTCCATCTCTGTTTCACGTATCACTATCATTCCAGTATTCTTTCTCATCAGCATTTCATTTTCTATGATTAGAAAATATCTCTGATTTTATTTGGAAAATGTTTCCAAAATATTTTCATTTGATTTAAAGAGATGTTTAAATAAAACATCACTAAGCCAATTTAAACCATTAAATTCACTAAATCCATCTTCACTATCGAACCTTACCCATCCCTTAGTTAAAAATGAAATCAATCAAGTTGGGGTATAATTACCTCTCAGACCTTAACTGGACAACATTTTTAACCTCTCAATAGACAAGGTTCACCTTTTAAACCTATAACAACTTCCTTACATAACTCGGATTCTATTTATGAATCCCCTTCTTTATTTTAAAACATTGATTTTAACTATAGCGTTATAATTCCTTTCTTCTTAAATATCCCACTTCAAAATGCATTTTTTATTCCTTAATTTAACTAAATAACTAAACCACTAATCTATTAATAAATAAGTAAATCTTGATTAAATGAAAAGTAAATATTACTTTCCCGAATTCGATATAATCGAATTCAGTGTATAATTCTCTTTTACGAATAATCTCTATTCGATAGCTCCTTTTCAAATAAACTATATTCGATAACTCTTTCTTCGAATAACTATATTCAATAATCTCTCTTCGAATGATTTGCATTCGATTAATCTCCTTTGATTCTATTTGAATAAACTATTTCAAATAACTCCTTGGGATTAACTCATTTGGATTAACTCGGTTTAATTAACTCATCTTGACTAACTCAACTCGATTAACTCAACTTGCTTAACATACTTGATTGACTCAACTTATTTAACTCAACCTATTTAACTCCTATCGAAAAACTAATATTCGATTAATTTTATATTCGAATAACTATGTCTGACTAACTCTATCTCAAATAACTACATTCGATCAACTCTAATTGAATAACTAATATTCAATTAATTCTAATTCGATTAACTCTATCTAATTAACTCTAACTGATTAACCCTAACTGATTAACCCTAACTGATTAACTCCTTTGATTAATTCTACGTTTATTTAGTTTCAAATATCGATGTTGAAATCGATTCTTACTTCTCTATATAAGTCCTGACTTATATATTCTATTTATCCAATGATAAATACCTCATTTAATTTATAAAATATTATTTATAAACTTATCTTCGCCATTTATCTGTTAAAATAGATTTCTATTAAAAATCTACTTTAAATTCATATTCTATTATACCTGTATGCGAAGCACAGGTTTAAACTTTCCTAGTGTAAAATTCTCTTTTTATACACTTCTTCATTTCCCAAGTATTTCCTTTTATAATCTATTTATTTTCTAAATAAATATCACTTTTCAATTCTATTTGTAAATAGTTTACAAATATTTCTTTTTCAATTCTATCTGTAAATGTTTTACATATATTTCCCTTCAATTCAATCTATTTGATTAACAAATAAATATTCCTTTTTAATCTATTTATTTTCTAAATAAATATTTTCTTTTTATAAAATCATTTGAAATTATAAATAATTCTTTTTTTAATATGACATTGAAAATTTTCTTTTTAACATTCTAGTATTTCTTATGGTATTTAACGTACCATATAACAATGATCAGTATCATTCAACCATACAAAATCAACAACAGATTTCATGTCCCATCATATAACACAATATATGAATACAGTAAAATAAATGTTGAGGAACCCAGTTGGGTCCCTTCGACCTGTTTCCCTGCATCCACAGAGGTTAAACAATAAAATTAATGTCAATTTCATTTTACTATGAAATATTCTAGCTAAACTGAATCAATATTTGATTAACGATTTATATCTATATCGTTATCTATATTTTCAATCAACTGACTAGTAGTTCAACCAAACAGCCAACACACAGCAAACAACAATTATTTATGAATTCTAAAAATATTTTATAAAATATAAATTGAGTAGAATTAGTGAGATTTACTCACCTTGGACGGTTATCGTTAAATAACGATAATTGGTCATTTATTTGATTCAGGCGTTTAATTCACCATAAATCCAAACGAGCTTCAATTCACTCCTGGTCAGTTCCATGTTGTATCCACTGTAAATACAATCCCAATGGATCTTATTTTGCTGAATTCCGTGAACGTGTGAGCAAGATATAAGGGTTACAAGTTATACACTCATTTTTAAATTAAATTAAAACTAAACCTTTACTTGATGGGCCTTACCCATTAAATCCTTGGCCCACTATCTTTCTGCGTTGACCCGTAAGGTCCTTCCCTTCCAATTGAAAATATGCTACAGCTCACAATGGCCATTTCTGCCACTTCGAGCCTCCTTCTCTTCCTCGTTTCCCTACCGACCTCCAAACAAAACCCACCGTAGTGCTTCTCATCTGTTTCTCCATCCCCCAATGTCAGAGATACTCAGTTCGACGCTGTCACCAAGGGTGCGATTTCAGCACCTACGAACGCACAAATACTGAATTTGTGCGACATTTTTTTTCACAAGAATTTCCCAAAATTTTGCCAACCTTTGCAATTCGATCCTCTCATCACAAATCCAATCTCTCATTCGCGAATCGAAGCTCCTACATTCGTCTATCCGGGAACCCTAACCCGCGCTGTGTTGATAACAGTGAACTCAAGCATATTCGAACCCATTAAAATGTACACGAAATTGATGAGTTCATCACTATGAACACAAATATATTTATGCAGGAATTTATAGATTTTTCTGGTAATTTATTTTGATTTTAGAAGATTGAATTTTTTCCATGTTTGGAGTAAAGAACTAATGGCAGAAAAAAAATGCTTGACCAGAGAATGAGCTGATTTAGGGCTAGGAAAAAGTTAAGGGTTTTCTATAGTTTAAAAATATTATTTTTATATTTTATTATTATATTTATTTTTCATCTAAAATTCCTGTGATCACACATGATACCCAAAAATCACGGAAATTGACATGCATCTACAGTTCGACATTACGATCCCAAAAGAAACTGGTTTCGTCGAATTCCAACTCTATTTGCTCACATAACGTATTTTTAACCGTCAGAATATCATCTATTTTTTACATTAAAATCCCGTACGCCCACATACCGACTCTAAAAATCACGAAAATTGAAATCTAACAATAATCTAACATTGTGGATCCAACAAAATTAGTTTCGTCGAATTCTGAGGTCATTTGCAAAACTGGCTATTTTTAAATTTTTAAATAACCCATTTAAATATATAAATATATTTTAAAAACAATTAAATTTAATATTTAAAAATAAATATTATCGCATATATTCACAACAGGATATCATGCAGCTACACTACGATTTATAACTCGATATTTCAAATCCAGTGTTACATCAATATTCGATTTATATTTAAAAATCCATTTTAAAATAAAAATAAATCGATATAAATTATAAAGGAATTCCATAGCGACATTTCTAAAATTTGATTTGGACATAACTAAAAATCTACACGATGAAATCTCGATTTTTCTCTTCCATCAGAAAAATATACTTCACTAGCTCCTAGCATTTCTTGTTTCATAGAAATCCGATTTAAAATGGACCATGTACATTCAATTGAAGTTCAAATCACCAAATAGCGAACTGCCGCGCCATTTCGAGCTTGATTATAATTATAATATAATTATACGTTCAAACTGCCATTCAAATAATATATTCATTATTCTAATTCAATTCTAAACTGAATTAAATATCATAGATGATCCAATTCACACCATTTTGTGATTTCCACTATTTGTGACTATTTCAGAAATTAGATATATTATTATATTATGTACTTTAATTAAATATTCAATATTATTTAATTCTGGTCATTTTAAATAACCAAACCATTATTTGAATAATTAAATAAATTATTTATATACTGTAAAAATACGGGTCGTTACATTCTTCCACCCTTAAAATAATTTCGTCCTCGAAATTGCTAAGGTAGAGAACAAACACTATTGACTAGTATACATTTATTTGTTTACTTACCAACTTTAATTTCAATTGAACCAAATTATTTTCAATTAAAATATTAATTAATTCTTATCGACGATACTTTTCTAAAATCCTGAAAATTTTCTAACACCCTAAATTTTCCAAAAATTTCGCCAGCACCTCCTTTGTATCGGTCAATAGTTCAAACCCCAACTCGCCTCTCTAGGTCCTTTGCTTTCAAAAAGAAAATCAAAAAGCCAAGCAACTTGCCGAATCGGCCAATAAATCACCAAATCCATAAAAATAAACATGTACCTTTTTGTCGGGCATATCATTATATCCTTTCATTCTGCTGGCAATTCAGCATATACCGAAGTCATCCCAATCAATCTCCAATCATCTGTTCTCAAATCCAATCATCCTATTTTCAAACCGAATCTCATACTCAATCTCAAATTCCATTACCAATTTCAACACTTACTTACCCGTCCAATATACTTAAACAAATTCATAACTCACAAATCCAACTTTATTCGATATCGTTCTATTTCAATTCGATTTACAGTTAATTGGTTTCAATTCAATGCATATTTGCTTTCACCAATTTCTGTTTAAATTTGTTTTTGTTCAAACAATCTCTCCTGGGAGTTTTTTTAATAGTTTAGCTCTTTCAAAAATCAAATATTCCTTTTTAGGATTCAAAACCACTTGTTTTCTCAAAACAATTCAACACAAAATCTTTGGTAGTAATCCGCAACTTAGCAACTCGAAAACAACACTGATTATGTGGCCATCATCATCAGAGTTATATTCCAGCTATCGAAGTGAGTTCCATACTATATCACTTTCAAAACCATATCTAAACACTTCCATTTTGAAATTCATTTCAAAATATCCTTTTCAATGCTTGAAAACAATTTAAAATCTCTTAGGATTTTAAAATTCTCATGTACTTATTCCAAATCCATTAGCAAACACCTATCCACATTTTGGAAATTTCAATTCCAATTCTGATTTAAATTTCAGATTTACTTCATCTTATTCCATATATTACACGTATATGAATTTTATTTGGTTATATATACATAACCAACTCACTTTAAGCTTCATTCGATTTAGATAACAACCAACACATCCAATGTACTATAATACTTCAAATATTAATATTTTGTTTACATCAAAATATAATTTTGGTAAAATTATTTCATTTATCCTTTTTCAAAACATATTGTGTCGGTTCATCATATTCGAGTGTTTAGAAAATCCTATCGATACAGTGGATCAAACTAATCGACTAGGACTCATAAACAACTCAACCAATAAATCTCCACAATATAAAACCATTTTTATAAAAGCTACAAATATGTTCACTCGTATATATACTCTCAACTCAATCTAGGGCATTACTAACCCCATCTCTACTGAGTTACGCCACAGAGCCAAGGTAATCACTTAACCTTCAGCTCTAATACAACTGTAACGAACTGGGATTTTCGACTCTGGAAATCAACACTAAACTACCATGTTGACTATTCAGCCAACGGAAATACTTGATCATTAATAGAAAGAAGTTAGAGGGTGAGAATAGATAAGATAGAAAATTAGAATAGAAGAAGAAGAACACAATCAAAGTAAACACGAATCTCACTGCGGAGCGAATAAAATATAATCTAAAACATAACTTTGCAATAAAATAGTATAATAACATTATCAGAGTACGACACTTACACACAGCGGAAATAACAATAGCTATATAATCCTGAAGACTCCTGCTTCAAGCTCCTCCAAGTATATCTGTAAAGACCTGAACTACTTTACTGCCCGTACAAATTTGGGCACCCAAGAGTTTAGGGAAAACAAAACAAAATAAACTCTGGGTCAGTCATGGGACTGGTGTGAGTAAACTCAAATCATTTGGTTGAACTTTTCAAAACCCCTTTCAAAAAGAAGAGATAATCGTAAGACCGATCCACACATAAACACGTATGGTTTTTACCTTACGATAACCCAAAACAGTTTTGGAAATCGATACTTTTCTGATATTATAATAATGTCTAATCCCAAGTAATTAGAATCTAGCAGAACGCTTGCATCTAACGTTCCACATATAGTATACAAATCAAAATCGCGGGCGCTTATTGGAGATTGGATTCCGACTATGACAAGGTATGGGACCACCTGCCGATGGTGTATCTCTAGAGGCAAAAACACTAGGTTCAACAAGAACGTCTTGCAACCCGGCCCACACATGACCGACCACTCATTTCGCTTGAGTGTATCGAATGTATATCACCAACGGTTGGGAGCTACCCACCGTTTCCCGAAAAAGGGAAGCATCGATAATAGATACATAATGAAATGGATTTTCTGTAGATTGGGGATATACACCCTAATGGGAGCAACCCAATATAGTCGTGCTGCCTGCCCGATTTCTGTCATTTCTCGGTTGATGAAGCTTGAGGTCATAACGTATCTTTGATATACCTGACCACCGATCACTTTGAATGCCACATCGTCATACCCGCCAAATCACAAATTGATTTCCTTAAAAATACCACAGGTATAAAGCTAAGAGAAACGAATTCCTCCGCCACCAAACGTAAGTACATTTGAAGAGATCAACCTACGGGATCCGTTAGATATACTTTGTCAGACATTCGTCCATTCACGTTTGTCCTAGGACTGGACAAACCAAAGGAACTATTCTGTATACAGGATAGCCCTTGCATAACTCCATCTTCAATTATTTTCATCATATTTGATCGCAACGCTAACGTCCATGCAGAGTGGTTTTCAGAAAATATATCTGATCCCGGTCTCTCCGTATTGACGACGGAAAATAGTCAAAAACTTCGATAGTCGGTGATTTAACTATCAAAGAAAAGTTGGTGGACAACCAATGATCTTATTTCCAAATAGAAATTCGATCGATCAATCATCAATCAACATTTATCTCTTTTTAAAAAAAAATGTAATTTATCATTCATTTATCATTTCCCATTTCTATATACTCAATATTTCTTATTGTTTAAATTCAGGAAATATATGTCATCAATCATTGGAAAACATTTCCATCTCTGTTTCACGTATCACTGTCATTCCAGTATTCTTTCTCATCAACATTTCATTTTCTATGATTAGAAAATATCTCTGATTTTATTTGGAAAATGTTTCCAAAATTTATTCATTGATTTAAACAGATGTTTAAATAAAACATCACTAAGCCAATTTAAACCATTACACTCATTAACTAAATTCACTAAATCCATCTTCACTATCGAACCTTACCCATCCCTTAGTTAAAAATGAAATCAATCAAGTTGGGGTATAATTACCTCTCAGACCTCAACTAAACAACATTTCTAACCTCGCAATAGACAAGGCTCACCTTTTAAACCTTTAACAACTTCCTTACGTAACTCGGATTCTATTTATGAATCCCCTTCTTTATTTTAAAACATTGATTTTAACTATAGCTTTATAATTCCTTTCTTCTTAAATATCCCACTTCAAAATGTAACTTTTATTCCTTAATTTAACAAGATAACTAAACCACTAATCTATTAATAAATAAGTAAATCTTGATTAAATGAAAAGTAAATATTACTTTCCCGAATTCGATATAATCGAATTCAGTGTATAATTCTCTTTTTCGAATAATCTCTATTCGATAGCTCCTTTTCGAATAAACTGTATTCGATAACTCTTTCTTCGAATAAATATATTCGATAATCTCTCTGCAAATGATTTGCAATCGATTAATCTCCTTTAATTCTATTCGAATAAACTATCTCGAATAACTCCTTTGGATTAACTCATTTGGATTAACTCGGCTTGATTAACTCATCTTGACTAACTCAACTTGCTTAACTTACTTGATTAACTCAACTTATTTAACTCAACTTATTTAACTCAACCTATTTAACTCCTATCGAATAACTAATATTCGATTAATTTTATATTCGAATAACTATGTCTCAGTAACTCTATCTCAAATAACTACATTCGATCAACTCTAATTGAATAACTAATATTCAATTAATTCTAATTCGATTAACGCTATCTAATTAACTCTAACTGTTTTTTTTAAACAAGAACAAATGATTCATATGAAACACAGTTGTCAAGTCACAAATACATCTTTAAAAGAAATACTAATTAGAATATCCAAATAAGGTGCAATTGTTATGAAAAACTTTCAATGCTTCTTGGAGACACCAACAGTTTTAACCCTTCTACCAGTAGTCTTGGTTTGCTGACCTCAGACTCTAAGTAACTTAACTGATTAACTCTAACTGGTTAACCCTAACTGATTAACTCCTTTGATTAATTTTATGTTTATTCAGTTTCAAATATCGATGTTGAAATCGATTCTTACTTCTCTATATAAGTCCTGACTTATATATTCTATTTATCCAATGATAAATATTTCATTTAATTAATAAAATATTATTTATAAACTTATCTTTACCACTTATCTGTTAAAATAGATTTCTATTAAAAATCTACTTTAAATTTATATTCTATTATACCTGTATGCGAAGCATGGGTCTAAACTTTCCTAGTGTAAAATTCTCGTTTTATACACTTCTTCATTTTTCAAGTATTTCCTTTTTATAATCTATTAATTTTCTAAATAAATATCACTTTTCAATTCTATTTGTAAATAGTTTACAAATATTTCTTTTTCAATTCTATCTATAAATGTTTTACAGATATTTCCCTTCAATTCTGTCTATTTGATTAACAAATAAATATTCCTTTTTAATCAATTTATTTTCTAAATAAATATTTTCGTTTTATAAAATCTTTTGATTTTATAAATAATTCTTTTTTTAATATGACATTGAAATTTTCCTTTTTAACATTCCAGTATTCCTTATGGTATTTAACGTACCATGTCACAATGATCAGTATCATTCAACCATGCAAAATCAACAACAGATTTCATATCCCATCATATAAGACAATATACGAATACGGTAAAATAAATGTTGAGGAACCCGGTTGGGTCCCTCCGACCTATTTCCCTACATCCACAGAGGTTAAACAATAAAATTAATATCAATTTCATTTTACTATGAAATATTCTGCTAAATAGAATCAATATTTGATTAACGATTTATATCTATATCATTATATGTATTTTCAATCAACTGACTAGCAGTACAACCATATAGCCAACACACAGCAAACAAACATTATTTATGAATTCTAAAAATATTTTATAAAATATAAATTGAGTAGAGTTAGTGAGATTTACTCACCTTGGACGGTTATCGTTAAATAACGATAATTGGTCATTGATTTGATTCAGGCGTTTAATTCACCATAAATTCAAACGAGCTTCAATTCACTCACGGTCAGTTCCATGGTGTAACCACCGTCCATACGATCCCAACGGATCTTGTTTCGCTGAATTCCGTGAACGTATGAGCAAGATATAAGGGTTACAAGTTATACACTCATTTTTAAATTAAATTAAAACTAAACCTTTACTTGACGGGCCTTACCCATTAAATCCTTGGCCCACTATCTTTCTGTGTTGACCCGTAAGGTCCTTCTCTTCCAATTGAAAATACGCTACAGCTAAAAACAGCCATTTCCGCCACTTCGAGCCTCCTTCTCTTCCTCGTTTCCCTACCGAATTCCAAACAAAACCCACCGTAGTGCTTCTCATCAGTTTCTCCATCCCCCGATGTCAGAGATACTCAGTTCGACGCTGTCACCAAGGGTGCGATTTCAGCACCTCTGAACGCACAAATACTGAATTTAAGTGACATTTTTTTCCACAAGAATTTCCCAAATTTTGCCAACCTTTGCAATTCGATCCGCTCATCACAAATCCAACCTCTCATTCGCGAATCGAAGCTCCTACATTCGTCTATCCGGGAACCCTAACCCGCGCTGTGTTGATAACAGCGAACTCAAGCATATTCGAACCCATTAAAATGTACAAGAGATTGAAGAGTTCATCAATATGAACACAAATATATTTATGCAGGAATTTATAGATTTTTCTGCGAATTTATTTTGATTTTAGAAGATTGAATTTTTTCCATGTTTGGAGTAAAGAAGTAACGGCGGAAAAAAAAGATGCTTGACCTGAGAATGAGCTGATTTAGGGTTAGGAAAAAGTTAAGGGTTATTTAAAGTGTAAAAATAAAATTTTATATTTTATTTATTTTTAAGCATACGCTGTTTACATATGTCCTCTAAAATTCTTGTGATCACACATGATACCTAAAAATCACGGAAATTGACATGCAGCTACAGTTCGACATTACGGTCCCAACGAAACTGGTTTCTTCGAATTTCAACTCCGTTTGCTCACACAGCGTATTTTTAACCATCAGAAAATCGAGTGTTTTTCACATTAAAATCCCGTACGGCCATATACTGGCTCTAAAAATCACGAAAATTGAAATCTAACAATAATCTAACATTTCAGATCCAACAAAATTAGTTTCGTCGAATTCTGAGGTCGTTTACAAAACTGGCTATTTTTAATGCTTTAAATAACCCATTTAAATATATAAATATATTTTAAAAACAATTATATTTAAAATTTTAAAAAAAATATTATCGTATATATTCACAACAGGATATCATACTGCTACACTGGGATTTATAACTCGATATTTCAAATCCAGTGTTACATCAATATTCGATTTATATTTAAAAATCCATTTTAAAATATAAATAAATCGATATAAATTATAAAGGAATTCCATTGCGACTTTTCTAAAATTTGATTTGGACATAACTAAAAATCTACACGACGAAATCTCGATTTTTCTCTTCCATCCGAAAAATATACTTCACTAGCTCCTAGCATTTCTTGTTTCACATAAATCCGATTTAAAATGGACGTTGTACATTTAGTTGAAGTTCAAATCACCAAATAGCGAACTACCGCGCCATTTCGAGCTTGATTATAATTATAATATAATTATACGTTCAAACTGCCATTCAAATAATATATTCATTATACTAATTCAATTCTAAACTGAATTAAATATCACAGATGATCCAATTCACACCATTTTGTGATTTCCACTATTTGTGACTATTTCAGAAATTAAATATATTTTTATATTATTTACTTTAATTAAATATTCAATAATATTTAATTCTGGTCATTTTAAATAACCAAACCATTATTTAAATAATTAAATAAATTATTTATATACTATAAAAATACGGGTCGTTACATTCTTCCCCCCTTAAAATAATTTCGTCCTCGAAATTGCTAAGGTAGAGAACAAACCCTATTGACTAGCATACATTTATTTGTTTACTTACCAACTTTAATTTCAACTGAACCAAATTATTTTCAATTAAAATATTAATTAATTCTTATCAACGATACTTTTCTAAAATCCTAAAAATTTTCTAACACCCTAAATTTTCCAAAAATTTCGCCAGCACCTCCTTTGTACCGGTCAATAGTTCAAACCTCAACTCGCCTCTCTAGGCCCTTTCCTTTCAAAAAGAAAATCAAAAAGCCAAGCGGCTTGCCAAATCGGCCCATAAATCACCAAATCCATAAAAATAAACGTGTACCTTTTTGTTGGGCATATCATTAAATCCTTTCATTCTGCTGTCAATTCAGCATATACCGAAGTCATCCCAATCAATCGCCAATCATCTGGTCTCAAATCCAATCATCCTATTTTCAAACAGAATCTCATACTCAATCTCAAATTCCATTACCAATTTCAACACTTACTTACCCGTCCAATATACTTAAACAAATTCATAACTCACAAATCCAACTTTATTCGATATCGTTCTATTTCAATTCAATTTACAGTTAATTGGTTTCAATTCAATGCATATTTGCTTTCACCAATTTCTTTTTAAATTTGTTTTTGTTCAAACAATCTCTCCTGGGAGTTTTTTTAATAGTTTAGCTCTTTCAAAAATCAAATATTCCTTTTCAGGATTCAAAACCACTTGTTTTCTCAAAACAATTCAACACAAAATCTTTGGTAGTAATCCGCAACTTAGCAACTCGAAAACAACACTGATTATGTGGCCATCATCATCAGAGTTATATTCCAGCTATCGAAGTGAGTTCAATACTATATCACTTTCAAAACCATATCTAAACACTTCCATTTTGAAATTCATTTCAAAATATCCTTTTCAATGCTTGAAAACAATTTAAAATCTCCTAGGATTTTAAAATTCTCATGTACTTATTCCAAATCCATTTGCAAACACCCATCCACATTTTGGAAATTTCAATTCCAATTCTGATTTAAATTTCAGATTTACTTCATCTTATTCCATATATTACACGTATATGAATTTTATTTGGTTATATATACATAACCAACTCACTTTAAGCTTCATTCGATTTAGATAACAACCAACACATCCAATGTACTATAATACTTCAAATATTAATATTTTGTTTACATCAAAATATAATTTTGGTAAAATTATTTCATTTATCCATTTTCAAAACATACGGTGTCGGTTCATCATATTCGAGTGTTTAGAAACTCCTATCGATACAGTGGATCAAACTAATCGACTAGGACTCATAAACAACTCAACCAATAAATCTCCACAATATAAAACCATTTTTATAAAAGCTACAAATACGTTCACTCGTATATATACTCTCAACTCAATCTAGGGCATTACTAACCCCATCTCTACTGAGTTACGCCACAGAGCCAAGGTAATCACTTAACCTTCAGCTCTAATACAACTGTAACGAACTGGGATTTTCAACTCCGAAAATCAACACTAAACTACCATGTTGACTATTCAGCCAACGGAAATACTTGATCATTAATAGAAAGAAGTTAGAGGGTGAGAATAGATAAGATAGAAAATTAGAATAGAAGAAGAAGAACACAATCAGAGTAAACACGAATCTCACAGCGGAACAAATAAAATATAATCTATAACATAACTTTGCAATAAAATAGTATAATAACATTATCAGAGTACGACACTTACACACAGCGGAAATAACAATAGCTATATAATCCTGAAGCCTCCTGCTTCAAGCTCCTCCAAGTATATCTATAAAGATCTGAACTACTTGACTGCCCGTACAAATTTGGCCACCCAAGAGTTTAGGGAAAACAAAACAAAATAACATTTGGGTCAGTCATGTGACTGGTGTGAGTAAACTCAAATCATTTGGTTTAACTTTTCAAAATCCCTTTCAAAAAGAAGAGATAATCGTAAGACCGATCCATACATAAACACGTATGGTTTTTACCTTACGATAACCCAAAACAGTTTTGGAAATCGATACTTTTCTGATATTATAATAATGTCTAATCACAAGTAATTAGAATCTAGCAGAATGCTTGCATCTCACGTTCCACATATATAGTATACAAATCAAAATCGCGGGCGCTTATTGGAGATTGGATTCCGATTATGACAAGGTATGGGACCACCTGCCGATGGTGTATCTCTAGAGGCAAAAATACTAGGTTCAACAAGAACGTCTTGCAACCCGGCCCATACATGAACGACCACTCATTTCGCTTGAGTCTATCGAATGTATATCACCAACGGTTGGGAGCTACCCACCGTTTCCCGAAAAGGGAAAGCATCGATAATAGATAAAGAAAGAAATTGATTTTCTGTAGATTGGTGATATACACCCTAATGGGAGCGACCCAACATAGTCGTGCTGCCTGCCCTATTTCTGTCATTTCTCGGTTGATGAAGCTTGAGGTCATAATGTATCTTTGATATACCTTACCACCAATCACTTTGAATGCCACATTGTCATACCCACGAAATCACAAATTGATTTCCTCAAAAATACCATAGGTATAAAGCTAAGAGAAACGAATTCTTCCGCCACCAAACGTAAGTACGTTTGAAGAGATCAACTTATGGGATCCGTTAGATATACTTTGTCAGACATTCGTCCACTCACGTTTGTCCTGGGACTGGACAAACCAAACGCACTATTCTGTATACAGGATAGGCCTTGCATAACTCCATCTTTAATTATTTTCATCATATTTGATCGCAACGCTAACGTCCATGCAGAGTGATTTTCAGATAATATATCTGATCTCGGTCTCTCCATATTAACGACGGGAAAATAGACAAAAACTTCGATAGTCGGTGATTTAACTATCAAAGAAAAATAGGTATGATCTTATTTCCAGATAGAAATTCAATCGATCAATCATCAATCAACATTTATCTTTTTTTTAAAAAAAATAATAATTTATCATTTCCCATTTCTATATACTCAATATTTCTTATTGTTTAAATTCAGGAAATATACGTCATCAATCATTGGAAAACATTTCCATCTTTGTTTCACGTAGCACTGTCATTCCAGTATTCTTTCTCATCAACATTTCAATTTCTATGATTAGAAAATATCTCTGATTTTATTTGGAAAATGTTTCCAAAACTTATTCATTTGATTTAAAGAGATGTTTAAATAAAACATCACTAAGCCAATTTAAACCATTACACTCATTAACTAAATTCACTAAATCCATCTTCACTATCGAACCTTACCAATCCCTTAGTTAAAAATGAAATCAATCAAGTTGGGGTATAATTACCTCTCAGACCTTAACTGAACAAAATTTCTAACCTCGCAATAGACAAGGTTCACCTTTTAAACCTTTAACAACTTCCTTACGTAACTCGAATTCTATTTATGAATCCCCTTCTTTATTTTAAAAAATTGATTTTAATTATAGTGTTATAATTCCTTTCTTCTTAAATATCCCACTTCAAAATGTAACTTTTATTCCTTAATTTAACTAAATAACTAAACTACTAATCAATTAATAAGTAAATCTTAATTAAATGAAAAGTAAATATTACTTTCCCGAATTCGATATAATTGAACTCAGTGTATAATTCTCTTTTTCGAATAATCTCTATTCGATAGCTCCTTTTCGAATAAACTATATTCGATAACTTTTTCTTCGAATAACTATATTCGATAATCTCTCTTTGAATGATTTGCATTCGATTAATCTCCTTTAATTCTATTCGAATAAACTATCTTGAATAACTCCTTTGGATTAACTCATTTGGATTAACTCGGTTTGATTAACTCATCTTGACTAACTCAACTCGATTAACTCAACTTGCTTAACTTACTTGATTAACTCAACTTATTTAACTCAACCTATTCAACTCCTATCGAATAACTAATATTCGATTAATTTTATATTCGAATAACTATGTCTGACTAACTCTATCTCAAATAACTACATTCGATCAACTCTAATTGAATAACTAATATTCAATTAATTCTAATTCGATTAACTCTATCTAATTAACTCTAACTGATTAACCCTATCTGATTAACTCCTTTGACTAATTCAACGTATATTCAGTTTCAAATATCGATGTTGAAATCGATCCTTACTTCTCTATATAAGTCCTGACTTATATGTTCTATTTATCCAATGATAAATATTTTATTTAATTAATAAAATATTATTTATAAACTTATCTTCGCCACTTATCTGTTAAAATAGATTTCTATTAAAAATCTACTTTAAATTCATATTCTATTATACCCGTTTGCGAAGCACGGGTCTAAACTTTCCTAGTGTAAAATTCTCTTTTTATACACTTCTTCATTTTTCAAGTATTTCCTTTCATAATCTATTTATTTTCTAAATAAATATCACTTTTCAATTCTATTTGTGAATAGTTTACAAATATTTCTTTTTCGATTCTCTCTGTAAATGTTTTACAGATATTTCCCTTCAATTCTATCTATTTGATTAACAAATAAATATTCAATTTTAATCTATTTATTTTCTAAATAAATATTTTCTTTTTATAAAATCTTTTGATTTTATAAATAATTCATTTTTAATATGACATTGAAATTTTCCTTTTTAACATTGCAGTATTCCTTATGGTATTTAACGTACCATATAACAATGATTAGTATCATTCAACCATACAAAATTAACAACAGATTTCATATCCCATCATATAAGACAATATATGAATACAGTAAAATTAATGTTGAGGAACCCAGTTGGGTCCCTCCGACCTATTTCGCCGCATCCAAAAGGTTAAATAATAAAATTAACATCAATTTCATTTTACTATGAAATATTCTGCTAAATAGAATCAATATTTGATTAACGATTTATATCTATATCGTTATCTGTATTTTCAATCAACTGACTAGCAGTTCAACCAAACAGCCAATCAACCATTATTTATGAATTCTAAAAATATTTTATAAAATATAAATTGAGTAGAGTTAGTGAGATTTACTCACCTTGGACGGTTATCGTTAAATAACGATAATTGGTCATTGATTCGATTCAGGCATTTAATTCACCATAAATCCAAACGAGCTTCAATTCACTTCCGGTCAGTTCCATGGTGTAGCCACCGTCCATACGATCCCGACGAATCTTGTTTCGCTGAATTCCGTGAACGTATGAGCAAGATATAAGGGTTACAAGTTATATACTCATTTTTAAATTAAATTAAAACTAAACCTTTACTTGATGGGCCTTACCCATTAAATCCTTGGCCCATTATCTTTCTGCGTTGGCCCGTAAGGTCCTTCCCTTCCAATTGAAAATACGCTAGAGCTCATAATGGCCATTTCCGCCACTTCGAGCCTCCTTCTCTTCCTTGTTTCCCTACCGACTTCCAAACAAAACCCACCGTAGTGCTTGTCATCAGTTTTTACATCCCCCGATGTCAGAGATACTCAGTTCGACGCTATCACCAAGGGTGCGATTTCAGCACCTACGAACGCACAAATACTGAATTTGTGCGACAATTTTTTCCATAAGAATTTCCCAAATTTTTCCAACCTTTGCAATTCGATCCGCTCATCACAAATCCAACCTCTCATTCGCGAATCGAAGCTCCTACATTCGTCTATCCGGGAACCCTAACCCGCGCTGTGTTGATAACAGCGAACTCAAGCATATTCGAACCCATTAAAATGTACACGAGATTGAAGAGTTCATCACTATGAACACAAATATATTTATGCAGGAATTTATAGATTTTTCTGCTAATTTATTTTGATTTTAGAAGATTGAATTTTTCCATGTTTGGAGTAAAGAAGTAACGGCCAAAAAAAAGATGCTTGACCAGAGAATGAGCTGATTTAGGGTTAGGAAAAAGTTAAGGGTTATTTATAGTGTAAAAATATTATTTTTATATTTTATTTATTTGTAAGCATACGCTGTTTACATATGTCCTCTAAAATTCTTGTGATCACACAAGATACCTAAAAATCACGGAAATTGACATGCAGCTACAGTTCGACATTACGGTCCCAACGAAACTGGTTTCGTCGAATTTCGACTCCGTTTGCTCACACAGCGTATTTTTAACCATCAGAATATCGATTTTTTTTCAAATTAAAATCTCGTACGGCCACATACTGACTCTAAAAATCACGAACATTGAAATCTAACAATAATCTGACATTGCAGATCCAACAAAATTAGTTTCGTCGAATTCTGAGGTCGTTTGCAAAACTGGCTATTTTTAAAGCTCTAAATAACCCATTTAAATATATAAATATATTTTAAAAACAATTAAATTTAATATTTAAAAATAAATATTATCATATATATTCACAACAGGATATCAAACTGCTACACTGGGGTTTATAACTCGATATTTCAAATCTAGTGTTACATCGATATTCGATTTATATTTAATAATCCATTTTATAATATAAATAAATCGATATAAATTAAAAAGGAATTCCATAGCGACTATTCTAAAATTTGATTTGGACATAACTAAAGATATACATGAAGAAATCTCAATTTTTCTCTTCCATCAGAAAAATATACTTCAACAGCTCCTTGCGTTTCTTGTTTCACAGAAATCCGATTTAAAATGGACCCTGTACATTCAGTTGAAGTTCAAATCGCCAAATAGCGAACTACCATGCCATTTCGAGCTCGATTATAATTATAATATAATTATACGTTCAAACTGCCATTCAAATAATATATTCATTATTCTAATTCAATTTTTAACTGAATTAAATATCATAGATGATCCAATTCACACCATTTTGTGATTTCCACTATTTCTGACTATTTCAGAAATTAAATATATTATTATATTATTTATTTTAATTAAATATTCAATATTATTTAATTTTGGTCATTTCAAATAACCAAACCATTATTTAAATAATTAAATAAATTATTTGTATACCGTAAAATTACGGGTCGTTACAGCATAAGTCCGGTCTGTATGGGGGAAAATAAGCCGCTGTAGCACCAGTAAATAGGTCTGTGTCATTTGGTAGGTTGCCACTTTAGGAAGTAATACACCCTACTCTTGGGCCAACAAAGGGTATTTACAAGTTAGGGAGCCGATCACTTAGAGGTAGTAATTAGGGTACATCTAGTCTTGTCTGTTTCTATTAAGGTACCTGTTATTTCTGTTTAGGGTAGCACCCGTTATTTCTATTGAGGTGCATGTTTTTTCTACTTGGGTAAAACCTGTTACTAGAGTACACCTAGAACTACCATTATGTTTCTATTGGGATCATTCTTTTTCTGTTAAGTAATCAGGGGAAACCTAATCCTATCATAATCAGATATACTAGTATTGGTGCCGAGAAAGTAATTGAGAAGCAATGTTCACCCTGTTTATTCTGCTTATTCTGTTCAGTCTGTTCATACCTGTTACATGACATTGTTATCTCTTATCCAGATTATATACCTATCATGATGGCTTTACTTCTTTATATGCTAAAATTCATTGGACTTGCAAGACCTTATGTCTGACCCGTTTTGTTTCCTTTTATCTCTCTCTTCCTTCCCCTTTTAGGTTCTCAAGGTCGGAACGCTCGGGTTTGATTAGAATTCTCTCTTCTGTTTTTGCTTGGATTTGGATCTGCTTTGATGTATCTCTTTGACTACTTGTCTACTTTATTATGGCGATTACTGTAATAACCCGGAAATCCGAGCCAATTTAAAATTTTTATTTTGGCTATTTTAATGAATTTTGATTATTTAAATGAATTATTTTAAATAATAACGGCGAATAATTTATTTTCGACGAAGTTAAAATGAATAAATTTATTTTAATTATATAACGAGCCTGAAATGGCGCGGTAGTTTGAAATTTCGATTTCGAAATTCAAATGAATATACATAATTCGTTTTAAGTCGGAATTGGACAAAACCAGAAATATCTAAATTTGTTTGACGATATCTTTTTAACGGATGTAAGAAACTGAGATTTGACTTCAGAAGTTGAAAGATATGTCCAGTTTAAAATTCAGAAAAGTCGTTGTGGAATTTATATATATTTTAATATATGCAAAGGCGTTTGAAAATGGAAATTTTGCAAACGACCTCTGTTTTCGACGAAACCACTTTTGTTGGATCTGGGATGTCTAGTTATTGCTAGGTTTCAAAATTCATAATTTTCTGAATCAATATGTGAGCCTGCAAAGGAAAACGTGTTTTGACAGTTTCAATTGATTTTAATCGAATGGAAAATGGCCATTATTCAAATGATCTCAGAATTTGACGAAATTAGTTTTGTTAGGACCGTATCGTCAATACGAAGCTAGAAAATATTTTTCGGGAATTTTTCTAGTTAGTATGTGGCCCCGGTAAATTGAAAGGTGCGTTTAAATTCAATACATAGAGTTATATTTTGATTTTGATGAAAACTAATCGAAATGGTCGAACTGGCTTATGATACATATCCCATTGTGTTAGAAATAGGGGTAATTAGCTAGGGGCAGCAGTTGTTGGGTCTCGTTTGGAGTTCGATAATAAAATCAACGTTGGTGGAGAATAAAATAATAATTTAAAATAAATATAACTTCCCTTTTGCCCCCCCCCCCCCATTTCATTTTCTTCTTTCTGAAATAAAAGCCCGCTACCCCTCAGCTCCCCTCGAAATCGCGCCGCCCACCTGAGCCTCACCCGTTGCCACTTCGATCTGGACCCCCCTCCCCTTGCGCCTCCTTCCTCCTCTTCTCTCCTCACGATGGAGCTTCTCACCCTCCTCTCTTCCAATCGAACCCTAAACCCACCAAGCCACTGAGACCCGCGCCAAAGCGACTCCCACCACCCAGCATCGACGAGCACTCCTCCCCTTTCCTTCTTCGGCAGTGGGCTCCTTTTCGTTAAAATGGTGAGTTTTTCTTTTATATATTTAGTTAATTTTATAATTAAATAAAATATGATTTACTTATATATAATAGCGTTAAGAGAAGATGATTTGTTTTAAAATATGACTTTAGAGAGAAAAGAAATGATTTTTCAAAGTAAAAAGAAAAGATTTGATCTTTATTTTTGTGATTAATCATATAAAGAAAGGACTTTTAACTATATAGAAATACGAAGATATGATTTTTAATAATATGAAAAGAGAGATTTTTATAGGCATAAAGACGAGATTTTTTTTAATTTCTAGGAAGACATGATTTTTGTATATATAATTTGTGAAGTTAAAAATATGATTTTTATAGTATAGAAAGAATAAAAATACGATTTTTATATTCTATAGTTAGTAAAGATTTGTCTTTATATATGTAGTGTAATAAAAATCTGATTTTTATTATATATATGTATTGAAATAAAAATGTGATTTTTATAGCGATGGTATAAAAATTCGATCTATATATTAGAAGTAGATATAAAAAATATAATTTTTATATAGGAAGGAGCGTTATAAAAATATAATCTTTACTGGAAGAAGAGCGATATAAAAATATAATTTTTACATAGAGAATAGCGGTGTAAAAATAAATTTTTTATCTATATAGTAGCGGTGTAAAAATAGAATTTTTATCTATATAGTAGCGGTGAAAAAATAGAATTTTTATCTATATAGCAACAATATAAAAATGTGATTTTTATATATATAGTGGCTACGGACAATGAAATTGACAAAAGGCGAGTGGCGAAGATTTCCTACATATGAAGAGTCGCGGTGTATTGGTTTAGCTAGTCGGTGAGAACTCCTCACTTTTATTTCTATTTCTAGTTTGAAATATATACTAGGATGCAGACGGTGCTTAGCAGCACCCGATACCCGTCATCCACAGACCATTGATGATTTGTTTGTTTGATTGCTGTGCTGTGAAATTTGATTGTGTGATGTGAAATGAAATAAAATATTTTATAGTGGAAAATATTTTATCGTTAAAAATACAATTTTTAACGTGTATATAAAATAAATATATATAAACAAATCAGACGATTTGTTTATATACACTGATTTGATTGATATTGATTGGGATGATAAATTTTACACATCGCCCAACTGCACAAATAAAATCTGTGTTTGTTGATTTGAAACCCCACACGGGTATTGGGATGAGATTTGACGTATTCAAATCCCGATTTTGTATGTAAATCAATGGATTGATAGACTGTGTAAGCGTTAATTAGTTATATTTAATGCTTGTGCAGTTGTGTTGTGATGACCCCAAACCCCGTACTGACGGCGGCAAGGGTAATCCTTGGAATATAACACAGAAACAGATAACAGCAGAACATAATTAAATAGATACACCAGATAATGCACAATAGAATATATTGGATAAACGTAAACATCAGAGTTGCACAGTATACAAGATCATACTTAGTACAAATACAGTTCAGCTATACATAAATGTCTACAGCGGAAAACAAACATAATATGTACAATAGGAGCTGAATAGCATAAAAATAAATAAATGATAGAATCCATCTCCAGCTCCAGCTATCCAGAGAAAGCCAGCTAAACCTGAATACAAGGCTGCCCGTGTAGAAAAAGGGGCACCCGAGTTTGAAAGTGAAATAAACTACGAGTCAGTCATGGGACTGGTATGAGAAATCTACTCAACACATTTAATATATGGCTAATCACAGGACCACGCCACTTTCGTGGAACGGGTTTACTCCATTGGATTGCCAGTGCTTTAAAACAAATAATTCTTTCAAACATCGCAATGCTTTTTATAAAAATGAAGCCATTATAAGACTCAGTTCCCATCACACATTGCAACGCAAACCGAAGGATAGAGTTTTTCCTTATGATGGCCAAAATATGATTGATACGAATAAAATAAAAGCATTTGATATTATTACTAGTGTTTATATGTTTCAAAAACAATTTCCATCAAAACTATCATTCATTGACGGCATGGGTACCATATATCATGTCGCCATATATATATACATTCAAAACCGCACAGTCACGTATTTGGAAATTGGATTTCCGTCAGGAGCCAAGGCAAAAGATAGTCCTTACCGACTTCGAGACAATCTAGCCTACCATGTCTCAGGATCAGAGCTCGAGTGACCCTTGGATCCTCAGGGTCGGTCCACCGTTGTGGATTAAAATGCCTGAGCAATACGTCTCCCCGCCCTATGGGGCGCAAATGAGCCAACGAATGACTCCATCGGACCCGGATCGTCCGATCTAACCGAGGCGCCTCGCAACAGTAATAACCACATAAGTAAAATGCCAGGCCGTGTAAAAACACTGACACAACTCCTAGCTAGAAAGAAACGCATGCCCTCCCTGAGGTCCTGCTCCCGTTTCTGGTTCATACCGGGGTATGAGGCTCGCGATTTCACGTTGTACACAAAGCTACGCCACATAGGCGGTGCTTTGATCATCTCCTCAAGACTTTGCTTTTCAACATAAGCCCTGATCACTGCATCTTAGTATGCCACACAGGCAATTCACACCGTGCAACTGATAGCTATCAATCACACAGAATAAATTCCAATGTCAGACACACTGTCCATTTGCAAGTCCGTTCTGGGTCTAAACGAAACTGGAGGCACTATATACCTTGCAAACCCATCGATCACCACGTACGTCCGGACGATCACCACTCATTATCCATATTTCGGGTTGCCTCCCAATCAGGACCTCGGTTACCATCCAAACGAGGTAAAGATCTCCGGTCTTCGACCACCGTCTTCATCTTCGATTTCTTATCGTCAATTCAGTTATTCAGAATGGGATAAACCCGGTCTTTCTGAACAACTCGCGTATATAATAAACAAGTGCAACACTAACATACATACGCATCATTTCAATTCATTAGTCACTAACCGTCAACCAGTAAGAGAACGATTTCCCAAATATTAACCCCGAAGGCCGAAACCAACATCAGATCAATACCCAAGAAACCATTCGACTTAGCCCAAATTCAGTTATTTTCTAAATTTCACATCCATATTGTTTATAATATTTTATAATGATTTATCACTATTTTTATTTATTTTAAAATAGCCAATTTATTCAAAATGACGCTTCGGGCCATAACGCGACCGTGGTGCTGTTTTTCTTCAGATTTGATTTACACATATCTGAAAATCTAACTGTTGTATCTTCACAAAATTTACATCATTAGAAAGATCTTTTCAAAACGAATCCAATGGTTCCAGTTTCGGGAAAATCCGACGGTCGGATCTCCCGGTACAATCGTTTGAAGTTTCGATCTCAAAATACGAACTACAGCATCGTTATTCGATTAAATATAATTATATATATATATATATATATATGTAATCGATTCTGGCGCTGTTTTTCTTTAGAATTGAATTAAACATTCCAGACAATACAACCGTTGGATTTTTACAAAGTTGGTGCCGTTGTAAAGATTTTTCCAAAGCGAACCCAACGGTTGCGGTTTCGGGAAAATTCGATGGTCGGATCTCCAGCACTAATCGTTTGAAATCACGGTTTCAAAATATGAACTGCAGCTTCGTTATTCGATATATTTCAATTCTATTTATATATATATCGATTCTTCGATTTCAAAACTATATGAATTTCATACATTTGATAAAAATGATATTTTTATCTAACTGTTTTCTATTTCAACACTTCACTATTTTTAACAATTCATGTATATGATAAAAATGTGATTTTTAATGTAAAACAATTTATTTCAAAACTCGACTATTTTATATAGTTAATATCGATGATAAAAATAGGATTTTTATTATAAAACAATTTATTTCAAAACAAGATTATTTTATATAGTTCATATAGATGATAAAAATATGATTTTTATTATAAAACAATTTATTTCCCAAATACGAATGCCGTTCAACACATGAATTTCAATTCAACGAATGAATTTCGATTCAACACATGAAGGTTTTCTATAGTTTATATATATAAATAAAAAGGTGATTTTTATTGCAAAACAATTTATTTCAAAATATGAATACCATTCAACACATGAATTTCTATCCAACGGATGAATATCGATTCAACACATGAAGGTTTTCTATAGTTTATATATATATATAAAAGGTGATTTTTATATTGCAAAACAATTTATTTCAAAATATGAATACCATTCAACACATGAATTTCTATCCAACGGATGAATATCGATTCAACACATGAAGGTTTTCTATAGTTTATATATATATATATATATATATATATATATATAAAAGGTGATTTTTTATTTAAAACACGAATACCATTCAACACATGAATTCCTATTCAACGAATGAGTTTCAATTCAACACATGAAGGTTTTCTATTCATCAAATAAATATAGTTTCAACAAATGAAATTAATTCTAACACATGAATATTATTCAAAATTTCGGCAGCATAACGGCAGGGTAGTTAAAACCGGGACCGTCCCTAGTACGGCTCCTCGCTCTACCTTAAAACCACGCGGTTTTTGACAATGGGGATTCATGCATCTAGTTCGCACGCAGGCGGCATGTATATTTATTTCATTTCCACAAACTAATCCTATGTGGTTTCAACCAAATATTTCTCAACCACAAACGGGTATTTTTCAACCACAATCAATCAATATCAACAACAAACAATTCCAGTCAACCATTCGCTATCAATCAATTTTCACACCAATCACAACCAATAAATATCGTCCATGGTTTGTGGACGAGGGGCGTGTGTATATATATATATATATATATATATATATATATATATATATATATAGCAATTCACTTCTATTTCAACACATATATAATTTTTACAACGCATATACAACTTATACATCGAACGTACAACTTATACAACGCTTATACAAGAGTTGTACAACGCTTATATAACTCATACATCGATTATATAATTTATACATCGTCGTTTTCCATATCGTTTATAAATTAGAATTCTCACATTGGGTTCCAATCCATCAGTTTTATTTGAATTTCTATTCTGTTCTATTCAGATTTGAATTTGTCTGAAATTCTGTTTTTCCCCGTTTTAGCTCTGGTCAGTTTTGAATTGTAGAGTTCACCGACATGAGTTCAACGCAACTGACCGCTCGTCTTTTCGACCTCGTATGAAGGAGATATAGCATTATATACATTGATTACAAAATTTTATAATTAAAAATTGATTAAAATATAATCACCCTCTTTAATTAATCCTCTCCCTCCTTCAGACATTACAGTCGCCGTTAAAACCCATTCCTCTGATTCTAGGGTTCGCCTTTGCCTCCACCTCGTCGCACCGGACGGCGATCAGAAGCCGCCACACTGAAGCCCTCGGCGAGCTCCACCAACGCCCAGAAGTGGGCCCCACTCGCACCCCCTGTCCCTTCGGAAATCGCCTCCGAACGGCACCACTTTGTGGCTCGATTTCGTGCTCCACATGTGACTACACTCGATCACCGAAGTATGGATCGGAAGCCCTTGGATACATCTTCGATTTTGTGGCGGGGGTTTGGATTGATTCGGTTTGGATCAAAAGATATTGGGGCTTGAATTTTTGAACGCTTTCCGCTGTGAAATCATGAGTGGCGGCTCAGAATTTTTAGGGTTTCATTTTCTTTGGAATTTTCTGATTGGACGAGGCTATTTATAATAAAATTAATCCGTGGAAAAATAGGGTTTCTGTATCCAAACTCTAAATCAAACCCAACGACTGTCACCCCCAGCTAATTACCCCCATTACGAACACAATAGAATATGTTTCGTAACCCATTTCGGCTGTTACGACCAGTTATTCTTCAAATTAAAATATAAAACATTCAAATTCTGATTTGAACATACATTAAAATTTGTCGGGCCCACATATTGATTCTAAAAATTCCAGAAAAATTATTTCTAGCTTCGAATCGACGATACGGTCCTAACAAAATTGATTTCGTCGAATTCTGAGACCGTTTGAAAAATGGCCATTTTCTAGTCGATCAGATTTAACTTAAACTGACAAAACACGTTTTCCTTTGCCACGCTCACATACTAGCGTCAAAAATTATGATATTTGAAACCTATCAATAACTTCACATCCCGGATCCAACAAAAGTGGTTTCGTCGAATTCCGAGGTCGTTTGCAAAATGGCCAATTTCACAGGCTATATAAATTCCATAGTGACCTTTCTGAAAATTCATTTGGCCATAACTTTTGCTTTCCGCTATGAAACCTCGATTTTTCAGATTCGTTAGAAAGGTATTCACTAATAGATTTAAATATTTTTGGTTTCACTCAAATCGTTTTGTTTTGCACCCGGTACAGTCAGTTGAAGTTTGAATTCCATTTTTGAAACTGCAGCGCCATTTCAGGCCTTGTTTATAATTAGAATTAATTATATTCGTTTTCAAAAGTCGATTCAAACTCACTTTTCATTGCTATTATTTAAAATCTTTATTTTAAATATTTAAAATCCACTATTTTAGCCAATTTAAAAAAAAAAAAATTGGTTCAGATTTTCCGGGTCGTTACAGTCTCCCCCACTTAAAACTTTTCGTCCCCGAAAAGGAACAAAGTCGAAAGCGGTTTGATTAATCAACTCTATGTCCAATCTGGCTTCCATTCTCCAACTTTTCAATTTCTAAGAATTTTCAAATTCTTCAAAAATTTGGCTAACACCCGGAATTTTCGAAAAATTTCGCCATAACCTCCTTTGTATGGGGAGAGGTTTGGAAATTTATTGGGCCGTATTAGGTAAACAATAAATCCTAATAAGCATACGCATATTTATAGTGATATATTCTGGTGTTTACAAGGGAGCGTGCATTGATAATAACTCCAGAGAATAAATTCTCGTCACCCTGTCAAAGCCTGAGGGAGTGTGTATTTTAAATGCTCCAGAGGATAAATCCTCGTCACCTCGTCCCGTGTGGGAAATAAATAGTCCATGTGTCGTATCTAATAACTAAAGAGACGTGATTATTGTCAACTTCAGACATGTGTGGGGTTTTTATTAATCTGGCAATTTAATCGTTACATTTTAAACAGTCCATATCAGTCATCCGTTCAACCTGTAAAATATAGTCATCGCCATACAAGCCTCTCGCTCGTATGGTAAATCTTCCACCTCGTCACACAAGCTCCAAATGCTTATGTGGTATATGATGATGTATGCCTATCTTCCAGAGGTATGCCATGTAATGTAGTTCAAAATTAATTGTTACTATCCTATGGCGACATTTATTTTTACACACAGAATAACCAGCATTCCGCATCCAATGGCATTCACAGGAGTTGATATAATAATATTTCTCATCCAACTCATTAAGGTTTACCTATTTGTCGGGCACGCAAATAAAATCTTTACTCAACAGCTATCCATTTACCTGTTCAAACATATATAATGCACATGTATATATTTCTATCTATTTTCTAATCAGTTCAATGTGTGATTTAAATGAATCAACTCTACCATTATTCTCTTATTGATTAAATTAACTATCGTTTTAATAATTTTAATTAACCAAATCTACTATCACACAACACAAATAACAATCAAATTGTTTTTAACTTTTCAAAAATTACTAATCTATTTCTATACTCTTTTACTTTTCAAATATATATCTTTTATATATTCAAAAATCATATTTCTAAAACCAGACTATATATATTATCACAAATACGTTATTTAAAAACATATTACCCTCGACTCATTCTGAGGCACTTCTGACCCCATCTCTAACGAGTTGTTCTGATTCTGTTGTACTCATACTAGGATATTGCTGATCCTATCTGTACTGAGTTACTCGTCCTAGAACACTACTGGTTCTATCTCTGACGAGTTCGTTTTGTGTTATATTCCAGAACTAAGCTTAACCAAAGCTCTGATACCAAATGTGACGACCCCAAATCCCGTACTAACGGCGGCAAGGGTAATCCTTGGAATATAACGCAGAAACAGATAACAGCAGAACAGAATTAAATAGATACACCAGATAATGCACAATAGAATATACTAGATAAACGTAAACATCAGAGTTGCACAGTATACAGGATTATACTTAGTACAAATACAGTTCAGCTATACATAAATGTCTACAGCGGAAAACAAGCATAATATATACAATAGGAGCTGAACAACATAAAAAAATGATAGAATCCATCTCTAGCTCCAGCTATCCAGAGAAAGCCAGCTAAACCTAAATACAAGGCTGCCCGTGTAGAAAAAGGGGCACTCGAGTTTGAAAGTGAAACAAACTACGAGTCAGTCATGGGACTGGTATGAGAAATCTACTCAACACATTTAATATATGGCTAATCATAGGACCATGCCACTTTCGTGGAACGGGTTTACTCCATTGGACTGCCAGTGCTTTAAAACAAATAATTCTTTCAAACATCGCAATGCTTTTTATAAAAATGAAGCCATTATAAGACTCGGTTCCCATCACACAATGCAACGCAAACCGGAGGATAGTGTTTTTCCTTATGATGGCCAAAATATGATTGATACGAATAAAACAAAAGCATTTGATATTATTACTAGTGTTTATATATTTCAAAAACAATTTCCATCATAACTATCAATCATAGACGGCATGGGTACCATATATCATGTTGCCATATATATATACAATCAAAACCGCACAGTCACGTATTTGGAAATTGGATTTTCGTCAGGAACCAAGGCAAAAGATAGTCCTTACCGACTTCGAGACAATATAGCCTACGATGTCTCAGGATCAGAGCTCGAGTGACCCTTGTATCATCAGGGTCGGTCCACCGATGTGGATTAAAATGCCTGAGCAATACATCTCCCCGCCCTAATGGGAGCAAATGAGCCAACGAATGACTCCATCGGACCCAGATCGTCCGATCTAACTGAGGCGCCTCGCAACAGTAACAACCACATAAGTAAAATGTCAGGCCGTGTAAAAACACTGGCACAACTCCTAGCTAGAAAGAAACTCATGCCCTCCCTGAGGTCCTGCTCCCGTTTCTGGTTCATACCGGGGTGTGAGGCTCGCGATTTCACATTGTACACAAAGCTACGCCACACAGGCGGTGCTTTGATCATCTCCTCTAGACTTTGCTTTTCAACAGAAGCCCTGATCACTACATCTTAGCATGCCACACAGGCAATTCACACCGTGCAACTGATAGCTATCAATCACACAGAATAAATTCCAATGTCAGACACACTGTCCATTTGCAAGTCCGTTGTGAGAACCCGTAACTTCCCCGTGAAGGAAAGCCCGGATACTTTGAGAACAACACACAAAAAACGCAGATGAAAGAACATTTCAATGTCATTACAATAATTCCATCAGATACAAGAATATACAGAGTATAAATGAATAAAATACATTCGAAAAATATCAGAGATTACAACAAATTACATAGCAGCGGAAAAATATACAAAACACGACTAGAAGTGATACACGGATACAGAGCTTTCCGAGCATCGTTCCAGCTGTAAATCAGGATCCTGTGAATATAAATCTGCAAAAGCAAAACTACTAGCTGCCCGTGTCGAAAATAGGGGCACCCAGAGTTTAGGTTAAAACAATAAACCCCAGGTCAGTCATGTGACTGGTGTGAGAACTAAAACGGTTATTAATCTTTATTTTTAAAGTTAGGTAAATCAAGGGACCACGCCGTATAACACGGAACGGGTTTCCTCCCAAGAATACCAGTGCATAGAACAAACAGCGTAATGCTAAATAAAGAAAAATGAAGCTATTATAAGACCCAGGTCCCATCACACAATGCAACGCAAGCCGGAGGATAGGGTTTTAACCTTATAACAGGCAAAGCATGCTTGATACGTTTAAAACACATTATTTGATACTATTATAGGTGTATAGTGTCAAAACAATTTCAATCATAAGTATCAATCATAGGCGGCATAGCTACCATCTACTATGTCGCCATACTAGGCTCTACAAATAAAACCGAAACACACGTATTGGAAATTGGATTCCATCATGAGTCGAGGCAAGGGGCAAGCTCCTCTCCGCGTTCGAGACACTCTAGCAAATGCCTCAGGACCCCACAATGATCATTCGGAACCTCCAAGGCCGATCCTCTCTTACTTTTGAGGATTAATTATTCCTGAACATACGTTTCCCGGTCCTTACAGACCTATATCCGAGGCTCCTCGTATCCAACAACCACACAGGTGAAAAGTATATAAATGTCAGGGCTGGTAGGTCACTGACACCACCCTAGCTAGAAAGAAACGTCGTGCACTCCTTGGGTCTGTATCCCCTTTTTGACCCATACCGAGGTGTGAGGCTCGCGAATTCACGTTATACACAAAGCTACGCCACACAAGCCGCGCTTTGATCATCAACCACAAGACTTTGCTTTTCAACAGAAGCCTTGATCAATTGCCACTCACGCGTGCCACACTGGCAATTCACTCCATGCGACTGATGTCCATCGATATACAACCTCTGAGCTCGTACGTCTTAGAGAAGGGCGTTAAGCAAGAGAATAAATTCTCTGCCGCCAAACAGAGGTATATTTAATAGAGATCAATCAACACAGAATAAAATCCAATGTCAGACACACTATCCATTTACAAGTTCGTTCTGGGTCTGAACGAAACCGGAGGCACTTTCCTCGCATATCCATCCATCTCCAAGTACGTCTGGACGATCACCTACTGTTTCCCTCATCTTGGGTGTACAGCCCAATCAAGATCATCAGTAATGACCCAAACGATGTGAAGACTTCCGGTCTTCAACCACCGTCTTCATTTTCGACATCTCGTCGAATCGGTTATTCAGAATGGGTATAACCCGGCCTTTCTGAATAACCCACGTATATAATAAACAAATGTTACACAAACACAACGAACGCCTCATTCTAATTCAGAATATTCTTTATATTCAATAAATCACATTCTTAGGGAAATGTTCCCATTAATTTTATCCAAGATAAATTCTTCTAAATTTATTCTTTAATCTTCTCTTGGATATCATTTCAAACTAGTCGGGATTAGCGAACCACACTAAAGTAATTATTTATTTTATTTCCCAATCCCAACCTATTCATCCCATGGAGCAAAACCGGTAATAGCCCATATCTAACACCACGGTGTTATCGGTAAAATTAATTACCATTTCACGTTCAAATCTAATTAAAGATTTAGCTATCACATTGGAGCAAAACTGGTGGTACTCCATTCTCGATCACCTTTCAGATTTGATAATTTAAATTATCAATTCACATTTCAATCTAATTAAAGATTCATTCAAACTCCACTTAGTTTTAATCTTTTCAAAAATCAATATCCTGCATTTAACTGGGTTAAAGAACCAATGTCATCTAAAACACGGTTCACGACAAACCCAAATCACATTTGATATTAAATACAAGGCTCTGAAAAGAAAACATACTGGATTATATTCAATATCTAATTCTGAAACCAACAAATATCGTATTGGAAATAACGATATAAAATATATCTTTCAAATTCCCATAACAATATCTGTATAGTCATGAAATCCAACATCGAAATATTCCGAAGATAATTTCAATTCAACTCCAGTCCAATCCACGTATTGGGAATATTGATTATTTTTAAAATCATTTTCAAATTCAATTTATTTATTTCAAAAATAAATTGATTTTAGTTCTAGTTCAAAACTAGTTCATTTCGATAAAAATCTATTTTTATCTTTTCCAATGTGGAGTTTTTCACCCTAGTTCTTTCCAATTCACATATTATGATTTTACACAAATTATTAATATTTTTAATAATTTTATCAAGGCACGTACAGTCGATTTCCATCAACGGCCATCGAACTGCACTTACAGCGACCTTTTTCAAATTTTATTTGGACATGATTCCAAATCCAACCGTTAGATTTCAAATTTCTAATATTCATTGGAAAGCTCTTTACGATACGAACCCAACGGTTCCGGTTTTAGGAGAATCCAACGGTCGGATCTCCCGCAACGTTAATTCGAAGTCAATGGTCGAAATTCATGAACTGCCGCGGCGCGGCGCATTCTATTCAGGCCATTATGTATATAATTATATATACATATATTATATATATTTCGTCGATTTCCTTTTAAAAAGAATTTTATAAATAGTTCTAAATTCGTTTCAAAAACAATTTCAACTCTACATTCAATTTCAAATCGATTTGATTTCAATTCGAATTCATTTCAATTTTATTTAATTCGAATTCAAATTCATTTCATTTCAATTCAATTTGAATTTACCTTCTATTTAATTCAATTCGAATTCATTTCAAATTGATTTCAATTCAATTTCAGTTCGTTTTAAATTTCATTCAAAATGATTTCAATTCGTTTTTAACTCTATTTCAATTTAATTCAATTTGAATTCATTTCTAATTGATTTGAATTCAAATTCACTTTCTATTCAATTCGAATCGAATTCATTTTCTATTCGATTCGAATTCATTTCAAATTGATTCAATAAAATTTCAATTTGAATTTTAATCTAATTTAATTTGAATTTCATTTCAAAATATTAAATTTTGATATCACTTTTCAATATTCATTATAAAACGAATAAAATCGATATAAATATCGTTCGCGTCAAAATAACGCATCTCTAATCAACACGGCTTTATATTTCAATAATTCGTTATTCTATTCAACAAATGAATATTTATTCTATTCAACACATGAATCTATATTTCTTTTAACACACGACTAATCTCAACACATGAGTACTGTCGACACATCACTATTTTTGTTATTTAATATATTTTATAAAACTATGGTATCTATCGTTTGATTTTTTTTATTAGACTTCCACTGGGAAGTAGTTCTAATTTTAAATATGATAAAGAAGTAAATTTTATTGTTAAAATATTTTACTCAACACATGAATAGTTTCAGCACATAAATATCATCAACACATGACTATTTTTATATTCAACACATGATTCTTCTTTTATAATATTCATTGTTTTCCCGATTGGAATAAGGCCCAATCAATTACCATATAACGTTAATTATATGGATTCCATACAACACATGTATATAATAGCAACGATAAACAATCAATCATCATTCAAAGTGCACCACACAACTGCATAAGCATCAAATATAAATAATCGACGCTTACACAGTCTATCGACCAATCGATCGACATACAATTAAATAATTGGGATTAGTGTACCCAAATATCATCCCAACACCCGTGTGGGGTTTCAAATCAACAAACACTGCATATTATTTGTGCAGTTGGGCGATGTGTAAAATTTATCATCCCAATCAATATCAGTCAAATTAGTGTATATAAACAAATAGGTCGATTTGTTTATAAATATTCATTTATTCACTTTCACTTTAAAAATTATATTTTTAACGATAATTAATTTATTTCAACACATGAATATATTTCATTATCTATTTCACATCAACTTCACAAACAAATTTTCACAACACATCAATCAAACAAACAAGCCATCCATGGTCTGTGGATGACGGGTGTCGGGTGCTACTAAGCACCGTCTGCATCATAGTATATATATATATATATATATATATAACTAGAAAAGAAATTTAGAGTGAGAAGTTTTCACCAATAGCTATCCCTACTCCAGGACACTTCTAATGTAGGAAATCTTCATTGTTCTCGCCTTTTGTCACTTTCGTCGCCCGTAGTCACTACATATATAAAAATCATATTTTTATATTGTTGTTATGCAATATATAAAAATCGAATTTTTACTTCGCTATTCAATATATAAAAATCCCATTTTTACTTCGCTATTCAATATATAAAAATCGAATTTTTACTTCGCTGTTCAATATATAAAAATCGAATTTTTACTTCGCTATTCAATATATAAAAATCGAATTTTTACTTCGCTATTCAATATATAAAAATCGAATTTTTACTTCGCTATTCAATATATAAAAATCACATTTTTACTTCGCTATTCAATATATAAAAATCCAATTTTTACTTTGCTACTATATAGATAAAAATTCTATTTTTACATTGCTACTATATAGATAAAAATTCTATTTTTACATTGCTACTATATAGATAAAAATTCTATTTTTATCACACTATTCTATATAAAAAGATTTCGCCTTTTCAAATATAAAGATTTCATCACTATAAAAATCACATCTTTCCTACTTCAAAGATGTAATCTTTTCGACATTTCATTATAAAAATCATTTCTTTATCTCTTCTATGAATTAAAAATCAAATTTTTCTTCTTTCCAAAATATAAAAATCATATTTTTATATTTTCTATAATGTAAAAATTATAGTTTTAAACCTTTGCAATTGATTACATAGAAAAATAAACAAAAAGAAATAAATTAAACCAATCGAAGGACTTACAGCGAAGGGTTTGGGCTTGGAGGGATTTCCAATCGAAGGGGGACCCACCGGAGGTGCTGACGGGGGCGGGAAAGGTGGTAGGGGCGCGGTGTACATCAGGGTGGCGGTTGAGGTGTTGGAGCATCGGGGAGGGGAGCTGGGGTGTGCGGCCGACGGTGGGTGGCGTGGTGGGGGTCAGGCGGCGTTCGATTTGGAGGGAAAGGGGAACGAGGAGTAGCAGGGGGTCGGGTTCGAAGCGGAGGAGGGCGGTGATCCTCCTGGGAGGCGGCGCCTGAGGCGCGGCGGCCTTGCTGGCCGTGGCGGCGGCGAATCGCCCCCACCCCGTCGCTTTTCTCTTTTTTATTTTATTTTATTTTATTTGACTGTGAAGGGAGAGATTTGTATAATTATATATATTATTTTATTTTATTTAATTTTAAAAAGGTACTTTTTATTTCGACCTCGAAACGGGACCCACCGCCTGTCGTCCATAGCTAATTACCCCCATTCCGAACACAATGGGATATGTGTCGTAGGCTGATTCGATCGTTTCGATCGGTTTCCATTAAAATCAACATATAACTCTATATATCGAATTTGAACGCGCATTTCAATTTACTGGGGTCACATACGAACTCTAAAAATTCCTGAAAAATATTTTCTAGCTTCGTATTGACGATACGGTCCAAACAAAACTAATTTCGTCAAATTCCGAGACTGTTGGAAAAATGGCCATTTTCCAGTCGATTAAAATCAACTGAAACTGGTCAAACGCGTTTTCCTTTGCCACGCTCACATATTAATTCGAAAAATTATGAAATTTGGAATCTAGCAATAATTTGACATCACAGACCCAACAAAAGTGGTTTCGTCGAAATCCGAGGTCGTTTGCAAAATTCCCATTTTTAAGGGCCTGAATTCCATAGCGACTATTCAGAATTTTCAACTGGACATATCTTTTGATTCCCGCTATGAAATCTCGATTTTCCGGATTCGTTGGAAAGATATTATCAAACAGATCCTATTATTTTTGGTTTCACTAAAATCTGGATTGTTTTGCACCCGGTACATTCAATTGAAGTTTGAAATCAAATTATCGAAGTACCGCGCCATTTCAATTCTATTTATAATTATAAATAATTATTTATATTCTAACGATGACGTATATAATATATACATTCGAATTCTAATCAAAATAAATTTCTGTCGATATTATTTTAAAAAAAATCATTTTAAATGTTCAAAATTCATTAAAATTGTCAAAATAAAAATTTTAAGCTGGCTCGCATTTCCGGGTTGTTACATTCTCCCCCACTTAAAACTTTTCGTCCCCTAAAAGGAACAAAGTCGAAAGTGGTTTGATTAATCAACTCCACGTTCGATCTGGCTTCCATTCTCCAACTTTTCAGTTTCTGAGAATTTTCAAATTCTTCAAAAATTTGGCTAACACCCGGAATTTTCGAAAAATTTCGCCATAACCTCCCCTGCACCGGGAGCAACAGGAAAACCCCGAAATTGCCATATAGGCCTTCTGATCTCAAAAAGAAAAAGAAAAAGCCAAGCGGTTAGCCAATCGGCTCATAAAATCATCATCACCCAAACAAAACAGTAAATTATAGTAAATATGTACCTATTTGTCGGGCAAACAAATTTTATTCTTCGGCTCTAGCCTCCTTGCTATGACCTGTTCAATGTAAGTACATATATATGCAAGCAAATGTGACCAATTTTCAATACAATTCAATATTTGGTTCAATTAGGCTAAATGGTTCAAAATTATCAAACAAATAAACAAACAACACAAACATCAATCAATTAGTGAATTAAAATTTCAAATTCATAATTTTGATATATAAAAATCATGTTTTGATGCCAATTCACAACAATGTATTCTAGCTATATTTGTTTTGGTTCTCACACCAGTCTAATGGAAATATATAGAAATCACACCTTCGAAACTCGAACATAAATATTGATGATGCCATGGTCATTATCAACATCATCTCCGGGCGACTAGAGTGTGATTCTATATCTATCCAGTATATTAAAACTTCGAATATACGTTCATGACGCGTATATGCGAAATCTTTATATACTCGATTGTCCAAATTCAAAATAAATAAATAATCGAATACATATAAAATGGTTTAAATTTTCAAAATAAAATTGTTTTCATTTGAAAAATATACTCTTCACACTCGTTCTAGGATACTACTGATCCTATCTCTAACGAGTCATTCTAATTGGATATTGCTAATCCAATATCTGATGAATTCTTTCGTATGGTTCTAATGTGTCTTGTTCTCGAGCTCTGTAAACCAAAGCTCTGATACCACTGTGAGAACCCGTAACTTCCCCGTGAAGGAAAGCCCGGATACTTTGAGAACAACACACACACAAAACGCAGACGAAAGAACATTTCACTGTCATTACAACAATTCCATCAGATACAAGAATATACAGAGTATAAATGAATAAAATACATTCGAAGAATATCAGAAATTACGATAAATTACATAACAGCGGAAAAATGTACAAAACACGACTAGAAGTGATACACGGATACAGAGCTTTCCGAGCATCGTTCCAGCTGTAAATCAGGATCTTGTGAATATAAATCTGCAAAACCAAAACTACTAGCTGCCCGTGTCGAAAATAGAGGCACCCAGAGTTTAGGTTAAAACAGTAAACCCCAGGTCAGTCATGTGACTGGTGTGAGAACTAAAACAGTTATTAATCTTTAATTTTAAAGTTAGGTAAATCAAGGGACCACGCCGTATAACACGGAACGGGTTTCCTCCCAAGAATACCAGTGCATAGAACAAACAGCGCAATGCTAAATAAAGAAAAATGAAGCTGTTATAGGACCCAGGTCCCATCACACAATGCAACGCAAGCCGAAGGATAGGGTTTTTACCTTATAACAGCCAAAGTATGCTTGATACGTTTAAAACACATTATTTGATACTATTATAGGTGTATAGTGTCAAAACAATTTCAATCATAAGTATCAATCATAGGCGGCATAGCTACCATCTACTATGTCGCCATACTAGGCTCTACAAATAAAACCGAAACACACGTATTGGAAATTGGATTCCATCATGAGTCGAGGCAAGGGGCAAGCTCCTCTCTGCGTTCGAGACACTCTAGCAAATGCCTCAGGACCCCACTGTGATCCTTTGGAACCTCCAAGGCCGGTCCTCTCTTACTTTTGAGGATTAATTATTCCTGAACATACGTTTCCCGGTCCTTACAGACCTATATCCGAGGCGCCTCGTATCCAACAACCACACAGGTGAAAAGTGTATAAATGTCAGGGCTGGTAGGTCACTGACACCAACCTAGCTAGAAAGAAACGTCGTGCACTCCTTGGGTCCGTATCCCGTTTTTGACTCATACCGAGGTGTGAGGCTCGCGAATTCACATTATACACAAAGCTACGCCACACAGGCTGCGCTTTGATCATCAACCACAAGACTTTGCTTTTCAACAGAAGCCTTGATCAATTTCCACTCACGTGTGCCACACTGGCAATTCACTCCATGCGACTGATGTCCATCGATGTACAACCTCTGAGCTCGTACGTCTCAGAGAAGGGCGTTAAGCAAGAGAATAAATTCTCTGCCGCCAAACAGATGTATATTTAATAGAGATCAATCAACACAGAATAAAATCCAATGTTAGACACACTATCCATTTACAAGTTCGTTCTGGGTCTGAACGAAACCGGAGGCACTTTCCTCGCATATCCATCCATCTCCAAGTACGTCTGTACGATCACCAACTGTTTCCCTCATCTTGGGTGTATAGCCCAATCAAGATCATCAGTAATCACCCAAACGACGTGGAGACTTCCAGTCTTCAACCACCGTCTTCATCTTCGACATCTCGTCGAATCGGTTATTCAGAATGGGTATAACCCGGCCTTTCTGAATAACCCACTTATATAATAAACAAATGTTACACAAACACAACGAACGCCTCATTCCAATTCAGAATATTCTTTATATTCACAAAATCACATTCTTAGGGAAATGTTCCCATTAATTTTATCCAAGATAAATTCTTCTAAATTTATTCTTTAATCTTCGTTTGGATATCATTTCAAACTAGTCGGGATTAGCGAACCACACCGAAGTAATTATTTATTTTATTTCCCAATCCCAACCTATTCATCTCATGGAGCAAAACTGGTAATACCCCATTTCTAACACCACGGTGTTATCGGTAAAATTAATTACCATTTCACGTTCAAATCTAATTAAAGATTTAACTATCGCATTGGAGCAAAACTGGTGGTACTCCATTCTCGATCACCTTTAAGATTTGATAATTTAAATTATCAATTCACATTTAAATCTAATTAAAGATTCATTCAAACTCCACTTAGTTTTAATCTTTTCAAAAATCAATATCCTGCATTTAACTGGGTTAAAGAACCAATGTCATCTAAAACACGGTTCACGACAAACCCAAATCACATTTGATATTAAATACAAGGCTCTGAATAGAAAACATACCGGCTTATATTCAATATCAAATTCTGAAACCAACAAATATCGTATTGGAAATAACGATATAAAATATATCTTTCTAATTCCCATAACAATATCTATATAGTCACGAAATCCAACATCAAAATATTTCGAAGATAATTTCGATTCAACTCCAGTCCAATCCACGTATTGGGAATATTGATTATTTTTAAAATCATTTTCAAATTCAATTTATTTATTTCAAAAATAAATTGATTTTGATTCTAGTTCAAAACTAGTTCATTTCGATACAAATCTATTTTTATCTTTTCCAATGTGGAGTTTTTCACCCCAGTTCTTTCCAATTCACATATTATGATTTTACACAAATTATTAATATTTTTAATAATTTTATCAAGGCCCGTACGGTCAATTTCCATCAACGGCCATCGAACTGCACTTACAGCGACCTTTTTCAAATTTGATTTGGACATGATTCCAAATCCAACCGTTAGATTTCAAATTTCTAATATTCATTGGAAAGCTCTTTTTGATACGAACCAAACGGTTCCGGTTTTAGGAGAATCCGACGGTCGGATCTCCCGCAACGTCAATTCGAAGTCAATGGTCGAAATGCATGAACTGCCGCGGCGCGGCGCGTTCTATTCAGGCCATTATATATATAATTATATATATTATATATATTTCGTCGATTTCCTTTTAAAATGAATTTTATAAATAGTTCTAAATTCGTTTAAAAAACAATTTCAACTCTACATTCAATTTCAAATCGATTTGATTTCAATTCAATTCGAATTCATTTCAATTTTATTTAATTCGAATTCAAATTCGTTTCAAATCAATTCTAATTCGTTTTAATTCAATTCAATTTGAATTTACCTTCTATTTAATTCAATTCGAATTCATTTCAAATTGATTTCAATTCGATTTCAGTTCGTTTTAAATTTCATTCAAAATGAATTCAATTCGTTTTTAACTCCATTTCAATTTAATTCAATTTGAATTCATTTCTAATTGATTTGAATTCAAATTCACTTTCTATTCAATTCGATTCGAATTCATTTCAAATTGATTCAATAAAATTTCAATTTGAATTTTAATTTAATTTAATTTGAATTTCATTTCAAAATATTAAATTTTGAAATCACTTTTCAATATTCATTATAAAACGAATAAAATCGATATAAATATCGTTCGCGTCAAAATAACGCATCTCTAATCAAAACGGCATTGTATTTCAATAATTCGTTATTCTATTCAACAAATGAATATTTATTCTATTCAACACATGAATCTATATTTCTTTCAACACACGACTAATCTCAACACATGAGTACTGTCAACACATCACTATTTTTGTTATTTAAAATATTTTATAAAACTATGGTATCTATCGTTTGATTTTTTTTATTAGACTTCTACTGGGAAGTAGTTCTAATTTTAAATATGATAAAGATGTAAATTTTATTGTTAAAATACTTTACTCAACACATGAATAGTTTCAACACATAAATATCATCAACACATGACTATTTTTATATTCAACACATGAATCTTCTTTTATAATATTCATTGTTTTCCCGATTGGAATGAGGCCCAATCAATTACCATATAACGTTAATTATATGGATTCCATACAACACATGTATATAATAGCAACGATAAATAATCAATCATCATCCAAAGTGCACCACACAACTGCATAAGCATCAAATATAAATAATCGACGCTTACACAGTCTATCGACCAATCGATCGACATACAATTAAATAATTGGGATTAGTGTACCCAAATATCATCCCAACACCCGTGTGGGGTTTCAAATCAACAAACACAGCATATTATTTGTGAAGTTGGGCGATATGTAAAATTTATCATCCCAATCAATATCAGTCAAATTAGTGTATATTAACAAATAGGTCGATTTGTTTATAAATATTCATTTATTCACTTTCATGTTAAAAATTATATTTTTAACGATAATTTATTTATTTCAACACATGAATATATTTCATTATCTATTTCACATCAACTTCACAGACAAATTTTCACAACACATCAATCAAACAAACAAGCCATCCATGGTCTGTGGATGACGGGTGTCGGGTGCTACTAAGCACCGTCTGCATCCTAGTGTGTGTATATATATATATATATATATATATATATAACTAGAAAAGAAATTTAGAGTGAGAAGTTCTCACCAATAGCTATCCCTATTCCATGACACTTCTAATGTAGGAAATCTTCACTGTTCTCGCCTTTTGTCACTTTCGTCGCCCGTAGTCACTACATATATAAAAATCATATTTTTATATTGTTGTTATGCAATATATAAAAATCGAATTTTTACTTCGCTATTCAATATATAAAAATCCCATTTTTACTTCGCTATTCAATATATAAAAATCGAATTTTTACTTCGCTATTCAATATATAAAAATCGAATTTTTACTTCGCTATTCAATATATAAAAATCACATTTTTACTTCGCTATTCAATATATAAAAATCCTATTTTTACTTTGCTACTATATAGATAAAATTTCTATTTTTACATTGCTACTATATAGATAAAATTCTATTTTTACATTGCTACTATATAGATAAAAATTCTATTTTTATCACACTATTCTATATAAAAAGATTTCGCCTTTTCAAATATAAAGATTTCATCACTATAAAAATCACATCTTTCCTACTTCAAAGATGTAATCTTTTCGCCGTTTCATTATAAAAATCATTTCTTTATCTCTTCTATGAATTAAAAATCGAATTTTTCTTCTTTCCAAAATATAAAAATCATATTTTTATATTTTCTATAATGTAAAAATTATAGTTTTAAACCTTTGCAATTGATTACATAGAAAAATAAACAAAAAGAAATAAATTAAACCAATCGAAGGACTTACAGCGAAGGGTTTGGGCTTAGAGGGATTTCCAGTCGAAGGGGGACCCACCGGAGGTGCTGACGGGGGCGGGAAAGGTGGTTGGGGGCGTGGTGTACATCAGGGTGGCAGTGGAGGTGTTGGAGCATCAGGGAGGGGAGCTGGGGTGTGCGGCCGACGGTGGGTGGCGTGGTGGGGGTCAGGCGGCGTTCGATTTGGAGGGAAAGGGGAACGAGGAGTAGCAGGTGGTCGGTTCGAAGCGGAGGAGGGCGGTGGTCCTACTGGGAGGCGGGGCCTGAGGCGCGGCGGCCTCGCTGGCCGTGGCGGCGGCGAATCGCCCCCTACCGCGTCGCTTTTCTCTCTTTTTTTTATTTTTTTTATTTTATTTGACTGTGAAGGGAGAGATTTATATAATTATATATATTATATTATTATTTTTAATTTCAAAAAGGTACTTTTTATTTCGACCTCGAAACGGGACTCACCGTATGTCGTCCACAGCTAATTACCCCCATTCCGAACACAATGGGATATGTATCGTAGGCTGATTCGATCGTTTCGATCGGTTTCCATTAAAATCAACATATAACTCTATATATTGAATTTGAACGCGCATTTCAATTTACTGGGGTCACATACGAACTCTAAAAATTCACGAAAAATATTTTCTAGCTTCGTATTGACGATACGGTCCTAACAAAACTAGTTTCGTCGAATTCTGAGACCGTTGGAAAAATGGCCATTTTCCAGTCGATTAAAATCAACTTAAACTGGTCAAACGCGTTTTCCTTTGCCACGCTCACATATTGATTCGAAAAATCCCGGACCCTACAAAAGTGGTTTCGTCAAAATCCGAGGTCGTTTGCAAAATTCCCATTTTTAAGGGCCTGAATTCCATAGCGACTATTCAGAATTTTCAACTGGACATATCATTTGATTCCCGCTATGAAATCTCGATTTTCCGAATTCGTTGGAAAGATATTCTCAAATAGATCCTATTATTTTTGGTTTCACTAAAATCCGGATTGTTTTGCACCCGGTACATTCAATTGAAGTTTGAAATCGAATTATCGAACTACCGCGCCATTTCAATTCTATTTATAATTATAAATAATTATTTATATTCTAACGACGACGTATATAATATATATGTTCGAATTCTAATCAAAATAAATTTTTGTCGATATTATTTTAAAAAAATTCATTTTAAATGTTCCAAATTCATTAAAATTGCCAAAATAAAAATTATAAACTGGCTCGCATGTCCGGGTTGTTACATCCGTTCTGGGTCTGAATGGAACCGGAGGCACTATATACCTCGCAAACCCATCGATCACCACGTATGTCTGGAAGATCACCACTCATTATCCATATTTCGGGATGCCTCCCAATCAGGACCTCGGTTACCATCCAAACGAGGTGAAGATCTCCGGTCTTCGACCACCGTCTTCATCTTCTATTTCTTATCGTCGATTCAGTTATTCAGAATGGGATAAACCCGGTCTTTCTGAGAAACTCGCGTATATAATAAACAAGTGCAACACTAACATACATACGCATCATTTCATTTCATTAGTCACTAACCGTCAATCAGTAAGAGAACGATTTCCTAAATATTAACCCCGAAGGCCGAAACCAACATCAGATCAATACCCAAGAAACCATTCGACTTAGCCAAACTTCAGTTAGTTTCTAAATTTCACATCCATATTGTTTATAATATTTTATAACGATTTATCACTATTTTTATTTATTTTAAAATAGCCAATTTATTCAAAACGACGCTTCGGGCCATAACGCGACCGTGGCGCTATTTTTCTTCAGATTTGATTTACACATATCTGAAAATCTAGCCGTTGGATCTTCACAAAATTTACATCATTAGAAAGATCTTTTCAAAACGAATCCAACGGTTCCAGTTTCGGGAAAATCCGACGGTCGGATCTCCCGGTACAGCCGTTTGAAGTTTCGATTTCAAAATACGAACTGCAGCGTCGTTATTCGATTAAATATAATTATATTTATATATATATATATAAATGTAATCGATTCTGGCACTGTTTTTTTTTTCAGAATTGAATTAAACATTCTAGAAAATACAACCGTTGGATTTTTACTAAGTTGGTGCCGTTGGAAAGATTTTTCCAAAGCGAACCCAACGGTTGCGGTTTCGGGAAAATCCGATGGTCGGATCTCCCGCACTAATCTTTTGAAATCACGGTTTCAAAATACAAACTACAGCTTCGTTATTCGATATATTTCAATTCTATTTATATATATATATATATATATCGATTCTTCGATTTCAAAACTATATGAATTTCATACATTTGATAAAAATGATATTTTTATCTAACTGTTTTTTATTTCAACACTTCACTATTTTTAACAATTCATGTATATGATAAAAATGTGATTTTTAATGTAGAACAATTTATTTCAAAACTTGACTATTTTATATAGTTAATATAGATGATAAAAATAGGATTTTTATTATAAAACAATTTATTTCAAAACAAGATTATTTTATATAGTTCATATAGATGATAAAAATATGATTTTTATTATAAAACAATTTATTTCCAAAATACGAATACCATTCAACACATGAATTTCAATTCAACGAATGAATTTCGATTCAACACATGAAGGTTTTCTATAGTTTATATATATAGATAAAAAGGTGATTTTTATTGCAAAACAATTTATTTCAAAATATGAATACCATTCAACACATGAATTTCTATCCAACGGATGAATATTGATTCAACACATGAAGGTTTTCTATAGTTTATATATATAGATAAAAGGTGATTTTTATATTGCAAAACAATTTATTTCAAAATATGAATACCATTCAACACATGAATTTCTATCCAACGGATGAATATCGATTCAACACATGAAGGTTTTCTATAGTTTATTATATAGATAAAAGATGATTTTTATATTTAAAACACGAATACCATTCAACACATGAATTCCTATTCAACGAATGAGTTTCAATTCAACACATGAAGGTTTTCTATTCAACGAATAAATATAGTTTCAACAAATGAAATTAATTCTAACACATGAATATTATTCAAAATTTCGGCAGCATAACGGCAGGGTAGTTAAAACCGGGGTCGTCCCTATTACGGCTCCTCGCTCTACCTTAAAACCTCGCGGTTTTTGACAATGGGGATTCATGCATCTAGTTCGCACGCAGGCGGCATGTATATTTATTTCATTTCCACAAACTAATCCTAAGTGGTTTCAACCAAATATTTCTCAACCACAAACGGGTATTTTTCACACCACAATCAATCAATATCAACCACAAACAATTCCAATCTACCATTCGCTATCAATCAATTTTCACACCAATCACAACCAATAAATATCGTCCATGGTTTGTGGACGAGTGGCGTATATATATATATATATATATATATATATATATGTATGTATGTATGTATGTATGTATATATATATATAGCAATTCACTTCTATTTCAACACATATATAGTTTTTACAACGCATATACAAGTTATACATCAAACGTACAACTTATACAACGCTTATACAAGAAGTGTACAATGCTTATATAACTCATACATCGATTATATAATTTATACATCGTCGTTTTCCATATCGTTTATAAATTAGAAATCTCACATTGGGTTCCACTCCATCAGTTTTATCTAAATTTCTATTCTGTTCTGTTCAGATTTGAATTTGTCTGAAATTCTGTTTTGCCCCGTTTCAGCTCTGGTCAGTTTTGAATTGTAGAGTTCACCGACACGAGTTCAACACAACTGACCGCTCATCTTTTCGACCTCGTATGAAGGAGATATAGCATTATATACATTGATTACAAAATTTTATAATTAAAAATTGATTAAAATATAATCACCCTCTTTAATTAATCCTCTCCCTCCTTCAGACATTACAGCCGCCGTTAAAACCCATTCCTCCGATTCTAGGGTTCGCCTTTGCCTCCACCTCGTCGCACCGGACGGCGATCAGAAGCCGCCACACTGAAGCCCTCGGCGAGCTCCACCAACGCCCAGAAGTGGGTCCCACTTGCAACCCCCTCCCGTCGGAAATCGCCTCCGAACCTCGCCACTTTGTGGCTCGATTTCGTGCTCCACACGCGACTACACTCGATCACCCAAGTATGGATCGGAAGCCCTTGGATAGATCTTCGATTTTGTGGCGAGGGTTTGGATTAATTCGATTTGGATCAAAAGATATTGGGGCTTGAATTTTTGAACGCTTTCCGCCGTGAAAACGTGAGTGGCGGCACAGAATTTTTAGGGTTTTATTTTCTTTGGAATTTTCTGATTAGACGAGGCTATTTATAATAAAATTAATTCATGGAAAAATAGGGTTTCTATATCCAAACTCGAAATCAAACCAAACGACTGTCACCCCCAGCTAATTACCCCTATTCCGAACACAATAGGATATGTTTTGTAACCCATTTCGGCTGTTACGACCAGTTATTCTTCAAATTAAAATATAAAACATTCAAATTCTGATTTGAACGTACATTAAAATTTGTCGGGCCCACATATTGATCCTAAAAATTCCAGAAAAATTATTTCTATCTTCGTATCGACGATACGGTCCTAACAAAATTGATTTCGTCGAATTCTGAGACCGTTTGAAAAATGGCCATTTTCTGGTCGAACAGATTTAACTGAAACTGACAAAACACGTTTTCCTTTGCCACGCTCACATACTAGCTTCAAAAATTATGATATTTGAAACATATCAATAACTTCACATCCCGGATCCAACAAAAGTGGTTTCGTCGAATTCCGAGGTCGTTTGCAAAATGGCCAATTTCACGGGCTATATAAATTCCATAGCGACCTTTCTGAAAATTCATTTGGCCATAACTTTTGCTTTCCGCTATGAAACCTCGATTTTTCAGATTCGTTAGAAAGGTATTCACTAACGGATTTATATATTTTTGGTTTCACTCAAATCCGTTTTGTTTTGCACCCGGTACAGTCAGTTGAAGTTTGAATTCCATTTTTGAATCTGCAGCGCCATTTCAGGCCTTGTTTATAATTAGAATTAATTATATTCGTTTTCAAACGTCGATTCAAACTCACTTTTCATTGCTATTATTTAAAATCTTTATTTTAAATATTTAAAATCCACTATTTTAGCCAATTTAAAAAATTTAAATTGGTTCAGATTTTCCGAGTCGTTACATGTGTGGTGCACTCTGTATGATGGTTGATTATTTATCGTTGCTATTATATACATGTGTTGTATGGAAATCCATATAATAAACATTATATGGTAATTGATTGGGCCTCATTCTAATATAGAAATATAAATTCATGTGTTGAATTGAAAATAAATTCATGTGTTGAATAGAAAACATTCATGTGTTGAATAGAATAAATATTCATTTATTGAATAGAATAACGAAGTTATTGAAATGAATAAAAGTCGTGTTGATTAGATTGACGCCATTTTGACGTGAACGATATTTATATCGATTTTATTCATTTTTCAATGAATATTGAAAGTGATTTCAAAATTTCAACTAAATTGAAATGAATTGAAATTCGAATTAAATTGAAATTGAATTGAAATCGATTTGAAATGAAATTAAAATGAATTTATATTGAAAAATTCAATCTTGATTTGAATTTGAAAAGGAAGTTGAAATCGTTTTGAAAACGAATTTAAAACGATTTATAAAATACGTTTTAAAAAGGAAATCGACGAAATATATATAATATATATATATTATATATATAATGGCCTGAATAGAACGCGCTGCGCCGTGGCAGTTCGTGAATTTCGACCATTGACTTCGAATGGATATTACGGGAGATCCGACCGTCGGATTCTCCTAAAACCAGAACCGTTGGGTTCGTATCGAAAAGAACTTTCTAACGAATATTAGAGATTTGAAATCTAATGGTTGGATTTGGAATTATGTCCAAATCAAATTTGGAAAAGGTCGATGTAAGTGCAGTTCGATGGCCGTTGATGGAAATCGACTATACGGGCCTTGATAAAATTATTAAAAATAGTAATAATTTGTGTAAAATCATAAGAAATGATTTGTGAATAATTGGGGTGAAAAACTCCATATTTGAAAAGATGAAAATATATTTTTATCGAAATGAACTAGTTTTGAACTAGAATAACAATTTATTTATTTTTAAATAAATTGGATTTGAAAGGGTTTTAAAAGTAACCAGAATTCCAATAATTGAATTGGAATGGATTTGAATCGAAATTGTCTTTGGAATATTTCGATGTTGGATTTCGTGATTATACAGATATTGTTATGGAAATTTGGAAGAAATATTTATATCGTTATTTCCAATACGATATTTGTTGGTCGTAGAATTTGATATTGAATATAAGCCGATATATTTTCTATTTAGAGCCTTGTATTTAATATCAAATGGGATTTGGGTTTGTCGTGAATGGTGTCTTCATTAACACTGTTCTTAAACCCAGTTGAGACAAAGATTAAAAAAATTTTATTTAGATTTAATGAAGTGCACCAATTAAATGGTATTTAATTGGAATTGAATTTGAATTGATTTTTGGGTTGATCGTGGACGGTGTTTTAAATAACACCTGTTCTTTAACCCGATAATTAATGGAATGTGATTTTGGGTTGTTGTGAACGGTATCTTCAATAATACTGTTCTTAGACCCAACGGAGTTAAGAAAATCAGAAACTAACTGGAGATTAGTTAAGTTGAATGGTTTCTTGGGTATTGATCTGATGTTGGTTTCGGCCTTCGGGGTTAATACTTAGGGAATTGCTCACTTGCTATTTTACGGTTAAAAGCTGATAGAATGGAATGTGATTTTTGGTTTATTGTGAACCGTGTTTTAAATGACATTGATTCTTTAACCCAGTTAAAGATTAAAACTAAGTGGAGTTTTAATGAATCTTTAATTAGATTGAAAAGATCGAGAATGGAGTATCACCAGTCTTGCTCCAGGCAATAGTTAAATCTTTAATTATATTTGAACGTGAAATGGTAATTGAATTTACCGATAACACCGTTGTGTTAGATATGAAGTATGACCAGTTTTACTTCATGGGATGAATAGGTTGGGATTGGGAAATAAAATAGATGATTACTTCGGTGTGGTTTGCTAATCCCGACTAGTTGAATTGATATTCAAAAGAAGATTAAAGAATAAATTTGAGGAATTTATCTTTGATAAAATTAATGGGAACCTTTCCCTAAGAATGTGAAATTTAGAAACTAACTGTAGGTTAGCTAAGCAGAATAGTTTCCTGGGTATTGATCTGATGTTGGTTTCGGCCTTCGGGGTTAATATTTGGGGAATTATTCTCTTGTTAATTTACGGTTAGTGACTGATGAATTAGAATGAGGTGTATGTTGTGTTTGTGTAACACTTATTTATTATATACGCGAGCTATTCAGAAAGACTGGGTTTATACCATTCTGAATAACTGATACGACGATAAGTAGAAGGTGAAGACGGTGGTCGAAGACCGGAGGTCTTCACGTCGTTTGGGTGATTACTGATGATCTTGATTGGGCCGTACACTCAAGAGGAGGGAATCAGTTAGTGGTCGTCCAGACGTACTTGGAGATCGATGGATATGCGAGGTACAAGGTGCCTCCGGTTTCGTCCAGACCCAGAACGGACTTGTAGATGGACTGTGTGTCTGACATTGGATGTCATTCTGTGTGATTGATGGATATCAGTTGCATGGAGTGGTCTGCCTGTGTGAAATGCTAAGATGCAAATGATCAAGGCTTGTGTTGAAAAGCAGAGTCTTGTGGTTGATGATCCAAGCACATCCTGTGTGGCATAGCTTTGCGTAACGTTGATTCGCGATCCTCACACCCCGGTTGTGAACCAGAAACGGGAGAGGACATCAGGGAGGGCATGCGTTTCCTTTTAATTAGAAGTGGCGTCAGTGGTTTTACACGCCCTGACGAGTTTGACTTATGTGGTTGTTGCTGTTGCGAGGCGCCTCAGATATATCGGTGACTATGTGAAGCCGATGGAGTCATTCGTTGGCTCATTGACACCCCAAAGGGTGGAGAAACGCAGTGTTCAGGCATTTTAATCCACATCAGTGGACCGGCCCTGACGATCCTAGGGTCACTCGAGCTCTGATCCTGAGACACGGGTTAGAGCGTCTCGAAGCGGTAGAGGACTATCTTTTGCCTCGGTTCCCAGATGGAAATCCAACTTCCAATGCGTGACATGTGCGGTTTTGATTGTAGAGCCTAGTATGGCGACATAATGGGATGGGACGCTTATGCCGTCTATGATTGATACTTATGATTTGAAATTGTTTTGACACTATACATTTATAGTAATAATAAAAGATGAAATTTCACGTACCAAGCATTCTTGGCTATTATAAGGTAAAAAACCCTATCCTCCGGCTTGCGTTGCATTGTGTGATGGGACCTGGGTCTTATAATAGCTTCATTGTTCTTTATTTAGCATTGCGCCGTTGTTTTATCACTGGTGTTATTGGGAGGAAACTCGTTCCGTGTTATACGGCGTGGTCCCTTGATTTACCGAACTTTAAAATAAAGATGAATAACTGTTTTAGTTCTCACACCAGTCACATGACTGACCTGGAGTTTATTGTTTTAACCTAAACTCTAGGTGCCCTTATTTTGACACGGGCAGCTAGTAGTTTTGGTTTTGCAGATTTATATTCACAGGATCCTGGTTTACAGCTGGAATGATATCCGGAAAGCTTTGTACCCATATATCTCCTTCAGTTGTGCTTTGTATTATTTTCCGCTGCTATGATGTATTTAAAAGTAATCTAAATCTCTGATATTTTCTGATGTATATTATTTGTTTATACTCTGTATATTCTTGTATTCTGATGAATTGTTGTAACTAACAATGAAATGTTCTTCTGTTTGCGTCTCGATGTGGCTTGTTCTCAATTAATCAGGGCTTTTCTTACCGGGGAAGTTCGGGTCGTTTCAATTACCGGGGATTATGATTTTACATTTCTGTACTTTAATGGTTTTTAGCGCAAGACAGATGTTTTGTTTTGATGTAATCAGTTTCAATATTTTTTTCCTGATATTGTGACTGGTTTTGAGACTACGATGCTTTTCTGTAAAATAATGAAGTTTTAAATTTTCGCAGCTATTTTATATTTGTCTTGTGATATTTTGTTTCTGTTTACCTATAACGCTTCATGGAACTTAATGCATTTTGATAAAGAGTGACATTAACAAACGTGGGGTGTCACAGTCTACACCTCCAAAAACTTGGAGCAAAAAGCCAAAAGCTTCAGTTCTTCTTAAATAATCCCACAGCCAGCAACTAGGACCATATGCAATATTCTCTTCTTCATGAGAGTGATACTTAATCCGAATACATAGAATATCACATATCAGGATGCCATAAAGTCGTATTCAACACAAAAATAAAACTTAAAAAATATACATACATACATATATGTATATGTGTGTGTATATATATATGTGTGTGTGTCACTCTTCAAGCTTCATATAGTTGAAAACTTCTCGTTTATCACTTCAAGCTTCATATATTTGGACAATAAAATGACAATCATTATTTGAATATACAAGGCTCATTTTACGTCAGCGTCCATACGAGAAAACGAATAAGAACTAAATCATCCCCGGTCCTTGAATTCAATTGAGGTAATTTAAGTATGTAGATCCAAATTTAACAACTACAGCCAAATGCAATCTTTTCTTCAAGATAGTGATATTTAATCTGAACAAAAAGAATATGCAGGTGCGAATTAAGTGCATGCAAAAAAAAATGAAAGACAAACCTTATAATATGCTAATATAGCTTCAAACTTCATATTTTTAGAAAATGAAAAATGAAAAAATCATTATTCTAATGTCTCAATTGTAGTAGATCAATCTTAAACAATCAGGAAAAAGAATAAGAAACAAAATATTCCACAGTCTTTGAATTAGGTAGAGGTAATCTAAGCATGTAGCTACAAGTTAACTAACTTGTCACTGGGATTTGTACATAAGTTGGCTACAGAAATTTAATAAAGACTTATTTCATATATAAACATAAGGCACATAGGCATAAATACTTGCATTTACTGGCCCAGTAGGGGCAAGGTTGAGTTTAAATGATTGGCAAAGCTTATGCATCACTTTTATTGAAGAAACTTTGGATTCTTCGCTAGCTTGTTCTCCAAAACTAGTTATATATCCTCGATAGCTAGAAACCTGCTTACAAGAATGAAAAAGGAAATATATATTATAGTGTTTGTATTTGTCTCATGTTCACTTGCATGTAACATTATTTTTAACTGACAAATGAGCACAATAGTTTCCATTGTCACGTCCATATCACAACATATGTATTTCCAGAAAATTTTGCAAGTTGGCAAAACATTGAGTGAGACAGAGAATTAGAAGGTTATATAATGTTCACTCCAACTTCATACGTGCATTCAATATTTTATTTCTTTCTTCTTCTTCTTTCCATTAATTACGTTTAGGAAGACAGAACATGTACTCAATTTGTCATAGATGTTCTGATTAAATTCAAAACCAGATAAATTACTGGAACAAAAACAAAATCCTATGGTACAAAATGCATTCACTAAGTAGTGCATGAGCTTGAGTTACAATGTATCATAACTGAAACAACCTAAAATGCAAGATGTATGTCTAGTGTATTCGGGAAGATATATAATTTATAAAATCAAGGTATACATGTGCAACCAAAACCTCTACGTCCTTCAGGGAAAATTGTGATCGTTGAGCAACAACATCTCCATTAATAGCAATGAAAGAATATCCATCTGTACATACATATTATTCATAAATTAATTTCTATAAACCATCTTTATACTTTGTGTTTCGTTGGTATTTATCAAATTTCAACATTGAATGCAAAATTTTCATGATTTTGTAAAAGACAATGATAATAAAGGCTATCATGGTAACTCTCATCCAAACTAAATTAAGAAATTCAGGTAGGTGGAAACTTAAGTTCAGACAACTAACTAATACTAATATGGATCGGTGATCAACACGAGTTACTTTTTTTTGTGAAAATTGTAAGAAACTACCAAGGGGAAAAATGATAAGCACAGGTCCAAGCTTATGCCATAACATATGCCATAACAATCTTTAGTCATAAAATATGACAGTATGAATACCATAATAAAGGAGACCACCATCACACCCTTGTCGATTGTTATACATGTAAACACCTCCACACAACTTGGTTCCTGTTTTAATTGCATCACTGCAAGTTTAACTTTCTAAGTTGGTGATGACTTCAGTTGGCATTCATAAAGATTTCTACTCCACTCAATGAAAGTTTGTTGCGAGGTGCATCAACGGTGAAATTAAGACATGTGGTACATATAGATTACCACCGTTTGTTAAGTACCAAATTCAAAAGAAAATCTTTTAGTTAATAAGTTCAAAAGGATATTACGAGAAGTTGCAAGAGTGTAAATCCACAATGATTTTTTTGTTGAATACATAATACTTTTGATTCCGGGAGTTATATGTATCTTAGAAATAAGTCTGTCTTCACTTCCAAAACTGTACCTTAAATAAAATCAATGAAGCATTTACACAATTATTGCTTTTTTGAACAATGTTTACCACCCAAACATCAATGATAAAGATTAAATTTTTAATTTTCAAGTAGAGTTTGGGAAATGAAATGACACTTATTCAAATATAGTGTTTTATGACCAATCATCATGCACAAGTTGATTAATAAAATTAAATGTTGAATGATCATAATCAAATTATCTAAATACCAAATAAAGCATACATAGCATCTTTTTTGCATCTTACTTCTAGTGATCGTATTTTTTTTGTAGGAGGAAAAGATGAGCTTCAAGGCAACATCTACTTTGGACGAATTTTTGATCCAGCATAACTTCAAATCTTATCTCGCAAATCAGAACCAGAGGTGAGTTCCAGAATGAACAGTGCCAAGATTTCATATTACAGATCTAGATATCAAAGATATAATATCAATATAATCGGCGACGACTCAATTTTAGATGTTAAGCTCCATTATTTTCAAGCAGAAGAAAATTTGGGGCATTTGATCAATTTCGATTAGGATAAAAAAACTAATTGGATGCATGGGTGGATTTAAAGTAATAACCAGACATTATTTGAGAATTTTGGAATTATGGAATCTAATAGATTAAGTTTTTTTTGATTTAGGTAGAAGAAAGTGACAAAGAGGATGTATTTTCGAGCAAGCTCTGTAGAAAATAAAGTAAAGAAAATCAATAAAGTGGTGCAGATTTCTAGGTTTTAACCATTGGATTTTTTGATATTTGATCGGTCCATACGAGAAGTAATCGGGAATGCGAATTGCTAAAATTCATTTGGGTCACAAAACCTTTGTGACACCATAAAAAGTAGAAAAAATAAAAATGCAGATAGGGTCACACCGGTATCATTAAATTCTTTGGAATTGAAAATGCGTAGGTAATTTCCAGTGGACCTAGGATGCCAAATCGAAAAAAAAATCATCATATTAATGACGTTGCTTGGTTCACTACTCTTCGGTTGCTCAACTCTATTGGCTGAGTAACCTGCAGATTTCGACTTTGGTTTTTGGAGACCTAAAGATTTCGACTTTACCTCGCTCAATCACCGGCCATACCATTGTCGATCTACGTTCAGCAATGGTACTGAGTTGTTATAGTACATTATCCTCCACATTACTACCATCCTGCCACCCTCTTATTGGTTGAACATCCATTTGAGTTCTCTACATAATACTTATTCCCCCTTTTTGCACTCTCTTCCTTCAAACTTATTTTTGGGTGTAATCCTAATTTTCATATTATCCACTTTTAATACTGATTTACAATCAGCTATTGATGTGTGGTTGGGTTAGTGTTCTCAGCCACATATCACTGCTATTATCTATGGCTTATGTACAAAATGTAGCATCCCAGAAATTTCGACACTTGAATTTAGACACTAACACCCCCCCCCCCCCCGGTATCCACACTCAAGTATCAAAACCCCCAGAAAGCTGTAAGAAAGAAATAAGAGGGTGAGATAAGAAAGAAAAAATGTTAGAATAGAAGAAGAACTAACACAGAATTAGAGTCTCACATCACAGCGGAACAAAATGTAATATGGAAATAAACTTTATTGAGAGCTTAAAATAATAATTACAGTCATCAGAGTACATCAATACAAATGGACAGTTATAATAATCTGTCCTCATATACTACACACAGCGGAATAACTATATATCATATGTCTGGACTTCTTCAGCTCGTCTCAGAAACTCCATCACATTCGATAACCTGAACTTGTACAACCCGGTTTAACCGAGCATTACAAGTACCGGGTCAGTCTAGTGAACCAGAGTGAGAAAAACTCACTAAGTTTATAATATCATCCAACTTAATTTTAAAGTTCAAAATCCTTTTGAAAGAAAAAGATAACCGTAAGACCAAATCCACACATAAATACAGACAATTTTTACCTTACGATAACCCAAAACATTTCAAAATCAATATCTAATTTTGATATTATAATAGTGTCTAAATACAAATAAATAGAATCTAGCAGAACGCTTACATCTCACGCTCCACATATATAGTATACAAACAAAACTGCGCGCTTATTAGAGATTGGATTCCGACTATGACAAGGTATGAAACCACTTGCCGATAGTGTATCTCTAGAGGGGATTACACTGGGTTCCATAAGAATGTCTTGCAACCCGGCCTAAACATGACCGACCACTCATTTCGCCTGAGTGTATCGATTGTATATCACCAACGGTTGGCAGCTACCCACCGTTTCCCAAAAAGGGACAGCATCGAAATAGATGAAAGAATAAAATGGATTTTCTCTATATAGGTGATTATACACCCTAATAGGTGCGACCCATATAGCCATGCTGCATGCCCGATTTTGGTCATTTCCCGGTTGATGAGGCTTAAGGTTATAATCGACTTTTGGAACATCTGACCACTGTTCACATCATCCATACAAGTCATCCAGGAATAGGATGAACCGAAGACACCCTCCTACCATACCCTAGGAATCACCCTATAGATCAGTAGCGAGCAATCCTTGCAATCCGTAGATTTCAATAATGACAGAATCACTGTCAAATATATATCTCTAAGGATCAGCTAAAGAAAGTCAACAGTAGTTCCCCGCTCAAGAAGATTTACGGTCTTCAGTTGCTCCATCCCTATCAACATCATATATCTTTTTCATTTACGTAGTTGCTGAATTGGAATGGTTTTTGAATATAAATTTGATCCCGGTCTTTCCATATCACAACACGTTTGGTTAAATTTGGATAGTCGGTTATTTAACTGTCAAAATAAACAAACATATAAATAAAACGAATCCATCGGTTTATACTGCATCACTTGGCCTTTAAAAATAATATATCAATTTTAATATATAATATTCTCAAATCATTTTATACTTGAAAAAAATATCTTAAGATTCTATCGTTAAATATTATTCAAACATTCGCTACTTATCTTGTATCAATTGGAAAATCGATTTAACTTATAATCGTAAACAATCATTATGATATCTCTCTTGGTTTCGTTATTTTACCCCATAATCGTCACTTTCCTTTTCAGAATAAACTCATTCCAAATCTCATCTTCTTATATTTTCACAAATCTCTTTTATTTCTCCCTTTACTATGAAAATATAATTTCATATTCTCAAGCCCTTTTTATTTCCTTTTATTTTGAAATCCCATTATATATTTTCAAGTTCTTGAAATAACACTACACTTTTATTTCCCAAAATAAAGTAAACTAACATCTTTACCATCACAACTAATCCATCCTCCGATAATCCCGAAGTCATTCAATTTGGGGTATTTAATTACCTCCCAAACCTTGATCAACAACATTCTTATGTTAAGATGATATCAGTTGTAATACCAAACCCGATATTCATTCCTAGTATCAAAACAAATCCCATTTGGTTATACCTTGATGAAAACTCACCTCTTCTTTAATATAGCGTATTTAAATCGTATCTTTTTAACTCAACTCACCTCACTACTTTAATTAAAACTTGGGTTTCAGTTTTGATTTCCATTTCAAACCTTCATCAGATCCTAACCGTAAATCAGTAAGAAAATAATTTTCTAAATATCAATCTCGAAGTCCGAAACCAACATCAGATCAAATTCAGAAAATCATTTATCTCAACCGATCTGTAGTTAAGTTCCAATTCTTTCGTTTCAAATCTTGGCTTTTCTTTCCATTTATATTCGGTAAAACTTTAGGTTTTATAACTTCACAAAATCTTGGATTTCACAAATCCGATTAAATAAATTCTCAATAAGAATTTGCTTTAAACCACAATATAAATTTAACTTATATTATCATTAATATAATTTATTTTTAAAATATCATTTTATTATAATAAGCATTATCGTTTCATAAGCCCCTTATTCCTTTTTAATCCCAAGATTTCTTATTTGATTATTATTAAATAAATGATAATCAGATATCAACATTTATAAAAATGTTTACTTAACCAATTTCCATCAAATAAATAAATTAAATAATTCCATTTTAGTTAACACAGTTGACTTAGTCAACTCTAACATGATTAACTTTGCTAATCAAATCTTAATTCATCTTTCCATTTATTTTAATTACAAATTTAAGTAATTTCACTTGATTATTATCAATTAAATAATAATCAATTCAACAAAATCTCATTTTAATTATTTTATTTAAAACAATTAATCGTTATGTTAACATTTGTTCACTTGCTTATCAAAATATAAGAATCAACTTTATGCATCACTTAATAGTTAAGAATGGGCACGTTCTTTGCACACAACAGATTTTGGTACAAAAATGGTGATTGGTGCTTAGAACTATATATATATGTGTGTATATATATATATATATATATATGTTTGGTTAAGCTAATTACTTTCTTTTTTTTACACAAGAATAAGGCCACACTCGTCCTGCTACTTATAACAACCCGTATTTTTGAATAACATGTTATAATGTAAATCAAGGCAGAATTAAATTGTAAAATCTGAATCAAGGGAAACGGGTTGTGCCATTGCGTTCGTCTCGGAAAAATACATGAAATATAGTCCGAGTTTTCGAAAAACGGAGTCCGTATGTCCAAGTTATGGCCCAATGAAGTTTTCAGAAAATTCCAAGCCCGAAAACAGTTCAAATTCGAATTCATATTTAAATTGCAACCAAGGCAGAATGGGCGGGAATTTTCCCGCCCCAGGCAGGGTCGACACAGGGGTCGACACCTGTGTCGACCCCCCCAATGGGTCGACACCCATGTCGACCCAGGGGTCGACCCCCCCGGTCGGACCAATTTTCCTGGTGCACCACTTAGACATGTTGGGTCTTGCTCTGGAAGTTTCTGACGGGAGTTGATGGCTCAGATTCGATTTAGGGTTAATCCTATGGTCTAAACTACCCCTAATCTCTATAAAAGGACCTCTAGACCTTGCCTAAACCCTCATTAATCATTCCTACAGCTAAATGTTGTCCAAATATTCACTAATCATGACCTCCACCTTCTTCATGAGAGCATGAGTGTCTCAAATCAATCTATGTCATAAAAGAGACATTTTCTTAAGTAAAAGAGCCTTCTTTCTTTGTCTTTTGGGGTTATTCCTTCTTGTTCTCAAGTCTTGAAGTGGAGTTTATCGTCTTTGGTTGCGTATTTGCTAGTGTGGCTTCGTCTCAAACTTATTTTATATTAATTCTAGTCTTCATAGCATTGTAAGCCCTATACTACTCTTAGATTCTAACTATGAAGTTAAATATGACATGTTGCAAGTTGAGTTTGGGCCTAAGTATGATATGTGCTTTGATCCTATCATGTTATGCATAAGTTTAATTCTATGCATGTTTGTAAAGCAATCACCTTGACCTTGTGGGCTAAAAGCTATAAGCTTTATGTTGAAATGTTGCATTATGCAACATGAGAACCCTCATAACCTTTATGATAACTTGCATATAATGTTATATGCGAACTTCTAGCCACCATCCTATGTCATTTATGATCATGTTTCACCTATTTGCTTAAGTTGATATTTTGCATGTTTTGAGGCCCATGATGTAATATGCAAGCTTATGAACATGTTTATGCCTCGTATGCCACCATGTTTAACTTGTGGCCAACCTTATTACCTTATGCCCTTTTGTCATGCTTTTGCCAAGTTCCCTCTTTTGATCTATGCTATGTTATGCGAAACGTACATGCGATGGGAATGCGTTGGGTTGGGTAATATTAATGACATGGAACATGATTTTAAAATATGACATGAACATTGACTTGTGATTATGTTTGTAAACATAATGATGGACATGACACTTAGAAAATATGAGTGTGGCCAACTCGAGGTTGGGTTGAGTTTGTAGCATAAATCTACCCGGAACCGACCGGCTTAACTAGTGGCTACAAGCAATAGGACCCAATGTGAGTAGTTGGTCATGTCGCACTTGAAACCCGAGGTTAGACCAAGTTGTGGTGTAAAGCTACCCGGACCCACCCGGCTTAACTAGTAACCACAACAAGGTCTAATGTGAGAGGTTGGGTGCATTAAATTAATTAATGCCACATGGTAGGGTTAAGTTATGGACCACTTGAATACTTAACCAATTAAACATGATGGGTTGACCCGGTTAAGTCATGAACCTTGGGTACACTTAACCAACTTGATACTTGATTGGGTAGGGTTAACCACATTTAACCCGCTAGAAACCCTAGTTACGTGGTCCTTTTTACCAGTAACCCTCTTGATTGTATCATGATACCCTAGGGACTAGGCTAGGGTGGGGCACGATTACTGGGTTGACATGTAAGCGACCAAAACGACGGCTGAGTAGGTGCGCCGGTGTAGGTTCAGGCGGACCATGGTCGTGCACATGGTCCGGAGTTGAAAAAGCAGACATGGGCACCCGTAGGTTTAGACTGTGCGTGCTTGATTTGTGTCAGTGGTTGGCACCCTAGGGCTTGATACACCCTAGGGTGGACCTAGCACAGTTTGACTACACTTCGTGATTGGGCCGTATGACACCGACACTTGACGAGTTAGGCTTTTAGGGAGCCGATCGACTAGACCGAGTAGTTGGACCTCGATTTAGGTCATCTCATGATGTGGGCCAGCTTTGGGCCAAGGGATCATTTCTTGTTATACTTGACATGGATTGGAATACTAGTACACACCTGGTGCAACTTAACCTTGTATATGCGATGCCACACTTGATCTATCTTGTTAACTTTTCACCATGCCAGTTATCACCCTATGTCTCATCTCTTCTTTACATGTTCAGTTAACTTTATTAGTTTTTATACTAATAGTAGATAGGACTTACCAGTCTTTTTGACTGACCCATTTTCTTTCGCCTCTTTTCTTCCGTTCCCCCCCCCCCACAGGTTTGCAGGGTGGGAACACTATTACCTAGCTGGATCTTTAGCTGCTTTTCTGGATAGCTCACGTATGGTTTGAGCATGCTATGGCCTTATGCTACTTTGGGGATAGTTACTTTATGTTTCTTTTTCAGTTTTCAGTTTATGTTCTAGACTTTGTTTTATGGGAAAATAATGACCAAGTACTTTGATGTAACTTGACTATGGTTTTGAAATGCTAAGTTTTATCCGCTGCTTTACTACTCTGTTTTACTTATATGTTCTGTCTTGTGATATCTGCATGCATGTTTACCTTGTTTAACGCCCCTCCAAAGCTAGTGTCCTTGCTAGAGTGGCATTGGCGGAGGTGGGGTGTTACATTTGGTATCAGAGCATAAGGTTTACAAGATTTGAACAAAAGTGTTTTTAAAACTTACCTTTTGAAAAACTATTTTCAAAACCAATTAAGTATTTTCCAAGAAAAGTCTAGTTATTTTAAAAAGGCTATTCCCCAAAAGCCATTAGCACTATCCTTCGTTTCCTTGTTCTAAATCTATCTTTTCCTTTTTCAGTATGGCCGATCTTAACCTTCCCGAGGGAGTGACCATTCCCGGATGGTTCCGGAGGTACTTGGAAGCTAGGGCCAACAATGTGGGCCCAGCAAATACCCCAACCGTAACTGAGGTTCCTCCTCCTCCTCAGAATCCACAAGCAGATTTCGCTAAGGTTTGCAAAGACTTTAAGGCGATGGGTGGCAAGAATTTCATTGGGACGGAGAATTTTGTGGAGGCACAAAATTGGTTGAAAGAAACTGAGGATCTTTTCGCTATCTTTGACGTGGAAGACCATAGAAGGGTTTTATTAGCAGCATGGCTATTAAAAGAAGAAACTGCTTATTGGTGGGAGGTCACCAATGCTACTAGACCTATAGAGACTTGGGCCGACTTTAGGACAAGATTTGGGCTTAAGTTTCTATCATCAGCTGAGGCAAATCTGCAATTGGAGAAGTTCATATCTTTGAAGCAAGGGGACATGACAGTGAGGGAGTATGTGAATGAGTTTAACCAGCTCGCTCGATTCGGTTTGGACATGGTTAATACTCCCCAGAAGAAGGCTTTACGCTTTGCACGAGGGTTGAACGAGCCATTACAAGGTTTAGCCATGTCTCATATACCCATGGGAGCCACTTTCGAAGGTCTAGTAGACATGGCATTGCTTCAAGGAGACGATAAGAATGGCAAGAAAGAAGTCAAGCCTAATGAGACTCAAGCCAAGAAGACGGACTCCAAGTAACGACTCGTTAGAGATGGGATCAGTAGTATCCTAGAACGAGTGTGAAGAGTATATTTTTCTAATGAAAAAAAATTTGTTTTGCAAATTTAAATCAACTATTCGTATTTGATTATTTGTTTATATTGATGTGGACAATCCAGTATATATAGATTTTGCGTATACGTCTGATCCGCGTGTATTCGAAATTTTAATATACTGGATAGATATAGAATTACACTCTAGTCGCCCGGGGGTGATTCTGATGATTGATATATCATCATCAGAATTTATATTCGAGTGACGAACGTGTAATATCTATATATTTCCATTAGACTGGTGTGAGAGCCAAAATTAGATAGGGCTTATTGTTGTGATTTGGCATCAAAAATCTGATTTTTGACTATATATCAAAATTATGAATTTGAAACTCTAATTCACTAATTGATTGATGTTTGTGTTGTTTGTTTATTTGTTTGATAATTTTTAACCATTTGGCCTAATTATATCAAATAATGAATTGTATTGAAATTGGTCGCATTTGCTTGCATATACTTGTACTTACATTGAACAGGTCATAGCAAGGAGGCTAGGGGGGTCTCCACGCGAGCGCGTCAGGGTAACCGCGTCGGAGGTGGGAGGACAGGCGGTGGGGGTTCTGGTGACTGGCGGCCTCGCGGCGGTGAAGTGGTGCGGCGTCTGGCGTCGCGGTCTTCAACGGGGGGGGGGGGGGGAAGCTGGCGCCTTTGACTGGGAGGAGGGGGAAGAACTGGTGGAGGTGGCGGTGGTAGGGAGGGCCGACGCGATGGGGATTGGCGAGGGCGTGGAGGATCGATCGCCTCTTTTTTTTTTCCTTCTGATTAAATGAACTAACGGGGGGGGGGGGCTGGAGTGTATATGGAGGGAAGAGAAAGTTTTTTTTTTTATTTTTTTTTTTTGAAAAAGTTGACTTTTACATTCGACCTCTAAACGAGGCCCACCGCCTGTCGTCCATAGCGTTTCACCCCCATTCCGAACACAATGGGATACGTATCGTAAGCTAATTTGATCGTTTGAATCAGTTTCCGTTAAATTTACATTTAAATCACTATATTGAATTTTAAACGTACATTTCAAATTACCAGGGTCACATACTAACTCTAAAAATTCTCGAAAAATATTTTCTAGCTTCGTATTGACGATACGGTCCTAACAAAACTAATTTCGTCGAATTCTGAGACCGTTGGAAAAATGGCCATTTTTCAGTCGATTAAAATCAACTGAAACTGGTCAAACGCGTTTTCCTTTGCTACGCTCACATATTGATTCGAAAAATTATGAAATTTGAAACCTAGCAATAACTCGACACTGCGGACCCAACAAAACTGGTTTCGTCGAAATCCGAGGTCATTTGCAAAATGTCCATTTTTAAGGGCCTGAATTCCATAGCGACTATTCAGAATTTTCAACTGGACATATCTTTTGATTCCCGCCATGAAATTTTGATTTGTCGGATTCGTTGGAAAGATATTATCAATTAGATCCCATTATTTTTGGTTTCACTAAAATCCGGATTGTTTTGCACCCGGTACATTCAATTGAAGTTTGAAATCGAATTATCGAACTACCGCGCCATTTTCAATTCTATTTATAATTATATATAAATATTTATATTCTAACGACGACGCGTATGAATATATACGTTCGAATTCTATTCAAAATAAATTCCTCGACAATATTATTTAAAATAATCTATTTTAAATATTCAAAATTCGCTATAATCGCCAAAATAAAAATTTCAAACTGGCTCGCATTTTACGGGTTGTTACAGGAGGAAATCAAAGCAATCAGAACAACAAGGGCAATAAGGCCAAGGCAAAGGACCCAAGAAAATGCAACTTCTGTGGGATTGTTGGGCACATAGCCAAGGATTGCAGAAAGAAGAAGAGGAAGCGGGGCGAATGCTTTCATTGTGGAGAGACTGGACACTTTAGCAAGGATTGCCCCAAGAAGCAAGGACAAGGACAAGGGCAGAATCAGCGTATAGGACCTTCTGGAGGGCAAGTGCATGCTCTCAACGCTGCTCCAGTCCAGGACCGAGGTAGTATTTCTGTAGAAAGTCTTGTTTATATTTCTGATTATCATGTTCGCACCTTATTTGATTCTGGCGCATCGCATAGTTTTATTTCATCTGACATTGTTGAAAGTTTGCACCTAAGTACTAGTCTAGTTGAGGATCCCGTCAGTGTTTCAAATCCAATTGGGGGTTCCGCCCATTTATCTATGATTTGTGTGGATTTGAAGATTTCTATCTTGACCGTAGAACTCACGTGTAATGCTTATGTTATCGGGTTCACGGGATACGGGTTGATCTTGGGCATGGATTGGTTGTCCGGTTATGGAGCCATTCTCGATTGTGAGCATAGGGTGGTGAGGCTCATGACTCACCTCGGTAATACCCTAGAAATTTCTTGTAACCCTAGAGGTCCCATCATGTTATGTTATCTTGAATCTCTTGACTCGTCCATCGATGATCTGCAAGCTGTAAGGGTGGTCCGAGACTATCCTGATGTCTTTGAAGAAGTTAAGGGGTTACCCCCTAAACGAGAGATAGATTTCCGCATTTATCTAGTCGATAATGCCAAGCCAGTATCATTTCCCGTTAGGCACATGGCCCCACGAGAAAGAAAAGAGCTCAGTAAGCAAATCAAGGAGCTGCTTGAGAAAATTTTTATTAGGCGAAGCATTTCTGAATGGGGTGCTCCGGTGGTATTCGCTACTAAGGCGGATGGTTCGCTTTGTCTATGTGTTGATTATCGAGAATTGAACAAGCTGACAAAGAAGAATAGGCACCCGTTACCGAGGATTTGATGATCTCTTTGACCAACTTGTTGGTGCTTCTGTTTTCTCTCAGCTCGATCTAGCCACCGGATTCCATCAGCTTAGAGTGGCTGAGGATAGTATTGATAAGACTGCGTTTAGGACTCCAGATGGATTCTTTGAATGGCTTGTCATGCCATTCGGTTTGACTAATTCACTCGCCTACTTCGTAGATTTTATGAGTAGGGTGTTCAGGGAGTTCCTTAACAAGTTCGTGGTTGTCTTCGTGGATGATATTCTGATCTTCTCAAAGGATGAGGAAGAACATGCTAGGCATCTCAAGGAAGTGATGGATACGCTTAGAGCGCATCAGTTGAAAGCCAAGTTCTCCAAATGTCATTTCTGGAGAAGGGAAGTTCGGTTTCTAGGACATATAGTTTCTAAGCAAGGCATAGCGGTGGATCCCGCGAAAGTGGTTGTGGTTCAAGACTGGAAGACTCCTAGGAATGCAACCGAAGTAAGAAGCTTTCTCGGTCTGGCGGGCTACTATAGGAAGTTCATTAGGGACTTCGCTAAGATTTCGGCCCCTCTTACTAAGTTGACGAAGGAGAACTTAGTCTTTGCATTGGACTTGGAGTGTGAGCTTGCTTTTCAAAGGCTCAAGAGGGCTCTTACCACAGCTCCAGTTTTAGCATTACCCGATGGCGGTAAGATGTTTACCGTGTACACCGATGCATGTGGCACGGGGTTAGGTGTTGTCCTGATGCAAGAGGGGAGAGTGATATGTTATGGGGGTAGGCAACTGAAAGTTCATGAGAAGAACTATCCCACTCATGATTTGGAGTTGGCGGCGATCGTCTTTGCACTCAAATCCTGGCGCCACTATCTTCTAGGCGAAAGGTTTGAGTTGTATACTGATCACAAGTCACTCAAGTACCTCTTCTCACAGAAAGATCTGAATCTAAGGCAGCAAAGGTGGATGGAATTCTTGGCATCATATGACTTCGAGATAGCTTATACCCCTGGCAAGGGTAATGTTGTGGCAGATGCACTAAGCAGAAGGAGGTTGACTTTGAGTCCCTTGTTTATTGAGATGAAGAACTTAGAGTTCTTGGCAACCTTTGATTTCATGACGACTGTTGAGTCGATGACGGGTTAATTAGCATCCCTTGAGCTTAGACCCACACTTCTTGATCAAGTTGGGGCTTCGCAGAAGGAAGATCTACAGATAGTCGAGGTCATGGACAAGTTGATTCGTGGTGAGACGTCTAGTCACCTTGCTAGATATACTATTGATGATAAAGGTTAGCTAAGGCGTGATGAAAGGCTATGTGTTCCACAAGTAGGAGACTCGGTGCATAAAGTTCTCGAAGAAGCACATCACTCGAAGATGACTATACATCCTGGAGGGGATAAGATGTATAGGGATATGAAGCGCATTTTCTTTTGGGCCGGAATGAAGAAGGATGTGGCAGAGTATGTTTCAAAGTGCATGGTGTGCCAACAAGTGAAAGCCGAGTCAAAGAAACCAGGTGGGCTATTACATCCATTGGAGGTCCCGCAATGGAAGTGGGAGAGTATTTCTATGGATTTTGTGGATGGATTGCCTAGGTCAAGGAAAGGGAATACGAGCATATGGGTCATAGTTGATAGACTTACGAAGAGTGCTCATTTCATTCCTGTAAAGAGCAAGAGGACAGCATCATGGCTAGCATCTATTTATCTTCGAGAGATAGTGTGGTTGCATGGAGTTCCTTCTAGCATAGTTAGCGATCGTGACCCAATTTTCACTAGCCAGTTCTGGAATAGTCTGCAAGAAGCGATGGGTACGCGATTGAATCTCAGTACAGCCTATCACCCCCAGACGGATGGCCAAACCGAAAGGGTGAATAGAGTGCTAGAAGATCTTTTGAGGCTTTATGTTCTTGACTTTGGTGGTACTTGGGAAGACCACCTTCCTCTTGTAGAGTTTTCTTATAATAATAGCTATCAAGCCAGCATAGGGATGGTACCATTTGAAGCTTTGTATCGGAGGCCGTGTAGGTCACCAACTTGTTGGTGGGAGACAACAGATAGACTTATACTTGGGCCCGATATGATACGGGACACATCCGAGAAAGTTGAATTGGTGAGAAGACGGATGAAATCGGACCAAGATAGACAGAAATCCTATGCTGACAAGCGAAGGGCAGATTTGGAATTCGAAGTGGGAAACATGGTTTTCGTGAAGGTTTCTCCTTTGCGTAATGTGGTACATTTTGGAGCAATTGGGAAGTTGGCACCAAGGTTCGTAGGACCCTTCCCTATCATAGAGAGAATTGGAAAGATGGCCTACAAGGTGGAATTGCCCGAGAAGCTAGCCGGAGTGCATAATGTCTTTCATGTCTCGCATCTCCGAAAGTGCCTTCATGAGTCCGCTGAGGTGGTTGAACCAAGCATTCTTGAAGATGTGGAAGTAGAGAAAGAGGCAAACTTGAGGAGAGCTCCAATTCGTATTTTGGGAACAGAGATCAAGAAGTTAAGGAATCGAGAAGTCAAATTGGTAAAAGTTCAGTGGAGTGAAGCCGATGAAGATGCAACTTGGGAAACCGAGGAGAAGATGCGTGGGCTTTATCCATTCCTTTTTGAGGGTACATTCTTAATCTCCTTTCCTAATTAGCATATCTTTCTTTTTTCTATCCATGTGTATCCTGTTTATCTTGTTATCTCGTTAACCTTGTCATGAGAACCTTAGGTAGAAACCCTTTGGATGAAACATGTATTTGAAACATGTTATGCTTGATGGTTGCAAGTGGTTGCAAGTGTTTGCAAGTGGATACTCGTGGATGCATGATACACATTAGGCACTAAGATCGGCTCACACACTTTCATGTTGCATATGCATGAGTGCTTATACTTATTCATGGATGAAACTTGTTGTGCTATCACGTGGATGTTGCATATGAATGAATGTTATGTGCACTCATGTAGAGATTATAAATTATGTTAGGAATTTGCATACATATGGACTCATTTCACTAACATACTTTGCGTTAAGGAGGTTTACTGAATCAGTAACCGCTTGATTTTTTTTGCATTAGATAAGTACATATACACACACCTTTTGCATATGTTCATACAGCATTTAGAATCCTTTTAAGGACAATGGTTCCTAGTGGATGATGCTTTGAGTAGATGGATGATGGATGGTAGGATACGTTCTTCCTAACTTGGAGATTTCGGGGACGAAATCCTTTAAGGAGGGGAGAATATAACAACCCGTATTTTTGAATAACATGTTATAATGTAAATCAAGGCATAATTAAATTGTAAAATCTGAATCAAGGGAAATGGGTTGTGCCATTGCGTTCGTCTCGGAAAAATACGCGAAATAGAGTCCGAGTTTTCGAAAAACGGAGTCCGTATGACAAAGTTATGGCCCAATGAAGTTTTCAGAAAATTCCAAGCCCGAAAACAGTTCAAATTCGAATTCAGATTTAAATTGCAACCAAGGAAGAATGGGCGGGAATTTTCCCGCCCCAGGCAGGGTCGACACAGGGGTCGACACCTGTGTCGACCCCTCCAATGGGTCGACACCCATGTCGACCCAGGGGTCGACCCCCCCCCCCCCCCCCCCGGTCGGACCAATTTTCCTGGTGCACCACTTTGACATGTTGGGTCTTGCTCTGGAAGTTTCTGACGGGAGTTAATGGCTCAGATTCGATTTAGGGTTAATCCTATGGTCTAAACTACCCCTATTCTCTATAAAAGGACCCCTAGACCTAGCCTAAACCCTCATTAATCATTCCTACAACTAAATGCTGTCCAAATATTCACTAATCATGGCCTCCACCTTCTTCATGAGAGCATGAGTGTCTCAAATCAATCTATGTCATAAAAGAGCCATCTTTCTTAAGTAAAAGAGCCTTCTTTCTTTGTCTTTGGGGTTATTCCTTCTTTTTCTCAAGTCTTGAAGTGGAGTTTATCGTCTTTGGTTGCGGATTTGCTAGTGTGGCTTCGTCTCAATCTTATTTCATATTAATTCTAGTCTTCATAGCATTGTAAGCCCTATACTACTCTTAGATTCTAACTATGAAGTTAAATATGACATGTTGCAAGTTGAGTTTGGGCCTAAGTATGATATGTTCTTTGATCCTATCATGTTATGCATAAGTTTAATTCTATGCATGTTTGTAAAGCAATCACCTTGACCTTGTGGACTAAAAGCTATAAGCTTTATGTTGAAATGTTGCATTATGCAACATGAGAACCCTCATAACCTTTATGATAACTTGCATATAATGTTATACGCGAACTTCTAGCCACCATCCTATGTCATTTATGATCATGTTTCACCTATTTGCTTAAGTTGATATTATGCATGTTTTGAGGCCCATGATGTAATATGCAAGCTTATGAACATATTTATGCCTCATATGCCACCATGTTTAACTTGTGGCCAACCTTATTACCTTATGCCCTTTTGTCATGCTTTTGCCAAGTTCCCTCTTTTGATCTATGTTATGTTATGCGAAACGTACATGCGATGGGAATGCGTTGGGTTGGGTAATATTAATGACATGGAACATGATTTTAAAATATGACATGAACATTGACTTGTGATTATGTTTGTAAACATAATGATGGACATGACACTTAGAAAATATGAGTGTGGCCAACTCGAGGTTGGGTTGAGTTTGTAGCATAAATCTACCCAGAACCGACCGGCTTAACTAGTGGCTACAAGCAATAGGACCCAACGTGAGTAGTTGGTCATGTCGCACTTGAAACCCGAGGTTAGACCAAGTTTTGGTGTAAAGCTACCCGGACCCGCCCGGCTTAACTAGTAACCACAACAAGGTCTAATGTGAGAGGTTGGGTGCATTAAATTAATTAATGCCACATGGTAGGGTTAAGTCATGGACCACTTGAATACTTAACCAATTAAACATGATGGGTTGACGCGGTTAAGTCATGAACCTTGGGTACACTTAACCAACTTGATACTTGATTGGGTAGGGTTAACCACATTTAACCCGCTAGAAACCCTAGTTACGTGGTCCTTTTCACCAGTAACCCTCTTGATTGTATCATGATACCCTAGGGACTAGGCTAGGGTGGGGCACGATTACTGGGTTGACATGTAAGCGACCAAAACGACGGCTGAGTAGGTGCGCCGGTGTAGGTTCAGGCGGACCATGGTCGTGCACATGGTCCGGAGTTGAAAAAGCAGACACGGGCACCCGTAGGTTTAGACTGTGTGTGCTTGATTTGTGTCCGTGGTAGGCACCCTAGGGCTTGATACACCCTAGGGTGGACCAAGCACAGTTTGACTACACTTCGTGATTGGGCCGTATGACACCGACACTTGACGAATTAGGCTTTTAGGGAGCCGATCGACTAGACCGAGTAGTTGGACCTCGATTTAGGTCATCTCATGATGTGGGCCAGCTTTGGGCCAAGGGATCATTTCTTGTTATACTTGACATGGATTGGAATACTAGTACACACCTGGTGCAACTTAACCTTGTATATGCGATGCCACACTTGATCTATCTTGTTAACTTTTCACCATGCCAGTTATCACCCTATGTCTCATCTCTGCTTTACATGTTCAGTTAACTTTATTAGTTTTTATACTAATAGTAGATAGGACTTACCAGTCTTTTTGACTGACCCGTTTTCTTTCGCCTCTTTTCTTCCGTTCCCCCCCCCCCCCCCAGGTTTGCAAGGTGGGAACACTGTTACCTAGCTGGATCTTTAGCTGCTTTTCTGGATAACTCACGTATGGTTTGAGCATGCTATGGCCTTATGCTACTTTGGGGATAGTTACTTTATGTTTCTTTTTCAGTTTATGTTCTAGACTTTGTTTTATGGGAAAATAATGACCAAGTACTTTGATGTAACTTGACTATGGTTTGAAATGCTAAGTTTTATCCGCTGCTTTACTACTCTGTTTTACTTATATGTTCTGTCTTGTGATATCTGCATGGATGTTTACCTTGTTTAACGCCCCTCCAAAGCTAGTGTCCTTGCTAGAGTGGCATTGGCGGAGGTGGGGTGTTACACTACTTCATTTGAAACATGCCCCTTTTTCGTTAACAGTCCACGTCACACCGGATATTATCTTCTTTCTCATACCACTTCTCTACACAACCCCTATTCCACGCAACCTCTTCTACACGCCCTTCCCAGTTTACACTTACATAGTCTACCGATGTCCCTTTTCCTTTTTTCTTCTTCTATTTAAATAACATCCCAGCCCAAATCCGCTTTTGTTTAAAGCCCACCTCGCCTACATAACACTTTCTTCTCCAAGTATTTAAAAACCTGCTACCTGAAAACATAACTTCCCATCTGCTGTTACATTATTTACACTGCTCTTCATTTTCACGGAACATCTTATCTTCCCCACTCCTCCATTTTTCGAAATCGCCTCCTTCTAGACAGTTAAAACATGCTCCATTATTGTTGCCTTGCACGGCAGTGCCTTCCTTCTCCTCTGATTTTTCTGACATAACTCACCCATCTTTACACCATTGCTGCAAGAAACACTGACCACCGAAAACCTCTTCGCCACTGCCAACAACACTGTCCCATCCTCCCCTATCTTCGCCTGAAAGGGCGTCGAACTTGACTTGCTCGAACCGTAAGCATCTTTCCTCGCTTTCTACTTCGCTGTAGGTCACCTGGCACCACGTCCCGTCACGTTGAGCACATCTAAGGTTAGCGAGGTGCCTGGTTCTTCGTATACGTTTTGAAATATAAATTTTTATTGAAAGAAAATAAAAGTGAAGAGAGGCCTGTTGTTTCATTGATTGGCAGGCAAGTAAACGAATGGGAAATGATGAAATGAGATGAGAACGATGCAACATATATATAGGCGAAGGATGGATGGGTATGGACGTTGTCATCTCATCACCGTAGGCGTAGGAGAGGAGAGGGCTTTCAGCTATAAAGTAGGCAGCATGTATTGGAATTTAATGATACAATATCTCCATATCTAATTAATTATGGAGATATGCATGGTAATTTCGTTACCTATTTTGTGCAAGGAATGAATAGAAAGAAATGGAAGGAATATTAATGAATAGGGGATACTGGAAATGTTTGTCATTTAATTAGTTGCCATGTTTCATGAAGAAAGGAAACGGAAAGAGACTAAAATTGCAAAAGGGATTGATTGATGGAGAAAAGGGAAATTATCAATCAATCATATGCCAATTAATTAATGGGATATTTGTTTTCCATAAATTGATTTATTTTACATAAATAAATTGTCTCATCCCCAAGTAATCTTTTCTCTATTTAAAGAGAGACATAGAGAATGCTATGTGATGAGAGATCATTGTATTCTTCATTTCTTTTTCTCTACATTAAAAAACTCTGTAATCTCTTGAATATATTAATAAAATCTCTTCCCCATTGAAGTGGACGTACACTATCTCGCGATAGTGGAACCACTATAAATTTGTGTGTTCTCTGTTGCATTTTTTCTGTGATCTGAGATTTATATTCAATTCAAGCTGTTTGTTCTATCACATCATTGCAAGATCCTATTGAGGTTTTTCCGCTACAAGGGACTAATCAACCCTTACAACTGGTATCGGAGCAAGATTCCCAAAGAAGGTGTTTGGTAGAATGGATGGAGGAGATGAAAACAATACAAATAATATGATAGTGCCAGTAGTTGCTCCATATGTCAGAGGCTCCTATGTGGAGTCAGGATCACAGTTGACGATAGAGAAATGGAACGGTGAAGGAGATTTTGAAAAATGGCAGTGGATGATGAAAGCAATTTTGAGAAGAAATCGCATTCATCGAGTAGTATTTGATACAGAGACATTGCCTGCTGATATTTCATCAGTGGAATTAGAAGAGATGGAAGAATGGGCCTTTACTACTCTTCAGCTTGCTATGGGAAAAAATGTAACTTCTGAAATCAGTCAGGAGACAACAGGTAGAGGCATTTGGAAGAAGTTGGAGGACCTCTACATGAAGAAATCCCTAACCAACCGCTTGATCCTATTGAAAACTTTCTTCACTTATAAGATGAAGGAAGGTTCTTCAATTAAGACACACCTAAGTGTGTTTGATGACCTGTTGATGAAGATGAAGTATGTTGAGTTGAAGATTGATGAAGAACAAAAAGCAATGGTTATGTTGTGTTCGCTTCCAGAGCGATACGCTGGTTTCGCTAACAGCCTTATCTATGGTAGAGACACATTGAAATTAGATGATGTGAAGACAGGTTTGTTCAGTGAAGAGTTGAGAGATCAGATGAAAGAGTTTGGTGTTGGTGATAGTAATGGAGGAAGTAGTAGTTCAGGCTTATTCGTTGAGAGACGAAGAGTAGAGAAGAAAGTGAAGAATAATAGGGGGCGTTCCAATTCTAGGAAGCCTAATTCGCGGAGTAAGTCTAAAGATGGAAAGTGCTATAATTATAAGAAACCAGGCCATTGGAGAAGAGATTGTCCAGATTTGGAGAAGAAGAGTGATGGTTCTTCATCTATTGCGATGGAGAAAGGCGGTAGCGACTTATTGACAATGGTTGTATCAGATGTTGCAGACCACTGGATTCTAGATTCTGGAGCATCATTTCACATGACTCCTAATAAAGATTATTTTTCTTCCTCCGATGCCAAAGAAGGAAGTACTATCCTTATGGGGAATGATGCTACATGCAAGTCTATGGGAGTTGGTTCAGTTCGCATTCGCATGTATGATGGGTTTGTTCGCACACTTTCAAATGTTCGCTATGTCCCAGGTCTTTAGAAGTCATTGATATCATTAGGCCAATTGGCATCATTGGGATGCAAAATAACCATTGTCAAAGATGGTTTGAGAGTTTCTAGAGAGGCACTTGTATTGATGAAGGGTGTTATGGTGCAAAATCTGTATTTGCTAATGGGTACCACTGTCCATGGAGAATCATGTGTTGGAGTCGATAGTTCTAAAAATTTGGATGCTACCAAGCTTTGGCATATGAGATTAGGTCATTCTTCGAAGAAGAACTTAGAGTTGCTTCGTAAGAAGAAAAAGATCAGAGGAGAAATCTTCAACAAGTTGGACTTTTGCAAGGAGTGTGTATTGGCAAAGCAAACCAGAGTTTCTTTTGGTGATGGCATGCATACTTCTAAGAGGGTACTTGATTATGTGCATTCAGATGTTTGGGGGCCATAATCTGCAGCTTCTATTGGTGGAGCATATTATTTTGTTTCCTTCATTGATGACTACTCGCGTAAGGTTTGGGTGTATGTAATGAAAGCTAAGTCGGAAGTATTTGAGAAGTTTAAGGTTTGGTTAGCTCTTGTTGAAAACCAAACAGGAAGGAAATTGAAGATTCTTAGATCCGACAATGGTGGTGAATATGTCTCTAAAGAGTTCCTCGACTACTGTAGACAGCTTGGTATTAGAAGACATTTTACTACACCTGGTGATCTGCAATCCAATGGGGTTTCTGAGAGAATGAATAGGACTCTACTTGAAAAGGCCCGTTGCTTGATATTGACTGCGGGTATGTCTAAGGGTTTTTGGGCTGAAGCTATTTCGACTACAACACATATTATTAATCGGATTCCGTGCTCATCCATTGATGGAAGATTCCAGAGGAGGTATGGAGAGGTAAAAACACTTTATTAAGTTATTTTCGTATATTTGGATGTCCAGTTTATGTTCACAATACAGGACATGACAAGTTGGAGCCTAGGGCCTCCAAATGTGTTTTTCTTGGTTATACAGATGGCATAAAAGGATACAGAATTTGGAATCCAATTACAAAGAAAGTTATACATTCCAGACATGTGACTTTTGATGAGTCAGCAATGTTCAAACCTTTGGAAAGTTTATCGGAGGGTTTAGACTCAGCTGATGAGAGCCTGAAAAGACCGAGATTCCCATTTTTCAAACCCAAAGTAGAGCTATCACTATTGATAATAGTGACGGAGCAGTTGAAGATACATCACATGACAGTCCACATATTTCCTCTAGTAGTGATGGTCATGAATCTAGAGATGATTCAGCTCAAGGTGGAGCTCAAGGTGGAGCTGAAGGAGAGTCGGGCGATATAGTCATTCGGGCTAGTCAGAGACCAAAGAGAGCTCCAATTAGATATGGAGAATGGAAGTATGCAAAATTGAGCCTTGATTATCAGTTTGAATATGCTTTACATGTAACTCATGATGAACCATTGAGCCTTGAAGAAGCCACGAAGTCGATTGACAACTCGAAGTGGAATTGCACTATGAAAGAGGAGATACAGTCTTTGCAAAAGAACAAGACTTGGGATTTAGTACCACTACCTGAACGAAGCCGAGCCATAGGTTGCAAGTGGGTGTTCAAGGTAAAAGATGATGGTAGATACAAGGCAAGATTAGTAGCCAAAGGGTTTTCACAAAGAAAGGGGCTAGAGTATGATGAAATATTTGCTCCAGTTGTTAGACAAACTTCAATTCGAATCCTAATTGCAATAGTTGCCACTTACAATTTGGAGTTAGAACAACTTGATGTGAAGACCGCTTTCTTACATGGTGACATGGAGGAAACCATTTACATGAAGCAGCTAGAAGGATTTATTGTAGATGGAAAGTCAGATTGGGTATGCAAGTTGAAGAAATCTCTTTATGGTCTAAAACAGTCACCTAGACAATGGTACAAAAGGTTTGATTCTTTTATGCTTTCACATGGTTTTAATCGTAGTACTAAAGATGCATGTGTTTATTTTAAGCATTTAAAGAATAATAATTGGGTGTATTTACTTTTGTATGTGGATGATATGTTGATTGCTTCCAAGGATAAAGCTGAAATTGATGCATTGAAATTGAAATTAAAAGCGGAATTCGATATGAAAGACCTTGGAGAAGCAAAGAAAATTTTGGGGATGGAAATCCAAAGAGATAGAAAGCTTGGACTTTTGAGACTTACTCAAAAGAAATATATTCAAAAGGTGCTTGCTCGGTTTAGCATGGATAGTGCAAAGGCTATCAGTACACCCATGCCTTTGCATATACAGCTTTCTAAGCAGGGCTCTCCGATCTCAAAAAAGGACAAGGCCTATATGAAGAAGGTGCCTTATGCCAGTGCAGTAGGTAGCTTGATGTATGCTATGGTGCGCACCAGACCTGACATTGCTCAAGCTGTTGGATTAGTTAGTAGATACACGGCAAATCCGGGAAAATCGCATTGGGAGGCAGTGAAGTACATTTTTAGATATCTTAGAGGAACATCAGGTTATGGGCTTGTTTTTTGCGGTAGAAATAAGGATTTCAACTTGGTTAGATTCTATGATTCAGACTATGCCGGAGATAGAGATAGAAGGAAGTCAACCTCAGGCTATGTGTTCACACTTGGAGGAACAACTATTAGTTGGAGAGTGAGGTTGCAGACTATAGTTGCTTTGTCTACTACAGAGGCAGAGTTGATAGCTGTAGTTGAGGCAGCTAAGGAGGCACTTTATTTGAAGAAGTTATTGTGTGATTTGGGTTTCTTTCAAGATGCTTGTTTGGTGAATTGTGATAGTCAAAGTGCAATTCATTTAGCCGAAAATCTGGCTTTCAGTTCTAGAACAAAGCATATAGAGGTAAGAGAGTCTTTCCTTATTTCTATGAATGAGGAGAAGTTAGTTCGTCTTCAGAAGATTCACACAAATGAAAATGCAGCAGACATGTTTACGAAGGCATTACCTACTACTAAGTTCGAGCATTGCTCGAACTTGATTCACATAATGAAGTGCTAAGTGCCACGTGGTGGCACAATGGGGAAGGGAATGACTTGGTTGAAGTCAAGAGAAGATGTTGTATTCTTCTTGTATGAAGAGATAGGAGTTGGTTGCACAATGTCTACCTTGTTTTTTTAAATGCTTTCAACACTTTGTTGGTGGGCGGTGGCCTTGCCGGAGTTCACTAATAAAGTGCAATGTGGGGTGGCTTTAGCAGGTACTCATTGGGAAGCATTCACATTGGAGTCTCTAGGTTGCATGAGATATTGTATCAAGGTGGAGATTATTGGAATTTAATGATACAATATTTCCATATCTAATTAATTATGGAGATATGCATGGTAATTTCGTTAATGTTTTGTGCAAGGAATGAATGGAAAGAAATGGAAGGAATATTAATGAATAGGGGATATTGGAAATATTTGTCATTTAATTAGTTGCCATGTTTCGTGAGGAAAAGAAACGGAAAGAGACTAAAACTGCAAAATGGATTGATTGATGGAGAAAAGGGAAATTATCAGTCAATCATATGCCAATTAATTAATGGGATATTTGTTTTCCATAAATTGATTTATTTTACATAAATAAATTGTCTCGTCCCCAAGTAATCTTTTCTCTATTTAAAGAGAGATATAGAGAATGCTAGGTGATGAGAGATCATTGTATTCTTCATTTCTTTTGCTCTACATTAAAAAACTCTGTAATCTCTTGAATATATTAATAAAATCTCTTCCCCATTGAAGTGGACGTACACTATCTTGCAATAGTGGAACCACTATAAATTTGTGTGTTCTCTGTTGCATTTTTTTCTATGATCTGAGATTTATATTCATTTCAAGCTGTTTGTTCTATCACATCATTGCAAGATCCTATTGAGGTTTTTTCGCAGCAAGGGACTGATCAACCCTTACAGCATGCACTGGTATAGTCACTTGAGAGATGGAAAAGAAAGGGTAGGAAAGTAAAAGAAAGATAGGTTAGTTGTTCCTTCTCGTGTAGCTGTATCGAAATATCCTTTCTTGCGCAAGGTGATGTTTCCGTTTCCAACAACTACGTGATCTAAATCTATGTAGGTCTGCAGTGCGAAGGAGGGTATGGTGATTTGAAAACACATAGATTGACAACAACACATGGGGCAGGCATGCTTTAGAGGATAGACAGGATAAGAGCATTCCCAGCAGTGGTAATTCCTTTTGAAATGGGGAAGAAATTCATATTACCGCTGTCCAACAGAAGCGCGATGGGTGTGGGCGAGAGAATGAAATGGCAACGCTTGCCGTTTGCAATTTGGAGCAGTCTCATATAAACGGTTTTGAGAAAACCATTTATATGATAAACGGTTTTCTGAAAATCGTTTATTTGATAAACAATTTTCAGAAAACCATTTACATGATATGGTCCAATCTATTTAAATGCACATCCTTGATCACTTTAAACTTTTCTGAATTTGTTAAACATTTTAAGTTTTTAAATTTGTTTCCTATTTAATTATTTAAAGTTTGTAGTTTATTTTTTTTAAATTTTTTTTCAATGGTTTTAAGTTTTTAAATTTGTTTCTTATTTTAGAATTTAATGATTTTTGAAGTTTGAAAATATATTTTTTAAATTTGTTAATTCTGTTTAAGTTTGAAAATTTGTTTTTTATCTTAGCATTAGGTTAACTGTTTTAAAATTATAGTTGTAACTTATTTTTTTATTTTTAAGTTTTTAATTTGCTTTTACATTGAAGAATTACCTGAACTCAATTTTTATTTTTCTAGTGTATTTAAAATTATATACGCATAATTAACTGTTTTAAATCTTTAGTTAGTTATTAACAATGGTATCAACAACACTAATTCAACGAAACATGTGCGATACAACAGATGTTCATTATAACATCACTAGCCAAACGTAGGATACAAGAGAAATAAGTAAATACTAGCCACTAAAATACAGGATACAAGAGATGTTAAACAAGGAAATTCAGTACGCAAGCAAATTAATTGTTACGATCAATCTAAAGGGATTCTAAAGAGGTTCGAAGACGCCTAATTTCTTGTTCTTACTCGTTGGCATAAGAAATACCCCTTGGAAATAAGCGGTCGTCTATCCACTCAAAATAATTGCATCTGTTAGGCCATAGCGACCATAATTAAATCCTACGACCAATATTCTCTCCGTCCGCCCGGACTACTACCTCCACCGTGTAACCACAGTGGCAACAAACGGGATATGAGTTAACCTCCTACCCATTATGAAACTGGTTAACTGAAACTCGTCGTACCCCTTGTTCATATGGAGGCCGAACTACCGAGAATTGACCTACCACTTGAACAGGTGGAGGACGAGGGACTGTAGCCGCATATGATAAGTGTTCTTCATTTAAAGTTTGGACTGCTTGATGACCTACATCTGGAACATGAGCAATTGGTGGACGAATCATCAGGCGGGCTAGCTCCGGGTAGTCACGAAGCAGGTCCTCGTAGTGCTGCTCTTGGTATTTGATATTCCAATCAATATCTGTTCTTGGACTTGATGGCGGACGCTTAGCAAAGTTTTGACCATTGTTCGAATCCATTAACGAGGTCCATGACCATGAAGGCATTTTTTATCTTGATGAAAATTTTGGTTCTAGATAATTAAAAAGTATTAACCGTAGATATTTATAGGGGCAATATGTGGAGTAAACACTTACCATTTTTTCTTCATTTACAGTTTGGACTACTTAATGTACATGTGATGACCCCTTAAATTAGGATTTATTAATCTTTCCTGATAAGACTAGTCAATGTAGGGTTAAAACAATGTACATGTGACGTCCCATTAAACTAAGGTGATATGACAAGTTAGTGGGCTCAGTTCAGAAAATGCCTCTTATAATGATTCTTAACACCTTAACATATGTAGCAATAGAGCACTACAGCGATAAGATCCAACTCTGAAGCGATATGACTACTCAGGAGCACTAAAGCAACAGGGCACCATCTAATAAAGTGATATGTAGCAATAGAGCACTATAGCAATAGAGCACTGGAGCACTAAAGTGATAGGAAGATTGTACAAACTTTAGCAATTGAGCACTGGAGCACTATAGGACGACCCAGTTTTATGTTTTTTAACTCACCGATTATTCATACGTCCAAGTTTTATGTTTTTTAACTCCTTTATATTTTTTAATTCCTTTGTATAGTGATAGGATGACCCAGTTTTTTCCTATATATAGCGGCTTCTTTGAAGCCACCATACCCATCCTCTTTCATCATGTCGAAACACGAAAATGAAAGCATAAGCTCAACCATGGACAAATGGGAAAATGTTGATGAAGCGTTAGCTAATCAATGACCTGGAAAAGAAAGAGTAGTTGAAGGGCGCGTTGTCTAGCCACTACGTTCGGGTGGATCCAACCCTATTTGCCTTTGTGGAGCAAAATCGGTGGTGGTTGTTTTGAAAACTAAAAAAAATGCTGGTCGTCGATTTTTTTGGTTGTGAAGCCTACGAGGTCCAAAAAATTTATCCTGATGAAATTGATTGTTGTTACTTTAAGTAGTGGATTGACCATCCGATGTGTGAATGTGGAGTTCAGTATGCACTGGAAGCGCAAGCCAAAATAAGATGCTTGAACAAGAATGTTGCTGATGCAGCTAGAGCTAGATTTTTCCCACGTTCGTGGTAGGTGTACATGGAAACTATCGTAATGTTTTTTAGTTTACTTTGAATTTGACGTTTGTGTGTTTAGTTGGTGTAGTTCGTATAACTATAGTTTGCATTTCGTACTGTTGTAATCGTCGTTGTTGTAAGCTTCTCAATAATGTAATGAAAAATATTAAACAACATAACAATACACAAACAATAACAGTATATAACAAACAAAATTACAGTACCATTAGCACCTGACAACACACATAACAACAACAAAATATTATATTACCATTAAACTAACAAACCATTACACTAACAATCCATTACAATAAGCATAACAATACACCTAGCAGTAGACATAACAATATTACAGTACCATTAAACTAACAAACCATTATGCCCTCAATGCCTGGAATGTAAATCCCACTTCCTTTCTTCTTTCCTTTTCCCTTAAATAGAGACTTAACCCTGCCGACTAAATCACTGCTCTTCTGCTTACCTTTGTCCAGACTCTTGCCTGCACATACATAAACACTTTGTTATATGTGAACTTTAGTATATTTAGAATTAAATAAATATTTATATGTGCACAAGTTACAAGTGCATATGGATTTAAATTAACAAGTACCCGACATCGACAATGATGAGGTTGGATATCTAAGCTTAACACCATATTGATTAGTACGTGCATCATTGTATTGACCACCTTCATCGCTATCATCGTCATCCTCATCCTCCTCATCATCCTCCTCATCATCCTCCTCATCACCCTCCTCATCATCCTCCTCATCTTCCCCCTCATCACCCTCCTCATCACCTCCTCATCTTCCTCATCACCCTGCTCATCACCCATCCCATCACCCTCGTCATCTTCTTTCTCCTCTTCCATCTGTACCAGATTTTTTCTTTTTTTCCTGCTTTTTGTTTAACTTGATCGTTTAGACCCCAAAACTGGTTCCCTAAAAACCTGCATGTTCTACGCAATATTTAAAAACAAACACAATATCATTATACAAATAATATTAGGGATTATATGTTCTGAGCAATATTGAAAAACAAATATGTTTCAAAAAAATTAATTCGATAACTTACAAAATCGTCTGCAATTGTGTTAATCCTATTCAAGCCCTCTTCATAATACTTCGACTGTATAAGAGCTAATTGCCGCATACCCATATTCATTTCCCATAGACTATCAATGGTGTAATGGGACGGAACTGGCGGTATATCCATCAAATGAGGAATGGGTAACGGATCATGTCCTGTCCATTGCAAGTTCCATCCAGGATCCTCGGCCCACTCACTTTGCTGTGGTTGTTGGTAAAACTGAGATGCGTAATTAACTTCTGAAGACGTGACGATTGGAGCTTCAATTCCTGCCTTCAAAGTAGAAGGTCCAAAAAAAAATCCATATTACTAGTGCGGACTGAAGCATCTAGTAATGGACCAACATCTCTACCCACTGACCCCCAATACGTGTTGTAGTCCATGTCTAGCTCTTTATATATATACTGTTGACAATCATCTTGGCATAAGGCTTGTTGCAACTCCGCATATGTAGAATATGTCATCTTGCAGGTCATGTGTGTGGGAGGATCAATGGGAATAGTCGCCCAACATGTAAGTTGCCGCATACACCTCTCTCCTAAATACATCTCATATGAGCTACCGGGTGGAATAATCAAAGGAAACCATTTCATCGATAGGTTGCATGCATGGACAACCTCTGCATTAGCGAATGCGACTGAATTTTTCCACAGATTCCAATTTATATGCGCTGCATGGCGATGATCAATATGATACTGTGTGCTAGAGAACAAATGAGCCGAAGTATCATGCGTGATGAGCCTATTTTCTTTCTCCCAGACTCTCAATCTCGGATATGAAGCTTGTTTCACCTGTACTTTGACAATATATCCGCACACCGTCATGTACTCAAAAAACCAGTACTGCAATAACGAAAGATGAAATATTAAACGCTAGAATAAACCATTGAGACATAAAAAACTTTGTGTTTACTATAGGTAACCATACCTGCAGTAGCTCAATGAAACAAGTTATATGTCATCCCTTAGTTACAGTAACATCCAAACTCTAGTAGAGGAAAACCATAATCGCCGAACCCCAATCGAACTGTTCCGCTAAGCATAAATCAAATACGGCCTCCAAATATCCTAGACTAATAGTGTCATTTGTTGTCATAAAAAATAGAGTACCCATCATATATAAAACAAAAATGTAGGCAATATGACTTTTGTTATCGGTGGCCTCAAGAAAACCATCATGAAAGTACTTCACAAGATGCGATAAAGCAACATTTCCTACTCGAATATCTTTCGGCTCAAGAAGTGGAAATAGTTGTTTTGCATTATCGAATTGCCCCCAACTCTCATCATGCAGTATCGTTAGATTATGCATTCCTACGGGAATGGATGTCAGTATGGTAAAATCTAAAGGTGTAAACCTGATCTCCGTACTAGGAACTAAAAAGGTATGCGTAGTTGGCCACCAACACTCAACAATAGCATGTATGCATCTTTATCCAAGTTTTTCAACTCAATTTCCATAAATTTTCCAAATATACTCACTATCAGATCTCGAATTTGCGGAAACTCTTTAACTTTCTTCCACCATTTCAAAATTGTCGTAAATGCCCCATGACATCTCATCTTGTCGCGATTCTGGTTATAAAAATAAATCAGTTACATAATTTTTTTGTATCGAATAATTCTATTTAACGAACTTTAAAACAAAAAATATACCGTAAACTCTTTTCCGCTGTTGTAGATATGTGTAACTCCTTCTTGTAGACTCGTGATAGACATGAATGGAAACGTCGAATCAATTGTTGTCTCCTTCCTTGCTCTGTAGCCACCTACTTCGCTTTCAATCTTTTTTCGACTTTTTCGTGAAACTTTTCTCCTACATAACCTATTCGTAGCGCTAGTGCCTTCAGTGATTTCCTCTTCCATCATCAACCAATTCAACTAATTTGCTAAATCAACAAAAATGTCAAAAATGATGGGTTTAACGTAGAGAATGACGGAATTGATGGTGCTAAAGAGATGAGAAAGAGTAGATATTGATTTGTTTGAAATTGTAGCAAAAGTCCTTTATTTTTCAATTAATTTTTGAACTAGGGTTTTGATTTTTTGGGGGTTTTGATGAAATTCGCGAGCTTCTATTTACTGAGAATAATGACTCTGTAAACAGCAGCTTGCGATATATATATATATATATATATATATATTTTATTTTCCCTTACACTAAACAGTTTTCTGAAAACCGTTTAGCTACTAAACGGTTTTCAGGAAACCGTTTAGTGACCAATTTAAAAAAAATTGAGCGTCCCCCACTGGCTACTAGAACAGTGGGGGGAATCAACGCTTAACATATGCAATTCACGCTCAAAAACTGAAATACTGCTGGAAATGCTCTAAGTAGTTGTGTATCTTAAGTTATGTTTGCTCCTTTTACTAGCTGGATGATCCTTCTTTTCATAGTTGTGGGTGATTTCTTGTATTGGGGAGGTCTATGCTAATGGTGTACTGCTAGCATGTGCGTTAGTCTAATATGTACTATACCGTTGTGATTATAAGGTAGGTTCTATTTCTTACTGCTTAAGCATTCTTATTTTGTCGATTAAGATTTGCATAATATATATCCGTATGTACACAAACTTATTGTAAATGCTAGCTATTATATGTTGTGATGTTTGATTTTGTTCTGAGTATCGATTATTGGTGCTGTTTGTTGAACTTCATGTGAACCAGGTATTGTATGAATTCTCGTGTGTTTAAGCGTTGGCGCATATTTGCTATAAAAAAAATCTGTTACTATATATGGCTAGCCATATTCCTAACTATAATTTACAGATTACGCTCTGAATTATATAAATATACACACTTGTCTACTTAGCAGTAAGTCTTTCCCATGACAAGTTGATGCCAAAATGGTTTTGATGATTAAAATAAGTCTTTAGTTCACGAGTAGTCATTGTTTCTTACTTTCTTCTTTATTGTACCTATGTTGTTTAAAACTTACATAGGTTAGGCTCACATATACATATACATTTAAGTTTGCAAATGTAAGTTAGTGTAGGATAGGCTGTCGCACTCGTTTTATATTTTAATGACTTAGGATAGAAGTATTTAATTAATTATGGTTAATTCACGTTTACCGCAATTTAACACTGCGCATTAAACATACGCTCTGTCACATACAAACTCCAAATGCAAAAAAACTTTACACACTACTATCTATTGACATTCCGGACCCAACGAAACTAATTTCGTTGAAAACGGACTTTGTTTGCAAAAAAAGCGTATTTTTTTTTAAATTTATTGACCAGTTCACCTTTAAATTGCACGCACAGATAAAACAACTCCGGTTGGCTCCAAACAGAAAATATAACAATAATTGATTATACGCATTCCAATAAAATTCGTTTCATCGAAAACGGAGGACATTTGAAAAACCAATATTGCTAACGCTTATACACATCTATAAATTACAAAATAAATTAATAAAATAATAACAAATTATTATCGTCGTATATTTTAAAATAAAATAACATAACGTTTCAGGTTTACGAAATGTGAAATTATAACATAATATTAACATTTTTGAGATTTAACGATATTCGAAATACATAGAAATTCCCTTTACACATATTAAATATACGTTATAATTTATTAACGATTCCATATCGACTATTTTAAAATTTTATTTGGGCATAACGCACAATATATAAGACGAAATCCCCATTTTCCTCTTCCATTAGAACATTATCGTCAAATGGATCCTAATGTCTCTTGTTTCACAGAATTCCGACTTAAAACGGATTCTGCATATTCAATTAAAGTTCAAAATCCAATATTAGGAACTACCGCGCAGTTTCGAGTTTGTTTTATAGTTAAATATAAACTTACCGTTAAATTGTCGTTTAATAAACAAATTAGATATTAAATCCAGTAATTTTTCCAAATATAATATTTAAAATAAATTTAAATATTCGAATTCAAATGGTCGAAATATTCGGGTCGTTACACAGAACTTTTGTTTATGCTAAGTATGTACAAAACTTTTGTTTGATCAATTCAATTATCATCACACATTTCATAACTTTTTAATTTTTTTTTATAGTTGTTTGTTGAAAATTTAATTCAAGACATTAGAAAATATGACTTAGGTCACTGTTTCCTCTAATTATTTGCACTTCATTGGAGTAATATTATCACATTGGAGTTGTAGTTGCATCAGAAAAAAACTTATTAATTATTAAGATTGGTTGTTGTCTTATTGGATATGTACCTTTGTATTTAAGTACACATACTGTATGCATGGCATGGGGATAGCGAGCTAACTGTTGATAATATAGGCTTGAGATGTTGGGAAAAAAATTAGTTTTTAATATTTCAGCACCTCAATACAATATGAGCCTTTCCTTCTTTACCAGCAACCATATTTTGGTTTTACGTCATCATACTAAATATATTGAAGTACCTCTACATGTTATGCCTATCTATATGATAAAATCCCCTGGTTTTATCGGTGAAGACGAGAACGGTTGGGAATCTTTTTGGACAAAGATATCCTTTGGCCCACGTTTTCCCTCTCAACACAACGACACGTCTACAAACTCCATTACTTTCACGTACCTCCCACCTAATTCATTCCTTCACTGCTCCACTAGCTCACTCGCTGCCATTATTTGTGTACAACTTCATCTTCAGCAAGTTCTAAACACACTAATTCCACTCTATCAACAGTTCCTTCTCTCTTCTACAACCATTTCATCCGTAATCCTGAAAAATTATTTATTTCCTTTTGTTTTGTTTACCAATCTTTATGGTTTCTATTTTCATTATCTGTATTTTTGAGTTTGACTTTGTTGATAATTAGAGGTCTTAACGTTTGTTAATATTTTAGATGTCTATGTCATGTTTCATAATTATGTATAATAGATTATAATCAAAAGTATTCTGTTATGTTTTTGTAAAATTTTAATTTTTCTTTTCTTTGGTAAAAGACCTAGGAGGTTTTACATGATTTCCTATTAGATTTTTGACTCATATTGTTGTATCATGTTATAAAATTAGACTATGTTGATGTGTGTGGATGGGGTGCTTTTATTTTTTTGTGGGTAAGTCCTTATGAGTTTGTATAGTATATAAATCTTTTTCAAGAAAAAGGTTCTTGCTTGCAAAACAACTTTCTCTAATTATAATTTTTGTTAAAATTAGATTTTTGTGACCGTATTATATTGGTTTTCTTGAAATATGAATTTACTTCTGATTCTTAACTAAAGATAGATTGTAGTAATGTAGAACTTATTCGGACCTTATATATTTATTTGTTCAAAGTTGAATCGTTGATTTTTCTTTACCGATCTATGGCACCTTTTTTGTAAATTTCATTTGTTGATGTTGATATTTTAACATGTTTTCGGTCAAGAATTTACAAGAAACATATTACATATTTTCCTTTTTAAGTTATAGTGTGTTCTTCTAAATTTTACTTATTATATAGTCAAGTATATGTTACTTGGAATCTATACAAACTAGTGTGTGGCCCGTGCTACGCATACGGGCAGTGTGTATACAGAAATTTTGGTTGGTCTAATCGTTGTTGAAGGTAATGATAATATTTAATTCGACGTAAATTACCACCCTTTGTGGCAGTCAAAGAAATGTAATATGATGGTGCTCTTCTTGTTCGGTTTGTAGTGATTGTTAATATGTTGAGGTGGTACAATAGCAATGCAAGTGATGGTGTTAGTATATATTATTTAGGGCTATTATGGTAATGGTAAGTTTATTATTATCATACCATTACCAATCGACCGGTAACCATTTTTGATTGAAATCGGTATATCAATTAAAACAATATGATAACGATAAATTTACCATTTTTAACGATAAATTATCAGTAATATTTCTTTAATATCAGTGCTAACAGTAATTTTACAAATAAATTTAAAACATATGTACATTCATCTGATATGGTTTATTACATGCATTTGGAACCAAATAAATGATTACATTTAGTTCAATAATCAGGTAAAATAATCATAAGTACACTTTTTTTTTCTAGTTATTTTTGTTTATTAACTAACATTACATATAGCATAATAAAAATACATTTTGTACAAAAAACATGTCAAGATACATACTTTTATTGACAAACGGTAATTTACCATTATCAGTGTAACAGTTACTAGATTATCGGTATATTAATCTTCGGTATACCAGTCTATCGGTAACGGTAAACAATTTTGGCTTACCAGTAAAAAAAAGTACAATAACAGTATTTGTCAAAAGATAACGGTAATCATTACCATAATATTATTAGTGCTTTTGTTCACGTATGTTCCTATCAAATATGTAGAAGTTATTAGCTCATACATGATAAGTCATAATATCAACTGTTAGGGTGCGTTCTTAACGAACGTGAGCGTGGCATTTGAGCGTGCCATTTGAGCGTGGTACTGTAGCGAAGGGGAATTGTGTTTGTAGCTACGAACAGGGTATTTGAGCGTGGTATTTTAATTGTTACTTTGTTTGTTTTGAGTTAATTAAATACTAATTTCGGTTGAACAAAATGACTACATTTCATTACACAAAAGAAAATACAAACATAAATACGACAGAAATACAATAACACGATGACATGAACTTCCTACTTGTTGCTATTTATCAGATAAGTTTGGTATTCTTGGTCGTGACGTTTGTCTGCAAGCCCTCTAATCAACCAGCTTTTCGCTATCTCATCCGGAAGAGCAGTGAACATATCATTTATTTTGGGGTCCAACACAAATAATAGTGCGTCTGCAACATCAAACTCACCCGTTGCTCCAAGACGTTGCATACGAGCTACCGTATTTGCATAAGTTGTAGAACTTCCCGTTGATTCCACGCTAGTACCCGTATTAGGACTATCAGAGTGCGTCCGAGATTTTTTCATCTGTCTCTCGTGCATTAGGTCAATGAGCATAGCCATCTTATCGTCACTTTCACCACGTTTTCTTCTTGAATTTTGACGTGCAGTTGGTTGAATGGGCGGATTCATTGGAATTTGGGTTGACGGAGGGATTCTTGGAGCTTCACAATTTGGTGTATTCATTGAAGTTTGTTGCAGTGGAGGATTTGATGGCGAATTCAAGTTTGGAATATGATTATTTTGCGTGTCTTCCAATGGTTCCCAAAACCCGTCGAAATTCCATGTCCTGTCAAACGTGCTTTGTGTTGATGGCGGCGTGCCAGTCTGCGACGGTTGTACACTAGCAGCAGGAGTGTACGACGATTGACCAGTTGCATTCGTCCCACGAAATAATTGTTGCATCAACTCTAAGTTTTCTATTGGTCATTTCTTATATTTCAAGACACTCGTTCCAAATTCCTAAATGTAAAAAATAAATTGTAAGAAACTGTCTACAAAGAAATGGTAACAAAATAAATTTACAGACCTTAACACGATCTTCCCACCATTCATCGCTTCCAGAGACCATTCCTTTGTATGCATCCCAACCCGCGCCAGTCTTGTTCATCAGTGCATCCCATTTCATCTAATCACGTCGAAGACTGTCATATTTGTTTCGGATCTTGGTTTCATCAATCGGTACGATGTCTGGAATGGTTTCTATTGCATCGTTGAACTTTTCAGCAATTGCTTTATGTACACCTTTTTTGTTGATGCCACAAGCATCATATGCATCAACCGAACATTGCAGCATAATCTGAGTTGCAGCAAAACGACCAGTAATGTGCAACCTTTCGATTGGTCATACTATAAAATGGAAAATTTAATAATATGGAAGAAAATTTTAGAAGAGGAATGGAGGAGTGTAGTGTGGATGAAAAGGAAGGTGTAGGTGAGAGGGTTTTATAGGTGTGTGGGAGGAAAGTTGAAAATCAAGCCGTTGGCGTCCGACGGACGCGTCGGCTTGATTTTCAACGTTCAGCAATCGTTTCATTTGAACGTGGAAAATGATATTCGCGTCCGACGCGTCGGACGCGAACAAAACCCTCAACGTGCCATTTATTTGCTGCGAACGCACCCTTAGTTTACACCTTATCCACGTCTGCCTATTTAGGAAATAATACGCCACTGTTTGACCGCATGCTGTATGGTTGCTAGTAACCCACAGCATATTACAAGACAATATAAACATTTCAGCAGAGAATTGTTTCACATGGCACGAAGTACAAACTTATTTATATAATTAACGGTACAGGTACAGAGTTCAATTACAAAGCATGCTACTTCCTTAGTGGACACAACGGATATAGTCTTTAAGGGTGAAAAAAAAAAGATTAAAAATTACACAAATTGCAGTGGAATTAAAAGCTGACAGAAAATAATTTGCTGGCGAAAACTGTGTTGAACAACAGGTAAGTAGATCAAGCACTACCTTTTCTTTCTCATCTGCGATGTTTGATGACGGTTCTTTGATTTACCTCAATCATGAGTCTTTTCATCCTGAAAACATAGTATAATAAGTTAAACATGAGAAGAGCAGTATGGTGTATATTTATAAGTCAAGTAATTTACTTGAAGTAAACAATGTGTTGCTATGATGAGTTGTTGAATAAAATATAGGGGAGAACATTAACCCACTGAGTTTGACATGGGGAGATGTTAAAAATAACACTTTATGCTGGACAAAAGATGAGAATACCTAACAACAGGTGTTTATATCGGCTGGTTACCACATCTGGGATAAGTTTCTATTGAAGTACCTTCATAATTCATTCTGTTACTTTTAATATGTAAACATATTTGTATACGAAGCAAAGCCTATGAGATATTCTTGCTTCACTAAGCTTCATGTGCGCATGGACTTGAACTACATCACCATTGCCTATGTTAAATATTTTATACTTTTAGTTTTGCATTATACATGCACTACAGGAATTTTTGTTTTTTTTTTCAAATTTACAGGCATGAGGCATGATTTACAATATGTAAATGATAAAGCTGAACGTGTAAGGGTCAACAGAATTATCATATTAGCTTCACTGTTTTATTAAAAACAAATAAATTATCATAAAACATAAGATATTTTATGGCTGACTAATTTGTAATAAACTTCAACAAAGAGTTAGTTGACAAAAAGCACTTGATTTAGTCGTGAAAATGTTATATATACATGGCGAGCGTTTAATGGCACCCGAAACAGTGCAACACCATATAATCCCCCCTAATTTCCACCACATATCTCGTTTTTTTCCTCCCTCCACTCATTCTCTCACCTCCCACTAACTTAAGCTAATATAAATGTTTGATTTCTATAGAGGGGCTTCTGGGGTGCTCACTATTTCGGGTGTCATTGAGAAAACTCTCTTACTTTATCTCGGTTTCTCTTTTTATAAAGTAATTCAATTAAACACAAAAAAGTAGTATAATTAGAATACTAATAAATAAGATTAATTATAGCGTAAGAAATCGTATTAGTATAACTATATTTTTCTAGTTCATTTTATATTATATAAATACAATATAAAATGCATTAATTTAATTTTTAACCCATTTCCACTTTTTTTCGTTTTGACTGGAAAAAAAAAGTGGAATGTGTTAGGTTTTCTTATTAGCAAGATCCTTTATTTTTGTTGTGATGAGTGAATAATTTGCATTAATGCAATTCGGAAATTGAATTGCAATCGTTTATTCGCGAAGAATTTTATTATTTATATTAGAATTTCTTCCATTTTTTTAGTCGATTCATATATTTTAACCCTACTCGATTTTAATATAGGTTTTACTTTTTCAAGTTCTTTCATTATTAGGTCCAAAAATAGAAGGGGTGCTCACTATTTGGAGTGTCATTGATATATGTATATAAAATAGAAGGGGTGCTCATTATTAGGTTTAACCCATTTCCACTTTGATAGTAAGCATATGAAATTATGGTACTCCAATGTGGATTTATCATTTTAGAATGAAAAAGCAGAAGCAAGATTTGCACACATACGCATCCCTATCCAGAAAAATGGAGAAGTGTCTTGTATGGAAAGATACCTTTTTTGAAAACATAATTGTTTCAAATTGCTTGTTTCAAGGTTTTGATTCAATACTTCATGATTCCAACATTTTTAATCAAGATAATATATGTTATAAAAACAATACCTCGGAGGCACCTGTAGATGGCCTTCAAAGGTCCATGTTGTAGGGCTTCAATATTGTAATCTCCTTACCTCTATGACACATCACAACTTTAACCGGACTATTGGTGCTCTAACACTCAATATTTGAATGTTTAAACCAAGTTAGCGACATATGTTAGCGCTGGCCAGACCTAAGATGTTTACCAAATGCCATAGTACCAAGATGATTATTTCATCAATGCTCAATAGATATGTATAATGTGCTTTAACCATGAGAAACATTACCAACGTACCTGCTTATACTATACAGAATCATCCGTGTATCTAGCATAATTATTCTTTGTAACTCTCAAGCTACATTGGCTCCTACTTTCAACATGCTTATCTGGAATAAACCGTGTGTAAGGACACCACCAAGAATTAGAGCAAGCAAAACATAACAATAGTTTAAATTAAATTAATATTTAATTAAACACACCACCTAAAATTAGTGCAAGCAAAACATAAGAATAATATAAATTAAATTAATATTTAAAAAGACCACCTTAAGAAAATTCCAATTGATGCTGAACTGAAATATTATTGTGTTATTTGCTGAAATATTATTGTGTTATTTGCATAATATATTTTAAAGTAAATAAGGGAATTAATAAATATTTAATGTTAATGTTATCACATCTAAAACATATGAAAACCTACTCCAAGACAAAGTAGGAATCTGTTTACACTATTCATAATAAACATTTACAGGCAAATATAAAAAATTAATCATGATAATCACGTTCAGAATATGAATATTATAAGTAAGATCTTTGACTTATAATAAATTTCGTAATCAAATTAGTTTCAGAATAAGGAGAAGACAGTTGCTGTATGGAGAATCAGTAAGCTTCTTAATGTGGCCTGTGTAACCTGAAACTCCTTATTGTATACTTCTTCATTTGTCCCATATCCTAGAGCATACAATCCCCAAAGAATCCAAAACAACAGGTACAATTACTCGATAAATAAACAAATGAGTGTATATAAGTTATATTGCAATCTTAAAATGTAATCAGACATGGTATTAGTGGCTGGTTATGCTGTAAGGATTTTTTTTTTTTTTTTTTTAAAAAAAAAATATATGTTATGCAAGATGTGAAGTCTTTTCTCCAAACTAAAGTCGAAAACATCCTTATATCGTAAATCTGTTCTCCATATTTATTACATATTTCTAATACTCACACATACAACTGATTCAGAAATGGATATGGATGTGCAATTCTGTAGTTATATTGGATTCATACATTAATAAATTCCCAGTTAAAAAAGGGACTTTGCTGTCTATATTTTGAAAACTTCATAACCATGTGTTGTTCGTTTCATAGACATGGTCTTATTATCTCACACAGAATATTATTTGTAAAAAACAAAAGGAGAAAATAAAATAACAGTCAGCTTATTCAATGTAGGAAATGAAGTCCAACAAACCCAATCTGTAGAAGTAAATAAATAATAAAGGACAGCTTGATTGAAATATGTTAGGTAAATTATTATCCTTCTTTTGCAGTTTATATTTCTTATTGCAAATTCATAATTTAATTTTGTGCTTATTTAACACAGGCTTATTAGGTGAAATAACAACAAAGAGTTACTCTGAATATTCACTTAATAGAATAATAGACCCTACTGAAGTAAAGCAATTTTAAATAGGAATTCAAGCTGGAAACGAATTGGTCTGGTATTTAATTTTTATTGGTTTTTTTTGTTATAATGAATTTGTATCGTTAATCCATCACGTGTAAGTTCGTTCTAATTCTAAAATTCATCGGATCCCAAACATATTGACACAGAGAAATATATGCATCTACTCTTAAATAAAATATATATGCAGTAACATATATATGTTTAGAATGACTGACTGAAAATGTAGCAAAATACGAATCGAAACCAACGAAAAGAAATTACCATTTTGTGAGAGTATCGACCAACATTGATTCTTCACCAGTGATGTGTAGTAAGATGAGACCACAATTTTCAATTATCAATTCAAATAAGGATCCTAGGCACAGGAAGGATTGATGGTTGTTGCTTGATAGGGAGGAAGTTAGAATTAAGAAAGGAGTTATTGTTGCCTCCTCACCAAAAAGATAGAATCAGAAAAGAAAGTAAGACAAAATAAGAATACATACATAAATCAAGCAACATGCTTTCCTATTAAAATAATTGATAATAGATATCAATGATATTTTTATACGAATATTCATAAAATACATACTTACTTTATTTGCTAATGTTGAGACATCTTTAGTTTTCCTTCAGAAGAATGGTTTAGTAATGTAAACTTCCAAATATCTTAAATGCATACCAAATATTTTCACTTTATATTTCCGAAAGACTGAAACTGTTAAGAATATTTCAATATTACAGATGTACACTTTTAATGGCCAATAAAAATATTAGCAATAATTGCAGTTGTTATTATGTTTGCAAATAAATACGGTATTATAAATGACTGTTGCTCCAAGGATGTATGTATATGTTCTTGCATAGAGATTTGTGCCTTTTTTTAAACTATTTAGACAACTCCAAGCTATTTTTATCAAATAAATAGAATATAAGTAAACAATGATTTGTTTTTACAGAAATATTGAATTAACGTATTTAAGATACATTTCAATCATGAATAATATTCTAATACCGCTGAAGGACTCATACGACAAAGAATGTGAGTTACATTGGTCCGTCTTTTTAATAGCATAATGGATATTTAACCATAATTATATGTCTTCGCAGGTTGTACGTATTAGAAAAGTCAGTAAAAGATAGGATTAGCATAAACCAGTTAAATATTTGAGCTACTTCTGGATTTAAATAACAAAACAAAGGAATTAAGCAATTATATTAATGTAACAGTAATTATAGTAGTGCAGATTTGCACATTGTACTTCATAAAATTTTGTGATCGTTTATGTAAAAAAAATCATAACTGGTGAGTTTAACTTCTTTTCTATTTTACGTATTATAAGATAGATAATTAAGAAATAAGTCCAGAACACCTTTTGAGTTGAAACGTTAGCAGCTTAGTTTTGACATCCATATTTAAATAATAAATGTGGAAAAGTAGAACAACAACCCTAAGACTGAACCAAAATGTGGGATGCTACTCGTCATTAGATTGAATGGTGACTTTCATCCATATCAACAAAACATTGGCGATTATGTTCTGAGGAAACAAAATTGAATTAAAAGGAAAAACGGTAACATTTGAAAAGCGTATGTTCACACTGCTATAAATATTTACCTTTGATAATTAACACAAGCATGCAAGAAGATAAGAGTAAACCAACTTTTTGTTCATACTCAGTTATAAGCTGCATGAAAATACAGGAAATTTTCCAATTCGTATAAGTGCTTAATAGGTAACCAAACCCCAAAATCTGGAAATATGTAAAAATTAGTGAATGCTAAAATCTGATAACATAATGAAAATCAAAACCAACCTTTGCAAAATCTGTCTGATGATGGTAACAAAAAGGTATATGTGACAATAGAGTCGACCTTTATCTGTATTAACAAATATTAAATTATTGGTTTAACCCGGATTCAGCTCAAAAATGTATTATATCCATTTCTAGAGGGTTTCACTCCTTTTGAATCATCAAAATAAAGAAACAGTGTTAGTCAAAGTGCAAGGTTTTATGCTTTTATTTCTCATTATACATGGACAATTATAATTTTTTATCCAAATTTTGAGATATGATGCATGAATAGCAACATATCAATGTTAGACCTTACATAAAGTTGAACATGTAAAGGATCAATGAATAAACACATTAACTTCATTGTTTGATTTAAAATATATATATTATCATTACATATGAAATATGTATAATTAATAAATTTGTAGTAAATTAAATAAATATCACATTATTTTAGTTTTTTGCTCTTGTATGGGCGTTATTTCTTCAGATCTATCAATATTGAACCTCAGATGGCCAGCAACAGTTTTCGTTCTCATCTCTGCTAATCAATGAAACACCTATGATTAGAACATGGAACTGTGTAGAGTATCTAATTTATAACCTAATAATTATCCAAATGATGTTGAGACCTTCAATTCTAAATGGGTGTCCATGTGTGATTAAGCGAATCAATTGCAAGAATATATTATAAAAATAGATAAGCGAGTCAAGTTGATTCCCAAGAAGTCAGTAGCAAACCATCCCATCTAAAATAACCTCATCACTGCATATATTTTTTCTCCACTGACATATAGGCCTTGAGGAAATGAAAAATATATAAAAAGTTAGCATAAAAAATGTGCTAAAACAATTAGACAAACTTTTAAGCAATCCGTGTAAGGTAAATAATAATAGTAGGTCGACTTTAAGTTGAAAACATAGTTGTCTCAAATAGATTATTTCAAGATTTCAATTCAATATTTCACATTCTAACATTATTTTTTTATTAAAATCAGAATTATATATATATATATATATATATATATATATATATATATATATATATATATATATATATATATATATATATATATATATATATTAAAAAATACCTTGAAGCAGCAGTAGGCAGTCTTCTAAGCTCTACATTGTAGTGCGTTAATATTGCTAAATCTGCAAACGTCCATGATGTTTCCTAACTATCACTGGACAGTCAAATAAAAATAAGATTGTAATAAATCTATGTAATAATTAAAAGCTTCTATGTAAATAACCTTTAGAAGAACGAAGGTGATCATAAAAGAGAAAAAAACAAAAAATTAAAACCAAAAAAGAAAAATAATCATGCATTTTGTAGTGCACCGAAGTAGTCCCGATGAACATGCACTTAACTCATTCAATCTGAAAATCAATTAATGTTGTTGCTAATCTATGTTTAAGTAATCTGACACTTATTATACAAAAGTAGCAAGGGATAAAAATGTTAGACCTAAAAATTATAGGGTTACCGATTACTTTTAGCTAGTCTGAGCGCTTATTAAATCCACATGTTGAACCATCCTCATTACCACTCTGTAACCGACCTTGCATACCAACGTTTAGGGCAGCCCCATATGTAATTCCCTACTTGTTTTAGGTGTATATATACTCAGAAATATTAGATATAGATTTACATGTGTAAATACAAACACTTACTTAGAAGAAAAAATAACTTTATTGGTAGTGATTGTCAATGGTAGACACAATTATATATGGAACTACTCTGTAAGCTAATTAGAAAAGAAAAAGTACAGTGTGGCTGAGTCCCACTGTCTGGGAAAAACCTTTCGCACACCAGAGACAAAACTTGAGAGCAGATTAAGGTGTGGGCGCTCCAAGCAATATGACCATTAGGCCTGACAAAGGTGGCCCTGTTATTTAATAGTTGACACACAACCATCAGAAGTTTTGTTTTGCCCCTCACACTTCGTCGACATGAGCAAAATGTCCGTCAAGTCCGATTCCAATCTGCTATACGTGTCTTTATGTACCAAGCCATGATTACGCAAAATGGTGAAAATACTTCCAAACAGGTATGCATGGCCAATATCCTGATGTGTCGCACCCGACTACTACTAATGCTCAGTCACAATCCTAGTTTACTCAATTCAATATAGACGCACTCCACCTCATTACCTTGCTGGATACTTACTCTTTTCCACTTCATTTTGCACAACAGTTGTTGATTCATACGAATGTAGTAGTCCTGCAGGAAAGCAAACCAATTAATCAGTACCCAGTGTCGCGTCAGTAAGCATGGCTTAAGCTTCAAATTGATTATTCATCAACTTCTTGTTACGTGGACATTAAAAGGAAATAAAAGTTCCATGTATAGTAATCATATAATCTATGTACACAATAATGCAGTTCGCATTAAAAGGAAATTCAAATTTATATGGAATTGCGACTAAATGAAAATCAATCAACAGTAAATCTAATGTCGAATTTAACCACATTTCATCACAAACACGTAACAACTTTCTGAATCTATGATCCGTGCACAATAAATTTACAGAAAAATTGCATGCCTAAATGAATGTTTAGAACATGCAAATTTAAACAATACGCATTAGATAGAAACAATGCTTCCTTCACTTGTGAAGCTTTTTTTTTTTCTTTTGAACATAGTACTACAACAAATCATAAAATATTTACACTGTTTATATATATATATATATATATATATATATATATATATATATATATATATATATAAAATACAATAAATTTACAGAAAAATTGCATGCCTAAATGAATGTTTAGAACATGCAAATTTAAACAATACGCATTAGATAGAAACAATGCTTCCTTCACTTGTGAAGCTTTTTTTTTTTTCTTTTGAACATAGTACTACAACAAATCATAAAATATTTACACTGTTTATATATATATATATATATATATATATATATATATATATATATATATATATTGTGTGTGTGTGTGTGTGCAAGGTTGTCAAACTCGAGTTCTCACCAAGGAGCGCTCGGGTATACAAAAATCGTAAATCATGGAATCGTAACACAAAGCGTAAATTCCCACAAAATGAAAATTAAAAATAAAATTTCAAGTTTCAACAAAACAGCCATGAGCCATAGCATAATATTTTCATTAATCATTAGTTCATAATCAAACATAACATAAACTTTAAAATTCCAACTCCAAGTTCCAACAAAATAACTTTAACACAAGTCTTAGTCTTCCAGCAAAATATTGCAATCTTCCATCAGATCTTCAGCTTCAACCCCATCAATTTCATCATCAAGGTTAGGATTCTCCAAATCTTCTTCTAGAGCAACAGCTACACCATCTTCTACAGCAGCTCCAACATCTTCCTCTCTTTCATTTTGAGTGTCAAATTCCAAATCATCATTGTCTAAAGTAAGATCTAAAATATTTGATGACCCTTCATCGTTTAGCTCCAATATCCATTCATTATCGGATTCAAGATCCTCAATGTTATATTCAACCATCTTTCTAGCTTGTTTCGTCTTGGACAATTTTGAATTTGTCATGACAAAAACAACATCATTCATCGTCTTTTGTTTCAATCGGTTTCTTCTTTTTGTGTGAACCTATATATACAATCACACAAACTCAATCAGTATATACCAAGTTGTAGACAGCTTTTAAAATTAAGAAGTAAGAAAATTTTACCATTTCAAAAGCACTCCAATTTCTTTCACAACCCAACGAGCTGCAAGTCAAACTCAACACACGAATTGCAAAATTCTGTAGTTCCGGGTGCTCATCTCCATATGATTCCCACCATTGCGATGGAGTTTTGGTTTCAAGTGCAGCTATAGCTATTTCACTGCCAAATTTTTTTGCTTTTGTCTTGAAATCTTCAAGTTGAGCATCGATTTTACTTATTTCTTTAACATCGCCCACCATTCTTGTCATGCAATCATAAAGCCCACGTTTCACTTCAAAGTCAGCTTTAAATTCTGGTGCATAATGCAGCTGAGGGTTAAGATAGTAGCCGGCAGCGTGCAATGGCCTGTGTAATTGATTATCCCATCGCTCATCAATAATATCCCACAAAGGCTTGAAGCTAAATGGAAAAATAGAATTGAATTAGTTTTGCAAAATGCATATACTTGTACAGTTGCAAACTTGGGATTGTAAATAAAAACATAATGTAAATTGTAAACTACCTTCTTTGGACACCATTGAAGGCACTTTGAATTTTCTCTTTGGCTTGGTCCATTGCCTCGTAGATGAATCTCATAGCTGGCTTTTCATCCGAATCCACTAAACGAAGTACCCTGATCAAAGGATATGCACCTTTCAAGCACATTGCAATATCTTTCCAAAAATTTGTATCCATAATGATTTCTTCAATATTTTGTCCTTCCCTTGTTTTTGCAAACCTACTTGATGTCCATTCATTGAAGTTGAACATTCTTATCAATGCTCCTTTGTGCTCTATAAGACAACCCAAAGTTAAATAAGATGTTGCAAATCTAGTCACCGCGGGCCTTACCAAATCTTTTCCTTTGGTGAAATGCTGTAATAAAGAATTAATAGATGTCTTCGAGTAAATAAATTACGTAATTTTCTTACCCCTTGATATTGTCTTATGATGAACGGGTATCTTCTTTTCAAAATCTTCAAGCATAAGATCAATACAGTGGGCTGCACATGGCGTCCAATACAATTTCTTTCTTTCCTCCATTAACATTGTACCAGCAGCTTTGTAGTTTGCTGCATTATCAGTCACAATTTGCACTACGTTTGCTTCACCAACTTCTTCAATAATGTTATCAATCATTTCAAAAAATTTATCTGTAGTTTTTGATATATGAGAAGCATCAATTGACTTTAAAAATACAGTACCTTTAGTGTTGTTCACTAGAAAATTCAAGATGGTTCTCCTTTTGTCGGTCCACCCATCGCTCATGATGGTGCAACCTGTCTTCTTCCAAAAAATCTTGTGCTCTTCAATTGTCATCATTGTCATCACCACATTTTGCTTCAAATACTTTGTTCTGATCTGATGATAGGAGGGTGGCTTAAATCCAAGTCCATGTCTTGAAACTATTTCCAGCATCTTGCGGGATTCCTTACTCTTTGCCACATTAAAAGGTATTGCATTATTGAAGAAGAACGATGCAATTTCTTGACATGCTTCTTCTTGCAAATTCTTCCTGAAAATGTTATTGATGGTGGCTTGAGAACTCACTCCCCTCTTGTTGAAAAGATTTGCAGGTGTCTCATTGTCCCCATCAATTGATCTTTTTCCTTTTGCTTTTTCAGTATGGATTTGCTCCTCTGTTTTGTTCAGTAATTTTTGTTGCAGCGACTTGCAAATGTCAAACATCCGTTTTTTGATATCATCCGGCACAGACTGACAGGGGCCAACATCTTTTTGTGTACATGCCAAATGATGTTTCAATCTATAGACACCTCCATCATATATTTTTCCACAGTAATTACACTTGATTTTTCTCGCAACTCCATCAATAGAAACTCCATGCTTCCATGCTACATCACTTCTGTTTCCAGCAGCATTAACTCGAATTCTGGGTGGTGCAGAGCCAGAAGAAGCAGCAACAGGAAGGTTTGAAGACATGTGAAATTAGAATAGCAGCTGAATCAGAAGAGTAGGAGAATATAGAGATTTTTGAATGAAGAAGAAAGGTAAACTTACAAATTTATAGATGATTAGCTGAATAATCATTGAATCAGTGCTGTGATTATTTTTCACGAGCTGAATAATGTCGATTACGCTTCACGAAATACCTCTTCGCACGAGAAGCCAAATCGAGAATCGGAAAAGCCCGTAGCAGAAGTCGACGCGGAAAATTTGCTCGAGAATTGAGAAGCCAGATCGATGCGGAAATTCCAGAAGTCGACGCGGAAATTGAAGCGAAGTTTCCACGATTTCACGGTTTTAAGCGCCGCGTTGAACGATTCCATGTTTTCCGTTTTTTTGTCCGTTGTTTCTCGATGACCTGGCATTAACGTGTGAACTCGTACGAGCATACTCGCGATTTTGACAACACTGTGTATGTGTGTGTGTGTGTGTGTGTATGTGTGTGTGTGTATATATATGTGCATATAAAACATGTGTACATACATGAAAAACAAATGTATATTAGGTAATAACAGAATGTAACCAAGTATCATAAGCAGATGTCACACATACCAAAATTCCTACTCTACCTGGCAGCACTAAGCTTATCCAATACTTCATATATAGTGGTCGGCAGATCAGTAATGCTATTAATATTCTGCAAAACTATAAAGTAATCTGAAGTAATGGTGACTATTTTCCAAATGCCACTATTTTTTCTTCTTTCTTGTTTCCATTTCTAGAAAATCTCCTTCTAGGTATATAGAATTGTAATGAACCTCGACTTAATAGCTTGAAAATACAAATCTTATGGACTTTTGAACAACCTGAAGAATGTCGATGTAACATGTGTCCTTGAATGCTGTGAGTACTAATATGTTTACACTATCTGCAGCAGCTTGTAACGCAACATGATCATCTCATTCTCCATTTTTTGGTATTCTGTTTAGATATTCCCTGTACGCCATGGGAATATATTCTTCAACATCAACATCTCAAGATGAGACTTCAGCTGATTAAAAACTTGCATTCTGACAAACTTACAATGTTCAGGAGTGCGATAAAGTTGACCAAGTAGTGCAAGGAATTGACAGTTGCCATGTCCTTTAATTCCAGCTCGACAAAATCATACACATGCAACCTGTCCAATAATCTTTGATGTCAGAATTTGCTTCATCAATGGTAGGTATTTCACCACATGAGGAAAAGGAACCACATGATTCAATCTTTTGCCTACTTGTCCATCAAAGGATGAAAATTCATTTGTAAGCTCCAATGGAATTTCACCTTCATAGTCATAAACCTTTTCTTCAGGGCTAGAACATCAGACAGACGAATGAAGATTACACCTGCATTATGATTACTCTCATTCCCTGAATAACCATTGTTCATCATTGGTGGGCATAACCAATCTTGTGCAAGCACAGATGCTTGCGTTTGTTCTATATCTACATACTGAGCCGTCGACAGCTCTGCATTAGCAAAACTGCTATTTGCTTCTTCAGGAACTATGAGCAATGGCCTCACCATTTTTTACAGAAGAACAATGGGAATTATTCTCTTGCATGTTGCATGTTCTCTCCATCACAAATGTTAGTATTGTCTTATACATTAGTTCCCTGATAATCTTTCATACGTAGATCGCCAACAACATGATGCAAACCATACATACATACATACATATATAACCATCAATTTTATGTAGAGCTACTATGAAGTACAGGTGGCAGGAGATCTGAATCTTCCACAGACCGTAAACTTCGGGGAGGAAGATGATTCATTTACAGTGTATTATTTAGCAGGTGACATGCTAAAAAATATAAAGAAGAGAATTAATGAACATTTAAAAAGACTGCTTAGTCCATCCCAGTTTCAATTATTCTACCTGGCGAAGTTTCCTTGCTTATTTAGTACTTTCTATTCCTAGAGCTAGTCCACTAATATCTATCCGTTTAACTCGCCCTTTTCTGTTCATTTGCTAAGTGTGCAGTTCAACGTTTAATTTAATTATTTGACCCTATTTGGGTGAACGTACGTTCATTGAGCCAAAGTAAAAGAGAACTACTATATGATGATGAGAGTTTCAAAATTGGAGAATAGCAACTACAAATTTAACCACATCTAACAGTATGTATAACTAAATACAATGCCAAGGCACACGTGATCCCCAAATTATTTATTCTAGTACATCTATCAGATTTAATATCGAAGACAATACATAGCCAATAAATATGAGAATATATAGCTGAGATGAAATCTCCATCCAAAAGTCCAAAAATCTATCGATAAAAAACCATCGATCACTATACACAGAATATTGCAATATAAAATATGCTACTCTACCCAAAGTTTTTGGACAAATTTCCGAAAATACCACATATTCAAAATGGTAAATCGAAATAACTGGGAGGGAATGCACAAAAAAGGTAAACTTCTCTGTATTTTACCAAATTTTTGTTATTTATTTAACATTATTTTTAGCCTATGAAATCTACTTCGTATCATGCAAACTAAGCATACGCTCCATGAAATTTTGAAATTAACAGATGTTGCTGAATTACACATAATTAAAGTTAGGAGATTCCGTCTAAGATTCGAGGATACATATGAATTATCGAATCTGGTATCTATCCACTTATACATATGAATTATTCATATGAATCTGGTATCTTATATTATATCTTATATTTTAACTTTATATTATAACTTATACATATGAATCTCCTCAGATATTATAACTTATACATATGAATTATTCTAGCTATAATGAGACAACGCTTCAAAATATATTTATACATCTGAACTGCATCCACTCGTCCATTTTATTTAAAGTAATTTATGGTTTTCTATATAAGATATCGAGCAATAAAGGTACACATTTGTAGATTGATTTTCTGTATTATTTAGAAATGTTAATAGGAGTAAATAGTACTTGTCTTTGATTAGCTTCAAAATATGATGGGATTATCAATCACCTTTGAGATAAGCAAATATTGACGGTCAGCAATGCAAAAAATATTGAGTTTTGATGGTTAACAATTGTACAGCACAAAATGGGGAGAGAAATGAAGAGTTAAAGAATATCAGCATTAGAGTTTAGTCGTTTGACGTTGTACACAAAACACAGACATATTGTTAATCGACTAAAACCAAAAGTGCTATCAAAATAATTATTCCAATTCTAAAAATCTAAAATCCAGTCAATGCCCCCAAAGATAACGTTGTAATTACATATAATTTTGTTTATTGGTAGATCTACACACAGTAATTTATGTATTATAACTCAATTTCTGTAAACACCAACAAAACATCAGTTGAAAATAGAACGTTCCTTTGATGCCTTAATATTTCACTGAATGTTATATTTTTATCAATGGACAAATCTACAAATTACAGTAACATGCTAGATTCTATTGATGGATGTATGATAAATTCTAAATCAAAACGAAGATCCAATTTTAATCTCCAGTCATAGAGTAGCAATTTATTTTCAAAAAATAAGATAACTAAAAGGTTAAAATGTAGTAAAATATGAAAAAGTATAAGTTCGATTGGTTAGGATTGAAGTAGTCATACCTATTACGGATTTCTTTTTGTCTCGCCCGTATACGATACCTCTCCAGTTATTTAGCTCTATTTTCAGACTTTCCTTTCCGCACATTGCTAATGGTTGTCGCAGTTATTCTGAGAGATTAAGTAGAGAAGATTAGGTTTAGGGGAAAATAAATTGTGGGTGAAAGCAGTTACTGGAATGGAGACGGAAAGAGAAGAAAGGCGGGAAAAAGAAAAGGTTAATGGTTGTCATAGTTATTTTGAGAGATTAAGGCTTCGTTCGTTTAAAATGCTGAATTCTGAATTCTGATTGCTGAAGTCTGAAGTCTGAATGCTGATTGCTTAATGCTGAATTCTGAATGATTACTAATTTGTTTGTTTGCATTCAACATTCAGAACAAAAAAACAATATTCAACATTCAGAACAAAAATTAAGCATTAAAAATGTTCTGAATTATTTTGTCTGAATTGATGGTTTCATTCAGAACTTCAACAAAAAACAAACAACTTCGAAAGTTCTGATTTATAATTCAGAACAAGCATTCAGAACATTTAACAAAAAACAAACGCAGCCTAAGTAGAGAAGATTAGGTTTAGGGGAAAATAAACTGTGCGTGAAAGCAGTTATTGGAAAGGAGACGAAAAGAGAAGAAATGCGTGAAAAACAAGATTAATGGTTGTTGTTAGACCAAAAAATGGTCCTAACACCCAATTGATCATATTTTGCAGAGAATAACGAGGAATCATGAACTAAAAACAAGAAAAATCAGTCAACACACGAAATTTATAGTGGTTCGGCGTTAATGAGCCTACGTCCACTTCATAATTTCTCATTTCGTTCATGGATTACAATTACAATGAATTTAATCACTCAATCGCTCAAATACCATGAATAATTCTCTCCGAATTCATTGATTTTCATTGGAGAAGAAGGTGGTTATTGATGGGGGAATTCGGCCATGGCTACCATGAATGAATGAAATGCCAAAAAGTCCTTTCAAATGGCCATGTTGTGGTGTTTTTATAGCTGTAGAGAAGCTCTGGGCGGTTCCGGTTCGGATGGGCCACGTGGCGTGACCGGAGGAGATCTCAGAAGTAGTGGAGAACGTGGAAAAGTGGTTACCAGGTCATGCTTTGCCAAGTGAAGTCTGATCCGCAATTGTAGGAGTCGGTTATGCCAAGAGAAGAGGTCAAACTCCGTGTGCAGAAGCAGGTCCAGTCGGATCGGATCCGAACCGAACCGGTTGTTCGAGCAGAATGCCTGCACGCACTTCTGTGCAGAATACTTCAGGCGGTTCGGGTAGAGGGTACTCCGATCCGATCCGGGGAGGGGGATCCGATCCGATCCGAAAGGAGGGATCCGATCCGATCCGAATGGGGGATCTGATCCGGTGACATTTGCATGAATAATTCAAGTTTTGCAGCTTTCTATCACTCCACTCAAGTGATCGCCAATCAATGTAAGTTCGTACCCAAGTCCCTGGCTTTCGGTAGCTTGGTTACAAAGCAGGCTAACATTTTGCCCCCCAAAGTACATCTTATTACAGATGAGATGTGCTTTGAATAAGTCGAGCTAAATCTTTTTAGAACGTCATCCACCCTTGAGGAGGTTTTATCAGATTGTTGCGTTACTTCCATGGCCGCTAGTCAGGCTAAATTGTAAGGAAGGAGTAGTTAAAATGATCAGGTAACTGTTTAGGCCTCGTCGAATCAAGAGGTCTAATTCCTTCATCATAAGTCATGTATGATCGTTGGCTCCGGTATGAGATCGTACATACACGGGTCGTTGCCAAACGACGCCGTTTTCCTATGCAAGTCAAGTGTGTTACTAAGTCAGGCTTTTTTTAATGTATAAGTCAATGTATGAACTTAGCCATCCAAATCATGGGGTAGTATAAGAATCTTCGGGATTTGAGCTAGCATCTAGGCTGTTGGGATAGACCACATCAGAATTGGTACACAAATCTTTCATTTGCGCTCGTCTTCGGACTATCCCGGCATTGGGATAGTAATCAGATCATATCAAAAGAAATCAATGACCGTTTCAGGTCTTTTTCATAGTCTCATGATCACATACAAATCAGCAAGGGACATCGTTGAAATCATATAAACCAGTGCTCGTAAGATCATTACACACGTAGGTTAGTTGAAGAATTCTCCACATTCTCCATTCGATGTAGCTGTAGATCAAGTCTTTGAAGTCATGTTTGATCCTTTAGTAGGCTTTCTTGAGCGGTCAAGACGAATCATGTCATATTCCAGAGATGTAGTTTATATGTTTTGAATTAAGCGTCGAGTCAAGGTCATGTTCAAAGTTAGTATGGCAGTTGATGCTCATGCTCCCTGCATCAGTGGAGGATGAGCGAAGTTGGTGCTTATGCCCTCAGCATCGTTGCGGGCTAGACTAGGTTGGTGGAACATCTGGTCTTCTAGCCTCTAATCTTTCTTTCTTTACATCGGGTTGGAGCTGCAATTTCACCAATCTTGGTCAACCTGTGTCGTTCTGTGCCCTTTCTCAAGTCGTCAAGGGTTGGAGTTGTGTATGCAATGGTCGAATTACATTCGCGTCGGGGTCATCCTATCTGTTTAGTCAGAAAGTAGTGATCGCCTCATTGAGTATCAGCCAACTTAGATACTCTCCTCGCATCAGCCACAGATTCGAGTAAGCTCGTCAATCTTGCAAGCGAGCGAACATCATTAAGCAGTTATTCGAGCTCCTTTACTCATGCTTTGGCATAATTCGAAATATCCATCATAGTCTAGTTGGGTCTATCTCTCATGCTTGGTTCCATTGAGCTTGACAATCAAAATGGAGGGCTTGATCAATGAAATTGATCCTTTCCGAAATTGTACATTTCTGCTAGTCTTTTTCGGGGCTTTTCTTTTCTCTTTATTATCTCAAGAGTCAGATGGTGCTCCATTTTGTCGAGAAGATATTGAGATCACCCATTTCAACATTAGCACCCTCTTATTGCATGAATCTGTCTGTCTCAGGATAGGATTTTCCAATGTTTCCATGAAAATCTCATGGTAGAGAGATACCGAGATTTGTTTCAGAGGTGAATCGGCCAACTCCTCTTGGTGGGTCTCGATGCAGAGAGATTTTGAAGCTTGGGATATCCATAATACCAGATACTACTGCAATCAACACCATATATGGTCCAGGTTGATTTACCGATGCCACTGCGGCATTGAATCTTTCGAAGGAATGCATGTAGGGTCTCGTCGGAGCTCAGTTGAAGCATCAATTAATGTTGGCATTGTGGCCCTTGTCTTTGAGAAGTTGTCGCCAATTGTCCAATTTAGCGCTGGTGCCCCCGATATGAAGTCTTAAAGTGAGTGGAAGCCAGTCTCTAGCTTCTTGGTTGCGCATATGTAATAGCTATCAATCAGGCTTCTGTCTTTTAATTCTGGATGGTGATCCACTGCTCGGAACTAATATCTGGTGCCCCTCATCCACGGAGGTTTTTCTAAGTGGTGCGCATCAAATCCATGTCTTCTTCGAATTCATATTCCCTCATCAAGCCGTGAGTTAGAGATCGATATAAAATGATTTATTTGTGTCCATCTCATGTTAGTCTTTGGTCTCCCATCCAAGTTCTAAGGATCGGAGTTGGGTGGTGATAAGGTCAAATTATAGTCTCTTCAAATGCTTCCACTTGCCCCCTTTATTAAGGAATGGGGAACTTCATGTTGAAGTTGAGTTGGATTTGAAGCATTCATCTGATTCGAAGCAAGGGTTGGTCGGACTTCATTTAGGTTTCCATTGACCCTTGTTTGTCATCGTTCTCGTCCAAAATCTTATTGTCGGAAATTGCATGCTGCACATGTCTGGGAGGAGGTTGATTATATATTGTTTTATCCAAGACGACGTTGCCGGCTCATCCTAGGGCCTCATGCGATCTGCACAGCAGAGCAGGTAATGATCGAGCTAAGTTATCCATCATTTTTTGTCGCTTCCGGAGAAGTTCATTTTGCCGAACCCTCTGGGTTCTCAACTCAGCAATGGCTCCATCTGTTTCATATCTAGTCTAATATGCTGAGGGATCACCGCGAGAAGAAATCTTCTGACCTCCTTCATTCGTAGCACCTCTTGCGCCAACATCCTCAGCATGGAAGAAGGTTCTATCTTCCTTCTTTTTAACCCTTGAGTCGGAGTATCAAGGAATATTTTCCTTGCAAGCTAGAAGTTGAAGCAATGGCGTGCCCCTTGTCCAAAGCCATCCAATCGGGAAGGCGGTCGGGACTTAGCAAATGGGCGTCCACTCTGCATCCTCTTTGTGGTTCTTAAGCAGCCTGTCAGGATTAAAATATAAATTAGACAAAGACCAATAAGTTATGCATTTGAAAGTATTTTCAGTAGTTATGCCCCCAGTTCGGGGGTAATGGCGAAAGGTCGGTAGTCGTATCATATCCCTTTCAAATTTGGACATGGATGTATGGAAAAGAGACATTGCTTTCAAAACTTAAGTGGTTGAGTTATCCAAGTGCTCAAGTCATCAGGCTTTCCATTTAGTGTATTTGCGAGGCGGCACTTGTCGTTGCACTTGGACTATGGCCAGTTGTATGTTGGTTTGATATATCACTCTTAGGGTCTCCTTTCGGTGTTGCCTTAAGTTGTGTGACATGTCATTAAACAACTCACTCTCAAGGCCTCCTTTTGGTCGTCGCCTTGAGTCGCGTGAGAAGTTTAGCATTGGGCATCAGCGTTAGCCTTCTGGACATGGCCCTTTACTTGTTTTCTACTAGCCTGCTATTGTTGCGAGTGCGGGCTAGTGTTCTTGACTAGTTATCCTCTGTAAATCTACCACAAGCAAACAAAGCGGTATTCCTGCAATATCATACATTTGCAAGCTTGTTATATATATTTCAATCAAATATACTTGTAGTCATAGCATTACTACACTGAGTAGCAAGCAATAAATCGCATCACAAATCAGATAAGGGTATCAATTCAGTATCCCTGCAAATAAATAGCATATCATATTGCGGCCATCATAGGGGTGTGATGTGTGTGTATGTCCCCGATCAATAGTGAATAAGTGCCTGGCCAGGGATTTTGGGATTGATTAGGATCGACAGTGTATTGCCCCCCATGTCTAGAAATAAGGGGTTCGGGCTCAGCCTTCATTCTTTCCCCTATCTTGCAGCGGGGAAGGAGCCCTTTCATGGCATTTAATCGCAATGCCTTTATACTCTCCTGTCGTATGCCCAGGATAGAGTTCGAACTCAGCTTTCAGTCTGCCCCCCAATCCTTCAGTGGGGTAGGAGTTCATTTGCAGCGCTCAGTCCTTGGCGCCTTTATACTCTCCCGTCGAATACCAAAGGTAGAGTGGAATCACGGCGGTCTTTAGTCGTGGTGCACCTTCACGCCCTGCGGACGTCGTCTTCCCGTCCTTTATACTCTTCCTCAAGTCATGGGGTTAGAGTTATTTAGGCGAACATGCATATCATTCGCCCCGGCGCTCCTTCTACACTCTATTTCCAAGAGCGGGAGTCCACCGTGTCAAGTGTCGTTCTCAAACTCGGTTTTAGTCCTTACTCTGCACTTCACTCTGGCGGGTGGAGTTTTTTTTCTTTTCGGGCAAGCGGTCGGATCACACTCATCGAGGCGCTACCTCATAATCCCTGATTCATGGGTAGAGGTTGCCATTTGCAATAATCAAGTCTCTCTCGTCTCGTCGACTTATGGGATGGAGTTCGGTTGGACACTACAATATCGTCCTTCAAATGTTCTCTCAAATCATGAAAGCCAGAGCCATGGATCGAGTGGTCTTTAATCATGGCGCGCCCATTGCATTCATCCTAGATGGGTACTTCTATTCAATCTCTGAGGGTAAGAGTTAGCCTGGCAAACAGTCGGAAAATGTTTGCAGAAGCTTTGCGTTCCTCCGATCAATCTATGGGAGGAGTGATTAGCACTGACCTTTAGGTACCTGCATCACTCATATCGCATGAATTAGTCATGTCAATCATTCAGGAAGCATGTAAGATTAAATTGCATGATTAAAAAGTAAGCATATCAAGGGGCAATGCTGCCTCCTTTATTTGGATTCATGTAATCTGATGGTGTCAGACATAGGACTGAGTCATGTAGAAGGTCAAATTGCATCTATCTGAAATTGAATTCCAACTTTAAAATGCAAAAGTCAATGCATAATTATCTTTAGCTCTTCCACGTATGATTCTAGGAATGGATGTCATCTCAGATCCACCTTCACCTATACAACCTCTTTTAGGCGGAGAGTGTGACCTTTTAAACGAGCGGTTCAGTCAAGCTTGTCATGATATTGCTCCATAACTCTATATGCGGGTGTTAGAAGTCTGATCGGTATCAAATCCTAGGTACCTACACCATCCACATATTATTTCATCTGAGTTAATTACATCAATAATCTCAATAAGGATGCAAATATAAGAGTCATGGTTAAAGAGTAGTTCTGTTAAAGGAATGAATATGATTCTGTGTGAAAATGGCATTGCATGTTATCTGCATGTCCATTTTGCCTTGCCCAATCTCTGCCAGGGATGGCTTGATTGTGGTCTTGGAGTGACAAAGACAACTAGGAAAATACTGTAAGCGAATGACAAGGTCATGTCTCCTTTAAATCGCCTTTTCCCCCATGCTAAGAGCAAGGGTTGAATGTCAGGGAGTCATGCAAGCCTATCATGTATCATCTTTGAATTAGATGATGTAATCATGAGCAATCGACGTTCGAATCTCCGGTTGCACCCAATGTCTGGGACACGAGTTACTTGACTAATCCTCGATGAAGGGAGTGAAATTGTAAATCTTCACTTTCTAACTCCAAAACGTCGTTTGTCAAAAGTTTCATTCGCGTTCATCTCCCATCTAGCGGAAGGCTGATTAGTGATTTTGTCCAATCATTCAGGGCGGTGAATTCAGCAATGAGTCTCGTTGGTGTCTGTCTTGGGACAACCTTCCAAGGGAAATAAGCATTGTCGCCTTGCATATCATATCTGGAGGCATAAAGAGCGATGGCATGCCTTTCACTTCTCCTTGCTAAATGCATTCCGTGTGGCAGGAAGTCCATCATGGAGTTGTCTATGACTCTCTTCTGAGTTGTCGGAACTGTCTAACTTGGACGGATTATTGACCTTTTGATTTTCTGTTCGTAGGATGTAAGATATGCTGTAACTTTCTAATCCATCCAACAGCTCTTCTACCTGTTCTAGGAAAGCCACGAGTTATAGTCCCTTCATCTGGAATTTCCTTCGAATCAATACATCTCCAACACCGGGTCATCGATCATTCATTGCACCGTCGGTGTACAGTAATGGGTGCTTGTATTCATTTTTCATTTTGAAGGTCCATCTTCTTCATCTAACATATCCTCTTCGGGAATGGTAAATTTAGCGATGGATTCGGCTAATGTTTGGGAATTGAGCAGTAGACACTAGGGTGAAATGTAAGCTCTGAATTCTGCTAGAGCTGGTCGGTCTAGACCTTAATCAGATAAACTTGAGTATGATAGCACAACTTGCGAGACTTTAAGTAATATTCATGTGTTATGTCACAACTGAAATAAGAAGTAGAGAGCTAATTGTTGATTCATATTTTCTTTAATCTCGAGCTCTCATCATTTGACCAAGGTCGTATGGTGGCTGGTGAGCAGTCAAGTTGCCATAATTCAGGAAAGGATCCATAGGTCCAATCGTGGTGTGTGGTGGTTCAACTAGTACCTAACTATGGGTTCCAAAGTATGCTGACTTAACCCTTATTCGATGGAAATCAGTCTTCCTCGATGCAGTTGACAACAAACAGCAATTGCAAAGTTTCGCCAAGTTCTTCGGAAGGGTAACCGCAGGACATATTTCATTCATCACATCTACAATTGAAGTGTAGCTTTGGGACATTAAGATCCTTAGCTGCTTTCTGGTATCCCCTTATTGACAATCATGGTCACTAAGATCATAGGAATTATCTTCGGAGTAGTGCTCGGACCGTTCCATATAACCATCATTCGCTGCCCCGCCGATTGGACAAGTTCAAGTCGCATAAATAAGACGGTCACTACTCGTTAGCGAGCAACATCAGTTGCATTGGTGACATATATACACTATCAGAACTAAGGAAGAGAAAGATGCTATGAGACAATCATTGTCTTGTATACTGTCCTTAATAACAAGACGAATCCTGATCAATAGCTCCTCAAATTGGCTTACCGATGTAAATAAGTGTCATGGCTCTAGGAAGAATCCCAGTCGTTGCTAACTTGCTGTGGTATTCTCAAACTATCCGTCTAATCTTCATTGACAAGCTTTGATAACTGTTGTTAGCTAAAATGTACTCCGAGCCGAAGGCGAGGCCGTCAGCGGATCCGGGCGCAGCGCCGGTGGGGGTCCGGGGCCCCACAGTCCCGGCGGTGATCGACCTTTTCTGAAATGTGGTTAATGGTTGTCGTAGTAGTCATACCTATTACGTATTTCTTTTTGTCTCGCCCGTATCCGATACCTCTCCAGTTATTTAGCTCTATTTTCAGACTTTCCTTTCCGCACATTGCTAATGGTTGTCGCAGTTATTCTGAGAGATTAAGTAGAGAAGATTAGGTTTAGGGGAAAATAAATTGTGGGTGAAAGCAGTTACTGGAATGGAGACGGAAAGAGAAGAAAGGCGGGAAAAAGAAAAGGTTAATGGTTGTCGTAGTTATTTTGAGAGATTAAGTAGAGAAGATTAGGTTTAGGGGAAAATAAACTGTGGGTGAAAGCAGTTAGTGGAAAGGAGACGAAAAGAGAAGAAATGCGTGAAAAAGAAGATTAATGGTTGTTGTTAGACCAAAAAATTGTCCTAACACCCAATTGATCATATTTTGCAGAGAATAACGAGGAATCATGAACTAAAAACAAGAAAAATCAGTCAACACACGAAATTTATAGTGGTTCGGCGTTAATGAGCCTACGTCCACTTCATAATTTCTCATTTCGTTCATGGATTACAATTACAATGAATTTAATCACTCAATCGCTCAAATACCATGAATAATTCTCTCCGAATTCATTGATTTTCATTGGAGAAGAAGGTGGTTATTGATGGGGGAATTCGGCCATGGCTACCATGAATGAATGAAATGCCAAAAAGTCCTTTCAAATGGCCATGTTGTGGTGTTTTTATAGCTGTAGAGAAGCTCTGGGCGGTTCCGGTTCGGATGGGCCACGTGGCGTGACCGGAGGAGATCTCAGAAGTAGTGGAGAACGTGGAAAAGTGGTTACCAGGTCATGCTTTGCCAAGTGAAGTCCGATCCGCAATTGTAGGAGTCGGTTATGCCAAGAGAAGAGG